>CAWUFW010001284.1:2243397-2991196 GCA_963921515.1 Calotriton arnoldi | reverse complement strand
GCTGAGTTACTCAGTATCTAACGTTGAATTACTGCCTTACCAAACCGTTGGGCGCCTTGTAGTGTAGCTCCTATTTCCCTAATAGGCTCTGCGCATTGGAATAATATATCCTATAGGTTTGACATAGGACTAAAGTCAGTATGTCCCTATCGAGTATATTAAACTTAATTACTTGTGCCAGCTAGCTCAGAGGCCACTAGAAACTCCTTGACAACAAGAAGGGAGTAGTTTCTGGCAGCCGCAAAACATGACCACTGTGTTTCCCTTTAGAATCAGAACGTGTCCCAGAGTCGTGGAAACAATAGATAACTATTTCACTCAGCTCAGTCGTGCATACTTAGTTTTCTCCAAGTTACACAGAAAGAAATAGACGGGCGTTTCAATAAAAGATTTATTGAACAGTCTTGTTTCTGGTGTAAGTAAAATGTGCTGTTAAGATCACAAGACAGTATGCGAGATAAATAATGTACAGTGTGAGCAGTAGAAATAAATAATACTGCGAGAGCATTATCTTTTAGTACATATGCTTTTACATAAATAACACAGACTAAAAATGCGAGTACTCATACGATGCGTTTCTAATCTAGTTCTACCCCAATGTACCTAACCTAACCTAGGTATAGGACGAGGTATGAAGTAGGTGAAGTATTCCTTACTATGGTATACTAAGAGTATGGTAAGCCTAGTATGCCTAGTATGCCTAGTATGCCAAGAGTCCCTCTAGGTTCTAGTCTGCTCCATACCTGAAGAATGAGAGAAGTAGGAATCTCTTTGCCAGACTCGAACTCCAACACCCCGCAAGGGAAGTCAGATCACTGGAAGCTGGACTCTCTGCGTGCAGCGATGACAGCGTCTTCTCAGTGCGTCAGGCCGGGAAATGGGCTCCTCTGAAGTCGAGGTCTCCTCTGATTTACAGGGGCTAGGGAAGGTATATTTATACCTGAGAAGCACCTACGAATGTTAGTATTGACGTGAGTCGGACAGCGGAAGACGTCATGAATGAACCCCTAAGGAATAATGGTTCATGCATAATATATGAGTCCTTGAAGAAATCAATAGTCCTGGACTAGGGAAACTCCCGCAGCCTAAGGGTCTGTTCTTCAAGAACTCGTTGTGACGTTAGGGTGGACGGATGTCAGAGACCATGCCTGTATTTGGAGTGCACGGTTTAATGCCTAAATAAGGGCTGGGATTTTATGCCTATATAAGGGCAGGGCGAATTGTGCCTATATAAGGACATGATACTAGAAAGCCCGTTTATGGACACCCTAAGAGGAATACAACACTGCTTGAAGAAGGACTTTGCTGTGTGCTGTGTCCATCTGTAACCTGAAGAGAAGACTCTAAGGGCCTGAGTGAGCTGGCCCCCTGTTGTGGAAACTCAGGAACATCAAAGTTTCTAACATCGTCTCAAGCGACGCTGTGTGCGTGTGTCTGCCACAGCTCTACCTGACTGAGACTGTTGTGCGGTCTGCGCTGTGTACGTGTGTCTGAACACAGCCTTGACTGCCCTGTAACTCGCAGCGTGACCATCGACGCGCTGCATGCTTGTCACCACCACCGGCTCGAGCCGTCATCTCAGAGGAGCTGCGTGGGTGTCACCGCCGCAGGCCCGAGCCATGAATTGCGAGAAGTACTGCGAGGCCGTCACCGCCGCCAGCCCGAGTCAACTGCCCAAGATCAAGAGTGCCCGAGAAGGAGCAGCGTCGTAACCCGATCGGCTACGAGGCGTTGACTGGCAACCGGGATTCACCAGCGAAGATCAGCTGTTGCCGACGGAGCCGCCCAGCAGGACGCCAGCCGCGAAGGAGAGAGAAAGCAACCCCCCAGGTAACGCTCGGACTGAAGTCCGGAGCCGCTGCGTGTGTCGCTGCCTTGGACGGGTTGCGTGTCTGCAAGAGACTGCTCCAATTCCCCTGTCGTAGCAGAACCGCTGCTCGGGGTGATTCCAACGGCCCGTACTTGCCCTGAGGAAAGCAGCAGTCGCGGGGCCCGTGTTGCGCTTCATACTTGATTCTAAAACATTTGGGGGCATACTTTTGCAAACGCTGACCGCGGAGTCAGCAACCTTGGTGAGAAGTCCATAGCCACAAGGGCATCGAGTACTGGTGCCGCAGGGGAACTGTGCTGGTGATATTTTGTTTAATTACCCAACGGACTACAGAACCTACAAGTTATTTTTGATAACAACCTGAAAAGTTATTTACTCTAAATGCGCATATGTTGGATTTTATTTTTTGTCGTTTTGGTCTTGTCAAAGTTTAGATAAAGATACCTTTATTTTTCTAAACGGGTGTGGTGTCCATTTGTGGTGTTATCACTGTGTTACTGTGAGTGTTGGTACAAATACTTTACACATTGCCTTGGGGATAAGCCTCTCTGCTCGTGCCAAGCTACCAAGGGTTTGAGCAGGGGTTATCTAGAGTGTGTATCCCCCTTACCCTGACTAGAAACAAGGGTCCCTATTTGGACAAAGGCACCTACCTCTGCCAACTTGAGACCCCCAGTTCTAACATTGGTGGCAGCGGTGGGATTTGAACTTGTATTTGTACTTGACCCACAGTGATTGGTGTACATCACTAGTTTAGCGCAGACCACTACGCAGCTACATACTGTGCTTTGTTTTTGGTTCTATTTTTGAGTGACCCTTAAAGCATCCACGCATCATGTCTCAGAAGAGTAAACCAGCAAGTGAGGTTGCAGAATTGGAATTTGATATTGAGGCATTGCTTACCTACAAAGTAGATCAACTGAAACAATTTTGCAAAAACTTTGGATGTCCCATGACGAGCAGCTCTAAGAAGGAGGAGCTGCAGAAGGCCTTGAGTGTCAGGATTCACGGACGTAGTGCGCCTGCCTAGGATATAAACTACATTTCCCATGAGGCTGGTGGATGGGAGGAGTCAGCGTCCTTAAAACGCTGCTGTACGCACACGGAAGCGTGCGTAATTTTGGAGTTCGGACCTCTTTTGGAGCGGGAGACGCGGAAGCAAGAAGCCGCTCTGACACTAGCTCGGCTGAGCTAGGAACCTGCATATTTTCCTGAGTACTCGTGGTTTCGTGGGCGCCCACACAGGATTGGGTAAGTGTTGGCGTCCTGTTTCTAAACTCGGAGGTATTTTCCGTGTTCTGACGGCGTTTCTCCGGATGGTGAACGCACGTTGAGAACGAAGAGAGCCAGCAGCGGTTATGATACCGCGGATTAGGGTTGGAAGTGTTTGATGTAGACGGCATTCACAACGGACGGTGAATGCGCGTCACATAATGTCTAGGAGCTGCGGTAGAGATCAAAAAAATCTCTTTTCTGTTCATAGTGGCCTTTTGCCCATAATTGACCTTTCTTTTTGTGCTGCCAATTGCGGTGAGGAAACCGCTGTTTATTCATTTTAGTAGGGAAACGTGACATTGGGGATTCATAAGTCAGTTCTACTCACGATGAACACTTATCTATATTTTCCACTGGAGTTCCTAAGAATCTAAAGGGCTGAAGGATTCAGCTTCAATTTTGTTTCTGGATTTCTGTTTTCTTTATTTTGAAAAGCGGACTCACACATAACCGGTGAGTCTGTTAGGGGTATGGTAGACAAGTACTGTTGTTCCTTTTGGACTCATATATATATATAGCTGTGCCATGGTATGAGTTGTGAATGGAAGTGGTTAACACATGTTCTATCTTATAGGATATCCGTCAGAACAGGAATTGGATGTTATTTTATGGAGAGGTGAATTGACGTTCCATGCACGTGTGTCTAAGGTAGTAATCGGCTTTAGTGAGACCTTACTAGAGTAGTCATGTATACATATGTGTGTATTGATACCTGTTGTTTTTTCTTATAGGTTCACATCCCTGCGGTTCCCTACCCTTACCTTTCCCTCACTTGATTGCCCTAACGCTCTGTAACCTTATATTCAGAGATTGGGGATGTCAAGGGGTGGACCCCTTGTAGCATCATCCGGATCCTGAGGAGTACAATACCTGACAGAATTACGCACCCAAGATAGGTTACTCCTCCCGGTCCGGGTGAGCCTATAGATGGCGTCTATGGACGATGTGGTTCAGGCGTTGGCTCTAGTACAACAGGAATTAGCGGCCTCTAGGCTGGAAACAGCGGCGCTACGGGATAGGGTGGACAGGTTAACCAGGAACCCTTTTGATGTATCTGTCACTAGTAATCCCCAGATACAGGTGACAGTACCCCCACCGATTCCTCTAGCCAGTCCTGAGAGGTATGCCGGAGATCCATTGAAAATACAAGTGTTTTTGACACAAATAATGCTCCATTTTTCTTGTAAGCCATCATCGTTCCCCAACAATCATTCCAGAGTGGCATTTGCGATTTCTTATTTGATAGGTGATGCAGCTAATTGGGCTGTTCCACTGGTTAGGAACAACGACCCAGTATTGTCTGATTGGGAGGCTTTTAGGGGGGCGTTTGAAAAAGTGTTCGATAGAAGAACCACTACGTTCAGCGCAGACCGAGAATTGTTGGAATTGAGGCAAGGGAGACATGATCTAGTGACGTACCTTACGTCTTTTAACAGGTTGGTGGCTGAAGCCACATGGCCAGAAGAGAAGAGAATGTCTCTTTTCTATCAAGGCTTAAGCGATGATCTGAAAGATGTGATAGCACAAATCTTACCCGCAGCCAGTGACCTGTGCTGATCTGATTAGTTTGTCTTTGAGGCTTGATGGGCGTATGTCAGAGAGAGGCGAAAGGCATCGAGGGGACAGGTCCTCCTATAGACCAGATAAAAACCCCAGGAAAGAAAATCCTAGCAACGAATCAACCAGTGAGCCAATGGAGATAGGAGCTATCAGGGCACCTCTCTCAAGAACTGAGAGGGAGAGCCATCGCACACAGGGGTTATGTATGTACTGCGGCAGGAAAGGGCATTACGTACGTGAATGTCCCTCAAAACCAAAGACTCAGGGCTATACATACAAGCATAAGAAAGCAGCAGTGTCGGTAGTAGGCACAGAGTTTGGGGAGAGTTCACCATCCGGGAGTATGCAGTCAGGGGATAAGGAATGGAAGATTCCATCGTTATTGATAGAACCGGTGAAGGATACGGAGTCACACATTGTGTTGGCCGTGGGCCTGGAATGCCACCAACAGATACATCAGGTTTTAGCCATGTTGGATTCAGGAGCCACGGGGAATTTTATTGACAGCGGGTTGGTGAAGCACTTGGCTGTGGGTAGTGTTCCTCGTGAGATCCCAGAGGAGGTATTGGCTGTGGATGGGAAGCCGTTAAAATCAGGGCTCTTGATGGAAAAGACCGAAATCCTCATGCTTTCTATAGATGATGGGAAGAGACAACATTTGGAAGAAATATCCCTAAACATCATCGATGCTCCGCAATATGAGGTGATCCTGGGTATGCTGTGGTTTTGTCATCACAACCCAACCATAAACTGGAAGGACAAGACAGTACAGTTTTTGTCCAAGGAATGTGTGTCTCACTGTGTACAGGGACTAACATCTCAAGCTATAGCCCTGACACACCCTTTTTGTTTGGCTACTGCAGCAGAGAAGGGAGTGGTTTTACCCACCGAGTATGTACAGTTTGAGGATGTGTTTAGTAAGACTAAGGCAGAATGGCTACCGCCCCATAGACCCTATGATTGCCGTATAGATCTTATTGAGGGGGCACACATTCCGGCTTGTAGGGTGTATGCTTTATCTGAGCCCGAAACACGACATCTTAGAGAATACCTGGATCATTTCTTGGAGATAGGGTTCATCAGGCCCTCTCGGTCTCCAGCAGCCTCACCTCTGTTCTTCATAGCGAAAGCCAGTGGCGAGTTGAGAGCCTGCTGTGATTATAGAATGTTAAATAAAAACACCATCCGTAATAGGTATCCCTTGCCTCTTATCCCTGTTTTGTTAGATCAAGTGCGCGAAGCCACTATTTACACTCGGCTAGATTTAAGAGGGGCATATCATTTGGTCCGTATTAGAGAGGGGGATGAGTGGAAAACGGCCTTCAAGACGCGTTATGGTCTGTTTGAATATACTGTAATGCCGTTCGGGTTGTGCAACGCCCCGGCGGCATTTCAGTATTTTCTGAACGACTTCTTGAGGGAGTACGTGGACCATTTTGTGGTTGTATATATTGATGATATCCTCATCTACTCTGGGTCCACCGAGATGCATAAAAGACATGTGGTGTTGATTTTGAAAAAACTACGCGAATTCCACTTGTATTGCAAATTGAGCAAGTGTGAGTTTGGGGTGCGTGAAGTTGAGTTCCTGGGTGTTATCCTGTGTCCCGAAGGATTGAGCATGGCAGAGCGCAAGGTGCAGGCAGTACAGGAATGGCCCACCCCACGGTGTCTGAGGGACATACAATGCTTCTTGGGTTTTGCGAATTACTACAGCAGGTTTATAGTACATTTTTCCCAAGTAGCGGCTCCTCTTACCAGATTGCTTCGTAAGGGGGTCCCTTTTGTATGGAACGAAGAAGCCTCGACAGCATTTGATTACTTGAAACAGGCATTTACCAGCGCTCCTGTGTTGAGGCATCCGCAATTGGGGGTCCCTTTCATTGTGGAAGCAGACGCTTCGGACGAGGCCGTAGGCGCCATTTTGTCACAAAGGGATAAAGACACTGGCCAGCTGCATCCAGTAGCATACCTTTCCAAAAAGCTCACAGCGGCTGAAAAGAACTACACCATTGCTGAGAAGGAACTACTGTCCATAAAGAAGGCTTTTCAGGAATGGCGACATTATTTGTGGGGGCACGTTATCCGGTCACAGTATATTCGGATCACCGTAATCTACAGTACATGAAAACTGCCAGAACACTCACTCAGAGACAAATGAGATGGACTTTGTTCTTTGCGGAATACGATTTTATTATCACTTTCAGGCCTGGGACAGACAACCGTAAGGCAGATTCTTTATCTCGACAAGAATCCGTAGATGGGTCTTTCAACATTGAACCCAAGGCAATCCTCGACCCAGCTAGGGTTATCTGTGTTCTGAAGGTGGATAAATTCCTGGATGAGGTAAAAGGGAACAAAACAAACGAATGGTGGGAGAAATGGGAAAAAGAGAATGCGATGCGTAGCCTTAAACAAGGTCTACCTTTTTGGAACGGTCGGTTGTATCTCCTGACGAAGGTGGTACAGAAAAAGGCATTTGAGTGGTGTCATGTATCCCCATTGGCAGGACACCCAGGAATCCTAAAAACAACACAGTTGGTACAAAGGCATTTCTGGTGGACTACACTGGTCAAGGATGTTCGCACATGGGTACAACAATGTGAGGAATGTGCAAGAGGAAAAGGTGAGAACACCAAGAAAAAGGGAATGCTCATGCCTTTGCCCACTCCTCTGCAGCCTTGGACGAATATCAGCCTTGATTTCATCACCGGTTTGCCTATGGATCAGGGATGTTCGGCCATTCTGGTGGTAGTGGATAGCCTAACAAAACTGGGACATTTCATTCCGTGCAAGAATTTACCAACGGCGAGTCAGACCGCACAACTGTTAATGGATCATGTCATCCGACAGCATGGATTGCCCAAAGTGATCATGTCTGATAGGGGGCCCCAGTTCATTGCAAGTTTCTGGAGAACGTGGTGTAAGTCTCTACAGATAGATTCAGCTGTCTCGACTAGCTTCCATCCCCAAACAGATGGTCAGACGGAGAGGCTAAATCAGACACTTAAGAAATATCTGAGGTGTTACGCCATGGAAGCGCAGGACTCCTGGGTGTCTTTGTTATGGATGGCGGAGTTGTCATACAATAATACGGTACATTGTTCTATAGGAATGACTCCCTTCGAGGCTAACTACGGATATTGTGCAAAGACTCTGCCCATTGATATACCGGATGACATTGTAAATCAGCCATCTGTGCAGGCACACATTAAGTTGCTACACTCTGTCCAGAAGAAAGCAAGGCAACATCTGGTGGTGGCAAAAAGGGTGTACAAGGAGTGGGCAGACCTACACAGAATAGAAGGCCCGAGTTATCAGGTTGGAGATAGGGTTTGGCTCTCCACAAAAAACATCAAGTTCAAGCTTCGCAGCATATTTCATCCGAGATACATCGGCCCATATACCGTGGTGCGACAAGTGAACCCTGTGTCCTACCGACTACGGCTGCCTGGCAGCCTTCACATACATCCCGTGTTCCATTGTAGCCTCCTGAAACCTGCCATAGGGGCTCGGAGAAAGGCTGTCCCTCCGGTGGTTGGTGAGGACGGAGCGGAGTATGAGGTGCGGAAGGTGCTGGACTCAAAGTATCGATGGGGGGTACTATGGTATCTGATTTCTTGGAAGGGGTATTCCTCTGAGGACGATTCGTGGGAACCCTGTTCCAACGTACATGCCCCGGCCGCGGTGAGATCCTTCTACCGCAGGTGGCCGACCAAGCCTGGATCTAAGAGGCGCTTGTGAGGAGGGCCTACTGTCAGGATTCACGGACGTAGTGCGCCTGCCTAGGATATAAACTACATTTCCCATGAGGCGGGTGGATGGGAGGAGTCAGCGTCCTTAAAACGCTGCTGTACGCACACGGAAGCGTGCGTAATTTTGGAGTTCGGACCTCTTTTGGAGCGGGAGACGCGGAAGCAAGAAGCCGCTCTGACACTAGCTCGGCTGAGCTAGGAACCTGCATATTTTCCCGAGTACTCGGGGTTTCGAGGGCGCCCACACAGGATTGGGTTAGTGTTGGCGTCCTGTTTCTAAACTCGGAGGTATTTTCCGTGTTCTGACGGCGTTTCTCCGGATGGTGAACGCATGTCGAGAACGAAGAGAGCCAGCAGCGGTTATGATACCGCGGATTAGGGTTGGAAGTGTTTGATGTAGACGGCATTCACAACGGACGGTGAATGCGCGTCACATAATGACTAGGAGCTGCGGTAGAGATCAAAAAAATCTCTTTTCTGTTTATAGTGGCCTTTTGCCCATAATTGACCTTTATTTTTGTGCTGCCAATTGCGGTGAGGAAACCGCTGTTTATTCATTTTAGTAGGGAAACGCGACATTGGGGATTCATAAGTCAGTTCTACTCACGATGAACACTTATCTATATTTTCCACTGGAGTTCCTAAGAATCTAAAGGGCTGAAGGATTCAGCTTCAATTTTGTTTCTGGATTTCTGTTTTCTTTATTTTGAAAAGCGGACTCACACATAACCGGTGAGTCTGTTAGGGGTATGGTAGACAAGTACTGTTGTTCCTTTTGGACTCATATATATATATAGCTGTGCCATGGTATGAGTTGTGAATGGAAGTGTGAAGCATTCCTGGACGAATTGAAGACACAGGGATGCTGGTTCAAAGGAGTTTATTGTAAGAGAAAGATCCCATCCATCAGCAAGCCTCCAACGTCGAGTTAGGCACAGCTTCAACTGACCACTTACAGATTCTATCTCAGAACCCCATGGCATCATAGGATTCTGAACACTGTACATGACATGTCATGAAATAAGGAATACCACACATCTCCCCTCTTCAACAAAGAAACAAACAGTATAATGTAAGAACAGGAACAATAATATAACCAAAACCAAACATTATATAAAGTCATTGAGATGTGCCGGACGTTTTGGGAATCTAGATGACCGTCGGGGATTCCCTATGCAATTTCCAGCACCGTCAGAACTGTCTGTACAGAAGTGATCATCATTTGATGAACTAACCACAAGTTTTCCTTTGACTGCTACCACTCTGTTTAAGTTCCAAATACAATGGTCTTGAGTCTGAATGGCATTATTAAAAATTTTTATGACCTTTATAGGTTTCATGAATTTTGATGATGAACTTCCAAGAAGACCAGGACGCTTTATCATCACCCAATCACCAACTTTTACAATTGTTTTTTTCACTGACTTCTTTTCATCAAAATACTTCTTCCTCAGTATGGCTTTCTCTTCGTCCTTCTTTTGCATCATCAAACCATCACACACACTCTCCTTTCCTTTACTCAACTCATATCTATTGACCCACGGTGGCTCAACTGTAGTATTAGGTACTCTACCCTTGAACAACAAAAAAGGTGTTTTCCCTGTGGTTGCATGTGGAGAGAGTCTATATTCCTCCACCTTTTTAACCACCTCTTTCTTCCAATCCAATGATTGAGATTTAGCCAAGTGAATGGTTTCCTTAATAACCCTATTAAATCTCTCAATCATGCCATTTGCCTCGGGATGATAAAGAGAACATGTTTTATGCAAAATTCCCTTAGAAATCAGAAAATTTTCCATTTCCTTTGAAATTAATTGCACTCCATTATCTGTTAAAAGCGATTCAGGAAAACCTTCCTCTGCAAACAGATTTTTCAAACATTGAATTACATTATTAGAGTCAACATTTGATAAGAAGAAAATTGCAGGCCATCTTGAATACATGTCAATCACAGATAATATGTATGTTTGTGACTCCTTACCGTGAATTGGCCCGACAATGTCTAAGGCAATATCTTGCCAAGGTTTGTTAGGACGCTTTCTTAAAATCATTGGTTGTTCATGCGTACATTTAGATTTATCACTTAGCACACATGGAATGCAATCTCTAATTATACGTTCCACCATCTTGTCCATTCCGGGCCACCAATATGACATGCGCAGTCTTTCTTTACATTTTGAAATACCTGCGTGAGATGAATGCACTAAATCAATGAGTTCCTTCCTAAGACTGCAGGGAGGAATAAGTTTGGTACCTCTAAATAATAAACCTTTGTCCACTGCCAGCTCGTTACGCATTATCCAATACGATTTTGTTGACTCAGACCCATCCTTACTACTAATCCACCTCTTTTGCAAAAGAGACATTACTTCACATAAAATGGGATCGCTACCAATCTCCTTACACCATCTTTCCTCAGAAATAATGCTACTATCCACAACACAAACCCACTCCTCATCCTCATCAACTGTATCTTCCTGTAGGGACTCAGAGGAGACCAGTCGGGACAACACATCTGCCACACCATTTTCAATCCCCGGTAAATATTTAAGTGTAAAGCTGTATTCTTGCAAACCAATGATCCACTTGGTAATCCTGCTTGAAATGGCATCCAACCCTTTCTTATCAAAAATTTCAACTAATGGCTTGTGATCTGTGTGTACTACAAAATCAACTCCCCAAAGAAATTTCTTTAGTTTTTTGATTGCCCAAAACACTGCTAGAGATTCCCTTTCAACTACGGAGTAACAAGTTTCAGGATCTCTCAAGCTTCTGGATAAGAACATTATAGTGTGAATGCCTAAAGGACCACGTTGTTGTAGAACTGCTCCCAACCCCTTTTCACTTGCATCTGTAATAAGAATAGGTCTAATATTGGGATCAAAGCTACTAAGGGATGGTGCTTCATTGAGTTTACTCTTAATGTTAACAAATTCTTCTTCGCAAAGAGAAGACCACTCAAAGTCTATACCTTTTCTTAACAAGTTTCTCATATTCACCGTAGAGGCAGCAAAACCCTTCACAAATTTTGCATAGTACTCAATCATGCCCAAAAATTTCATGAGCTCAGTTTTACTCGAGGGAGGACACATATTGTTTATGGCATTAATCAAATCAGCTTTTGGTTTAACCCCATCTCCTGTTATATAGTGACCCAAATAGTTTAAAGAATTAGATCTGAATGTACACTTCTCAGCTTTTATGGTAAGATTGTGATCACTTAAACTCTTTAAAACAGATTTTAGCCTAACATCATGTTCAGCTACATCCTTTGCAAAAATTAGGATATCGTCCTGATATACACACACACCTGGAAGATCTTTAAGAATTCCTTGCATAACACGCTGGAACACAGATGAAGCAGATACCAAACCAAAAGGCATGCGTATAAATCTAAATGTGCCAAAAGGCGTAATGAAAGAAGTGTAATCTCTGGAAGCTTCATCTAATTCAATCTGATGGTAAGCAGATGTAAGATCGATTGTACTGAAAACCTTTGCCCCCCCAAGAAGAACTAAAAGCTCTGTAATATTCGGCAAAGGATATCGATCCACTACTACATTCTTGTTGAGTTGTCTCAAATCAATACAGAGACGAAGGTCCCCATTGGGTTTGCGTGCTGCTACAACCGGAGCCAACCATTCCGTACCTTCAACCTCTTCAATAATACCTCCCTCTCTCAATTTTAAGATCTCCTTCTGCATATCTTCTCTAACCGAAAGAGGCACATTCCTCACTTTACTACAGACCGGAAAGGCATCATTTTTTAGTATT
Source organism: Calotriton arnoldi (assembly GCA_963921515.1). NCBI lineage: Eukaryota > Metazoa > Chordata > Amphibia > Caudata > Salamandridae > Calotriton > Calotriton arnoldi. Next base: position 2,979,001 of record CAWUFW010001284.1, on the reverse strand, counting down.
ATTTTGTGACGATAACCTTTCAAGCACCCTAAGACCTGTCTGAAAACCCTGGGAAATTCCACCATCAAATCCTTTACAAATCCATCATTCTCACTACTTATCACAGAATACACACCGTCTCTCAATTGAATGGGTGGATTAGCATTGGGATCAAGATAAACACCCAACTCGCCTTGGTGCATCCAGCTGATTATGCTGTCACCTCTCTTTGACACATAGATTTTTCCTGAGACAAATCTGTTTTTATATTCTATGAGGCCATTAAAATAACCATGTAATTTAATAGGCTCTCCACCATAAGCTAGCGGAATTATGTCAGGCTTTAACAACGTAATTTTATCTTTTAACTTTCTATCATAAAATTCATTAGACACTAAAGTGATTTTTGCACCAGAGTCAAAAAGAACTCTAGTGGTTTCACCCTCAATTAAAATCTCATCAAACGGACTAGTTTTCCCATTAGATTTGCTTTCAACTTGAACTACAACCTGCCCACATTCAAGACTATCTAAGCTAAAACCAGCCACATTATCGTCATAAACATCCACTTCTTTAACCTTAGGTTTCATAATGCTTTTGCACAATGTAGTAAGATGTCCCTTTTTCTTACATTTCATGCAAGTATTTCTGAGTGCTGGACATTTTTTATCATTAGCAAGGTGATCTGCCTTTCCACACCTATAACACTTCCTTTCATAACTAGACATTCCTATTTCTTTCCTACTTTGAAATGAATTTTTCTCGCTCTTATCTCTAACCACTTGTACTTTTAACACTTTATTATGATCTTTTTTTATAACTGCCACACATTTAATTGAATGTTCTATTCTTTTTGCCACAGTTAAAACCTCATCCAAAGTGGGTTCATCTCTCAACCAGAGTTCCTCTCTGACCTTCTCTATATGACACCCGAACATGAACTGATCTCTAATTCTCTCATCAGTAAGACCATCAAATTTACAAGAAGAGGCAAGCTTTCTTAGATGAGTTACATAAGCCTCAACTGTTTCCTCATCTGCTTGCACGCACTTTGCAAATTGATATCTTTCCAGAATAGTACTGATTTTGGGGAGATAATGATTATCAAGTTTTTTGATGCATATTTCATAATCATTTAGGTCTCTCGCATCAGTAGTAGAAAGATCAGGCAAATGGTCAAAAACATCCTGACCCTCTGACCCTAAACAATGAAGAAGTAAAGAGGATTTTCTTTCAGCACTAAGGGATGGCCCGCATACCCTTGCATACCTCTCGAAAACAACCTTCCATTTTTTCCACTTTATCGGTGGAGTACCAGGACAAGATAGAAAAAACGGAGCTGCCGTAACGTTCTGCATGGTTTTAAATATAATACGAATGATTAATTTGTGTGCCAAGCTCACTATTACTGTGATACAAGTTGTTCCATAAAATGAGTGTATCACTGTGCTATTGACACACCGAGAAGTGAGTGTGTCACTAACGACAAGTGCGCTGTTGAAAAACCTAAAAAAATAATCGTGTGACTGGATGGGAACACGCTTGGTATACACCTTAATTCAGTGAGCATGACACAGAGTCACTAAATTGAAAAACCTTTTTGATACGTGTTACTGAATTTTCAAACACGCTTTGGGCACTTTAAGAAATGATCATGTCACTGGTTCAGAAACACGCTTTTGATACCTTGAGAAGTGTGCGTGTCACCGTGAGACAGAATTCCCAACACGCTTGTGTCCCCTTAAGGAGTGAGTGTGTCACTGAAGATACATCTGCTTTAGCAAATGATTCGAGACACGCTTAAGGCACTTTAAGAAGTGAGGGTGTCACTGAATGCGCATCTGCTTTATGTTTGTTGACACACCTAGAAGTGAGTGTGTCACTGAAGAGGAATCCGGTTAATGCCTGTTGAACACACTCAATTCAAACACGCTTATGAGAAGTGAGCGTGCCACTGAAGACACATCCGCTTTATGCTTCTTGACACACAGAGAAGTGAGTGTGTCACTGAAAGAAATCCGAACAATGCTTGTTGTGATGACACGCTAATCCAAAAGTGAGCGTGTCACTGAGTTGCATCTATTCAAGTGCGGACTGTTTAATTTTGCTTTCCCGTGCTGTGCTCGAAGAATGACACTCCCAGCGATATTAGCGTCTGAGGCTTTGGTTACTTAGCAACAGAATAGAGATGCCCCCTTGACTCCACGTACACAACGTCGTGACGTGCTTGACTACGGACGCATTATGACGCAGGGCTCCATGGCGGCGACATTGGAGAAGAACGGCGAAACTCCAACACTCTACAATCCTACAGTGAGTGTCTCGAGAGCTCGTTTAAACTATGGCTGTTTTCGTTCAAACGGTGCAAAGCGCTACCAGTTCCTATATTAGCGGGGTAAGCCAAAAACAAAAGTCACAGATGGTCTGAGTCAATTCAGTTGAAGCTCCAATTAATTTTCCCTCTGCGAGATTAATTGCACCGACTCCGAAACAATAACGGAGGCGCAATGACCATCAAATGACCAGTGTAATAAACAGAACATTGCTTGTCAGCCGCCATGTTAAAACAGGCAAGTTGGTCCACAGGCAATAGAGTGAACGTGGACTTGGACTGGAGCTGGACTTGATAGGTGCTTAAAATCACAAGTCAATGAATGTCGCAGACTTGATGGTATAAATCTAGGAGATGGTAACTTGCATGTAGGGAGGGCTTGACAGCTAATGAGGATAGAAAAGCTTATCTCTCACCAATCTCCTGAGTTGGGATCTTCTCCAGTATTCTGCTGACTACGCCAGTGAAGCATTCCTGGACGAATTGAAGACACAGGGATGCTGGTTCAAAGGAGTTTATTGTAAGAGAAAGATCCCATCCATCAGCAAGCCTCCAACGTCGAGTTAGGCACAGCTTCAACTGACCACTTACAGATTCTATCTCAGAACCCCATGGCATCATAGGATTCTGAACACTGTACATGACATGTCATGAAATAAGGAATACCACAAAGTGGTTAACACATGTTCTATCTTATAGGATATCCGTCAGAACAGGAATTGGATGTTATTTTATGGAGAGGTGAATTGACGTTCCATGCACGTGTGTCTAAGGTAGTAATCGGCTTTAGTGAGACCTTACTAGAGTAGTCATGTATACATATGTGTGTATTGATACCTGTTGTTTTTTCTTATAGGTTCACATCCCTGTGGTTCCCTACCCTTACCTTTCCCTCACTTGATTGCCCTAACGCTCTGTAACCTTATATTCAGAGATTGGGAATGTCAAGGGGTGGACCCCTTGTAGCATCATCCGGATCCTGAGGAGTACAATACCTGTCATTGAGGGCCTAGTGGGAGGCCAAAGAGGCTGAGGAGACAGGTGATGCAAATGTGGATGAGGATGCGCAAGGGGATGGTTTCATATTACAGGATCTGCCTGTGGGCAGACCAGCCTCCAGGGCTGGCAGCAACCATTCCGGTAGGAGCTTTTCCCCAGAGGAGCTGCAGGAAAATCAAAGGGTCAGAGAACATGAGCTGGAAGTTTTGAAACTCAAGGCTCAGGCAGAGGAAAAGAAGTTGCTTATTGAGAGCGAAAAGAGAGCAGAGGAGAGCAAGAACGCTCTCGCTTTTGAAGCGAAGAAAATGCTTTTGGCTCATGAGTTAACCTTGAGGGAGCTGGACATTAAGGCCAAACAAGTGGAGTCCAGTTCAAATGGTGGCAGCACACAGAGCCATTGCAAGCGGGTAAGGTGTACATACCCAAGGATTTAGTGCAGAATTACCATAGGGGTGATGATATTTATGCATGGTTCGAGGCATATGAGATTGCACTGAGGATGAATGAGATGCCTGAGAAGAACTGGGGGGCGGGCCTGTGGAAAACTTTGAGGCTTTTGGGAAGGACGTCTTACCACCCTTAGAGCGGGCGGGTACCCTGACCTACGCTAATATGAAGGAGGCCTTATGCCTCAGGTATGGGCTCACCCCAGAACAGTACAGACAGAAGTTCAGGAACTTCAAGAAGCTTGATTCAAGTACTTGGGTTGAGTGTGTGAGTATGTAGACGCGTGCACTGGAAGGTTGGATAAATGGCAGCAAGGTAACTGATTATAAGGGGTTGTGCCATTTATTTAGTTGGGAGCACTTGAGTAGTCTGTGTGTTCCAGAGCTGCGCCAGCATCTTTTGGATAGTAAGCTAACTGATCCCAGTGAGCTTGCTAAGGAGGCGGACCGCTGGACGAGCACCAGGGTCCACAAGGGGATTGTGGGTACCACAGCCAAAGGTGGACAGGGTCCCCAGCAGAAGGGTGGGGAGGACAAGGGTAACCAAAAGGAGTTCTCTAAAGGGCCCCAAAGCAGTTCCCAGGAAAAGGAGTCCCAACCCCCCAAGCCTAAGACGACCTGGCCCCCTAAGGGCAGGGGTGACAACCGGGGTCCGCCCACATGTTATTCGTGTAGGGAGGTTGGCCACATTGCCCCTAAATGCCCCAAGAAATCCCCAGCACCAACTGGTGCTCCGTCACCGGGTTTAGTGAGTGTAGCGTTGGGGGAGGAATTAGTTTCCAGTGAAGGGGAGGAGCAAGCAGTGATGACCCTTGTCTCTTTAGGAGACAGAGAGATGGTCCAGGAGTCCTACCTGCCTGAGAAAACTAAAAAATACAGGCAGTGGGTGACCATCAATGGGAGGAGGGTGGAGGCTCTGAGAGACACAGGAGCCAGTGTGACATCTGTCCGGTGTCAATGGGTGTCTGAGGAGCAGGTTATTCCCAATGCACTTCACCCTGTAGTTGCAGCGGACAACTCTGTGCGCCTATGTAAAGTGGCACTAGCTCCCTTTGAGTGGGGGGGGGGGTCTCAGGTTCCTTGAGGGTCGTTGTTAGTCCATCCATGCCTGTAGACTGCTGGGAAATGACCTGGAGAGTTCCCCATGGAGGGAGGTGGAACGCCAGGCTCATTTGGAGATGTTGGGTCTGCCTGAGTGGGTTTGTGTAACCACTCGGTCAATGGCAGCCAGTAAGGGTAATCAAGATGACCTGGAGCCTGAAACAATGGCCCAGGTGCCTGCCAGAAAGAGGAAGGGCAGGGGGCGTGGGAAACCAGCCCCCGAAGTTCCCACGGTCCAGGAGGAGGCAGAACCTGAGGGGGATGCCCTGGAACCTACAGGGGAACAAGTGGCCGAACTGGGAGACCTGCCTGAGCTGACCCATTGGCAGCAGGAAGGGGGTCCCTCCAGGGAGGAGTTCTGCAAGGCGCAGATGGAATGCCCCTCTCTCATTGGTATGCGGCAACAGGCTGCAGACCAGGCAGCAGGTGATCAGTCCGGATCACATCTCATTTACTGGGAAGATGGATTACTCTACAGTGAGTCTAAGGTCGCTGAGCCCGGTGCAGCCCGTGTGCTGGTGGTACCCGAGCGCTTCAGGACCTTCCTACTGGGTCTGGCTCATGACGTGCCTCTCGCAGGACATTTGGGGTGCGACAAGACCTATCAGAGGCTTGTCACCCACTTTTACTGGCCCCAAATGAGGAAGCACGTCGGTACGCACTGTAGGACTTGCCAGACTTGCCAGGCAAGTGGCAGGAGTGGAGGGAAGTGTAAGGCTCCCCTCCAACCCTTTCCTGTGGTGAGCACCCCTTTTGAGCGGGTGGGCATCGACATTGTGGGGCCACTGCAACCCAAGACAGCCTTAGGCAACAAGTTTATCTTGGTCTTGGTGGACCATGCCACCCGGTACCCGGAAGCTGTCCCTCTCAGGACAATCACGGCCCCCGTGGTGGGCCGTGAATTGATGGGGATCTTTTCCCGTGTGGGGTTCCCCAGAGAGGTGGTCTCCGACCAGGGTACCAACTTCATTTCGAAGTACATGACATCTTTGTGGGAGGAGTGTGGTGTAACTTACAAGTTCACCACTCCTTACCATCCTCAAGGGAATGGGTTGGTTGAGAGGTTCAACCGAACCCTGGAAGGCATGATCAAGGGTCTTGCGGAACCCATGAGACGGAGGTGGGACGTCTTTTTGCCATGCCTGTTGTTTGCCTACAGGGAGGTACCCCAGAAGTCCTTAGGGTTCAGTCCCTTTGAACTACTGTACTGTCACCCTGTGAGAGGACCTCTGAGTCTGGTGAAGGAGGGTTGGGAGAAGTCTCCTGGTAAGACCCCACAGGATGTGTTCAGCTATGTGCTGGCCTTCAGGAACCAGACTCACCGCTTCAGGAAACTCGCTCAGGCGAACCTGGAAGCTAGCCAGGAAGAAATGAAAAGATGGTATGACCAGAATGCCACTCTGGTCGAATTTCAACCTGGGCAGAAAGTGTGGGTGATGGCACCAGTGGAGCCCTGTGCGCTCCAAGACAAGTGGACTGGTCCATATGAGGTGGTGGAGCGCAAGAGTGAAGTAACCTATCTGGTTGACTTGCAGTCTCCCAGGAACCCTTTGAGGGTCCTACACGTGAACCGCCTCAAGCTACACTTTGAGAGGTCTGATGTGACAATGCTCCTTGCTACAGATGATGGGATGGAGGAGGAGAGTGAACCTCTTCCTGACCTCCTGTCAGCAAGGGAGCAGGATGGGTCAGTGGATGGGGTGAACCTCTCGCCTACCCTGACCCCAGAACAGCAGAGGGACTGTCGCCATGTGTTGGGTCAGTTCGCCTCCCTGTTCTCCCTGACACCAGGAGTCACCAATTGGTGCGTCCATGATGTGGACACTGGAGACAGTCTACCTGTGAAACAGAAATTTTACAGAGTAGCTGACAAGGTCAGGGCCAGCATCAAGGAAGACGTTTCCAAATTGTTGGCGCTAGGGGTAATTGAGCCCTCCCACAGCCCCTGGGCTAGCCCAGTGGTCTTAGTACCAAAAGTTGCTGCACCCGGTGCCACTCCAGAACTTCGGTTTTGTGTGGACTACCGTGGGCTCAATGCGGTCACCAAGACAGACGCACACCCCATCCCCAGAGCTGATGAGCTCGTGGATCGGTTGGGAGCTGCCCGGTACCTCAGTACATTCGATTTGACGTCTGGGTACTGGCAGATTGCCTTGACCGAGGGGGCCAAAGAGAGGTCAGCGTTTTCAACTCCAGAGGGACACTACCAGTTCCGGGTTATGCCCTTTGGATTGAAAAACGCCCCTGCCACCTTCCAGAGACTGGTCAACCGGGTACTGTCCGGGCTGGAGGAATTCAGCGCCGCTTACCTGGATGACATTGCTGTGTTCAGCTCCAGTTGGGCGGAACATTTGCAACACCTCTGTGAAGTGTTGAAGGCTCTGCAAAGAGCAGGCCTCACTATCAAGGCAAGTAAGTGCCAGATAGGGCAGGGATCGGTGGTGTACTTGGGACACCAAGTAGGGAGCGGCCAGGTGGCGCTCCTCCAGGCCAAGATTGATACCATTCTGGCTTGGGAGCCCCCCAAGACCCAGACAGAGGTGAGAGCCTTCTTAGGTCTTACCGGGTATTACAGACGGTTTGTCAAGGGGTATGGCACCATTGTTACCCCCTTGACAGAGCTGACTTCAAGGAAGCAGCCCAGGAAGGTGATCTGGACCGATGCCTGCCAGACCGCTTTTGATGCCCTGAAACCTGCCATGTGCACGGCGCCCGTGCTCAAGGCGCCTGATTTCTCCAAAGAGTTTGTGGTGCAGACAGATGCTTCAGAGCATGGTGTGGGAGCAGTACTCTCTCAATTGAACGACGAGGGCTTGGACCAACCCATAGCTTTCATTAGTAGGAGGCTACTTCCCAGGGAACAGAGGTGGAGTGCAATTGAAAGGGAAGCTTTTGCTGTGGTCTGGGCACTGAAGAAGCTAAGGCCCTTCTTGTTTGGGACTCACTTCCGGGTTCAGACAGACCACAGGCCCCTCAGATGGTTGATGCAGATTAGGGGTGAGAACCCAAAACTGTTGAGGTGGTCCATCTCCCTACAGGGGATGGACTTTACGGTGGAACACCACCCTGGTACAGAACACGCCAATGCTGATGGTCTGTCCAGATTCTTCCGCCTTAGTGATGAGAACTCCCAAGAGGGTGGGTAGTTCTCCCCACTTTTCAGCTGGAGGGGACACGTGTTAGACCTGGCATCCTTGCCGTGGTTTTCCCTGACTTTTTGCCTCTACCTCCTGTGTTTTTGATGCTGTGCTGGATTTTGTTTTTGCTGGCTTAGATGCTTTGGGCACTTTGCCACTGCTGATCAGTGTCAAAGTGCAAGTGCTCCCTGGGTAAATTGATGTTGTGATTTGTGCCACCCACATGAGTAGCCCTGAAAAGTTGTCTCAGGCCTGCCACCGCTGTGCCTGTGCACAGTTTGTTAACTGCCATTTTGACCTGGCCAGTGTACCCACTGTTGAGGTGGTCCATCTCCCTACAGGGAATGGACTTTACGGTGGAACACCGCCCTGGTACAGAACACGCCAATGCTGATGGTCTGTCCAGATTCTTCCGCCTTACTGATGAGAACTCCCAAGAGGGTGGGTAGTTCTCCCCACTTTTCAGCTGGAGGGAACACGTGTTAGACCTGGCATCCTTGCCGTGGTTTTCCCTGACTCTTTGCCTCTACCTCCTGTGTTTTTGATGTTGTGCTGGATTTCGTTTTTGCTGGCTTAGATGCTTTGGGCACTTTGCCACTGCTGATCAGTGTCAAAGTGCAAGTGCTCCCTGGGTAAATTGATGTTGTGATTGGTTCTCCCTGATTGTCATATTTGTTTCACCAGTAGGTCCCTAGTAAAGTGCACTAAGTGTGCCAGGGCGGGTGAAACAAATGCTACTAGTGGGCATGCAGCACTGATTGTGCCACCCACATGAGTAGCCCTGAAAAGTTGTCTCAGGGCTGCCACCGCTGTGTCTGCGCGCAGTTTGTTAACTGCCATTTTGACCTGGCCAGTGTACCCACTTACCAGGCATTACCCTTCCCTTTTCTTACACATAGGACACCCCTATGGTAGGCCCAAGGTACCCCCCAGGGCAGGGTGCAGTGTATGGGAAAGGTAGGACATGTACTGATGTGTGTAACATGTCCTGATAGTGAAATACTGCCAATTTCGTTTTTCACTATTGAAAGGCTATCTTGCCCATAGGACAGAATGGGGAATGCTCTGTAACCTTTGTACAAGCATATCTTCCCATAGGAGTAAGACAGAAAATTGGAGTCTGGTATCCCTGAACTCAGAATTTAATAACACATCTTTTAGTAAGGACGGTTTTTTAATTCTGTGTTTGAAAATAGCACTTTTAGAACGTGGCTGTTTTCTTGTCCAACCTTCCTGTGTGCCTCTGGCTGTTTGTGGATTGACTGTCTGGCTTTGGAGTGACAGGGGCTGGGGTGGCTCCAGGAGTCTGGGTGAGTCAGCCCTAGGCTGAATAGGCCGATCTGCATTTGGAGTGGTGGGAGGAGTAGCACCTGTACCTGACTAGGGCTGTGCCTGCCTTCCACAAAAGACTGGCTCCACCTCCTGCGGTGTGTCTGAAGACCCTGGCCCACACTGACAAGGGGAAGAAGTTGTGCACTGGCAGAGTGCACCCAGAACTGGTTTGGACTGGGTTCAGGACCCCTTACACAAAGAGAACAAAGACATTTTGGGGTATAAATATTAGAGCTGAAACCCCTGAACTTGAGACTACTTCGTGATCAAGAGGAACCTTTTTGCCAAAGAGGACAGCTGAAGAGACTGAGGAGAAGTACTGCCCTTGCTGTGTGTCTGGGGTTGGCATGCAGTTTACTGTTTCTGCTGAGGAGAGGACAGAGGGACTTTGCTGTGTGCTGTGTCCTCCCTGCTTGAAGAAGGACTTTGCTGTGTGCTGTGTCCTTCTGTAACCTGAAGAGAAGTCTCCAAGATCCTGAGTGAGCTGGCCTCCTGTTGTGGAAACTCAGGAACATCAAAGTTTCCAACATCGTCTCAAGCGACGCTGTGTGCGTGTGTCTGCCACAGCTCTACCTAACTGAGACTGATGTGCGGTCTGCACTGTGTACGTGTGTCTGAACACAGCCTTGAATGCCCTGTAACTCGCAGCGTGACCATCGACGCGCTGCATGCTGGTCACCACCACCGGCCCGAGCCGTCATCTCTGAGGAGCTGCGTGGGAGTCACCGCCGCCGGCCCGAGCCATGAATTGCGAGAAGTACTGCGAGGCCGTCACCGCCGCCAGCCCGAGTCAACTGCCTAAGATCAAGAGTGCCCGAGAAGGAGCAGCGTCGTAACCCGATCGGCTACGAGGAGTTGCCTGGCAACCGGGATTCACCAGCGAAGATCAGCTGTTGCCGACGGAGCCGCCCAGCAGGACGCCAGCCGCGAAGGAGAGAGAGAGAGAAAGCAACCTCCCAGGTAACGCTCGGACTGAAGTCCGGAGCCGCTACGTGTGTCGCTGCCTTGGACGGGTTGCGTGTCTGCAAGAGACTGCTCCAATTCCCCTGTCGTAGCAGAACCGCTGCTCGGGGTGATTCCAACGGCCCGTACTTGCCCTGAGGAGAGCAGCAGTCGCGGGGCCCGTGTTGCGCTTCATACTTGATTCTAAAACATTTGGGGGCATACTTTTGCAAACGCTGACCGCGGAGTCAGCAACCTTAGTGAGAAGTCCATAGCCACAAGAGCATCGAGTACCGGTGCCGCAGGGGAACTGTGCTGGTGATATTTTGTTTAATTACCCAACGGACTACAGAACCTACAAGTTATTTTTGATAACAACCTGAAAAGTTATTTACTCTAAATGCGCATATGTTGGATTTTATTTTTTGTCGTTTTGGTCTTGTCAAAGTTTAGATAAGGATAACTTTATTTTTCTAAACGGGTGTGGTGACCATTTGTGGTGTTATCACTGTGTTACTGTGAGTGTTGGTACAAATACTTTACACATTGCCTTGGGGATAAGCCTGTCTGCTCATGCCAAGCTACCAAGGGGGTGAGCAGGGGTTATCTAGAGTGTGTATCCCCCTTACCCTGACTAGAAGCAAGGGTCCCTATATGGACAAAGGCACCTACCTCTGCCAACTTGAGACCCCCAGTTCTAACATTGGTGGCAGCGGTGGGATTTGAACTTGTATTTGTACTTGACCCACAGTGATTGGTGTACATCACTAGTTTAGCGCAGACCACTACGCAGCCACATACTGTGCTTTGTTTTTGGTTCTATTTTTGAGTGACCCTTAAAGCATCCACGCATCATGTCTCAGAAGAGTAAACCAGCAAGTGAGGTTGCAGAATTGGAATTTGATATTGAGGCATTGCTTACCTACAAAGTAGATCAACTGAAACAATTTTGCAAAAACTTTGGATGTCCCATGAGGAGCAGCTCTAAGAAGGATGAGCTGCAGAAGGCCTTGAGGGCCTAGTGGGAGGCCAAAGAGGCTGAGGAGACAGGTGATGTAAATGTGGATGAGGATGCGCAAGGGGATGGTTTCATATCACAGGATCTGCCTGTGGGCAGACCAGCCTCCAGGGCTGGCAGCAACCATTCCGGTAGGAGCTTTTCCCCAGAGGAGCTGCAGGAAAATCAAAGGGTCAGAGAACATGAGCTGGAAGTTTTGAAACTCAAGGCTCAGGCAGAGGAAAAGAAGTTGCTTATTGAGAGCGAAAAGAGAGCAGAGAAGAGCAAGAACGCTCTCGCTTTTGAAGAGAAGAAAATGCTGGAGGAGCGCAAGAGTGAAGTAACCTATCTGGTTGACTTGCAGTCTCCCAGGAACCCTTTGAGGGTCCTAAACGTGAACCGCCTCAAGCCACACTTTGAGAGGTCTGATGTGACAATGCTCCTTGCTACAGATGATGGGATGGAGGAGGAGAGTGAACCTCTTCCTGACCTCCTGTCAGTAAGGGAGCAGGATGGGTCAGTGGATGGGGTGAACCTCTCGCCTACCCTGATCCCAGAACAGCAGAGGGACTGTCGCCATGTGTTGGGTCAGTTCACCACCCTGTTCTCCCTGACACCAGGAGTCACCAATTGGTGCGTCCATGATGTGGACACTGGAGACAGTCTACCTGTGAAACAGAAATTTTACAGAGTAGCTGACAAGGTCAGGGCCAGCATCAAGGAAGACGTTTCCAAGATGTTGGCGCTAGGGGTAATTGAGCCCTCCCGCAGCCCCTGGGCTAGCCCAGTGGTCTTAGTACCAAAACCTGCTGCACCCGGTGCCACTCCAGAACTTCGGTTTTGTGTGGACTACCGTGGGCTCAATGCGGTCACCAAGACAGACGCACACCCCATCCCCAGAGCTGATGAGCTTGTGGATTGGTTGGGAGCTGCCCGGTACCTCAGTACATTCGATTTGACGTCTGGGTACTGGCAGATTGCCTTGACCGAGGGGGCCAAAGAGAGGTCAGCGTTTTCAACTCCAGAGGGGCACTACCAGTTCCGGGTTATGCCCTTTGGATTGAAAAACGCCCCTGCCACCTTCCAGAGACTGGTCAACCGGGTACTGTCCGGGCTGGAGGAATTCAGCGCCGCTTACCTGGATGACATTGCTGTGTTCAGCTCCAGTTGGGTGGAACATTTGCAACACCTCTGTGAAGTGTTGAAGGCTCTGCAAAGAGGAGGCCTCACTATCAAGGCAAGTAAGTGCCAGATAGGGCAGGGATCGGTGGTGTACTTGGGACACGAAGTAGGGAGCGGCCAGGTGGCGCCCCTCCAGGCCAAGATTGATACCATTCTGGCTTGGGAGCCCCCCAAGACCCAGACAGAGGTGAGAGCCTTCATAGGTCTCACCAGGTATTACAGACGGTTTGTCAAGGGGTATGGCACCATCGTTGCCCCCTTGACAGAGCTGACTTCAAGGAAGCAGCCCAGGAAGGTGATCTGGACCGATGCCTGCTAGACCGCTTTTGATGCCCTGAAAGCTGCCATGTGCACGGCGCCCGTGCTCAAGGCGCCTGATTTCTCCAAAGAGTTTGTGGTGCAGACAGATGCTTCAGAGCATGGTGTGGGAGCAGTACTCTCACAATTGAACGACGAGGGCTTGGACCAACCCGTAGCTTTCATTAGTAGGAGGCTACTTCCCAGGGAACAGAGGTGGAGTGCAATTGAAAGGGAAGCTTTTGTTGTGGTCTGGGCACTGAAGAAGCTAAGGCCCTACTTGTTTGGGACTCACTTCCGGGTTCAGACAGACCACAGGCCCCTCAGATGGTTGATGCAGATAAGGGGTGAGAACCCAAAACTGTTGAGGTGGTCCATCTCCCTACAGGAAATGGACTTTACGGTGGAACACCGCCCTGGTACAGAACACGCCAATGCTGATGGTCTGTCCAGATTCTTCCGCCTTAGTGATGAGAACTCCCAAGAGGGTGGGTAGTTCTCCCCACTTTTCAGCTGGAGGGGACACGTGTTAGACCTGGCATCCTTGGCGTGGTTTTCCCTGACTTTTTGCCTCTACCTCCTGTGTTTTTGATGCTGTGCTGGATTTCGTTTTTGCTGGCTTAGATGCTTTGGGCACTTTGCCACTGCTGATCAGTGTCAAAGTGCAAGTGCCCCTGGGTAAATTGATGTTGTGATTGGTTCTCCCTGATTGGCATATTTGTTTCACCAGTAGGTCCCTAGTAAAGTGCACTAAGTGTGCCAGGGCGGGTGAAACAAATGCTACTAGTGGGCATGCAGCACTGATTGTGCCACCCACATGAGTAGCCCTGAAAAGTTGTCTCAGGCCTGCCACCGCAGTGCCTGCGCGCAGTTTGTTAACTGCCATTTTGACCTGGCCAGTGTACCCACTTGCCAGGCATTACCCTTCCCTTTTCTTACACATAGGACACCCCTATGGTAGGCCAAAGGGACCCCCCTGGGCAGGGTGCAGTGTATGGGAAAGGTAGGACATGTACTGGTGTGTGTAACATGTCCTGATAGTGAAATACTGCCAATTTCGTTTTTCACTATTGAAAGGCTATCTTGCCCATAGGACAGAATGGGGAATGCTCTGTAACCTTTTTACAAGCATATCTTCCCATAGGAGTAAGATGGAAAATTGGAGACTGGTATCCCTGAACTCAGAATTTAATAACACATCTTTTAGTAAGGATGGTTTTTAAATTCTGTGTTTGAAAATAGCACTTTTAGAAAGTGGCTGTTTTGTTGTCCAACCTTCCTGTGTGCCTCTGCATGTTTGTGGATTGACTGTCTGGCTTTGGAGTGACAGGGGCTGGGGTGGCTCCAGGAGTCTGGGTGAGTCAGCCCTAGGCTGAATAGTCTGATCTGCATTTGGAGTGGTGGGAGGAGTAGCACCTGTACCTGACTAGGGCTGTGCCTGCCTTCCACAAAAGACTGGCTTCACCACCTGCGGTGTGTCTGAAGACCCTGGCCCACACTGACAAGGGTAGAAGTTGTGCACTGGCAGAGTGCACCCAGAACTGGTTTGGACCACCACCGGCCCGAGCCGTCATCTCTGAGGAGCTGCGTGGGTGTCACCGCCGCCGGCCCGAGCCGTGAATTGCGAAAAATACTGCGAGGCCGTCACCGCCGCCAGCCCGAGTCAACTGCCCAAGATCAAGAGTGCCCGAGAAGGAGCAGCGTCGTAACCCGATCGGCTACGAGGCGTTGCCTGGCAACCGGGATTAACCAGCGAAGATCAGCTGTTGCCGACGGAGCCGCCCAGCAGGACGCCAGCCGCGAAGGAGAGAGAGAGAGAGAGAAAGCAACCCCCCCGGTAACGCTCGGACTGAAGTCCGGAGCCGCTGCGTGTGTCGCTGCCTGGGGCGGGTTGCGTGTCTGCAAGAGACTGCTCCAATTCCCCTGTCGTAGCAGAACCTCCACTCGGGGTGATTCCAACGGCCCGTACTTGCCCTGAGGAGAGCGGCAGTCGCGGGGCCTGTGTTGCGCTTCATACTTGATTCTAAAGCATTTGGGGGCATACTTTTGCAAACGCTGACTACGGAGTCAGCAACCTTGGTGAGAAGTCCATAGCCACAAGAGCATCGAGTACCGGTGCCGCAGGGGAACTGTGCTGGTGATATTTTGTTTAATTACCCAACGGAATACAGAACCTACAAGTTATTTTTGATAACAACCTAAAAAGTTATTTACTCTAAATGCGCATATGTTGGATTTCATTTTTTGTCGTTTTGGTCTTGTCAAAGTTTAGATAAAGATACCTTTATTTTTCTAAACGGGTGTGGTGTCCATTTGTGGTGTTATCACTGTGTTACTGTGAGTGTTGGTACAAATACTTTACACATTGCCTTGGGGATAAGCCTGTCTGCTCGTGCCATGCTACCAAGGGGATGAGCAGGTGTTATCTAAAGTGTGTATCCCCCTTACCCTGACTAGAAGCAAGGGTCCCTATTTGGACAAAGGTACCTACCTCTGCCAACTAGAGACCCCCAGTTCTAACAATAGGCATAATAAACCTGAGTGATGATATCCTCATATACTCTTGGAGCCTGGAAGAACACCATGTGCGACTGCGTGCCACCTTCCAATGCGTGGCAGACTGTGGCGTCACCCTTCACCAAACAAAATGCTCTTTTTATCAGAACTCTATTGACTTCTTCGGTTACGTGTTCCCCGAGATGGTCTCCAAGTCGACCCCAGGAAGGCGGAGGCAATCTGCAGTGCCCCAGTACCACAAAATCTAACGGAGATCGCATTTCGCAACATAAAGAAAGCACTGTTGGACCAGACCTCTATGGCCTACTTCCACCCACGGAGAAGAACTGAACTGGTCGTGGACGCCAGCCCTGTGGGACTTGGAGCCGTCCTCCGGCAGGAAGATGCTCGAGGGGAATGTGTCCCTGTGGCTTACGCAAGCCAGGCGTTATCACCGACGGAGACCCGCTACACACAGATAGAACGCGAGTCTCTGGCCATCAGATGGGCATGCCAACACTTCCACCTTTATCTATGTGGTCACCAGTTCAAGGTAGTGACAGATCAGAAACCACTCCTGCCTCTGTTCAACGGATCGTCCCGCCTGGCCCCCCCACGGATAGAGAGATGGGCCATACAGCTCCAAGCATATTCATTCCAGTTGGTCTACAGACCCGGCGGCAATAACCCAGCCGACTTTCTGTCATGCCACCCCTCACCAAGCACCCCCAGTGTGCAAGCCCTGGACGAAGAACGCATCAAATGCTTCGTGAACATGGATGAGACCAATGCTTGCCTGGTGACCATCACCCGAGAAGACATAAGGGAGGCCACGGATGCCGATGACACCCTCCTGAAGGTGAAGGAAACTATGGCACAAGGGCAATGGCACCGGTTCCTCGAAGGATCCAAATTGATGGTGGCGGATGAGCAGAACATGCATCGCCAGCTCTGGAGAGTGCGACACGAACTGAGCATGAGTGGCTCTGGCCTGGTATTGCGAGGGCAAAGAATCCTCATCCCCAAAAGCCTCCTGGGTCGGATGGTCACGCTCGCACACCAAGGACAAAGGACCAAAGCGAGGCTCAGAGCGAAGGTCTGGTTGCCAGGCATGGATGAACTTGTGGATGAAGACCTCCGACGAGGTCACCCCTGCACCATCACCGGCAATGACCCTGCGCCTGTGCTGACGGAAGAGCCATGCCTCACTCCATGGACAAGGGTCAGCATGGACTTCGGGAGTTTTCCTGACGGGCGAAACACTCTGGTGATCATGGATTCATTCTCCAAGTTTCCCGTGGTCGAGCTGGTGCCCTCCACCGCATTCGTCCATGTGCAGCCCGCACTGGAAAAGACCTTCGTGCTGTTTGGTCTGCCAGAGGAGGTGAAGTCTGACAATGGGCCACCCTTCCAAGGGCAAGAGTTTCAGGACTTTTTGGCACAGAAAGAAGGGTGAGACACCGAAGGATCACACCCCAATGGCCACAAGGTAAGAGGGTGGTGGAAAGGTTCATGAGGACACTAAATCGAGCCCTCAGGATCGGGGTTGACCAGCATCAAGATGCCGAAGTGTGTCTTCAACGATTCCTCTTGGTGTACTGATAGACCCCACATTCCACCACGGGGTGCGCTCCCACAACCCTACTGTTCAGACAGCAACCAAGGGATGTTATTCCAGAGGACTCTGAGTGGGTGCCACCAAGCCTTGATGTGGCAAAGGCACAGCAGAAGTGGCAGGCAACCAACAAGAAGACCTCCAAAGATCAACACTCGAGGACCCCAATCCTGCAAGTAGGGTCCCGAGTAGTGATTAAGGATCGCCACCCGGGGTGGAAGTTCCGCACCCCCTATGAGCTTGAGGTATGGACTTTTGTGCAGGTCAACGGAACCGTGATAACAGCCTGATGCGGCCGGCACACAGTGGTGAGGAATGTGGTGTGGCTCAAGGAGAGACCTCCAAACACTGCCCCTGCAAGCACCCGGAGGTGTGAAGGAAGTGGTCCGGTAGATGAAGAATACCCTCTCGACATGGCAGACGATGGGAGTGTGCCGCTCTCCCCCTAGCCGCACAGTGGAGACACCTGAAAGCGGGGTGCCTGGCGACCAGTCACAAGAGTCTCCGTTGACGCTTTCCAGAGGTGCATCGGGTGGAGGTCCCGACAGTGAACATGACCAACTGCTCCTGAATCCGGCACCCAGCCAGCAACTGAGAGAATTTATGTGTTAATGGTATGGAGTATTTGTCTGTTTAGGTTTGTTTTCTTGATTAAAAGATGGGAGGGATGTAGAGAGTCACCCGGCCTCTCCCCTCCTAAATGTATCCACTGTCACCCCTCGTGGCCGGGCTTGGTCGGAAGTGATAAATAAAGGGGCTGTGGTCGCACTTGACCACTCGCCGAACAGAGACACACGGTGTGAACTTCGTCCCTCGCAGAGTGCGGCCGGGCCCACACACATACCTGGCACCGTACACCACAACAATCACAAGAAGGAAACGCAAAATCGTACTGTGACTGGATTCATAATGTTATATGATATAGAAAGTCTTCGGGCGGGACGGAGCCGAAAAGCATGGAGCTGTTTACTTATGTGAACAAGCATTTAACAAAGCCAATACACCTATTGGCTTTGGTAATGTGTTTTAGCCATGTTGTACACCAATGTGGCTGCTGTTCAGCATGGCTAAAAGGTAGTGGGATACAGTGGAATGAGGTCGAGTGGCATAGAGTGGAGTAGGGTAGATTGGAGTGGGGGAGTTTGGTCGATTAGCTTGGTAGATTGGATTGGGGTAGGTTTAACTGGGGTGGAGCGGGGTTGATTGGAGTGGGTAGATAGGAGTAGGGTGGAGTGGGATATATTGTGGTAGATTGGAGTGGGGTAGACTGGAGTGCTATAGGGTAGAGTATGGTGAGGTAGACTGGAGTGGAGTTGGGTAGAGTAGGGTGGGGTAGATTGGGTGCATTAAGGTAGAGTAGAATGGAATAAAGTGGGGGTGGATTGGGGTAGATTGGAGTGGGGCAGAGTGAAGTGGTATAGATTGTGTGGATTATGGTAAGGTAGATTGGAGCGAAGTGGTGTGTATTGGAGTGGATTAGGTCGGAGATGGACAGAGTGGGTGGAGTAGATTGGAGTGGAGTAGGTCGGAGTGGAGTTGGATAGAGTGGTGTGGAGAGGAGTAGACTGGAGTGGGCGGGTTGGATGGGGTTGATTGGAGTAGGGTATTTTGGGGTGGGGTAGGGTAGGATGGAGTGGGGTAGCCAATAGTAAGCAACAGGTGGAATGCATTCCTAGGTCAACTTTCTGAAAGTCCCCAAGATGCCTTTAGCAAACAGACAGCTGTGCTGTCCTGTAAGCTTCGATCTAAAAATGTCGCTCTAACTGCTTAGTTTTGCACCTAACACGGTCACTTGCATGGAGTCAAACTCTGGGCAGTGACTGTAAAAAGAACACAAGGTCAAAATTCAGGATAACAGGTACATTTTATGGATACATCTGAGGAGGTCGGTGTAAAGACACTAAGGGCCTAATTATGATGTCGGTCGGACGACCGTCCGACCGACATCATAGCGAAATGGAACCGACCATAGGTCGGCGGTTTCACCCGCTGTATTTGGATGCGACTGCCCTATGGGCGGTTGGGAACATCCATTTTACAATTGCAGCTTGTGCGGCGGGCGGAAAAGGCCCACAGCAAAAGCTACAATTGTAAAATTGGTGATTTGCAACCATCCCTGCACCGTGTGGCAGGCAACATGCAGTTCCTGCCACATGGTGCAGGGATGTTTGCAGGGCACCATATGTGCCCTCCAGGCCCCATAGTGGAGGGCCAGGGGGGAAAGGGGGCCCTGCTAGGGGCCATCAAAGTCACTTTCCGCCTGCCTTTTCCTAGCAGACGGACCACCTTTAAAGGGCAGGCGGAAAGCGACATCGTAATCCCGATGTCAGAGCCGAGGCTGTCTCCGTCGTCATTATGGGATAACCATTCCACTCGCCGCCCCGACAGGCTCCCCACCCGACATCGTAATCGGGCCCAAAGTAGTCTTTAAAACTTAAGTTTATTCTTCTCATAAACGCCAGAGCATAAATCCATGTACAGCGGTCTCCAATTCCCTGTGGCAACTGATGATTCCAGATCCTTTAGCATTCTGGAATCAGAAGCTGCTGCTTACAGGCCAACTTAAAACAACACATCTTCCCTTGTTAATAATGCTAACAATGCCACAACTTACAAACACTAAAATAAACTAAAGTACAACAATAATTCACTAAAATAAAACCCCTACAACAGTCCTGCCAAGTGCCACGCATCACAGATCAGACTAACACAAATCGTTAGTCGTTCCCGCAATGGGACCATATTCTCATGCAATTCTCAGAGGCCTTTTGAACTCTGCACCATTTGTTTAATTAGTTCCATTGTTTTTAAAAAGGTATTACGAGTTTGACAGCGTTTTAGCCCCTATGAGAAGCACTGCCTCAGAAGTAGGACACTTGCTTCCACCTGCCAGTGCTCACTTTAAAGCGATTGCTGAGGCAAGACCATGCCACATATACTGGCAGTAAGTGCACACAGTACCACCAGGCTTCATGCACTAGCGAAGGAGTATGGATGGGTCAGCCCAAAAAATCAACAGGGAGAGCCAAGCTAAGAAACTGTGCACAAGCCGTGCCCGAACGTTTGGCATGTAAATCATCCACCAAACATCTGTTAAATTCACCTCTGTATTCAAAGAAGTGTATTACTTTTAACATCCAGAAGTGCTTCACCTTAGCACAACTGATTAGATCACTGCATATTCACTTAGAAACATTCCTGCTCCAGCCTTGACAACAATAATATTAGAGAACTAAGAAGGAAGTCACATATGTCCTAATGCAGAAAAGGAGGCCCGTGAAATGAAGTATTTGCCTGGATTCACAACATTTGAACAAGCTGGGGGAAGGGTGGGATGTGAGCTGGGATTGATCCCACATTTTCAGGATTTACACTGTTTGGCATCAGGGTCTGAGTCTGGCACCCTCTTCACCTGACCACTCATATTCCCTCTGCAGCACATAGCCTGGCTACATCTTTTATGAATGTTCTCGGCTGTCGCAGACTTCACTTGTTCTAAAGAGGACTCTGCTCCGCTTCACATCCCTAGTCATACATTCCAAATTGTCCTCCTCACAGTACACTCCCTAAAGCACTTGATCTGTTGTGTGCACCGAGACAGTCCTGCAATGAGCGTGAAGCAGACCATGCATGTAGGAAAGTAGGATCTGCTTTCATGGTTACCCCCACTTTTTGCTGGTGTCATTCTGTTTTCTGACTAGTCTGACTGGGATCCTGCATCAGGACCCCAGTCTCTGTGCTTCCTCCGTAAATTGGACCATGGTGAGTACTTAGGTACCCCCCAGATTGGCTACTGGTATACCCCTGTAAGTCCCTAGTATATGGTACTAAGGTACCCAGGGCATAGGTACACCAGGGCTCCCCCATGGGCTGAAGCATGTATTGTGCCACCCACGGAGACCACTCAAATTGTGACTCCAGGCCTGCCATTGCAGCCTGTTTAAGCTGGTGCTAGCACCACTTACGACAGATATAAGTGTTCTTATATCTGAGGTCACTACACTTAAAACCTATAAGTCACCCCTAAGGCAGGCCTTTCAATCCTGAAGGCAGGATGCTTGGTTATAAGTGTGAGCAGGACACCCCTACAAACACCAGAGTCCCTTCTCCAGGCATTGTAATTGCATCAGCCATTATGATACATATAGTGGCCATGCGTCATTACGTGATGGCTAACTATAGACTGGCTGTATCAAACACTGGCATGTTTGGTCTCAAACATGTTGGAATCGTACCACAATACAGTAAACGGTGTTGGAGGTATGATTCCATGCATTGTGGGGCTCCTCCGGGAAGCCCTCCGTGCTCCCGGTACCAGTCTTCCAGAGTCTGACAGCAAGCTATGGCTACTGCCGACCACAGACAAGATTATGCCCTCCTGCTGCTGAGCCAAGCTCAAGCAGGGAAGGTAGGACAATAGGTTTCCTGTCAAAGGGAGGTGTGACCACATCCCAGACAGGGCTTAGTGTATTAGGCTGGGGAGGGGGCGCTTGCCAGCGCCATTAGACTGCTTTGAAGGGAACATTTGGTGCCCTCCTTGCATACTCCAGTTAGACAGTGGCGGCTCCTCCATAGGGGCGTGGGGGCTTTGCCCCACTACTTTCTCGCAGTGCGAGAAGGCAGAAACATAAAATGGTAAAACTACCATTTTATGTTTCTGCTTCTCGCACTGCGAGAAAGCAGAAGTGCCTGGTTGTGGGCGGGCGGTCCTGCTCGAGGGCAGGGGGAAGTGGCTTACCCACTGTTGTGGGTACTGACTTTTTGGTCGGCCCCAGGGCCGAACAAAGCAGTCATGCGCACTCCCTCTTTTTCTCTATGTAGGCTGCTCCATGCAGCCTACATAGAGAAAATGGCCCGGCTGGGGCGCTCTCCGCTGCGCCTTACCAATCACAACGCTGCCATTGCAGCGTTGTGATTGGCTTAGGGAGGGAGGAGGCTGCTGTGGCAAAACACGGCCAGGTGCAGCGGCAGGCAGGAGCTGAGGCGGCGGCGCTGCTGATCCGGAGGTCGAGGAAGGTAAGTTTTTAATTTTGTAAATACTTGAAGAAATTGCCTTTCTCCAACCCAAACTCCATCTGTATATCGTTAAATTGGCGAAACCCTTCTATCCCAATTAAGTCCCCAGCCTTTCGAACACCCTTGGCGTCCCATCCTGCCATAATCTCATCGGAGAAAATTCCGGGGAATGTGGGGTTTTTATATAACACCATATAGTGGTTGAGTCTCCCCAAACCAATCTTCTTTTTAACGCACCCCAGATCTTAAAAACAGCCATCAGCGTCTTGAATTTGGTTCTTTTGTAATAACTGGGCTCTTAGAATTTAAAAAACACCTCTCAGCGTTTTCGCCCAGTAGCAATTTATAAACATCCGGAAGCTCATTTTCCCCTTCAATGTCCACAGGACATACCCCAACCAATATCCCCATATATTGCAAGGCTGCGGCCCAGTAGTAACTTCTAAAATCAGGAACCGAAAAAAAAACCTTTTCCCGTGATAAAGACATAAACCTAAGTGCCCGCCTAGTTTTGCCGTGTGCCCAAATGAATCGATTAACTAAACCTTCTAGAATAATAAACCAGGATTTTTGGAATTCCAGTGGGATTGCCCTAAATAAATATAAAATTTTTGGTAAAAAATCATCTTAATGACGTTACAACGTCCCACGAGAGAGAGATGGAGATTATTCAATCTGTCTAAATCCAACCTCGCCTTCCTAGTTACTGGTTCCATATTTTTAGCCACTAGCGTTCCTAGGTCTGATGTAAGCCGTATACCGAGGTATACCGCCGAGTCTGTGACACGGGGATCTACAAAATTAACCAACCGATTCTTTATTACTTGGGTCTTAGATCTATTAAGTGCATACCCAGTGAATATACCAAACTCTAGTGCTAGTGACTCAACCGCTTCCAATGCCGAATGTGGCTCTGCAGTGACTATGGCCACATCATCGGCGTAGGCGAGGACTTTAGTTTCGATCCCCTGACTAACAACTGGACAGATTCCTTTATTAGCCATAAATAATCGTATTAGGGGTCCATATAAATAGCAAATAACAGAGGGGATGATGGACAACCCTGCCGCGTCCCCCTCTGTATGTTAAAAGGGAAGTATAATTGCCATTAACCTTAATTCGAGCTGTGGGGGCCCTATATAACACTTGAACAGATTTAATAAACCCTCCCCCAGCCCAAACCATCTCATAGCCTCCCAGAGAAAGTCCCAGGAGACCCTATCGAATGCCTTTTCAGCATCTAATAGCAAAACGGCCATAGGGTCTCCTGAGATCTCCGTCGCGTCAAAAAGCGTAATCACCCGCCGTATGTGTTGCGTTGTTCCACGACCCATAATAAACCCGTGCTGACAAGGGTGAATAGTTTTTTTAAAAATGCCATTTAGTCGCGTGGCCAAAATTTTAGAAAATATTTTTACATCGCTATTCAGTAATGTAATTGGCCGATATGAGCCCGGCTCCCTGGCTGGCTTGCCTTTTTAAAAAAAAACAACGACGTCTGCCCCCACCCACGATTCAGGAGCCGGCCCCCCCTTTTGGGCAAGTAACATGACCTCTATTAAATCCAGTCCAATAGCATCTTTAAAAATCTTGTAGAACTCCAGCGGAATCTGATCAGGGCCAACGGCTTTTCCAGAAGGCAGATCTTGCAGGGCACCCATTATTTCATCTTGAGAAAATGCCCTCTCCAGTTCCTCCCTGTCTATAGGATCTACCTTCTGGATAGGTACTTTGTCTAAGTATTCAGAAATACCCTCAGATGCCACGACTAAGCCACAAGAATATAGCTGGTGATAAAAAAGCCTGAAAGTCTCCCGAATACCCGCTGCATCAGTAATAACCCTCCTCCCGGCGTCATAGATTTCAGAGATCTGACCGGCAGACACTTTTTGCCTAGCTCTTACGGCCAGGGTATGTCCCACCCGCTCATTAAATTCGTAACAGTGCTCTTTTTTAGACATGTAGATCTCAGCTGCTTTTTTAGCAAAGTGGTCCCCTGCCTCAGCCCTTTTTATAGCCAGCTGTAATAATATTCCATCTAGCACTTCCCCCCTATTAATAGCCGTTACTAAGGCTTCCTCAAGCTTACTTAGATCCTGCCTTACTTCCGATTCCCTTAGTCGCTCCTTTTTTTGCTGACGCAAGCTATAGCTTACTGTCTCCCCTCTCACCCCCGCCTTAAAAGCATCCCAGACAATTCCAACCCTAGTGCTCCCCCGGTTAAAATCCCAAAATTCCTAATCCAACCCTTCATATATGTAATATAATCAGGATCATATAATAACCTCTGTTCGAAGGTCCATCCAACATTCTTTTTTTCCATCATCGTAAAATTGACAGTCAAAACGAATGGGTTGTGATCTGAAATAATACGAGGGTGCCTCTCAATCCCAAAATTGGTAATACATTGACTAGGCACAAAAAAATAATCCAGACGGGAAACAGCCTTGTGTGGGGAAGAAAAAAAGGTACTGCCTGCTTCAAAGGGTTTCAAGTAAGCCCATGCATCTACTAAACCATTATTATAAACTAAATTAGATAAGGCAACACCCACCTTCCTTTTTCTCCCTAAGTACTTACTACCTGGGTCGCCCCATCGTACCCCCAGGCCATTGATATTGAAATCCTCGCTAATAATTATCGGAGCAGGCCACATTGCCAAGCTAGAGTCTAAGTTTTCTAGCAACTCTGGATCATCACATGTTGAGCCGTATACCGAACAAAGTGTGAATTTAAAATTATTCAACAGACATTCAATCAACACCCACCGACCCCATTGATCAGCTGATTTTCTAAGTACCCTCACATCATTCCTCCGGGTGAGGATTGCCACCCCCCGGGTTCACGAGCCCTGTGTCGTATATACCAATAGTTTAACGCCAAGTTGTTCCAGTATACGCGCTCTGCAGCCCTCTATATGTGTCTCTTGAACACACAAGAAGTCCACACATAAGGATTTCAACCAAATTGCTGCCTTATTCCTTTTGACCTGGTCATTAAGCCCACAGATATTTACTGTCAAAATCCGCAAACTCATATCTTAAGGTTTCTGAATTCCCTACAATTAACCCTACTTGAAATAAATTTCTCACATTTCATATTTCCATGCAAACTTGTCAATCGAATCACATTGGATAACCAGCTAGAGCCAACTTGAATCCAACTATACTTTTCCTCCCCAAACCTTGCACCTTGAAATACCTCCTGCTGTGCTGATCGCTTGCCTAGCCACACCCCGAACACCCCCCCACGACCACCCGCCACCCCCACTCCCCCCCTACCTCCCATACAGGCAATTAGGTCAAACATGACCTAGGTATGACCGCTGAGACTCCCTCTCCGCCAGCGCCCACCCCCTCCCCCAAAAAGCCCCACAAACCATACAGTGCCTAACCCCAAATAAACAAATCCTTAGGTTATTCCAAATATAGTCCCAAACCCATTCTACCCAGGTTAGAGCCAAGGAGCAAGAGAAAAAGAAAAAGAGAAAAGGGGGAAAACCCCAAAGATATGCCACCACTATGACCAAATCAATATAGATCAACTTCTTCTATTCGCCCCTGTGCCCCACACCGGTAACCTCCTGTTGCAACAATAGCAAATGGGACTTCAGCAAACTAGCCATATCCCACTTTGCCAGTTTACGATGAATATCAGTCCTTCCCTGTAGCACCCCTTTCTATTGCCTTATCCGCCGGCTTCCCCCCTTGTGCTTCAGTTACTTCCGTGAGAAAGTCTTGGGCCTTTATCTCCGAAAAAAACATCCTGACCCGCCCTCTATGGATAACCTTAAGCCGTGCAGGGAAAAGCAAAAAGGCTTCACAGCCCACAGCCTGAAAAGGGGTGATCATCTGGCGTAACCTCCATCTCCGCTCGACCGTCGTGTAGCAAAAATCCGGGCGAGCGAAGAAGGAATGTCCCTCAAAGGTTCTTTTTGAGTCAGGTCTGGCTCGATCTATAATTGCCTGCCTTAACAGAAAATTGCCAACAAAAATCAAAATAGCCCTAGGTCGCTCCCCTTGATTTTTTGACTGCATTCTTTTAAACATTGGAAAGCGATGAGCTCGTTGAACTTCTAGCTCCCAGTTCCATTGGGCCAAATCTGGAAAAGCTCCTTTCAGAAGCTTCACTGTAAAAGCCAGAATGTCCTCCCCTCCACTTTTTCCTCCAGGCCAAGGAGGCGGACGTTATTGCGGCGCTGGCGGTTCTCGAAATCTTCGAGTTTCCAGTCTACGTCTCGTGATTGCTTCTCCTGTGCAGCTTTAAAAACCTGCAATTTCTCAACCTCTTCCTCAACTGCAGCCGTTCGGTCTTCTACATGGGTTATTCGATCAGCCATATCGGAACATAGCTTATTTGTTTTTCTGATCGCCCCCTGAAGCTTCATGGTGGCAAGTTGTGACCTCTTACTTTCCTGCCTAGCCTCCCCCTGCATTTGTTTCAGCGTTGAATAGAGTAACTCCATTGTTGGTGTAGGAGGGGTACTAT
Organism: Calotriton arnoldi; assembly: GCA_963921515.1. Lineage (NCBI taxonomy): Eukaryota > Metazoa > Chordata > Amphibia > Caudata > Salamandridae > Calotriton > Calotriton arnoldi. The sequence goes on along the minus strand of CAWUFW010001284.1, from coordinate 2,952,642 downwards.
CTAGATTGTCGGCTCCGCTTATACCCACTGCTTCGAGGGCATTACTCGAGCAGGCTGTCAATGTAGAAGCAGAGTAATCCCATTCCAGACGCCTGCTGGCTGAGTCCGCAGATCTATCTTTTGTCCTAGCTCGTCGTCTAGAGATCACAGATTGGTTATGATGCCTCTTCTGTGTGGCTGGGGACTCTTCTCCTGAGGCACTGTCTTGCGATGTTTCCTGCTCACTGATCTGAGATGTATCCGAATCATCATTCAGCGAAAAAAACTTATCTCCTTCAGGGGAGAGCACAGGAGCACTTGCCCAAGTCGAAATAGTTCCTTGATCCCCCTGCTCACAAGAGATACTACACAGGTTACCAGCATGACTCTCAGCAGTTCCCATATTTAAATGAGCCTGTGTGGTTACTATCAGATGGCCTGGTAGTAACTGAGGATCCATTGCTATTACACCATTGTTTGCATTCACCAACACTATTTCTGAACTGTCACATAAGCCACTAGGATCTGCATTTCCTTCCTCACCCTCGACTAAACTGCTAAAGTGACTGGCTGCCATGCTGGACACTGACATAGCTCCTACCGTCCGATTTTAAAACATCAAGTTGCCCATTAGGTTCTTTTTCCTCACATTGCCTTGTGCTGCTCATATCTAGATCCACCACAGTATTTTCCCCATTCTGAGGCAGAGGTTTGGAGCAGGAACTACATGTCCCAGAATGCATCGGGTCGGCAGTAGGGAGACCCATCTCCTGAATGCGGCTGATTGCATCCTTCGTCTGAGGGAAAGCTTCCATTCCAGGGTGCAGTGTTAGGACTGAAGGGTCGACAGGTATGCCTGCGGTATTCACTGGAGATCCCGCTGAGGTAGCGCTTAACCCCCCGAATGCTTCTAATACCGAGGGTTGGCGCATTGAGCTTTCCCCAGCAATAGCCAAACGCAGTCTCGTCCCACCAGCCACACCAATTTCAAGCACTCTGGACCCCTCACCTTTCTTTATCAAACCTCCACGCCGTGTCTGCCCGAAATTGCCCCCAGAATCGGGCGCCCCTGATTGCTCTTTCCTCTCTCTCCTTTCCTTGGCGGCGTCTTTCGCTTTCCCATCCTTAGTATCTCTGGCATCACTCACAGCATCTTTAACAATGTCCTTCGCGGTATTCTGATCTTTAAACACCTTAATTATCTTCGGGGCCATATTCCGACACCACCACTGCTTGAAAGGCACAATTATCTTGCATAAAGTCAGCGAAAGCCAAGAAAACCGCACACCACGGAAAAAGCCGCCCAGAGAACAATGAGGGCTATACCGGTGTTTCAGGCAATGTTCATTTGCAGGTTGGGAGACCGAACCATCCGAGTTTCCCTCGGAGCCAGCAGCCGGAATCAGCAGAGTCTGGGCAGGGCTAGCAAGAACCCGGTCAGGCATATCGTTTCCATTCAGCCATCCATTCCCACGGGGTCTCAGAGAGGGAGAGGAAGGTCAGCGCTGCCTTCCGTGAACTCAGTCAGCGGCCATCTTGCCTCGATGATCCGCCTTTACTATTTCAGTTTTTCAAGTTTTTTATTTTAATTACTGTCCCCCCCCCCGTCTTCCCTTTAACAAGCGCTTGCTGAACACGCCGTGTGCCGTTCACTCTGTATATTCCAAGCCCTGTAAACATCGACGGGCAGCAGGAGAGCGCGAGGAGAGCTTAGGCACAGACTCATCAGCTCGCTGCCCAACACGAGGTCAAGAAAATCGATGCGAGCTGAAGGTTTTTCACCTGCCAGTCTTCGGGCCTTGCTCATCTCTTCTGTGCACTTGCACAAAAAGTGCAAACAATCAGAAAGAAAGAAACTACACTTACCGCATTTACCTCTCAAAATCCCCGAACTCATCTGTCCGCAAAGCCCATGGGTGCAGACCTGTCAATCTTCACAATTTCAGTGAGACACACTAAGATGCAGTTAATAGTACTTCAGATGGCTCATCTTTCTTTTTGAGGCAGCAGTGTGAAACAGGCTTCCTTGCAAAGAGAATGATCTGCTCTGCATGATTTTTGTTTTACCCTGCTGTTTTCTTTCTTGTGGTCGTTTAGTTAGGCAAGCCCTTAATAGAAGAAACATGTAAGTAAGTAATTACATTTTGTTAGCTATGCACTTAATATATTACTGTAATCGTCTTCAATTTCATGTTCTGGGGAGACAAAGCATTGCGTTTTGGAATTAAATGGGGCAGTAATTTTAACGTGATCACAAAGTTAAATTGTCCAGTTTTGAGAATACATTATTAACCTAATAAGTCACCAAACCAGCTTCTCTGATTTGCATGAAGCCAAATCAATACCACCACACTCAATCATATGGAGGTTATTGTACCAAGACACTATTTGTTCATTCTCATGTCCCATCCTAATAGCCATGCATATGTGGTGAATGCACACAAGACACAAAAGAATTAATGCTGTGGGTACAAGCATTGCTCCAAAAGTGGGGGACTTTTAGAAGTCGCAAAAAGTCCTGTGCTACATGTTACCAAGTGCATAATTGGATTAATTGGTCTTTTTCTGCATGAGAGTAGACAGAACATTTCATTAAAGAAGCAGATGACAACATTATACAATATGCAGCACCAAAGAAAGTAAAAGAAGGATCCTTGCAGACTTCAAGCACAGCAGATGACATTATCCCCAAAGGTACAGTATGAAATTATATACTCCTTTTTATACCGCTTGCATTAACAATTTGGTGCATGAAAGTATATAGTTTGAAAGCGCATCAACTGCAAAAATGAAGGTCCTCATCAACCCACATTGAGTTTCTGCCACAGAAAATGTACTTGGTTACTGACACATAATACATTTACAATCTAATTAAACATATTTTGCTTACTAAATGTACAACAACGTACTTTCTTTTGTTACAGTTCTTCATACATCACCTTCTGCAGAGCAGTGTACATTGCATACAGACAACAGTACAGCATTACCAGATTATACCCCACCGGTAGATGACACAGATGAAGATCCAATTGACACTGTTTGGGATACGCTTTGTAGCAGCTTAAAAGGTGAAATGGATGCTCAGCTTAAAGATGATTTAATTAATGACTCGGATTCTGGTTTTGAACAACTTATGGATCAAGTTGGATATACCATTCAAAATGAGTACGAAGAAATTAAAATTTGTTCTGATCAAACTAATACCACAGATGAATCATCACCTATTTTTGAGGGCTCCAACAAATGTTTAGGGGTGGTCATACTTTTGCTTTGTTGCTTTATTATTCGTTTTCGCTTGAGTGATGAGGCAGCTGGCTATATGCTGAATCTCATCTATTTGCTCTTGCCACGTGATAATAAAATGTTCAAAACTATGTATCACCTTCACAAATATATCAAAAAAAGTGTTAAGGCCCCAAATATTGCTTACTATTGTGCCACTTGCTATACACATGTTGATAAAAACACTCAGACCTGTCCTAACCAACATTGTTTGAAAGATTTGATTCAAAGTAACTCAGTGTCATATTTCATTCAGCATAGCCTAATTGCACAGTTACAGACTATGTTTAGGCGAAAACATTTTACAGAAAAGGTAAGGAAACATCGATTTGATCATTATATGGAGAATGAGAAACAAACAATGAAAGATGTATATGATGGGGAAATGTATTTGGATTTATTCAAGAGTGGATTCCTGAAAAACCCTAACAGCCTTTCATTTGCAATGAACACAGATGGTGTTCCTGTATTTAAAAGTTCCAAAATATCAATGTGGCCAGTGTACTTAATGGTAAACGAGCTGCCTGTATCTCAAAGAAAGCTGCGTGAAAATATATTACTGTATGGTATTTGGGTTTCCGCAAAAAAGCCAATAATGTGGTCTTTCTTAAAACCATTATATAAGGAACTTGCACAGCTGGAAAGTGGAGTGTCATTTAAAGATCATAACAATTGTAGTTTTACTTGCCACGCTACACTTCTGACAATCACATGTGATTTACCAGCTCGTTGTCTTGTTTCAAACAGCACCCAGTTTAATGGGAAGTTTGGGTGCTGGCATTGTCTACAAGAGGGTGAAGTGACTGTTTCAGGAAAAGGACATTGTAGAGTATTTCCTTACAATGCTGAAAACCCAAAAGGCCCACCAAGGACACTCGATACTATTAAATCGGATGTAAACAGTGCAATAGCTAATATCGAGAGTGGACTTTCTGATTACAGTGTAAGAGGGATCAAAGGTCCCATGTGGTTCATGTTTTTGAAACATTTTTGTGTAACCAGAGGATTTGTGATTGATTACATGCATGGTGTCTGTAGTGGCATTATGAAATTGTTGATGACCATCTGGTTCACTAAAGAATATAAGCATCATTCATACTCTTTTTATGAAAAAGTCAAAGTAGTTAATGCCTATTTGAAACAGATAAAACCCACACTGGATGTTAGTAGAGTTCCAAGGTCTGTTGATGAACTACCATATTGGAAGGCCTCAGAGTTTCGAAACTTTCTTTTATTTTATGGAATGCCTGTGTTAAAACATGTTTTAGATAGATCACGCTATTTACACTTTTGTGTACTTATGAAAGCAATCCATAAGCTATTAAATGATGACATTAGCCAGGAAGATTTAAATATAGCAGAACAGTGTTTACTTTGGTTTGTGCAAATGTTTAATGATTTATATGAAAAAAGATTTTTGACAATGAATGTTCATCAATTGGTCCACTTAGTAGACAGTGTAAGAGCAGCAGGGCCTCTGTTTACTGCTAATTGTTTTGTTTTTGAAGATCTTAATGGTTTTCTTTTACAACATGTGCATGGTACAGTAGGCATAGAAACACAAATTCTAGATGCAGTAAATATGATACAAGTAATACCTGTGTTAATGGAAAATCATTTGCCTCCTGATAGTGTTGAGGCTGAATTTTACCAGAGTATGATGTGTTCATATAATAGAAAGAGACAGCGATACTTAAAAATAGAAAAATGCATTTACAGCGTTGGTTCTACATACCCTTACAGCTTAACAGAGAATGAATATATAGCAGTAACTCAGATCACCCATATTTTAGGCTCGGATGTAGTAGCCTATAACAAAATATTTTTAGAACAAAGCAATCTTCTTGTTTACAGCTCAAATTACACTCGTATTCAGAGGAGAGACCAAAGTGTAATAAAATATGAAACAGAACCTGGAGTGTTTGCCTATGGCAGAGTCACTAGATTCATTCAGTGTAAGCAGGCAGACGTGTCTGTTAACCTAGCACTCATGGTTCCACTTAAGTGTGAATCCTATGACATCAGGGAACCAGTTCATCTGGTAGTAGTAGATAACAACATCACAGCTATCAGGATATCAATGATAAAATGTGCCTGCTTTTACATTCAGGTAGAAGATGAATCATTTGTAAGTGAAATGCCAAATCGATTTGAAATAGATTAAGGCAAATCATGATAGAAAGTTCTCCTACATGCACATCTCTTTTTATAGCACATTTGATTAGAAATCATCTTGATAAGCATTCTTAACCTGTGCTCCAAGAATACCTAGGGGTCCGCGACACCTACGCAGGGGGTCCTAGACTGCTCAGAAAACATAGTAATGTTGGCCAAATAATAAAGTGTATATCAATATTGAAGCAAAATGTACAACTGAACAATCAAAAATGTTTTATAAATGTGCAGCTAATTCATTTGATATCCTCACATTGATTTTTGGAAGCAGTGCAAGTACATCAAATACAATACAGTATGGCCAATGGGTGGTCTCAATTGAGTTTAGAAAAGCTTCAACCTTTCCATTAAAAGTTTAAAAAAAACTTTGCATTGTTTGTGAATTAAATGAAATATTTCATAATTTGTGTATTTGTTTGATGGATGCTTGTTTCCGTCACTTTGTGTATTGTTTTGCGGTGCAAATCAGCAAATATCAGATGGCTAGATAAAGATTCTGCTGCATAATGTGCCTCCAGTGATTGCATAATGTGCAGCATTTATTTTTCTTACGTTATTTAGTCTATCCTGCCACATATTTTCATACTTCATTGTCCCTTAACTTCAGTGACTATGCATACAATGGCCAATGTTCATCTTTATTAATGTTAGGCATTGATCCTTTTACAGTGGATGCTTATTTTACCGGTTTTGTACAAAAAGAAAGTGACAAAAATAAAAAAAAGTGTTAAAAAATAACCTATGACTTATGCACAGTTTGCTAAAGCACATTGTATGCTCAGTTGTGTATAATAGAAAACATATATGTCATTTTGCGTTTATCCGCAATTAATCGTGCAATCACCCAACAGTTTGCATTTTCCTAGAAAAACTGAAACAAAAGTGGTGGGCATGCTCTCTAAATAGACAAGCAATTCCTGTTAAAATCACCAGAAGCAAAACATCTAATTGAAAACACAATAGTACCTTTGAAGTAATCAGATACCTATTTTCAAATCATCCCAAAGTCATCAGGAACAATCTCATCTTGTAAAGTTATCGGATAGTCATTTTCAAGTCATCCTTAAATCATCAGGAATAACGACACCTTCTGAAGTCATCAGATACTCATTTTCAAGTCATCCTTAAATCATTACGAATAATGACACCTATTAAAGTCATCGGATACTCATTTTCAAGTCATCCTCAAATCATCAGGCTGAGCTTTTTAGCTTTGCTGATGACTTCAAGAGCTTGATGATGTCTGATGATGTGAAAATGACTTCTAATGTAGTTGGATGACCATCGAATGACTCTAGGATGGCTTCTAAAGTAATCCTGTTTGACCTGGGAGAGAACTGTACGGGTAAGCTCGAAAACGGTGCTATAAAAGCTCCCATTTTCTGTTGCCACTTTTCATGCTTAACTTTAATGTCTTGGGTTCTTGTGCAGGTTCCTGAGAGCTAGGGCCACCCTGGAATGTTTACCCTTGCCCCTGCCCAGAGCAGAGGCCTGGCCTCTGTGTCAAGATTTTTGATGGGGCTTTGAAAAGGCAGGGACGATATTTTTTTATCGCAGGTTACTATTCAGCAGTACGTTCCATGCACATCATCACACCATTGCCAGGAAATTGGCTTTTGTGTGTAAGCTCTGCAAAACAACTAAAAATGAATATAGATACATTAAGCGTCAACATTTCCCGCCTTCGGCACTTGACGACATTGGGTGATCCTCGTGGAAATAATCACAGTTATCGAGGCTGCTGAAAATTGTGTCTCGGAGAAACATTTGAATCTCTCAGATGTATTCCCAGCACTCCTACTGACCTGTGAAGCAGCACTTCCCACATTTCCAAGACGCCATTTTCTCTTCACTGCTGCTAAAAGGTGCTGTGGTAACGGCGCTGGTAGCTGGCTGATGTCTCCTCCACAGCACGGGCACGGTTCAGCCTTCTGTAGAGGAGTGGCTCTCGATCTGGGCCAGGGTCAACAAACAAGACAAGGGCGTCTCCATGGCCCACACACGTGTGTGATCGGGTGAAGGTGTTGTCAGGGCCCACCGTTTGAAGTTACAGGTGCCGCCTCGGCTTATGCGGGGGTCAGCGTGCTCTGTTCTAATGCTGCATGATATGCACTGGAGTGGTACGGGCCAGTATTAAGTTGCCTTTAAACAGTATTTGAAGTAGTAATAAAAATAAGTTGTACAGCAGCGCCATTTTTTGGGTAACCAATATGTACACGTGGCCTGAGCAAGTAATGCATACTAAAACTTATAGGGAATTGCAAAAAGAAAAAAACGTAACAGGAGGCTGGTATAGCGAAGGTAATGGCGGCACTAAAAAATAAAGGACCGCACCAACCGAGGCGGGGGAGGGGCAAAACAGCCAGAATAATATTTTAGTGAAAAGTAGCAGACCAGTAACCTGAGTGGAACTGAAGCGGCCTTGGCAGACAACAATGCAACTAAACAAAAACCATAGTGAATTACCAGAACGAGAGCAGTGTCAGTACCAGGTAAAGTGTAGAAAGAAACATTTAGTAGAATGGAAGCTGTCTGGTCTCCTATTCTGTGCAGCTTTAAAAAAATAATCTCAATAAGGACTATTTGCTGGGCTTTTAAGGATCTGGGACATGTTACGGTCCTGTCGTTTTGCGTAGTAGTTCAGTACTGGGTTCGATACCTTTCTAAATAATGTTTCTTCTCTTTTTCAAGCATATGAAATTTTATCCATACCTAATATGCGCAATAGTTTGTGTATCATTAGTTCATGGTGGGCACTGGGAAACAATGGAACGCGCTTTGTTCAGGATTGTGACTTACAAAATGTTTTTTCTCTATTTGACTTGATGATTTAGAAAATAATATTGTAGTCAGAACCGTACCAGACTAGAAGAACAAAGATGTTACCCTATTTATTAGAATTTTATGACGGTATTATAGTATTTGATCTCGGAGTTTAAAATGTAGTTTCAGTTATGCTTAATTAACTTTTAGAAAGACCAAGCTCATGGCAAAGAAAGCAAGCAGGTTATCTTTAGGGACCATCCAAAGTTTTAGTGGGATGATTGTCTAGATTAAGACATTTGATATCAGTATTGTGTATATTATTTCGGTCTATATGTGTGTGTTCTGACTGTGTATAGCTTTGGGTTGTTCTGTGTGTATGGGATCCTGTGGCCCTGTTGGTCTGCGTGTGTGGCTGCCAGTAGGTGTGTTGGTCTTTGTGTACATGGATGTTTGTAGGAGCGTTGCTCTGTGTGCATATGTGCGTGCATTTGTGATTTCTATGTTAAAGAAATGTGGCATTACATCCTCACACCCTGCCTTGTTCGAATCCAGCCACAAACAGGAGCTACCACCACCCCATACATCATAATATGTAAGCTAAAAATAAACCCTTTTCTTCCCTCATCCATCTGCTGACTCTCCCCAGCTCTTCCCGCTAACAAGGGTGGGAGGCGTAAAAGAAAGTCAGATCTGCATAACCACTTGTTTTTTAAGTCTCGCCTAGCGTTGCTGTGCACATGCGCAGCTCGCTCGGCGAGATTTATTGCAGATGAGGACTTTGAGAAAAGGGCTTGAAGCCCCGCCCCTTATTCCCATTGGCTTGTGTCACTGTTTATGTTAAACGGTGGGCTGCCATTGGAAATAAGGTTTCTGGGGTGCCTCCTTTTCGCTTTTTTGTCCGGCCCATCCGGACTGGCTCGCCTGCATTACGGCTGTCGTGAGGAAGTTTCTTATCAGAAGCTTCGTCACGCTGCCTTGCACGCGCCAGTCCGGCTCTCTGATTGGGCGCAGTGAGAACGCTCTTCATATGGTAACGGGCTTGTTTTAGTAGGATTTCCGCATCTTTGGGCGCCCTTCCAAGGTGTGCATGGCTTGCGTAGCTGCTTTTTCTTACTTTGTTTTTCTTAACATCTTAACATTTATATAGCGCGAACTCGACCCGAAGCTTTCGGAGCGCTTCACATAAGCACCATATTCCAGCACTGTCATCACCAGTCGCCCTCATACACCCGCCAGGCTCCAACAGACATACACGGAGAAGCCCATTAGGGGTTATAGCCACAACACAGACACCTGGGTGCCGTGGCGGGTGTATGCACGTGCCACAAACTGAATTCGACCCAAGTGTGCACGCCGGCACGGGCACACTCCAGCACCTACAGCGAATGCACGGACACGCCCTAGCCACCCGGGACACCAGGAGGCACAATCTGACTGAAGCAGAATACCACCGGTCAATCCGTTCAGCCCATCCTTTCCGGCTCCTTACACGTAAACTCTACCTAGCCTCCAGTGCCACCCTTGCCTGCTGAGGTACAGTAGGAATCCACTTATATACACCGTGGCATGGGAACGCAGTCAGAATGCGCGCATGGTCTTTTATAAAGTGATCTACTCATAAATAGCGCGAACTCTAGCTGAAGGTATTGGAACGCTTTACATGAGCTCCGGTTACGTTACACAAGGGCACATTCAGGCATGGGGAGATTATGTGATCGGCAGGCAGGGCTGCTCGGGAGGAGCGCTTGAGGCAGGCTGGCACGGTGTTTTATTTATTTTTATGCAGATTTCTATAGCGCGAACTCTACCTGAAGGTATTGGAGCGCTTTACATGAGCTCCTGTTACGTTACACAAGGGCACATTCAGGCACGGGGAGATTATGTGATCAGCAGGCAGGGCTGCTCGGGAGGAGCGCTTGAGGCAGGCTGGCACGGTGTTTTGGTTTTTTTTATGCAGATTTCTATAGCGCGAACTCTACCTGAAGGTATTGGAGTGCTTTACATGAGCTCCGGTTACCTTACACCAGGGCACATTTAGGCACGGGGAGATTATGTGATCGGCAGGCAGGTCTGCTTGGGAGGAGCGCTTAAGGCAGGCTGGCACGGTGTTTTATTTTTTTTTAGGCAGATTTCTATAGCGCGAACTCTACCTGAAGGTATTGGAGCGCTTTACATGAGCTCCGGTTACGTTACACAAGGGCACATTCAGGCACGGGGAGATTATGTGATCGGCAGGCAGGGCTGCTCGGGAGGAGCGCTTGAGGCAGGCTGGCACGGTGTTTTTTTAATGCAGATTTCTATAGCGCGAACTCTACCTGAAGGTATTGGAGCGCTTTACATAAGCTCCGGTTACGTTACACAAGGGCACATTCAGGCACGGGGAGATTATGTGATCGGCAGGCAGGGCTGCTCGGGAGGAGCGCTTGAGGCAGGCTGACACGGTGTTTTTTTAATGCAGATTTCTATAGCGCGAACTCTACTTGAAGGTATTGGAGCGCTTTACATGAGCTCCGGTTACGTTACACAAGGGCACATTCAGGCACGGGGAGATTATGTGATCGGCAGGCAGGGCTGCTCGGGAGGAGCGCTTGAGGCAGGCTGGCACGGTGTTTTTTTTAATACAGATTTCTATAGCGCGAACTCTACCTGAAGGTATTAAAGCGCTTTACATGAGTTCCGGTTACGTTACACTAGGGCACATTCAGGCACGGGGAGATTATGTGATCGGCAGGCAGGGCTGCTCAGGAGGAGCGCTTGAGGCAGGCTGGCACGGTGTTTTTTTTAATGCAGATTTCTATAGCGCGAACTCTACCTGAAGGTATTGGAGCGCTTTACATGAGCTCCTGTTACGTTACACAAGGGCACATTCAGGCACGGGGAGATTATGTGATCGGCAGGCAGGGCTGCTCGGGAGGAGCGCTTGAGGCAGGCTGGCACTGTGTTTTTTTAATGCAGATTTCTATAGCGCGAACTCTACCTGAAGGTATTAGAGCGCTTTACATGAGCTCCGGTTACGTTACACAAGGGCACATTCAGGCACGGGGAGATTATGTGATCGGCAGGCAGAGCTGCTCGGGAGGAGCGCTTGAGGCAGGCTGGCACGGTGTTTTTTGAATGCAGATTTCTATAGCGCGAACTCTAGCTGAAGGTATTAGAGCGCTTTACATGAGCTCCGGTTACGTTACACAAGGGCACATTCAGGCACGGGGAGATTATGTGATCGGCAGGCAGGGCTGCTCCGGAGGAGCGCTTGAGGCAGGCTAGCATGGTGGGTTTTTTTTATGCAGATTTCTATAGCGCGAACTCTACCTGAAGGTATTGGAGCGCTTTACATGAGCTCCGGTTACGTTACCCAAGGGCACATTCAGGCATGGGGAGATTATGTGATCGGCAGGCAGGGCTGCTCGGGAGGAGCGCTTGAGGCAGGCTGGCACGGTGTTTTATTTTTTTATGCAGATTTCTATAGCGCGAACTCTACCTGAAGGTATTGGAGCGCTTTACATGAGCTCCGGTTACGTTACACAAGGGCACATTCAGGCACTGGGAGATTATGTGATCGGCAGGCAGGGCTGCTCGGGAGGAGCGCTTGAGGCAGGCTGGCACTGGTTTTTTTTAATGCAGATTTCTATAGCGCGAACTCTACCTGAAGGTATTGGAGCCCTTTACATGAGCTCCGGTTACGTTACACAAGGGCACATTCAGGCACGGGAAGATTATGTGATCGGCAGGCAGGGCTGCTCGGGAGGAGCGCTTGAGGCAGGTTGGCACAGTGTTTTTTTAATGCAGATTTCTATAGCGCGAACTCTAGCTGAAGGTATTGGAGCGCTTTACATGAGCTCCGGTTACGTTACACAAGGGCACATTCAGGCACGGGGAGATTATGTGATTGGCAGGCAGGGCTGCTCGGGAGGAGCGCTTGAGGCAGGCTGGCACGGTGTTTTTTTTATGCAGATTTCTATAGCGCGAACTCTAGCTGAAGGTATTAGAGCGCTTTACATGAGCTCCGGTTACGTTACACAAGGGCACATTCAGGCACGGGGAGATTATGTGATCGGCAGGCAGGGCTGCTCAGGAGGAGCGCTTGAGGCAGGCTGGCACGGTGTTTTTTTTAATGCAGATTTCAGCGCGAACTCTACCTGAAGGTATTAGAGCGCTTTACATGAGCTCCGGTTACGTTACACAAGGGCACATTCAGGCACGGGGAGATTATGTGATCGGCAGGCAGGGCTGCTCGGGAGGAGCGCTTGAGGCAGGCTGGCACTGTGTTTTTTTTAATGCAGATTTCTATAGCGCGAACTCTACCTGAAGGTATTGGAGTGCTTTACATGAGCTCCGGTTACGTTACACAAGGGCACATTCAGGCACGGGGAGATTATGTGATCGGCAGGCAGGGCTGCTCGGGAGGAGCGCTTGAGGCAGGCTGGCACGGTGTTTTTTTAATGCAGATTTCTATAGCGCGAACTCTAGCTGAAGGTATTGGAGCGCTTTACATGAGCTCCGGTTACGTTACACAAGGGCACATTCAGGCACGCGGAGATTATCTGATTGGCAGGCAGGGCTGCTCGGGAGGAGCGCTTGAGGCAGGCTGGCACAGTGTTTTTTTAATGCAGATTTCTATAGCGCGAACTCTAGCTGAAGGTATTAGAGCGCTTTACATGAGCTCCGGTTACGTTACACAAGGGCACATTCAGGCACGGGGAGATTATGTGATCGGCAGGCAGGGCTGCTCGGGAGGAGCGCTTGAGGCAGGCTGGCACGGTGTTTTTTTAATGCATATTTCAGCGCGAACTCTACCTGAAGGTATTAGAGCGCTTTACCTGAGCTCCGGTTACGTTACACAAGGGCACATTCAGGCACGGGGAGATTATGTGATCGGCAGGCAGGGCTGCTCGGGAGGAGCGCTTGAGGCAGGCTGGCACGTTTTTTTTTTTAATGCAGATTTATATAGCGCGAACTCTACCAGAAGGTATTGGAGCGCTTTACCTGAGCTCCGGTTACGTTACACAAGGGCACATTCAGGCACGGGGAGATTATGTGATCGGCAGGCAGGGCTGCTCGGGAGGAGCGTTTGAGGCAGGCTGGCACAGTGTTTTTTAATGCACATTTCTATAGCGCGAACTCTACCTGAAGGTATTGGAGCGCTTTACATGAGCTCCGGTTACGTTACACAAGGGCACATTCAGGCACGGGGAGATTACGTGATCGGCAGGCAGGGCTGCTCGGGAGGAGCGCTTGAGGCAGGCTGGCACTGTGTTTTTTTTAATGCAGATTTCTATAGCGCGAACTCTACCTGAAGGTATTGGAGCGCTTTACATGAGCTCCGGTTACGTTACACAAGGGATCATTCAGGCACGGGGAGATTATGTGATCGGCAGGCAGGGCTGCTCGGGAGGAGCGCTTGAGGCAGGCTGGCACGGTGTTTTTTTAATGCAGATTTCTATAGCGCAAACTCTAGCTGAAGGTATTGGAGCGCTTTACATGAGCTCCGGTTACGTTACACAAGGGCACATTCAGGCACGCGGAGATTATGTGATTGGCAGGCAGGGCTGCTCGGGAGGAGCGCTTGAGGCAGGCTGCCACAGTGTTTTTTAAATGCAGATTTCTATAGCGCGAACTCTACCTGAAGGTATTAGAGCGCTTTACATGAGCTCCGGTTACGTTACACAAGGGCACATTCAGGCACGGGGAGATTATGTGATCGGCAGGCAGGGCTGCTCGGGAGGAGCGCTTGAGGTAGGCTGGCACGTTTTTTTTTTTTTATGCAGATTTATATAGCGCGAACTCTACCTGAAGGTATTGGAGCGCTTTACATGAGCTCCGGTTACGTTACACAAGGGCACATTCAGGCACGGGGAGATTATGTGATCGGCAGGCAGGGCTGCTCGGGAGGAGCGTTTGAGGCAGGCTGGCACAGTGTTTTTTTAATGCAGATTTCTATAGCGCGAACTCTAGCTGAAGGTATTAGAGCGCTTTACATGAGCTCCGGTTACGTTACACAAGGGCACATTCAGGCACGGGGAGATTATGTGATCGGCAGGCAGGGCTGCTCGGGAGGAGCGCTTGAGGCAGGCTGGCACGGTGTTTTTTTTAATACATATTTCAGCGCGAACTCTACCTGAAGGTATTAGAGCGCTTTACCTGAGCTCCGGTTACGTTACACAAGGGCACATTCAGGCACGGGGAGATTATGTGATCGGCAGGCAGGGCTGCTCGGGAGGAGCGCTTGAGGCAGGCTGGCACGTTTTTTTTTAATGCAGATTTATATAGCGCGAACTCTACCAGAAGGTATTGGAGCGCTTTACCTGAGCTCCGGTTACGTTACACAAGGGCACATTCAGGCACGGGGAGATTATGTGATCGGCAGGCAGGGCTGCTCGGGAGGAGCGTTTGAGGCAGGCTGGCACAGTGTTTTTTTAATGCACATTTCTATAGCGCGAACTCTACCTGAAGGTATTGGAGCGCTTTACATGAGCTCCGGTTACGTTACACAAGGGCACATTCAGGCACGGGGAGATTACGTGATCGGCAGGCAGGGCTGCTCGGGAGGAGCGCTTGAGGCAGGCTGGCACTGTGTTTTTTTAATGCAGATTTCTATAGCGCGAACTCTACCTGAAGGTATTGGAGCGCTTTACATGAGCTCCGGTTACGTTACACAAGGGCACATTCAGGCACGGGGAGATTATGTGATCGGCAGGCAGGGCTGCTCGGGAGGAGCGCTTGAGGCAGGCTGGCACGGTGTTTTTTTAATGCAGATTTCTATAGCGCAAACTCTAGCTGAAGGTATTGGAGCGCTTTACATGAGCTCCGGTTACGTTACACAAGGGCACATTCAGGCACGCGGAGATTATGTGATTGGCAGGCAGGGCTGCTCGGGAGGAGCGCTTGAGGCAGGCTGCCACAGTGTTTTTTTAAATGCAGATTTCTATAGCGCGAACTCTACCTGAAGGTATTAGAGCGCTTTACATGAGCTCCGGTTACGTTACACAAGGGCACATTCAGGCACGGGAGATTATGTGATCGGCAGGCAGGGCTGCTCGGGAGGAGCGCTTGAGGCAGGCTGGCACGTTTTTTTTTTTTTATGCAGATTTATATAGCGCGAACTCTAGCTGAAGGTATTAGAGCGCTTTACATGAGCTCCGGTTACGTTACACAAGGGCACATTCAGGCACGGGGAGATTATGTGATCGGCAGGCAGGGCTGCTCGGGAGGAGCGCTTGAGGCAGGCTGACACGGTGTTTTTTTAATGCAGATTTCTATAGCGCGAACTCTACTTGAAGGTATTGGAGCGCTTTACATGAGCTCCGGTTACGTTACACAAGGGCACATTCAGGCACGGGGAGATTATGTGATCGGCAGGCAGGGCTGCTCGGGAGGAGCGCTTGAGGCAGGCTGGCACGGTGTTTTTTTAATGCAGATTTCTATAGCGCGAACTCTACCTGAAGGTATTAAAGCGCTTTACATGAGTTCCGGTTACGTTACACTAGGGCACATTCAGGCACGGGGAGATTATGTGATCGGCAGGCAGGGCTGCTCAGGAGGAGCGCTTGAGGCAGGCTGGCACGGTGTTTTTTTAATGCAGATTTCTATAGCGCGAACTCTACCTGAAGGTATTGGAGCGCTTTACATGAGCTCCTGTTACGTTACACAAGGGCACATTCAGGCACGGGGAGATTATGTGATCGGCAGGCAGGGCTGCTCGGGAGGAGCGCTTGAGGCAGGCTGGCACTGTGTTTTTTTTAATGCAGATTTCTATAGCGCGAACCCTACCTGAAGGTATTAGAGCGCTTTACATGAGCTCCGGTTACGTTACACAAGGGCACATTCAGGCACGGGGAGATTATGTGATCGGCAGGCAGAGCTGCTCGGGAGGAGCGCTTGAGGCAGGCTGGCACGGTGTTTTTTTTAATGCAGATTTCTATAGCGCGAACTCTAGCTGAAGGTATTAGAGCGCTTTACATGAGCTCCGGTTACGTTACACAAGGGCACATTCAGGCACGGGGAAATTATGTGATCGGCAGGCAGGGCTGCTCCGGAGGAGCGCTTGAGGCAGGCTAGCATGGTGGTTTTTTTTAATGCAGATTTCTATAGCGCGAACTCTACCTGAAGGTATTGGAGCGCTTTACATGAGCTCCGGTTACGTTACCCAAGGGCACATTCAGGCATGGGGAGATTATGTGATCGGCAGGCAGGGCTGCTCGGGAGGAGCGCTTGAGGCAGGCTGGCACGGTGTTTTATTTTTTTTATGCAGATTTCTATAGCGCGAACTCTACCTGAAGGTATTGGAGCGCTTTACATGAGCTCCGGTTACGTTACACAAGGGCACATTCAGGCACTGGGAGATTATGTGATCGGCAGGCAGGGCTGCTCGGGAGGAGCGCTTGAGGCAGGCTGGCACTGGTTTTTTTTAATGCAGATTTCTATAGCGCGAACTCTACCTGAAGGTATTGGAGCCCTTTACATGAGCTCCGGTTACGTTACACAAGGGCACATTCAGGCACGGGAAGATTATGTGATCGGCAGGCAGGGCTGCTCGGGAGGAGCGCTTGAGGCAGGTTGGCACAGTGTTTTTTTAATGCAGATTTCTATAGCGCGAACTCTAGCTGAAGGTATTGGAGCGCTTTACATGAGCTCCGGTTACGTTACACAAGGGCACATTCAGGCACGGGGAGATTATGTGATTGGCAGGCAGGGCTGCTCGGGAGGAGCGCTTGAGGCAGGCTGGCACGGTGTTTTTTATGCAGATTTCTATAGCGCGAACTCTAGCTGAAGGTATTAGAGCGCTTTACATGAGCTCCGGTTACGTTACACAAGGGCACATTCAGGCACGGGGAGATTATGTGATCGGCAGGCAGGGCTGCTCAGGAGGAGCGCTTGAGGCAGGCTGGCACGGTGTTTTTTAATGCAGATTTCAGCGCGAACTCTACCTGAAGGTATTAGAGCGCTTTACATGAGCTCCGGTTACGTTACACAAGGGCACATTCAGGCACGGGGAGATTATGTGATCGGCAGGCAGGGCTGCTCGGGAGGAGCGCTTGAGGCAGGCTGGCACTGTGTTTTTTTAATGCAGATTTCTATAGCGCGAACTCTACCTGAAGGTATTGGAGTGCTTTACATGAGCTCCGGTTACGTTACACAAGGGCACATTCAGGCACGGGGAGATTATGTGATCGGCAGGCAGGGCTGCTCGGGAGGAGCGCTTGAGGCAGGCTGGCACAGTGTTTTTTTTAATGCAGATTTCTATAGCGCGAACTCTAGCTGAAGGTATTGGAGCGCTTTACATGAGCTCCGGTTACGTTACACAAGGGCACATTCAGGCACGCGGAGATTATCTGATTGGCAGGCAGGGCTGCTCGGGAGGAGCGCTTGAGGCAGGCTGGCACAGTGTTTTTTTTAATGCAGATTTCTATAGCGCGAACTCTAGCTGAAGGTATTAGAGCGCTTTACATGAGCTCCGGTTACGTTACACAAGGGCACATTCAGGCACGGGGAGATTATGTGATCGGCAGGCAGGGCTGCTCGGGAGGAGCGCTTGAGGCAGGCTGGCACGGTGTTTTTTTTAATGCATATTTCAGCGCGAACTCTACCTGAAGGTATTAGAGCGCTTTACCTGAGCTCCGGTTACGTTACACAAGGGCACATTCAGGCACGGGGAGATTATGTGATCGGCAGGCAGGGCTGCTCGGGAGGAGCGCTTGAGGCAGGCTGGCACGTTTTTTTTTTTAATGCAGATTTATATAGCGCGAACTCTACCAGAAGGTATTGGAGCACTTTACATGAGCTCCGGTTACGTTACACAAGGGCACATTCAGGCACGGGGAGATTACGTGATCGGCAGGCAGGGCTGCTCGGGAGGAGCGCTTGAGGCAGGCTGGCACTGTGTTTTTTTTAATGCAGATTTCTATAGCGCGAACTCTACCTGAAGGTATTGGAGCGCTTTACATGAGCTCCGGTTACGTTACACAAGGGCACATTCAGGCACGGGGAGATTATGTGATCGGCAGGCAGGGCTGCTCGGGAGGAGCGCTTGAGGCAGGCTGGCACGGTGTTTTTTTAATGCAGATTTCTATAGCGCAAACTCTAGCTGAAGGTATTGGAGCGCTTTACATGAGCTCCGGTTACGTTACACAAGGGCACATTCAGGCACGCGGAGATTATGTGATTGGCAGGCAGGGCTGCTCGGGAGGAGCGCTTGAGGCAGGCTGCCACAGTGTTTTTTAAATGCAGATTTCTATAGCGCAAACTCTACCTGAAGGTATTAGAGCGCTTTACATGAGCTCCGGTTACGTTACACAAGGGCACATTCAGGCACGGGGAGATTATGTGATCGGCAGGCAGGGCTGCTCGGGAGGAGCGTTTGAGGCAGGCTGGCACAGTGTTTTTTTAATGCAGATTTCTATAGCGCGAACTCTAGCTGAAGGTATTAGAGCGCTTTACATGAGCTCCGGTTACGTTACACAAGGGCACATTCAGGCACGGGGAGATTATGTGATCGGCAGGCAGGGCTGCTCGGGAGGAGCGCTTGAGGCAGGCTGGCACGGTGTTTTTTAATGCATATTTCAGCGCGAACTCTACCTGAAGGTATTAGAGCGCTTTACCTGAGCTCCGGTTACGTTACACAAGGGCACATTCAGGCACGGGGAGATTATGTGATCGGCAGGCAGGGCTGCTCGGGAGGAGCGCTTGAGGCAGGCTGGCACGTTTTTTTTTTTAATGCAGATTTATATAGCGCGAACTCTACCAGAAGGTATTGGAGCGCTTTACCTGAGCTCCGGTTACGTTACACAAGGGCACATTCAGGCACGGGGAGATTATGTGATCGGCAGGCAGGGCTGCTCGGGAGGAGCGTTTGAGGCAGGCTGGCACAGTGTTTTTTAATGCACATTTCTATAGCGCGAACTCTACCTGAAGGTATTGGAGCGCTTTACATGAGCTCCGGTTACGTTACACAAGGGCACATTCAGGCACGGGGAGATTACGTGATCGGCAGGCAGGGCTGCTCGGGAGGAGCGCTTGAGGCAGGCTGGCACTGTGTTTTTTTAATGCAGATTTCTATAGCGCGAACTCTACCTGAAGGTATTGGAGCGCTTTACATGAGCTCCGGTTATGTTACACAAGGGCACATTCAGGCACGGGGAGATTATGTGATCGGCAGGCAGGGCTGCTCGGGAGGAGCGCTTGAGGCAGGCTGGCACGGTGTTTTTTTAATGCAGATTTCTATAGCGCAAACTCTAGCTGAAGGTATTGGAGCGCTTTACATGAGCTCCGGTTACGTTACACAAGGGCACATTCAGGCACGCGGAGATTATGTGATTGGCAGGCAGGGCTGCTCGGGAGGAGCGCTTGAGGCAGGCTGCCACAGTGTTTTTTTAAATGCAGATTTCTATAGCGCGAACTCTACCTGAAGGTATTAGAGCGCTTTACATGAGCTCCGGTTACGTTACACAAGGGCACATTCAGGCACGGGGAGATTATGTGATCGGCAGGCAGGGCTGCTCGGGAGGAGCGCTTGAGGCAGGCTGGCACGTTTTTTTTTTTTTGTGCAGATTTATATAGCGCGAACTCTACCTGAAGGTATTGGAGCGCTTTACATGAGCTCCGGTTACGTTACACAAGGGCACATTCAGGCACGGGGAGATTATGTGATCGGCAGGCAGGGCTGCTCGGGAGGAGCGTTTGAGGCAGGCTGGCACAGTGTTTTTTTAATGCAGATTTCTATAGCGCGAACTCTACCTGAAGGTATTGGAGCGCTTTATTGTATTGTTGTATTGTAATTGCATTTGTATAGCGCTTACTACCGCTGACGAGGCGTCGAAGCGCTTTTCGGCGAGTAGCACGCTACTCCGGGACCCATAGAGGATTAGTGTTGAATTAGTATAGTGAAACATGCAAGTAAATTTTAAGTGGTGGATATGTTAGTCAGTTATTTGGATTCGGAAGGATAGCAGAAGGATAGAAGAGGAAAGAAGGTTTGTATTTATATAGCGCTTCTTACCCCTGATGGGGTTTGAAGCGCTTTTTTCTTTTTTTTTTGGTGAGTAGCACGCTACTCCGGAAACCCATAAAGGATTAGTGGTGAATTAGTATGGTGAAATATGAAAGTAATTTGAGTGGTGGATATTAGTCAGTTATTTGGAGTGAGAAGGATAGCGGAGGGATAGAAGGGAAAGAAAGGTTTGCATTCATATAGCGCCCGTTACCCCTGATGGGGTGTTGAAGCGCTTTTCTGGCGAGTAGCAGGCTACTCCGGAACCCATAAAGGATTAGTGTTGAAAATTAGTATAGTGAAATATGAAGTAATTTGAGTGGTGGATATGTTAGTCAGTTATTTGGATTGAGAAGGTTTGGGTAGGGGTAAAAAAGGGAAAAAGGTTTGCATTTATATAGCGTTTGTAACCCTGATGAGGTGTTGAAACGCTTTGTTGGCGAGTAGCACGCTACTCTGGAACCCATAAAGGATTAGTGGTGAATTAGTATAGTGGAATATGGAATTAGAGAAGTGAACATGTTAGTCTGTTATTTTGATTGAAAGGGATAGTGGAGGGATAGAAGGGTGAAGGATTTCTTTTTTTAGGTCATAGCAGTAGGAGGAGGCTTTTGGATGAGTAAAAAGGGTTTTTGGAGGGGAAGAGTCAGAGGGAAGAGTTTAGAAAGGTTTGTTTTGGAGGATCCGTATAGTAAAAGAGGTGTCAGATGATGCAAGGAGGGGTAGAGTAGGAGAGAGTCAAGAAAGGGTTATTTTGGGGAACATAGTAGTGGTATGGGGTTTGGGATAAATGAGAGAGTGGGTGTAGAGGATATAATGATAGATGTATAGGGTGAGAGATAGGGTAGTGCATTGGAAAGAGTAGTAGAAAGAAGTTTGAGATGTCAGAAAGTTGGGCTAGAAGATATATTGAGAGAAGTATAGGCTGAGAAATATGGTAGTGCATTGGAAATGCTAAATTAGAAGAAAGTGATAAATATATAGATCCATAAGTACATTGAAAGTATATAGATGCATAAAGGAGGTAAGTATATGCAGATTAAAGATATTACATGAGCTCCGGTTAAGTTACACAAGGGCACATTCAGGCACGAGGAGATTATGTGATCGGCAGGCAGGGCTGCTCGGGAGGAGCGCTTGAGGCAGGCTGGCACAGTGTTTTTTTTAATGCAGATTTCTATAGCGCTAACTCTACCTGAAGGTATTAGAGCGCTTTACATGAGCTCCGGTTACGTTACACAAGGGCACATTCAGGCACGGGGAGATTATGTGATCGGCAGGCAGAGCTGCTCGGGAGGAGCGCTTGAGGCAGGCTGGCACGGTGTTTTTTTTAATGCAGATTTCTATAGCGCGAACTCTACCTGAAGGTATTGGAGCACTTTACATGAGCTCTGGTTACGTTACACAAGGGCACATTCAGGCACGGGGAGATTATGTGATCGGCAGGCAGGGCTGCTCGGGAGGAGCGCTTGAGGCAGGCTCGCACGGTGTTTTATTTTTTTTTATGCAGATTTCTATAGCGCGAACTCTACCTGAAGGTATTGGAGCGCTTTACATGAGCTCCGGTTACGTTACACAAGGGCACATTCAGGCACGGGGAGATTATGTGATCGGCAGACAGGGCTGCTCGGGAGGAGCGCTTGAGGCACGCTGGCACGGTGTTTTTTTTAATGCAGATTTCTATAACGCGAACTCTAGCTGAAGGTATTGGAGCGCTTTACATAAGCTCCGGTTACGTTACACAAGGGCACATTCAGGCACGGGGAGATTATGTGATCGGCAGGCAGGGCTGCTCGGGAGGAGCGCTTGAGGCAGGCTGGCACGGTGTTTTTTTAATGCAGATTTCTATAGCGCGAACTCTAGCTGAAGGTATTGGAGCGCTTTACATAAGCTCCGGTTACGTTACACAAGGGTACATTCAGGCACGGGGAGATTGTGATCGGCATGCAGGGCTGCTCGGGAGGAGCGCTTGAGGCAGGCTGGCATGGTGTTTTTTTTAATGCAGATTTCTATAGCGCAAACTCTATCTGAAGGTATTAGAGCGCTTTACATGAGCTCCGGTTACGTTACACAAGGGCACATTCAAGCACGGGGAGATTATGTGAACGGCAGGCAGGGCTGCTCGGGAGGAGCGCTTGAGGCAGGCTGGCACGGTGTTTTTTTTAATGCAGATTTCTATAGCGCGAACTCTACCTGAAGGTATTTGAGCGCTTTACATGAGCTCCGGTTACGTTACACAAGGGCACATTCAGGCACGGGGAGATTATGTGATCGGCAGGCAGGGCTGCTCGGGAGGAGCGCTTGAGGCAGGCTGGCACAGTGTTTTTTTGAATGCAGATTTCTATAGCGCGAACTCTACCTGAAGGTATTAGAGCGCTTTACATGAGCTCCGGTTACGTTACACAATGGCACATTCAGGCACGGGGAGATGATGTGATCGGCAGGCAGATAGGAACAAGCATTAAAAATGCAATAGGTCTCGCCTTTCATTAAGTTAAAGCCATTTGCTTTGCTATACAATACCATTAGCAAAGCAAATGGCTTTAACTTAATCAAAGGCGAGACCTATTGCATTTTCAATGCTTGTTTGTATATATGTCCACTGGCTAGGCTGTGGTGTTCAAAAGCAACGTGTTTTTTTCTTTTGCTGCTGTTACGCGCCTGGTTAATAGTGCACAGGATGGGCCTGTTGCCTGATGCAGGAATACCTTCAATCCCTCTAATACTGGATTGTGCTGAACCCTCTCCCCTCATTTCTACTCAGGGCTCGCTTTTAGAGGGAGAGTGGTACCCCTCTTCAGCATTGTTGCACTGTTTATTGCTGACTGTGCTTCTCAGTCTTTGGTAAAGGATATATAACACCCAGAAGGACACACATTACTATTAGCGCTAGTAAATACATAAGACCCGCATCTTTGAGAGTTCCTAGACATAAGCACCTGATTAACCTTCCTGCTTTCTCAAATTTGCTTGAAAATGCACCATTTGTCCACTCTTTTTTCAAATTTCGTACGGGCTTGGTCGCTACGCTCGCTCGCCGCTGTGCAGTACCACTATTTATTTTACGACCACCACTCTCAAATATCACCAGCCGCCACTTGTACGACCACCCAATTTGCGACTCGCAAAAAGTGTCGCAATTGCGAGTCGCAAATTAGGATGTACAACAGTGTCAGAGACACTGTTAGCGATTCCCAATGGGGTCGCAAAATGCGAGGCTCATGAATATTAATGAGCCACTCGCAATTTGCTACCCCATTGGGAATGGCAGGCCCTCCCAGGTATGGTGATCTGCTGGGCTCAGCAGACCACCATGTCTGGGACTGCTTTTAAATAAAGCATTTTTTTTTTCTTTAAATGCAGCCCGTTTACCTTAAAGGAAAATGGGATGCATTTAAAAAAATAAAAATTGAAACGTTTTCGTTTCATTTTTTGAGGGCAGGTAGTGGTCCCTGGGACCACTGCCTGCCCTTAAAAATATTTTCTGAGCCAGTCACAAAGGGGAAGGGGTCCCCTGGGGACCCCTTCCCATTTGCAACTCCATTAATACCCTCTTGAAGAGGGTGGTAATTTGCGAGTGTTTTGCGACCGCAATTTCGGTCGCAAAACATTGGTACATGGCTTTGTGGTCGCTATTAGGAAGGGAACGCCCCTTCCTAATAGCGAGTCGCAAAACCTATTTATCGAGTCGCAAATAAATTGCGACTCACTAAATAGGCTTTGTACATGGCCCATGAGGTTTTTGCATGCGCAAACGGGTCGCAACCCCATTTGCGCATGAAAAAACGGGTCATACATCTGGCCCATAGTGCTTTTATTTGTTATGGCAGGTGGAAATAGGGGAAACACAATCCAATTACAACTTTATTCGATCTTTTTTGTTCAGATCATAAAAGTACATAAAAAATTCATACGGCAAAACTTTTAAAATACAACTTTTAAAATACAACCAATCACAATTCCAATTCTTTCCTTAAACAAGCCCCCCTTGAAGTAAATTTATAATGAATTTCCATATAAAACACATTCAAGGAATGACATTAAGTTAAAAAACAGTGATGAAATAAAGGGTCCTCATAATTCATTAATGCACCGCATATTTCCTTTTACGCATACATGCCCATAAAAAAGATGCGACCGCAAAGCAGACAAATGGGTTCGGGAGTGATTTAAAAAAATATAATGCAACCCGCCACTGACGAAATTTATGATTCTTTAAAATTGGTACAATGAATGACTTTCTTTCCTGAGCATACATGCTACAGAAGAGTACTAAGTACAGATCATTTTGTGGTGACTTTAGGTCGCATGGGCACGAAGGTAAATCAGAATGCCTAAAACTTCTACCTGAATACCCCAGCATCAAAGGGATTACATTTAAACGAAATCGCAGTAGGATAAACTTGTGATGAGAGAACGGGACTTCTGATAAATAAGAAAACTCGCCCTCCTCTATTGGGGGTGTTAGTTGGTACATCAAAACCATCAGCGCACCATAGTTCTTCTCACTAAGGTCATATTGGGCACTTAGCTTAAAGATCTCAGCCAACCTCAACTTGGAAAAGTTCTGGCATGTCATTGGTGCCTTAAAAAGATTCTGCAAGCCTAAGGCACTGAGTTCCTGCTCTACATAGCCTAGCCATTGACTCCTGCCGTGGTTCTCCATTTTAAGCAGGTCTGTAATGATCCTTTGATTAAGGGGGACTGTATCCCTGTGCCAAATCGACAACCACAGCATAAGAGGTGCCAGGTGAATAGAGTCAGTAATGTAAGGAAGGGCCGATTCTATATGAGAGATATAGTTTGAGTACGATTGTGGGAGGGAGATTAGAGATTTCAAGAATTTGTTTTCGGCTATCTGTAAAGGCTCAATGGGGGCCATGCCCCATACACCTGCCCCATACTTCGCGGTTGATACTGTTTTGGCCTGATAGATCTTTTTTATGGGGCCGAGAGGTTTGGCACCCAGCCTCCTCGTGAATGTTTTTAATGCTGCTAGACTTCCATCCATCGCCATTCCTCTTCCTTCCACCAGCTGAGTCCAAGATTGATTCTTATCGAAGAGGACTCCTAAATATGAAAATGAATTTACCACCTCGATTTTTTTCGAGTCCATGTGAAAATGTGGTACTTTATCTTTTTTCCTTGCTCCTGCGATTAATATAAATGACTTTGGTTAACCTTTAGGTCCAGCGTACTCATAAAAGCAGCATATGCTGTTATCAGACGCTGGAGACCCACACCAGTTCTGGAAAGGAGTACGGCATCATCGGCGTATGCCAAAATAGGGAGCCAATAGGAATCAAATACGTGAACATCCAGGGATGCGCCCACCATCGCATCCTCCACACCATTTGTATAGATAGAAATGGTGCGAGGACGCAACCTTGCCTTACCCCTCTTAAGATCTTAAAGGGGCGGGTACGCTCTCCTTTCCTCCCGTATCGAACAGAAGCAGAGGCATCAGAGTACAATTGGCGGATGAAGTCAATTAGGGGCTGGTCCATTCCCATCTCTAACATAATGTCTCAGAGCTTCGGGTGGGAAACGCAGTCAAACGCTGCCGTTAGATCCATAAAGGCTAAGTGTAGTTTCCCACCCTTAACCCTCACATATTTGTCCATAATAAGGGAGAGGTTCAGGCACTGATCGACAGTGCCCTTCCCCTGTTGAAAACCATACTGGGTCTGCATTAAAAGATTCCTGTCTCGTGCCCAGGATTCGAGCCTAGACAAAAGAAGACGACCCATAAGTTTGGCAGTAGTGTCAATAAGGGAGATGGGTCTGTAATTTTTAGGATTACCCTTATCTCCCTTTTTGAAAATTGGGACAATTAAGCTCGTCTTCCACGATGGCGGGGGACCCAGTAACACTATCTTGTTAAAAACATTTGTCAGCAAGGGGACCCAAATATCTTGATCCGTTTGAAAAACGTCTATTGGGACCCCATCCGGGCCCGGCGCTTTCCCCTTACTACAGGCCTCTAAACCACACTTTACCTCCAATAAGGTCAAAACTAGATTTACTTGTGGGTTAGGGCCTAGTGTGTTGGGAGGACTGGGGTGAGAAGAGGTGAGGGAGAAAATGCTTGAGTAGTGTGCCACCCAATCATCTTCCACTATATGCGAGTCTAGGACAGGATCTCCTTGGGTCTTAAAATAGGGCGCATTAATTATGTCCCAAAACTCTTTACTATTCCCTGATTCTGAAGCCTCCTCTAAACTAGCCCAGATTTCCTCCCTCCTTGCCCTCTCCCTAGATTTTCTTGCAGCTTTATAATCTCTACGTAAGGAGGCAATTAGTATTGCGTCCCTAGGCTGTCTCTTTAATGCTGTTACTAGGGCCTTTCTGGATTTCGTACAGGGGGAATCGAACCAACCATTGGCCATTTTGGGTCTATCCGGCTTATACTGTGTTAGTGCATCTTTTTTATTATCCAATATGTTTGTAAAGCCAAGTAATGTTTCATTGGGAGAGCAATTTAGATCCAAACATGTTTCAATACTGGCTAACGAGTTTCTGACCGTTTCAAACAGGGTTTTAGCACTATCAATTTTGTCCCACTTTAATTGGTATCCGTTTTTCCTTGCTATTAAAGGTGGGGCTATTTCCTGGTGCCTAGGGAGTTCTCTAGGGGCGCAGCTGATCTCACAAGTTAAAATGGCGTGATCACTGAAAGATGTAAATTGGGCATCCGCGTGGGTACAACTCTCATTAATATGGTTTGAGATCAAAGAGAAATCTATAGTTGTCTCATTATCGAAATGTCGGAATGTTTTAGGTAGGGATTCAGTGGTAGAAGAAAACTTAGTCACAATCACCATGTCCCTAACCGAGAGGGTCCGATTCAAGCTATTACCATAGGTGGTGTGAGAGAAGCGGTGTAGCGGGTTACCCATGAGATCAGTAATACCGCATACTTTCTCAGAGCTATATTTACAGAGGTGGGTATTAAAATCCCCCAGCCAGATAAAATATGTGGGTTCTTGGAGCCTTTGTGTTTTTAGAATAACATCCAATTCCTTATTTACCTCATCTACAATCGAGTGGATATTGGGCCCAAAATTGTTGTTATAATAATTTATTAGAAGACAGGACCCAAATTTAGGCATCTCGAGGATAAGGATATGGAAAAAGAAGGAGTTTTCTATAAACGTTTTTATCTTCAGGTCCGATGTATTTGGGATCAGTGTTAGCAAGCCCCCCTTTGCTCTCCCTGATGGCGTTAGAGCTGCCCTTGTTTGGAAAGAGCGATAGCCATTGATAAAAATGGGGTCCGTAGCCCAGGTTTCCTGAAGAGAGATTAAGTCACATTCCTGCCAAGTTTTTGCCCATTGTTCGTTGCCCACTTTATTTGCTATACCCGCCACATTCCAGGTTGATAATAGAAGTGAGTTAGACTGCCCCATTTCCCGCTTAGAAAGCCAAAGGGGTTCACTAATTTTGGTCAATACAGTTTCTGACAAAAGTGGCCTAGGAGGTTCGCTAATTTCAGTCAATACAATTTGTGGTGAAAGGGGAATTTTAGGTACAGGTAGAGATAGTCAATCGCACTGGTCCATGCCTGAAAGGGGTGCAAATCTGTTTGTTAGGGGTAAGCCTGGATTTCCCAATGGGGTGACACTTGTGTGAACCTCTCTATGAGGCAGCGATGGGTTTAGGCCCGTTCGCACCCCCCAGGAGGGAGGGGAATAAAAATGGCCAAGTGTCAGGGCCAGAATCTGGGTACCCTTAGGTGGGGCCCTGTGTAGTTGGCACAAGAGAGATCTCAATATTGCTGAGTTATTAAAATTGATCACCACACAGTTGCCCTCCAGGGTTTTTAGGGACGGCCCCACCCACCCTACCCTTCTAGCCATAATGATGTGGTTGGCTAACCATAACCCCCCTCCTGTCAAACCTATGGTGTGGGAAGTCAACCAGTGGAGAGATTTATCTATTAGCTGAGTGGTATTTTCAATCTGGTCCACCCTCAGGGTGGGAACGTTTCCAAGAACCAATACGAGTGGAGCCGCTGTAGGTGGTAAATGCAACGTTTGAGACCAATCATAGGCCTCCCACATGGTATTAGCCCTCTGCTTTACAATATCAGCGTTTCCACCCTCTATACTAGCAGGCTGTAAGTTATTTAGAGGCCTGCCCAAGGGAATTCTAGAAAAGATAGAACGTGGGCGACTCAAATCGCTCACATTTGAGCAGTTAACAGTACTTTGCAAAGTGATAGGTTGCCCATGCGGGTGAGGAGCAGGTAAAAGAGTGTTTGTGTCGTTATAGTGACGAAGTTCCGGTTGAGATGGTAGAGTTGGTTGATGGGATGGAAAGTCTTCGGTTGTCATGGATGCTATAGGGGCCCCCTCTGTCTCCGTTACGCATGTTATGTGTGGTCTAACCAATACGCCCAAACCCTCCAGTTTAGACAATCTCTCTTCAATTTCTGAGAGTTTGAGTTGGATGGGGGTTAATAGGACTGTAAACATAGTCTCTATCCTTTTCCAGAAATCCTCTTTTCCCGTTGGAGAGGGGAGTATGGCCTGATCATGGCTGAGTGGGACCAGGGTTATCCCCTGTTCAGGTTCACCGCCCTCCTTAGGTTTGGCAAGTCGGGGCCCTTTTTGTTGTTTTTGCTTTTGAGGTTTTTGAGTGCCCACCCCCCTCCTTCTCTTCACCGGTGGTTCTCTCATAATATCCTCAGAGAGAGGTTTGGAAACCCGGCCCCTCGTAGAAATACTGGGCCCATTTTGAACAATCATAGGGAATCGACCAGAACTGGTGGAGAAGGGAGCTGAGACAAACTTTGCACAGGAGCAGGCAGGGATGTTTGCGTGATGCAATCCCTCGTGTTCTTACTAGTTTGCAGCGCAAGTGGGCGGAGCGCGGAGCAAGCGATCACGCCTATGAAACTGGAGAGTACATAAAATGAGGAACATAAGTAGAATCAAAGGAGTACAGAGGTGTGCATATCACCACCATATACTTGCATACGAATGAACTTTCCGTCCTAATCCGGGGAGATAGCACCCAGGACATAGTGAAGAGTTGAAGAGGTTTGAAGAATGGGACTAAACATAGTGTCTATAATATTGACAACGCAGGAGATATGTTTCCTTGCTATGCACGATCGTTTTTTATCATACAAATAAACTTACAATGTAATCCGATTATCGAGCAGCAATGATCATGTTGAATATAATGCTATCGTGAAACAGTTTATGGATGGTTTAAGCTTTGCTATATTGATTAAGCATTTTCATGTCTTGCACATTTTCTTGTTTAGAGTATTGGGACTGCCCAGTAACTCGTGTAGGGAGCGCCAGCTAATGTATTTGGTGTTGTATTTACAGGGGTATTCTGGGTATTGGAGTTTTTATAGATCAGCAGTATTCAGAACGAAGTGTTCCGCAACTTCAGTAATCCAGCGCGCAGTTTAATGCGTGCTTTACGGCACGTGACAGTTCATCAGATGTTAGTTTGGGTGATAAAGGCGAGCGTTATGTTACATCAGTTTGCTGCAGCTTTCGTTGACAAGAGGTGTGGGAGCAGCACGAAGGTTCCATCGCGAGATGGATTTGAACAAAGTTAAACGAGAGAGGAAATCCAAAAAAGCTCTCTTGACTCGGAGGTTAAAACAGCACATGTCTCGGTAAGCGGGTTGCGGAAGACTAGTATAATTGAGATGATTTATAGGCCTCAGGGGTGAACAGGAGGTCAGGAACCAGCAAGTATTCATGGATGCTTTTAGACATGTGAGGTGGTCTGATAGTGGAGACATGTAATATGGGTAGTGCTTCAAAGCTATGTGTGTGGAAATTATACGCGCAATAGGCATTGAAAGTAATATTGGTGTAAAGTTTGAACAACTGTGAAACATGATTGCGTTTAGCATGTTTATTGATTCATTAGCATGATTATGGAACTGATGACGATTACATTTTTTTGTATCTTAGATACCCCTGAAGAAGGGATTTTCCCGAAATGCATTGGGTGATTTTAAATAAAGCGAGACATGTGGAAACAGTCATTCTCCTGTGTTTTTATGAACAGCGACGAACAAACATGAAAATGAGTATAATGGATTGAAGAAAATAATGGGAGAAAAAGGATGAAACAAATCAGTTAAAATTGTGGAATAATTGAAGAGTTGATTATGAATTTAATTCATTGGACTCGTTAGAGATTGGCTGTGCAGCTTGATGGGGATTGAAATGTGGTGCCCTCGTGTTCTTACTAGTTTGCAGCGCAAGTGGGCGGAGCGCGGAGCAAGCGAGCACGCCTATGAAACTGGAGAGTACATAAAATGAGGAACATAAGTAGAATCAAAGGAGTACAGAGGTGTGCATCTCACCACCATATACTTGCAACCCGAGGTAAGACATCTTAGTGAGGAGCGTCTCTGTATGGTGATAGGTTCTAATGAGAGTCGCCTCTCTGTAAGCTCGATTTCATGGGTGAGCATTGATTCAGCTCTAGTGATAAAGGCATCCAAAGTTCCCGCTACTCCCTTGCGCTTGCTCATTGCGTATTCAAATGTCGGGCAAAATGCCTATCTAAGGACGAATAATTACAGTCAATAGGGCGATTCAGTAAGGTATAGAACACTGCGGTACCTGATGGCTGATGAATCCCTTACCGTTGTCCCGATGTTAGAGGGGGGGCCCAGCCCAGCCTCCTCCGGGCTCCGATGGGCCCGCCCTTCGCCCGGGCACGGCCCGGGCACGTCCGCGTGAGTCCCGTGCGAGTCCCGCGCTGCGGGAGCCCAAGCCCCCTTTTCAGCGCCTCCTGGCGCGAAAATCACGCTTTGGCGCCTCCTGGGCGCGTGGAACACTAGGGATTGGAGTCCCCTGGAGATCACAGCAGGCAAGCAGGTACGGGCCGACAGATACGGGCTCTCACGCTGCGGGAGCCCAAGCCCCCCTTTCAGCGCCTCCTGTCGCGAAAATCACGTGTTGGCGCCTCCCGGGCGGCTGGAACACTGGGGATTGTAGTCCCCTGGAGATCACAGCAGGCAAGCAGGTACGGGCCGACAGATAAGGGCTCCCGTGCTGCAGGAGCCCGAGCCCCCTTTTCAGCGCCTCCTGGCGCGAAAATCACGCGTTGGCACCTCCCGGGCGCGTGGAACACTGGGGATTGGAGTCCCCTGGAGATCACAGCAGGCATTCAGGTACGGGCCGACAGATACTTGCTCTTATATGAAATCCATGTTTGATGGAGTCACATGAACGGAGGGGCTATTGGTTTCCAAAGTATTGATACAAAACCAGAATGGGGGGCAAGCACAGTCCCTGCCAAGCACAAGGTATCCAGTTACACACGAAGTGTTCAAAGCTGCCACTGACCCCAACCACTGGGGAGGGCCTTTAGCAGTCTCTGCACTAACTATCCTGGTACCTTAGGCCTAGACAGTGCTGCTAGCTGCTTCTCTGGTTCTGTTGGTGATTCCTCATTCTAAGTCCTCTAGGCAATGCTGCTAGCTGCTACTCAGGTCCCCTCGGTTATTCTTCATTCTAAGTCCTCTAGGCAGTGCTGCAGCTGTGTCTCTGGTCTCATCGGTAATTCCTCATTCTTAGTCCTCTACACAGTGCTGTAGCAGCTTTTTTGGTCCTGTCTGTAATTTCTCCATTCTAAGTCCTCTAGACAATGCTGCAGCTGTGTCTCTGTTCCCAGTGGTAATTCCCCATTCTTAGTCCTCTAGACAGTCCTGCAGCTGCTTCTCTGGTCCCAGTGGTAATTCCTCATTCTAAGTCCTCTAAGCAGTGCTGCTAGCCTCTTCTCTGGTCCAGTCAGTATTTCATCATTCTAAGTCCTCTAGTCAGTGCTGCAGCTGTGTCTCTGGTCACAGTGGTAATTCCTCATTCTAACTCCTCTAGACAGTGCTTCAGCTGCTTCTCGGGACCTAGTGGTAATTCCTCATTTTCAGTTTTCTAGGCAGTGTTGCAGCTGTGTTTCTGTCAATACATCCACTACACTCCAAACCAAAACACATAGATAAAAGACATTGTCAATTACAACGTCAATAGCTCTAACTCTGACAATTGCGAGACCTATTGCATTGCAAATGCTTGTTTCTTGTATGGTGGGGTTTTGAGGTGATGACAAAATAAAACACACTGGTCCGGCCCCTCTGACTACAGAAAAACCTCCAGAACAATCATAAATTGCAGATTCTTCATGACTTTTTTCTTTCTTCATTGGTGCACTTGGGGATCCATCCTTCAGTGGTGTCAGTCTTTTCCTTTCAAAGGAGTGTGCAGGTTGTACCCTGGGTGTTTTCAATCTCCCGTCACACACAGTCTCACAGCAGCAGATTAAGTAAGGTGTGATCTTGTAATTTGTTTTTGCAGTTTTATATAGCGCGAACTCGACCCAAAGGTATCAGAGCGCTTTACATGAGCACCAGTTGCATTACAGACAGACACATTCATTTTAGGCACGGGGAGGTTAAGTGATTTGCCCAGAATCACAGGATGTTTGAGCCTCTCACCAGACTCAAACCTAGTTCCCCAGCTTCAAAGTCGGCGACCCTGTTTAGTACCACCTATAAGAGGGAGGGGAGGGAGGGCAGTGGGCAGACACCATGGTCCCATGCCCTCACCTCACCTTTTTGTTGAACCACCAGCCATTTACGGGAACAAACAGATCTTACAAGTCACTCCTGAGCTGCAGTGAGACAGAACAAATTCCGGGTAGTACTCTCCACCCCGGGCACACAAAAAGCGAAACGTGCAACACAGCTTAAAATTGTACTGCTGGAGGGTGCGAGCAGTGGAGTTTTATATCTGCAGGAAATTGAACTTAAACATTGCAGATTGATCAGCTTAGGGCTAGCGCCTCGAGTACGGGCACCTGGTTCAGACCGTCATTTATAGAATTCACCCATGAATGGGTGAGGTCTTTTGGTCTCTTGAGGTGCTAAAGCAACCCACACCACCCAGACACAGCAGGCAGGGGTGCTCCCGTCGTGTAAAGCTGCCCTAGCACCGGCATGGCAGGCCTAAAGTGCCTGGGTTCACGTCTGGGAGGGGTGATCGATGGAGGGGGAAGTGTGGACTGTGTGAGCATGGGTGAGTTCATCTACCACAACGCTTGGTATGTTTACATGTACATGAAACACTCTCCCTGACAATCCTCAGCTACTAAACAGGGCTCAAGTCAGGGGTACACGCGGATGGACAGCGTCCTCCCACTATTTTCACACGGTTGACACCGTTCAGCCTGCGAAGAAATTGGGCCCGCTAAAAAATGTGCTGAACTCGTCCCGGTGTAATTTTCAAACACTGGGACATCCAGCAGCCCCAGCACGTTGTCTGCATTCAATCCGAGCAACAACATGCAGGCGACGGAGCTCATCAGATTACAACTGGGCCATAACAAAGGATGAATTTGATTGGCCTTCAGGCCTTCTTTTGTTCGAGTATCCTGGCTGGGAGCTATCTGAGCCTCACACCTAGATACAAATGCAGTGGAGAGGAAACAAAGACTCACAGCTTGTAATTACTTCACAGGTATTTAAGAGAGGCGTGCTTTTGACTTTGTTCAGTCCTAGTACATAAGAGATATGCATGCACAGTAAGAATGTCAGATGTGTTGGTTTGTTCCCTTATTTACAGAATATAACAATTTAAATACCACTATTTTGTTTATAGTGCTACTCATCCCAATGTAGATTGTCAGAGCACTTTACATAATACGTACACATTACATTGGCGAAGAATCATACAAGTTTGTAAATCATTGTACAGGATATGTTACATAAGACAGTGAGGGTTACAAGGTGTAGGAGTCACAGATCATTCTTCATAGCTCACTGTGCTATATTAGAAGGATTACATTTTAACTGCAGGTAACAAAAAGATCTCTGTGTTTAAAGCAGTAATCCACTTACTTATCTACATAAAATAAAAATCTATCACCTGCATGTTACACAATGTGCTTTGCAGGAGACACATTAAACCTCTATGGAACTTTGATTCATAACGATGACTAGAGAAAACACAGGTCTCTCGGGAAAATGCGTTAATGACCAGAGTTATCTTACCATTATTATTATTCACTCACATTTAGCAGGAACACAGTTTTTTGCAGCAGGTGCCTTAACCCCATAAGGTATTTTAAAATTCAGACTTTTCAACCAACTAAACAGTACAGAATACTGTCACGTTTCTCCTTGTTGCCAATTTCTTTGCGGCAGAGTTAAAAAAAAATGTATAAGTTGAGGCCCTGATTTTGTATCAGGGTTGCGTCCATTTTTGGGCACAACCCCGACGTAAAATCTATTTTGGGATTTACAGTGCCACACAAATCCCATTTGCATGGCTTTGTAAAAAAATAAAATACAAGGCAGCACATTGCCCTACCTTGCATTACCTTGCGTCGGGTAGGTATTACATGGGTGGTGCTTGGGTGTTTCCTTGCATCCAACCATGTATTTTGATGCAAACCCATATTTATAAAGACTTGTAAACATAGGTTTGCACCAAACTGGTGAGTCTTCTTGAGGCTGGTGCAACAAGTAGAAATATCTTATTTATCCTCAGTATTTCCTCTTTGCATAGATGCTGCATTTTGCAGCACACATACAAAGAGGAAATAGCATCATCAGATAGTTTTAATGTAGCTTTGTTAAAAAAAAGAAAATTGTGTTGCCTTGCATTTCTGTGCTTAAGATAGGCATTACATAGGTGGTGTTTACGTACATCCACCCATGTATTTTGTGTGCAAATAAATATACACAGTTCTCGCTGCTAGGACTCCCCCTCACTCCTAACCCATGCTAAGCCCTTTTTTGGCTATTTGGGGTAGTTTGCTCTTAAGCCCCTGTAAGTTTTTGTCCACATAAGGTATCCATTCCAACTTTGCGTCCTTTTCTTCCAATATCCTGAGGATTCTAAAGATACCCAGGGTTTGTGGATTCCCCTGGAAGGTGCCAAGAAATTTGCCAAAATACAGCTAAAATGTGTTTTTGGGGGGAACAATGGGAAAAAAGTGCTGCAGAAGAAGGCGTCTGTTTTTTCCCCTGCAAATGGTATCAACAAAGGGTTTATGGAGCTAAAATCTCCATCTTCCAAGCTTTCAGGAACAGGTTGACTTTTGTCAGAAAACAAAAATCTTCTGCACGGTTTTGGCATTTTACTGGGACATAGCCTATTTTTCCTATTTTTTGTGCTTTCAACCTCCTTCCAGTTAGTGATAGAAATG
This sequence comes from Calotriton arnoldi, assembly GCA_963921515.1. NCBI lineage: Eukaryota > Metazoa > Chordata > Amphibia > Caudata > Salamandridae > Calotriton > Calotriton arnoldi. The sequence goes on along the minus strand of CAWUFW010001284.1, from coordinate 2,917,265 downwards.
GGTGTAAAGCCAATAATGGATCCCAGAAAGCTATACATTTCTGAAAGGTAGACAACATTCTGAATTCAGCAAGGGGTCATTTGTGTAGATCCTTCAAGGTGTTCATATAGAAACTAACAGTTGAAATATAAATAAAAATTGAAATTGAGTTGTAAAAAACAGCCATTTGTGCCTACGTTTTCACCTCTAACTTCTTCTAAGTATGGCAGATTTTTTAAAGCAATGTACAGTTACGTCTGCCGGACCCTTCTGTTTGCAGGGATATATAGGACTTGAAGGTTCACCAAGAACCCAAGGTACCCAGAGCCAATAACTGAGCTGCACCTTGCAATGGTTTTTCATTGTGTACCGGGTATACAGCAATTCATTTGGTAAAATATAAAGAATGGAAAATAGATATTAAGGAAACCTATGTATTTTCGAAATGGGAACAAAATAAGGAGTTTAGAAGCAGTGGTTATTTGCACATCTCCGAAATTTGTGGGTACCAATACTAGCAATTTTTACACATTGTCTTACATGTGGAAGGCAGAAATGCATAGAAAGTCAATTGGTAATAACACTTGTTCTATTATTCTGTGTTTCCCTACTTCTCCCGAAAAAAACAGTACCCCACTTGTGTGGGTAGGCCTAGTGCCCACGACAGGAAACGGCCCAACACGCAACGTGGACACATCACATTTTTCCAGTGAAAACGGACCCTTTTTTTTCTGCAATGGGCCTAGCTGTGGATTTGGGACCCTAGCTCAGCCAGCAACTAAGGAATCCTAACAAACTTATACATTTTTGAAAACTAGACACCCAGGGGAATCTAGGATGGGGTGACTTGTGTGGCTCTCACCAGGTTCTGTTACCCAGAATCTGTTGCAAACCTCAAACTTTGTAAAAAACAACAACATTTTACTCACATTTCTTTGATGGAAAGCTCTGGAATCTGCGGGGAGCCACAATCTTTCACCCACCCAGCATTCCTCCGATAAAAAGGGTACCTCACTTGTGTGGGTAGGCCTAGTGTCCGTGAGAGGAAACTGCCCAAAATGCAGCATGGACACATTGTTATATTCCATATAGGTACCCCAATATAGGCCCGGGTAACATCCCAACCTTTTACCTATATTCGTCCCTACATTACATACATAACGGGCAGCTAGGACTGACCCTTTACCTAGTTACGGTACTGCTTACAGAACGTGGGGTTTTCCCTGAACAAAAGCCTCATACATTATGCATGAGGATTCTTGGAAACTCAGCAGGACTACCATCTCCTGCATAATAACTATGTACAAGGTTCATTCCCGACGTCATCCTAAGTCCGACAATGGCACAGCAAGGTAGAACCCCTGGGGATACCTTTGGGTATATAAACATCACATCTTGCTGAGATAGTCAGAGGAGATCAGGACTTCCATGCCGACACACTGACGCGAGACGCTGAGATTCCTGCATGCAGATACTCCAGCTCGCAGTGGTCTAACATCCCTTACGGGGTGTCCAGCTCGAGACCAAGACGGGGTCCCACAGTCTCTCACTTCAGGTAATGGGGTTGACTTTATCCTAGAGGTATTCTTTGCTTAACACCTACATACATGCTAGTTACACTTAGGTACATCAAGTTAGGGTAGCATCGTAGGAGTATGCATTTTATTGTCATGTATTTTATATACTTGCCTGTATTCATGGTTATAGCAATATGGTAGAAATCTACCATCCTTTTACCTTCTTAGTGCTTCTAAGTATTTATATCTGTTTCTGTCTAGTGGTTGTTTCAGCACACCTATTTTACACTAGAATAATGACTGTTCAATAAATGCTTATTGAAAAACGTCCATACCGTTTATTCTGTGTATCTCTCTGAAACTAAGTGAGCACGAGTGACTGAGCGAAAAGTAGTACACTGTTTTCACGGTTCTGAGGGATCAGGGTTGTCATGTTCGATAGTTGCCAAGAACTATTCTCTCCTTGGTAAGACGGGTTTCTAGTGGCACTGTGAGCTAGCTGGTATACAGGATAACATACCAGGTAGAGGTGTCTAGAATCAGTCTGGCACCAATCCTACAGTGTATGTTGTCTAAACGCACAGATCCTATATAGGTTTTATAGGAACTACACGACATGGCACCGCCAACGTTGGTTGGGTACTTATTTAACAGTCAAATCTGAGTAGTTCAGTCGGGCTATTCTCAGAGACCCCTACTCACATTTCCCCAGAGACGTCTGGAGTGGGAGGGAAAAAAATCCACTGCAGCTGAGTAGCCAAAAATCCTATGTATTGGCTGTTGGTTAATCAAGCTTGAAGGACACATTGTTCCTATTGTGCATAAAACCTTATCTCAGTTCCCTTAAAAAACTCTTCTTACAAAAAACAATGACTGAGCAGCAGGATAACGCTGTGCGTGACCTAAATCTCTCAGCCAAAGAAGAAGATGCAGATGCAATACAAATTTCAGAAAATGTTAGAAATGCCATCACCCTAAAACTAGCTTCATATGGCTTAACAGCTAGGGGTGGGCCATTAACCTTCGTGATTGAGGCACACGAATCACATAGAACAGTGGTATTCTATTCATGGGTTAGATTCCCACAGGCAAATACACAAACAAAAACATTTCATTATTACACAGAAGATGACATACCAAACGAATGTTGTCCGTACGAGGACATTGAAGTTCCGCTAACTTACCAGGAGCATATATACTGGTTTAAAGGTGCCCTCCCCCATACAAGAAATAAGGTAAGACTCGGTCCGCTTGGAAGAGACGGAGCAACATGGCCAGTACTAGCGGCCTACACACCACATCCTGACATTGAAACAATGCCAGTAGGAGACTTACGAACACTTCATAAAGAACTAATAAGACTTTATAGAAACATGACACAGTTCGTGATGAGAACACTCACACTCCAGCCAACCACGGCTATACCAACAGGTCCGATTCAAACATCGACAACCAAAATTATGCCACAAACGTTACACGCAGTGATGGGTAAAATGCCCACTAAACGTGAACAAATGCCATTCTGGATAGTTCAAAATAACACCGCTAGAGGCAGTATTTCCACACACTGGTCCACAAGAAAAGCATAGAATGCTGACAATTTGCTTGCCCCTGGGAATAGCTCCCGAGATAGAGGATTGTACCACTTGGGGTACAGTCTTCGCTGCCATATATACCAGGACTCATGGTATCCCTTCACTTGCAGTAATACCAGATGTATTAAGACAAATACAGAATGAGTACGGGGCAGAACCTGCTCTGAACTTAGGGATGAAGTTACTAGGTAACTTTGCCCAGGTATCAGCTATAATATTAGCAAAGATTAAAGGGGACACAGCAGCTGTGGCAATACGCCAACGCCTAAGGGATTTCACTCCTTTACAACAGGAGACAGAATTACCTAAAATTATTGAAACCGCTTATGCAGAATTAGGTAGAGATAGTTTGGGAGCTAGACCAGTAAAACCTCAACTGATGGGAGGTCCAGAAAAAGAACACACTAAGCAAATACCTGCTTCTTCAAAGAAGAAATGGGATAATAACAAACAACAAAAGAATAGATATCAATCCAGAGGTAAGTCTCCTCAACAAGAGCCCTAAAAAAGGAGTTATATCCTTAGGAATATAGATATCATAAAAAAACCTGACAGGTATCAGGACACTGATACACGTTCCTCTCGTTCCTTTCAGGGTTCATCAAACATTTCCCAGAGGGAAGGACGGTCAGAACACTGACAAGAAGAGCGTACAAAGTCCAGAAACACGCAACGCACTTCGGACTACGCATCCAAAAAAGAAGAAAAGCCTAATCCAAAACCTCAATTCAAAAAGAAGAAAGTAGCAGGTCTTAAGATCAGACATGCCCAGAATTCTGAGGACTCAACTACTGAACGGGGAATGGGCTCTGACGATGCCAGACAGTGCAGCAGAAGTAACAATAGCTAGCCAGAACCTTTTGGAATTTCTGGTGACATCAGAGCTGAGTGAACATATCACGGTGGAAACGCCTGATACTAGGGTAAGCGTCCCACATAGGCTACATGAGATAACACTCCAAATGGAAGGGGACAAGCCCAGAAAAATTAAAGGTCTCTTTTGGGAGAACTTGACTTTTGGCTATGACATTCTTTTAGCTGAAAGAGATTGGCTGCCTGCTATTGTTATGGATTGCCCAAAGGGAGAAAGGGTGATTTTTCCAGCCTTTTCAGACCTCGTTCCTAACAACTTAAAACACACATACGTGCAGGAGTGGGTGGTAGCCCTTGCCCCTGCACTATATCGCGCCCATGTTGGGTGGGATGAAGATGCAACCGACCACGTGATACCATTAAAATCTACCCCAGTATTCAGGCTACTTTCAAATGGGAGTTACTTGATGCTGAACGATCAAGGTTGTTGTGGGATACTTCCGAGCATCACATATCTTGGCACTGTGAGCTCCAGGGTTACTTGCTGTATGCAAGTATTGTTTCCTCCGACACACGCAGTCAGGGAGCGCCGCTATGGCCTTCATTGAATGTTTCCTTTATACGGTTTGATACTCTGAGCAGAATGAAAGCCATGCTTCTACAGAAGACCGATCCCTTAACCTCCGCCCGGGAGACTTTTACTCTCCAAATAGCAAGGTCCTCGGCTGAGATACAGGCACTCATACGTACAAATTGCCCCTTCCATTTCACAGAAACGGTAAATTGTATCTTTAACATGTCTCATACGACGGGTATAGTCCACCTATTTAAGACCATAGGTTTGGGACTGTTAAGCACCTTTCAGACGGTCCTCGAAGTTATACCAAACTTCATACACTCTGTATTCGGAAGCATTTTTGGAGGACTTCCACTGATCCTGTTACTAATAGCAATTATCCTGATTGTAATTTTTCTGCTACGCAATGGACGTCCCAGTCACCAAGTTGATGGAAAAGGCACTCCTGGAGCGTAAATACCGTGATCGCATGGTACAACATCTGGGCACACCTCGCCTACGGGAACTAAGTGCCTCTTGGTTCCAGTCATTTAGACCAGTCTGGATGGACTGCATCCTACCTGTTCTCCGATGCCTGTTCGGCAGAGAAGAATGCGTGTTGGATCTCTGTCTGACACTTCCATCAGTCACGCAACCGGACGTTGATGCATTACTGGACCCGATAACGGCCCATGTTCTGCAGTGTCCCCAGCGTATTCCTATGTTGATAGCGGCATTCTTAGAGCCTCCACAGGAAATCTCTGCTCCTGTTGGAATGGATACCGGGTCCTCCACTGACACCCAGGCCTTGGATGGCGCACAGGCTGCCCCAGCATCGGCTGCAGGCAGTACAGAAGATCATCTGCGCTCAATTGACGTAATCTGCGAGGTGTTACAGGGACCGTCGTCTGTGAAGGCAGGCAACAGCAATGTTGCATCTACCAGCCAGGACACATAAACATTTGGCTCATCGTGTGCTGGGGAAAATGTGGCCTTTTAAAAATGAACTCAAATTGGAACTGCGAAAAACAATTGACACTTTTTATGACCTGCATGGCTTTCCGATGCTTGTAGTGGTTTGAACTATATATACGGACACATTAGAGCTATTGCTTGAGTGACGATTCTTCTCTTTTAGCACTTTTTAGAGTTTTAACATTTTTTTTTAGCAACACTATTGTTTTTACTACAGTTGTTTGCATACCAATACCTAGACAGCCTGGTAGTACGTTAGAATTTAATTATGTCGTCCAGTCGGCTGAGGAGTGGGTGTTATATTCCATATAGGTACCCAAATATAGGCCCAGGTAACATCCCAACCTTTTACCTATATTCATCCCTACATTACATACATAACGGGCTGCTAGGACTGACTCTTTACCTAGTTATGGTACTGCTTACAGAATGTGGAGTTTTCCCTGAACAATAGCCTCATACATTATGCATGAGGATTCTTGGAAACTCGGCAGGACTACCATCTCCTGCATAATAACTATGTACAAGGTTCATTCCCGATGTCATCCTAAGTCCGACAATGGCACAGCAAGGTAGATCCCCTGGGGATACCTTTGGGTATATAAACATCACATCTTGCTGAGATAGTCAGAGGAGATTAGGACTTCTATGCCGACACACTGACGCGAGACGCTGAGATTCCTGCATGCAGATACTCCAGCTCGCAGTGGTCTAACATGCCTTACGCGGTGTCCAGCTCGAGACCAAGACGGGGTCCCACAGTCTCTCACTTCAGGTAATGGGGTTGACTTTATCCTAGAGGGATTCTTGGCTTAACACCTACATACATGCTAGGTACACTTAGGTACATCTAGTTAGGGTAGCATCGTAGGAGTAAGCATTTTATTGTCATGTATTTTATATACTTGCCTGTATTCATGGTTATAGCAAAATGGTAGAAATCTACCATCCTTTTACCTTCTTAGTGCTTCTAAGCATTTATATCTGTTTCTGTCTAGTGGTTGTTTCAGCACACCTATTTTACACTAGAATAACGACTGTTCAATAAATGCTTATTGAAAAACCTCCATACCATTTATTCTGTGTATCTCTCTGAGACTAAGTGAGCATGAGTGACTGAGCGAAAAGTAGTACACTGTTTCACGGTCCTGAGGGATCAGAGTTGTTATGTTCGATAGTTGCCAAGAACTATTCTCTCCTTGGTAAGAGGGGTTTCTAGTGGCACTGTGAGCTAGCTGGTATACAGGCTAACATACCCGGTAGGGGTGTCTAGAATCAGTCTGGCACCAATCCTACAGTGTATGTTGTCTAAACGTGCAGATCCTATATAGGTTTTATAGGAACTACACAACAACATCACATTTATACAGCGAAAACTGACCCTTTTTTCGCAATGTGCCTAGCTGTGGATTTGGGACCCTAGCTCAGCCAGCACCTAGGGAATCCTAGCTAACATGTTCATTTTTGAAAACTAGACACCCAGGGGAATCTAGGATGGGGTAACTTGTGTGGCTCGAATCAGGTTCTATTACCCAGAATCCCTTGCAAACCTCACACTTTGTAAAAAAACAACACATTTTCCTCACATTTCTGTGATAGAAAGTTCTGGAATCTGCAGGGAGCCACAAACTTCTGCCCACCCAGCATTTCCTCTAGTCACCCAATAAAAATGGTACCTCACTTCTCTGGGTAGGCCTAGTGCCCGTGACAGGAAATGGCCCAAAACGCGGCGTGGACACATTACATTTTTCCAGTGAAAACTGACCCTTTTTTTCACAATGTGCCTAGCTGTGGATTTGGGACCCTAACTCAGCCGGCACCTAGGGAATCCTAGCAAATATGTACATTTTTGAAAACTAGACACCCAGGAAAATCCAGGATGGAGTGACTTGTGTGGCTCTCACCAGGTTCTGTTCCCCAGAATCCCTTGCAAACCTCGAACTTTGTAAAAACAAAATACATTTTCCTCACAATTCTGTGATGGAAAGTTCTGGAATCTGTGGGGAGCCACACACTTCCACCCACCCAGCATTCCCCAAGTCTCCTGATAAAAATGGTACCTCACTTGTGTGGGTAGGCCTAGTGTCCATGACAGGAAACGGCCGAAAACGCAACAGGGACACACTACATTTTTCCTGTGAAAACTGACCCTTTTTTTGCAATGTGCCTATCTGTGGATTTTGGACCCTAGCTCAGCCGGCACCTAGGAAAACCTAGCACACCTATATATTTTTAAAAACTAGACACCCAGGGAACTCCAGGTGACTTGTCAGGCTCTCACCAGGTTCTGCTACCCAGAACACCCTTGCAAACCTCAAACTTTGGTACCTCACTTGTGTGGGTAGGCCTGGTGCCCGCAACAGGAAATGGCCCAAAACGTACTGTGGAGACTTCAAAATTATCGATCACAAAAAAGACTTGGTTTTGCGAGGGAGTCACCTGCGTTTTTGGTCCCGGGCTCAGCGGGCATCTGGTGAAACCTACAAAACACTGACATTTCTGAAAACTAGACACGCGGGGGAGTCCAGGGAGGTGTGGCTTGCGTGGATCTCCCTACGGGTTCCTACCAAGAATCCCCTGCAAACCTCAAATTTAGCTAAACAAAACACATTTTCCTTACATTTCTGTGTGGGAAAGCTGTGGGATCACCAGGCGGACACAAATTTCCTACCACCCAGCATTCCCCCAGGTCTCCTGATAAAAATGCTACCTCACTTGTGTGGGTGGGCCAAGTAACAGCTACAGGGAAGGGCCAAAACGTATTGTGGAGACATCAGAATTATCTATCACAAAATTTATGAAAGACAGTGGCATCGTGCACAAAACCACTTTGCTGTACCACCCGGCTGGGAATCGCGCAGTTGAAAGGTTTAACCGCCTAATCAAAGGGATTGTGCAACTAGCTAATAATAATGATTTGTCTTGGAGAAATGAGTTATTACATAACCTATGGGCTTTCCGCATTACTCCATGTGAATCAATAGGTTTTAGCCCTTTCGTCATATTGAGAGGCAGAACTCCCATCGCCAAAGATAATATGGGTTGGATGTCTGCACCTAAAAAAACTAATTGGTCATCGGAGAGGGTGAAGCAGAAACTTCTGCATTTGCAGAGTATCAGTAAGAAATGTTATGACTCCAAACATGGAAGTAAACCTGTTAACATCAAGATAGGCGACTGTGTTAGAGTGAAAAAGAGTGGTTTTCAGAAAAAAAGTCAGAGCCATTTTTCACGACCCATTAGGTTGAAACAGTTTTTTGTAATTCTGCTCTATTGAATGATGGTAAAATTTGGCATTTTTCATCTTTATCGTTGTGCAAAGGGGAGAAAAGGGCACAGCAGCTGCAAACTGGCCCACACTTCAATACGTTGTAGGACAAATATAAGTTTGATTGGTTGACGGATGATGTGAATATGGATGAAGGAGTCTGTGGGGGTGGTATAGGTGAAGCATTTGGAGAAATGGTTGTGCAGAGAGGAAGTGGAGTGCAGAAGGAGAACAAGGACGAAGCATCTGGAGAAAAGGTAGTGCAGAGTGGAAGTGGAGTGCAGAATGAGAACAAGGACGAAAGGGTCTTTGATGTAAACATAAGAGAAGCATTTGGTAATCAGGTGGAGCAGAGTGGAAATGGGAAACTATGCATGGGAGAAGAGGTAGTTGAACAGGAGGTTTCGTTTGACCAAAACTCACATGTGAGTAAACGTGGTAGAGAAGTCAAATTACCCGCCAAGTTGCGGGATTATGTTTGTGATTAGCAATTTATGTTAATTTACCCTCAGTGCTTGTTTTACCAGGAACCTTTATCTTGTGTATTGGGTTATATTCTTGTTTCTTTATATTAATTACTCTAGCACAGTGTATTCCAGTTATCCATTTCCTGTCATATTTTCTTTAGGTATTTTTATTCCACAACATATTTTCTTGTTTAATTATGCATGTTATAGATTTCCCCTAGAATGTATACTATGTTTCTCCTGTGGGGGGACCTTCACTTATTTGTTCTGATAAAAAGGAGATGTGTTGTGTTTTATCTTAGCACCCACGTGACACGCTTTGTAAACCGTATGCGTATGCCCACGGTTTTGTGATGCAGCTGCATTTTATTTGGAGCCTTGGGCAGAGGCAATGGTTAAGTTGTTCAGTTGGCGTTTGCATCTGGCTGAGGACGACACTGCACTTGGTGTCAGGGCACTTCTTCGAATAAAGATACTTCATTCAGTTTCTCCTGTGTATCTTTACAAACAACTGGCAACTCCGATCCCTCAGCCTTTCAAAACCGGCAACTTGTCATCTGGTCCTACCTCTTTTTCTTCTCCCTTCAAATAGTTCAATTTTATGGGGTTTCCCTTTTTTCCATGTTGTGCGGCATGAACTAGGCCGCAAAGTATAAAAGTGCTGGAAAAATAGATTTGAGGAAGTCCAGCTGCCGTGTGATGGGACATAGCAATCATGCTAAGGGTTCGAATGTAAGCTCCCGCGCTTTTTATTTTTTTAATTTTGACCCTGTGTAAAGATGATCCTCACAATTGAAACGTTGTGTAGAGTCTTTATTTAATTACCAACACATACAAAAGAAAGCCAGGTCACGAGGAAGTTAATGCGGTCTGTTCGGGTCGATCATCAGCTGTCATCTAGCAACATTCCAGAATGCACAGCTGATGACTCAAGATGGAACAGTTTCTACGGTGTCCCTAAACGGACACATTGCGGAACAATCACAACTCCCAGATCCGTGGATCCTCTGCAAATTTGTGGTAAAATGAAAAAAAAACAATTTTTGGCTCCAGGTGGGGTCAGGGTATTCCTACTCTGCCCTCCTGTGGTTTCTTTGCCTTTTTATGGGTCTCTGGCTGAGTCCTGAATCCCATGATGGCTGCCATCACTTCCTGGTTGAAGTGGTGGCAGTCAATCAGATCTCAGCATGAGATCTGCCTGATCCACGGAGAAATCGAGTCTCTAGATATAAATACATCTTTTTTCTTTAATAAATCCCAAACTAATGAGTAGATTTACACCAAATTACAAAAATAAATCTTTCTGAGCCAAGATCTAGCTTTCTACCAAATTTGGTGTAATTCCCTTCAGCAGTTCAACTTGTAGTCGTGTCTAAAATCCCTATGGGACATTACATGGGGAAACACATTTTGGGACCCCCTTTTTTCTTAGCCCCCACTCGACAGATCACCCCAAAACTTTTTCGACAGCAGCTGAATTGACTGGCGTACAAGTTTTGAAAATTTCATGAAGATTCATCAATCGGAGTCAAAGTTATTAGCAAAACAAAAAATGCTTTTCCTATGGAAACTAGGTCCTAACTATAACTATCTAATGGCAACCGCCAGTAGGTAATATATATTTATTTATGTCATGAGTGATGTAGTATGTGAGGTCATAAGCAGTGCATTGCCGGGTATAAATTATAGTTAGCTCAGGTAACCATAACTGCTGAATTGTTATGGTTTTGTGTGTGTAAAATCTGATCCTAATTAAAACGTCATTTTAACCTTTGTTTTAGTGAATTTCTAAGGTTTTTTAAAATTAAATTTCCTAACTATAATATACCTGTAACTTTTGTTTTTTTTCAGTGAATTTCTATGGTTTTCTAGTGGTGTTTGTAGCTATAACGCCCATGTAACGTTTGTTTTTTTGTGTGAATTTGTATGGTTTTGTAATCATATTTCCTAGCTCTATTATATGTCTGTAACCTTTGTTTTTTTGACTGAATTTTTACTTTTTGTTTTCAAAAGAAGGTATATTAATAAAACACACCTAACTATAACATTACTTCAACCTTACATTTTTCAAGTGATTTTAATCTAGTATTATTTTAGGTTAAAAAAAAACTATTTAAAAATATTAAATTGCAGAAATAGGCTGTGTGGAGACTAGGGATGAGGAGCCCCCCACCCACGCTGTGTTACAAACGATACTTACCATGGGGGATGGAAGGCGCTTGATCACATGGCTATATAGGGCGATCTGTAGTCACACTGGTTTCCCACTGGGCCCCCTCCATGCCAAATAGAAGGATGACATTAGAAGGGTGTTGCACGGTAAGGAATGGGCTTAGACGCTAGCCTTCCCACATACAGTCTCGAGAAACGTGAGGTTTAAGAACATACAGTTTCACGTGCTACACCGTGCATACTTAACTCCTGCGTATCTTAACATGATCTTCCCTGCAGCAAATCTAACTTGCCCCCGATGTTGGTCAGATGATGCCTATCTCTGTCACATGCTATGGTCTTGCCCCGCTCTCCCCACCTATTGGCAAGGTATACATACCACACTACGCGAAGTCACCGAACTCACTGACCTAAACTCCTGGGAATCTTGTGCTCTCTGCATTTTTAAATGTAGGAAACATCACATTGTGAGCACACGCTTTGCTAACCTAGCCTTGTTGCTGGCTAAAAGAACGCTTACACTACATTGGAATGCCTCTACTGCCCCGTCTTTGGAGGCATGGCATGGTGCAATGTGGAAATGTGGAACCACGGAGAGTAGAGCTCTCCGATACGAAGAGGCATGCCACATTCCAAGATGTCCTTTTTCTCCTGAATGGAACACGCTCATGTCACAGTTTATACACCTTACTACCCCAGACGACATCGGATTCTACCACACTGACACCCTCAAATTAAGGCCTTACTGAACACCCATTCTCCCCCCGAGATTCCCTGGATGTAACATCCCTCATCTCCCTTTCCCCGGCAATGCATTATCTTATTACACGATAGTTATGACACTAGTTACTGGCTTTACAACTCCACTATGTTGTGCCATCCCTTCTGCCCTCCACGTATATAACCTTCCGCATTTCACGCTGTATTTGCCTCCTACCCTATCCCACACCATGATTTCCGATCTACTTCATTTTGATTATTCTTGTGATTTGCCACACTGCTCTAACAGGACTCAGATTGCAATTTGTAATGATTTTATCTCTTGCTATGTCTTGTAACAGTTGTTACTGCCAGTCTCCGTATTTGAGTATATTATGTTGTATTGTTGTTCTTTATCTTCAATACAAAATATTAATAAAAATATTATTAAAAAAATATTAAATTTCAGAAGTTTCATTATTTAAAAACCTAAATATTATGTTTTTTTCAATGGGTTTGTTGGATTTTTCGGATCCATCGCAAACCCTCCCGATGCATACTTCCTGTTCCGTGGGGAATCCATATATCCGGTGTGATTTTTACAACACTTGAAAACATATATAGAGACTATAAAATTGATGTTTGAGGTAAGTGATTCAGGAAAATTACATACAAACTTATATTCCAATAAGTAATTCTAGCTTAGAAGGTTGTTTTAATACATATTTCCAGATTCGCTGTGACTTCGCGGTGAAGTCACGGCGTCGCGGTGTCACTGCAATGGATTTGCGAATCCCATGTGAAACAGGAACAAATGGATTTCATTGGTTAAAACACCTGCCAATGTTTTGTACAGGAAGTTCCTTTCCATTTTATTCTCCTTTGGGCGTGTCTGCTAAAAATCACACCTTCCAAACTCAGTTGGACCTTTTGTTTTTGGCTTGCTGTTTTTTCTTATTACAGAAAAAATGGCATCTTGGCGTGATAGAGACCAGGAAGAGCAGCAGAGATAGCTTTCTTCAGAACAAGATGCATCAACGAAGAAGAAAGAATCAATCGGCTGGAAATTCTTTTTTATTCCTTCTGGGGCAAAAAAATGTTCATTGCGAAAGCTGTAAGATGCAACCTTTGTGATAAGCATCTGTTGAGGGGGATTACCCGCAAGTACTCACATGGAATGAGTAGCATGCTCAAACACCTGTGGACGATCCTCCCTCACCACCTCGCAAGGGGGGAGATCAAAAGGGACGCACCGCACACCTCAACATATACTGTAGTGCAGTTAGCTCCTGGGGACCCAGCGCCGGGGGCAGTAACATCCAATCTGCCGACTACTGACCCAGAATTTTCTAAACTTGGCACATTTTGCACAGTGTGCAACAAAGTCATTACTATCGGGGAGCAGGCTATCCCTGCTTTGATACAGGCTGTAATAAGCCACTTATGTTATTTTATTTTATTTTTTGTTTAAAAACATTTGTTGCACAAGTTCTGTGCATTTTGTTTCAGGGCTTTATTTTTATAGTTGCAATTAAGAAAAAACACTAAAAAGTTCCAAAAATACATTAAAAATCAAGTTTGAAACCCCCCAAAAAATGTTTCCTGTTAGAACCACCTCTTCTGGTTTAAAGACAGAAAAGCTATATGTTACATGTTTGTTTGCAAAATACCTGAATAGCTGCTGCTATATGTCTGCGTATATGTTAGTTTGACTGAGTATTTTAGTGTTTGTATGGGTCTGTGAGTGGTGTGCAAGTGTATGTGTGGGTGTAAGAGTGGGTTTGTAAGTGGCTGTATGGGTGTGTGAGTGTCTCTGGGGTGTTTTGCTGGATGTGTGAGTGGCTGTATCGGTGTGTGGCTGGCTGTGTGAGTGGCTGTATTGATGTGTGGCTGAGTGAGTGAGTGGCTATATTGGTCTGTGAATAGGCGTGTGAGTGGCTGTATCGGTGTATGAGTGGGTGTGTGAGTGCCCGTATCGGTGTTTGAATGGGTGTGTGAGTGGCTGTATCTGTGTGTGAGTGGCTGTATCAGTGTGTGAGTAGATGTGTAAGTGGCGGTATCAATGTGTGAGTAGGTGTGTGAGTAGCTGTATCGGTGTTTGGCTGGGTGTGTGAGTGGCTGTATCGGTGTGTGAGTGGGTGTGTGAGTGGCTGTATTGGTGTGCAAGTGGGTGTGTGAGTGGCTCTATCAGTATGTGAATGGGTATGCAAGGTGCTGTATAGGTGTGTGAGTGTGTGTGCGAGTGGCTGTATCAGTGTATGAGTGGATGTGTGAGTGGCTATATCAGTGTGTGAGTGGCTGTATCAGTGCATGAGTGAGTGTGTGAGTGGCTGTATCAGTATGTGAATAGGTGTGTGAGTTGCTATATAGATGTGTGAGTGGCCGCATGAGTGGCTGTATCGGTGTATGAGTAAACATATGAGTGTTTGTATCAGTGTGTGAGTGGCTGTATCAATATGTGAATGGGTGTGTGAGTTGCTGTATAGGTGTCTGAGTGGATGGGTGAGTGCTATATCGGTGTATGAGTAGATGTGTGAGTGGCTGTATCAGTGTGGGAATGGGTGTGTGAGTGGCTATGTCAGTATGTGAATGTGTTTGTGAGTTGCTCTATAGGTGTGTGAGTGGTTGTATCGGTGTATGAGTGGATGTGTGAGTGGCTCTATCAGTGTGTGAGTGAGTGTGTGAGTGGCTGTACCAGTGTGTGAGCGGGTGTATGAGTAGGTGTGTGAGTGGATATATCAGTGTGTGGCTGGGTATGTGAGTAGCTTTATTGGTGTATGAGTGGCTATATTTGTGTGAGTAGGTGTATGAGTTGATGTATCTGTGTGTGAGTGGGTGTCTGAGTGGCTGTATCAGTGTGTGAGTAGGTGTGTGAGTGGTTTTAACAGACTGTGAATGGGTGTGTGAGTAGCTGTATTCATGTGTTAGTGGGTGTGTGAGTGGCTGTATCGGTGTGTGGGTGGGTGTGTGAATAGCTGTGTGGGTAGGTGTATGAGTGGCTGGATCAATGTGTGAGTGAGTTTGTGAGTGGCTGTATCAGTATGTGGCTGGGTGTATGAGTGGCTGTAACAGTATGTGGCTAGGTGTGTGAGTGGGGATATGGGTATGTGAGTGGGTATGTAAGTGGCTGTGTGGGTGTGTGAGTGGCTGTATCAGTGTGTGAGTGGCTGTATCACTGTATGAGTGGATGTGTGAGTAGCTATATCAGTGTGTGTGCGAATGTTTGTGTGCGTGTGTGAGTGGGTTTGTGAGTGTCTGTGTCAGTGTGTGACTGGGTGTGTGAGTTGCTGTATCAGTGTGTGAGCGGATGTGTTAGTGTCTGTATCAGTGTGTGACTGGGTGTGTGAGCGTCTGTATCAGTGTGTGAGTGGGTATGTGAATGGCTGTGTGAGAGTATAAGTGGGTGTCTGACTGTATAAGTGGGTATATGTTTCTTTAATTGTAGTCTGGAACACCCTGAGAATGTAATTGTATGGAACAACACTGAAAGAAGTAAATACTAAACCACATTACTCCAATAGATGGTAATCTACTGGAGTAAAATGAAAAAAATATATGAATTAGTATTACAATTTATAAAATTATAAATTAAACTTAGAGATTTCAACAATGCATAACTTCATAATTGGAACAAATCAATCCATATTTCTCATGTTGTAATGCTATGCTATAATAAAAATAAGCATCTCATTTTCCCTTTTTACTGTTCTCAGCTTTTATACTTATACACCATAAATGATGTACAATATAAAGAATCATCCTTGAACAGTGGGGAAAGAACAATCATATAGATTGTATAAAAAACCCAGACTTGTACACAATGTCACTGTAAAATAGCAACACTGTGCATTGCACTCACTACAATTTTTTAAACAATCATTTTACCTATACTTGCTCTACTAATCTAAAGAAACATATGCTGAAAAAGAGACCTTCTTCATTAGAACTGCTACTAGATGTATAAGGCACATCAGCATATGCAAAGCCTTATAAAGACATCATCCCTGCTAGAACGTATGATGTCATAAATCCTGATAATGCATCTGCTACAGCTAGACTATTTCACTTTTACAACTGTAATCCTCCTTAGAACTTTGGTTTCGGAAACAACAAATAGGAATTTGGTAACTTATGCACAATCTTTGCTTGCATTTTAGGTTGCTATCATTACATTCAGTCCATCCACTTTCACTATTTAGATAGTGTAATGACCAGAAGTAATACTAACTCCTTCATAAAAAAATGATAGCTATAGTACTATATGTTTTTCCAGAAATAGATATATGCTCTGCTTTAAAGTATGTAATCTCAGTTTCAAATTTACTGCCATCTAATCTACATCGTTGTAGCATTAAAATATCATACTTGACACTTCTTGCTACACGTAAAGTCGACACAAGATCTGTTCGACAATTTGGGCCTATATTCTTTTGTGTAGCTTCTCTCAGTAATCTGTCAAAAGTTACACTTTTGCAATCTGTTAATGTTATATAAATGAATCGCTCCAAATCAATTTCTGTAGTTGATGTGTATGAACAATCATCACATTCATGGTTCCATGAGTAACTAAGTCTAAATAACTCATCAGTAGATATTTGCTTTTCTTCTAAAACACCAAACATCACCATTGGAAATTCCTGTGTATCCATTTGAGTGTTTTGAGTAAACTGTACAGATCCAATACACACATCTACAGTGTCTCAAATTACTGATGCAGAATGTACTTTGATCACTCACTATGAAGACGCTTCAACAAAACAGAAAATGCAGAACACAACACATGCTGTTGTTTGTTTCTTAACACCTTCCTTCTCTTTGATTTCCTTCTGAGCAACAACATCACTATACTGCTTTGAAAGTTTCCACTTTGGACAGATAGTCCGTTTCTCATAAACTGGATACTGTCCTAAGTGTGGAGCATAAAGACTTCTTAATCGGTTGTATTCTTTTACACAACTTGAATCTGGATTTACTTTGCTGTCGTCAAATGTAACTAGATACAAATGAGACAATGTCCTAACTCCAGACAAAGCTACATATGACATACTTTCATAAACACTGTACTACCAATATTAATAAATGCTGCATCTACACTTAAACCTTGTGATTTATGAATAGTAACAGCATATGCTAGAGAAACTGGAAACTGTTTCCGTCGAACCTATACATTTTTCACAAGCAAAAACTGTACAGTAGATTGTCCAATTTACTTTGCGTTGTCAAGCTGATCAAATTTAATGACAAGGTATTCTACTTCATTCCTATTTGGAAAATTAACAAAATCAACAACTTTACCCATAGCACCATTAGCCAAACTTCTTTCAACATTTACATTTTGGCGCAAAATCACTCTACAGTTTTTGCATTCACCTAAACATTTCTCCAATCCTGCAGTTCGAGAAACAGATTACTCTACTGAATCCTGTTTTCCTTGTAACTTTTCACTCAGCAATATAGTGACACCCTGGTCTTCCATTTTATCTATTGCCTTCAGTTGCAAAATTTCTTCTTTCTCCAATTCCAGCAATTCATTGTTGAAAGATGCATACTCCTCCAATGTAAGCATTAGACAGACAGTATGTTTACCTTCTTGTATAAAACTGAACTTTAGCTCTGCTGCTGTCTTCATTGTTGGGTAACGTTTTTTAACAAGACGACTTTCTAGAACACGCCTTCCCTCATTTCAAAGAACACCTACTCTAATATCCTTCAGAATATTTCAGTATTCAAAGTCTGATGCTTGTCGTATATTCCTAATTAATTCATTGTATTCAAAATGTAGCCAAATATTCACATTTCCCATGCTTCCCAAAGAATTCCTAGTTTCATCACGGAGCAGTGTTTTGAAAACAGGCTGACCCGTCACAGGTGTAAGTTGCAGTAGATCTCTAAAAACAATTAAATGTTTTCCCTCCAATAGGACATCATAATCCATTCTCAAAACTTCTTGCATTCTCAAATGCATGAAGGCAAGCATTAAGTTTGAGACCATGCTCACCTCATCGATGTTAAAAGTTTCAATTTTTTTAACATTCTTAACACTTCATGACAAGCTTCACCGGGTAACTTTTGATATTACAGTTTGTTGTCATGTTCCACAGGCAGCATCAAAAGATGATGTAAAGTAATACCTTTGATATTGTGTGCTGCTAATCCAGTAGGTGCTGTAACCACACATGATAAATTATAGTCTGTAGTCTTCTGTAGAAAAGCAGTAAGAACTTGTATTAAGAAACGTTTAGCAGTACCGCTTGACTGCTGACATACAACACTAGAGGCTTAAATTTTAAACATGCACACTCTTTCTTGTCATGAAGCAATCCATGCTCAACTGTAGCTTTCATTTCCATATATTTGTCTATTTGCTCATCATATACCTGTCCAACTAAATCTGTCAAATCTATTGCTTCCTGTCTTGTTTGCTCCATTGCAGTCTCCACCTCATGCATTGCAATAGCAGCCTCATTCTCAATGATTGGTCCAAATGGGTCTTGACTTTGAGGACCTAAACTTTTGCTGCTTTATGAACTTTCCTTAGCTACCTCAGCAGCAATTGTATCTTCCCATTGAATTTCATCATTCAACATTTGGAAGTGGCTTAGAAATACTAAGCACTAAATCCTATCCTTTGCAGCACTGAAAGACTCTTCATAGCAGTCAAACTCTCCTAGTAATTCTGTTTCAGAACGACAAGGTTTAAACAGCTGTAAAAGTGCAAAATAGTAAAATCCTCTTTTTTCAGCAGTCTGGCAACTTAGTTTTCTATGGTTAATTAGACTGGCCCTGCTATGTCGCACCAAACACCCATTGCAACCAACTACTGCCAATTTACCTTCATCTACATTTTATGTTACATTGTTTCTGTATGTGTAGTACTGCAGTACTTCATATAAACAGACATTTTCTAGATGTACACTCCTTTTTGGATAGTAAGTATCCAAAATGTTTGTTTTTACAATGACTGTAGTGTGTGGCTCAAACTCTGCAAGATATTAAATTTCTGGAAAATATTTCAAAACTCGGTTCAGACTTGATGCTAGGCCTAGACTCACCCAAACAGCTCCTTTCGACTTAGAATATAAAGTAGCAGAGTTCAACGGGTCACAACATTTATAGGACCCAATTTCCCTCTGAGAGAGCATCTTTAAACTGAAGCAGTACAATTTTTTTGTTAGAGACTTTTCAGTAGAAATACTTTCCCACACATCTTTCATCTCTGACTTCTCATATTTTGTTATGTATGAAGTACCATAAAAGCAACTGCTATAGAGTTGTCTGCCACAAATTGAATATCCATATTGGCATTCCAAATTTTCAAAACCACAGGATTGTAGTCATTGATATAGTTTGAAGCTCTGTTCTCCGGGAAGGAAGCAAGATGGCGGTCGGCTGAAGTGACCGCTTGCAGTCTGTAGCGGTATGCTCCAACAGAACCCCGTAATGAGAGTAGAGGAATGATCCCGTTATTACGCACAATCCTCGAGGCTATTGTGGGGACAGTGGCAGCCTGGACTACAAAGCTTAAATACGGACGGCTTGAGGTATTTGCTGTGACCCAGAAACTCTCTTGCGGCAAAACGCTTTTCATCCCCGGGCTGCACTCACCAGGTAGAATGAAGCCGAAAGTCATGGCCAGGACAACCGGAGCCTCGGCGATAGCGGGGGCTGGACCGGCTGTAGAGGCTCCTGGAGGCTGCAGTACGTTGACTGGCTCCGAGGCAGAATCCGGAAATACTACAGTGCGTTACCAGGGACGCCGAGGTCAAGTGAACCGGAATGAGGTAACCCTGGAGGCGAAAGGGAAGACTGCAAACACTCGGCAACAACGGCAGCCCGGCAGCACAGTGCTGGACTTACTAAAGGGGGCCAAGAAGGGCACCTCAGTTGGAGAACTTGCTGGTACCTCTATGTGGGGGGCAGGGGTGGAAAAATGCCCGGAAGGAAAAGGAGGAGGAAACGACCGAAGGAATAAGGACAATTTGAAGGAGAAGGCTAGCGGTAAGGATACCCCACAACAGGCATACCATGAGGGGGTAACTGTAAGTGAAGAGGGGGATGATGTGGTCAATGGAGACACGCTAACAGATTTAGTAATAGATAGTACCCCCCACCCCCTTGGCAATCTCCCTGCAGCTAACTCTGCTAACTGACTCTCCTCAACTCCTTGATATTGATAATTCTGGGGTGAGCAGGGCTGCAGACCCTGAAGAAGAGGAGGAAGGAAAAGGTAAGGGAGTACAAGAAAGGGAACAGCTACCTCTACATCCCTCACAGTATAGCGGAGATCGGCGTGAGGGGACCGAGGCCGAGCCAGTAATGGAATTAAACAAGGTCATGAGCGGGAAAAAGGGGAATGATACGGAAACTGCAGATTGTTTTTATTCATTATCTGACGCTACATGTTCAGTGGATGACTCTATATCGCTATCAGGATCTAGCGGAAGCTGGATTAGCGAGGTAGATTCCGCAGCATCTAGGCGTAAAGTAAGAAGGAGGTCGAGTCGGGCAGAAAAAGCTGCAAGGAAGAATGTTACAGTGCAAGAAGAGCTGAATTGGGATTATTTCCCAACTACACAACTGGGTGGCGTTATAACAACTAAGGCAGCCGCAGAGGACCAGGAGAGAGCAACATCAAGTTTGGAAATAGTATTGCAAGCAATTTCATCACACCGGGAAGAGGCTAAGCAAGACAGTAGACGATCGCAATCTGTCCTTCGGAAGATGCAAGGCTCAGTACGCAAAGTGGTCAAAATTTGTAATTCAATTAGTGAACGACTGGGTGAGTTAGAGACACGTACTAGAGTCCTGGAGGAGGATATATCAGTGGTGCAGACTCAATCGGAGGCACATGAAGCCAGATTTTCTGATATCCAGTGGAAGTTAGAAGAACAGGAAAATTACCAACGGCGTAATAATCTGCGTTTTTTTGATATTCCGGAAGGACGCGAAGGATCAGACCCACGCCTCTTTATGGTTGATCTTCTCAGCAAAGCATTTCCAGATTTGGAAGGGTGGAATTGGCAGCAGGAAGTTCAACGCGCCCATAGAATCCCCTTCAATCTAAGGAAACTAACTGGTCCAGACGTTAAACCTAGGGCTATCCTGGTATTTTTTGGGAACTTCCTATTGCGGCAAAACATTTGGGAGAAAGCCAAACCAGAAGCTAAACGGAGGGTGGAGGATGTGGCCTTTTTTGTAAGACCGGACTTTTGTCGTATCACCGTTGAGAGACGCTGGAGGCTGCGACAGATGATAGCCCCTTTTCAGGCTAAAGGGGCTCAAGCCTATTTGATAAACCCTGCTAAATTAAAAATAATCTTAGGAGGCCGTACTTCTTATTATAATTCTGAGGTTAAAGCTAAGGTGGCCTTGGCGGAGATAAGGGGCCAAGAGGGTTTTTTTTTTAGTTTTTTTTTTAGGTTTGGAATCAGAATAGAGTACAATAAGAGATTGTGAGAGTATTAACGGATAGGGGATGTTGGAGGATTTGTAATATGGGGATATAAGAAGTACTCAGATCGTATTAGCTTGACCCATTGCTGTTTGAGGTTTAATGTATCTGGTACCTACGTAGCCCATATTTCAGTAAGCTTTCTTCTCTTCTCTCTCTTCGGTTTATTTTTTAGCTAGAATAGTATTGGGGTTTTGCTGATCATGCTGCTACACTGCGTCATCATCACTCAGACTTAGGTCTGGAAGCTTCCACGGTGGAGGGTGAGCATGGGGAGTGGGGACAGGGGGGCAGACAGGGGGTGGGGGATGTGGGGATGGGAGGTTGGGGGTAGGGGTAGTGGGTGAGGGCAAGGGGGTCAGAAAACTGAAAAAGGAAAGGCAGGTATAAAAGGTATATATAAATTAAGAATGAATAAGGAGGGCGCTAAACTGTTGTGTATAGCTCAAAATGAGTAGTTTTAAGTTTTGTACAATTAACGTTGGAGGGCTGAATGATAAGCACAAACGTGGTAGAGCTTATGAGATACTTAGAACTATTAGTCCAGATGTAATGTGCTTTCAGGAAACACATATCCCGTGGAAGAACAAAGATGTTTTGGTGATTAGGGGGTATAATTTGGTGGCTTGTTCCACCCAAACCTCGATGATTAGAGGGGTAGCAATTTATACTAAGCATTACATGGGTAAGGCCAAGAGGGTTGCAGTTGATAACTGGGGACGCTGGGCAATAGTAAGGCTAGCTATGGGGATTACAGTGGTTAACATATATGGGGCGAACCAGGATGATCCAGAAATATGGGAGAAGTTGGAATTGGAATTGGCGACCTGGCCTGAACCTATGATTGTGTGTGGCGATTTAAATATACATTTAGAGACTACTAAAAATCAGATTAAGAAATATGTAGGAAAGAAACCAAGGGTATATAGAGCATTGATTAATTTTCAATCTAGCCACGGGTTAACTGATATATGGAAGGAAAAAAAAGAAGGGGATCCAGGATATACATATTATTCGCATCCCCATAGGAAGTATGTCCGGTTAGATTACTTTTTAGCTTCACGTAGATTAATAGATCGCGTTAAAATTAAGAAGCTCCCGCAGTTATTTTCGGACCATAATCCACTCATATTAGAGCTAATAGGAGCTAGTAAGGGAAGTTTGGTCTTTTGATAAAAAATTACTTGTTAGTGAAGATTTCTGTAGTTATATTAAGCATTGGACCAGGGAATTCTTTGATGTTAACAGGTATAGCGCCTCTCGAAATGTGGTATGGGACTCCTTCAAGGCTGGATTGAGGGGAGAAGTAATTAGTTATGTGGGACGAGTTCGTAAGCAGAGAAAGTCCGAGGTTGATACACTAATGGGTAAATTGGCATGCTTGGAGGCAGAACATGTGATTATGATCAGGGAGGGAAAACCGGAAGAACAAATTCGGGAACATAGGTTGAAATTAGTAGTAATAAAGGCAGAATTTAATAACTTTTTTCAGGAAAGGGTGGCCCAGGCATACCAAACCCATCGGGGGGAAATGTATGAATATGGGGAGACAGTAGGTAGGCTATTGGCATTGCGAGCAAGGCAGAAAAGCACTCGAAATAATATACAGGAAATTAGGAATAATCATGGACAAATTGTAAATGACCCAGATAAAATAATGGAGGTTTTTGAAGAATTTTATACGAAACTATACCAGGTAGATACGCAAGGAATGAGCATATTAGAGCGGGAAGACAGCTGGCCAATCTTAACAAAATAGATGAAGCTACAGCGCAGGTAATGGAAACAGAAGTTACGCTGGAAGAGGTTCAGGAGGCTATTGGTGTCTTGTCAGCAGGGAAAGCAGCAGGCCCGGACAAGATACCGTTAGAGGTATATAAAATTCTGATACAGGAAATTGCTCCAATGCTGTATGATTTATTTTTGGGAGTACAGTATACCGGAATCCCCCCTGTATCATGGCAGGGAACTGATGTGGTGATCTTTCCCAAGAAAGGGAAACCGGCAGAAATGCCGGCGTCATATCGGCCAATATCTCTGATGAATTCAGACGCTAAACTGTACTAAAAAATTATGGCTAAGCGACTCCAAGGGGCTATACTAACTCTGATTTCACCTTGGCAGCATGGTTTTGTACCAGGCAGGGGGACCACAGACCACGTTAGACGGGTTATTGCAATTTTAGATATAGCAGAAGTAGAATCTAGGGCGGTGGCTGTGGTCCTCCTGGATGCGGAAAAGGCATTTGATCGGGTGTCATGGCAGTATTTATGGGATACCTTGGTAGATAGGGGAATAGGTCCACGGATGGTTCGGGCTTTACAAGCGATGTACTATCAGCCTTATGCTCAGTTACAAATAATGGGTAATACCTCAAGGAAGATCGAGATTGCCAGAGGAACACGACAAGGCTGCCCCTGCTCACCAATATTATTTGCCTTGTATATGGACCCATTTATAATGCAAATTGTACAGAATCAAGCAATAAAATCTGTAAGTACCATGGGCTTTGAAACCAAGATATTAGCATATGCTGATGATGTGGCAATAATAACAAGCGAACCAGTGAGTGCAATTAGAGAAATTGAAAGGATGGCAGAGGGATTTGGTAGGAGAACAGGCTACTTATGAATAAGGGAAAAACTCAAATTATATGCTCATCACAGTGTCAATTACAAGATTCCCGAAGATGTGGAGTGGCTATATATCTAGGGGTGAATATTACAAGTCAAACAGACACGTTATGGGCGGTTAATATCGACCCGGTGATAGAGAAAATAACTAGGGAACTCAAACGAATTGACAGACTCTACCTTACAATTGTTGGCAGAATTAATATTATTAAAATGATAATGTTCCCAAAGCTATTATACCTCTTTCAAGCGATCCCGCTAGATTTAGCAGAAGAAAAGATAAAACAAGTTAGTGCTACGTTCTCTAAATTTATATGGGGGTATCATAAAACACGCAGCGCATTTAATTTTTTGACTCTACCTAGAGAACGGGGAGGATGGGGGGCGCCAAATATGTTATTTTATTATTGGGCTGTTGCCCTCCAACAGATGGGTGGTTTAATTCTATCTGGTCAAAAAGGAGATAGTTCTGCGGGTCTACCCACAATATATCAACTGTCCTTAGGAAAGGAAGCAGACGGGCTCTTTCTGAGGCAGGTAGAACCAAGTTATTTTAAAAAAATAAGGTTCAAATGTATTCAAGGTGCCTGGAAGGTTTGGAAAAAAGTTAGTAAAGTTTTGAGGATCCCCAGGCAAAATAGGTATTCCCCCTTGTGGCGCTCAACTGTTTTGCCGGAAATCATTTATGATGGTATGGCTAGAAACTGGGAGAATGCTGGTATAATCAGTGTGGTAGATCTATGTCAGAATAATAAACTAATGCCGTTTACTGACTTAGTACAGAAATTCGGGGTAAAGGATAACACACAGTATAAATATTTACAGGTACAAAGGTGTTTAAAACAATTTCTTCAGGATTCTAATAAGCTGGAGAAGGTCCCACTACTAGAAATCTGTAAACGTTTTGATAGTAGAATTAGGGAATATTATCTGGAATTATTAAAAACCCTTCCAGATGATATTGAAAAAACTGAATCAAAATGGGCAGAGAAATTGGGGGATGGGGATGTTGATCTGGATATGGTAATTGAATTAGGGGTAAAAACCTTCCTATCTGCTAATTTAAAAGCCCAGCAATACAAAAACTCTGTTCAATTTATATTATACGCCAGCAAAATTGTATGCATGGGGGAAGAGGGGGATGATAAGTGTCCAAGATGTCAGATAGGTCCTGCTGATAGTGTTCATATGTTTTATTCCTGTACTAAGCTTCTGCAACTTAGGCAAAGTATAGAAGAATTTTGGGCACAAACACTAGATAAGCAAGTAATGATTACTCCAGCATTAATGGTATTGGGATATGATAGCCGGGCAAACCTGAATTCGGAACATAGGGATTTTGTGTTTATGACAATTGATGTAGCCCGGCTGTTGATAGCAACAGCGTGGAAAGATGCAGAGCCACCTACGTACCAGCTTTGGTTGCATAGAATGATTAGTATTAGTGCACAGGAAATATCACTGTATAAATGCAAAGGGCGTAAAGCAAAGATGAAGGGTATGAAATTATGGGAACCTTTATTACTATGGCGGAATAGTAAAAGTGTATAAATTAAATATGTAAATTGTATATATGTATATATTTAGCGCTGTATGAATAGGATTATTCTAGACGAATGTATAAGCTATATTTGTTTTTACCTGACCTTTTCATTAAAAAAAAAAAAAAAAAAAAAAAGAAGCTCTGTTTTCCTGAGGTTGAAGGTGTTTTTTTGAGATTTAAAAGTAAGTGTATGTCTCACTGCAGACATAAAACTGTTCACTCTCCCTTTTGAGATAACAGGTCTTGGAAATCCAAAATTATATTTTGTATAAAATGTTCCTTTTGCTTTGTACTTCCACCAACAGTACTTTCCACATCTATGTGATTGAAAATGCAGTACTTGTTGCTTTAGGCTTTTTCCCCCCATTTCTTTTGGAATTCTACATGTAACATACTCCTCTATGAAAGAAAGAATAAACAGACTCATCTGTGTCTGTTTCAAATTTTGGTGCATCTTTTTCCCACAATAGCATGTGAATATGAGGAGCATCTCATGCTTGGTACTCTTTTAGCCAAAAGAAATCAGTAACTTCTCCAAGAGGTTTATTGTTTTGTTGCAGATGAAGGACACCATGGCTTGAAATCTGTGGTTAAAATACCTGCAATCATTTGCGCATTCCAAAGAGCAAAGTTCTTCTGGTGTCTTCAATTTAATGTCTTTAAAGTTAGAGTTTGCTTATCTCAAAAAGCCATGCAAGTCACCCCGTGCATACTCTACACAACTCAGGGTTACAAACCAAGTTGGCCCACCTAAATTTGGAAACATGCACTTCAGTTCACCATTGTCAGGTGCTTATCCACTTAATGCACAGGAGCAGAACGACGTCAGTTCCCAATACCCCTCTCCAACTTCCAAGTCATCCAATATATATCTAGAGTGACTGTGGAACCTGAAGGGGGAAAAGGGGATGGGGACAGAGAAGAGACAGCCACGTCTTTCTTCAGGTTCTCCCTCCTTTACTTATTGCGCTCTTTTCTCGCTAATTTTTATCTTCAGCAAGTACTTTTGTAATGGAATGAAGAACTGCAAAAAAAGGTGGCAACAACAACCTTATACCTTTTTTATCTAAAACATATTATTTCTTATACAATTTTACTGTAGTGATCTAGAGGAAACAACTTAAAAGCCATGTGATGTACCTAACCCAATTAGGTGTGACCAATGACTCTCTTATGTTCTTTTATTCTTCCTTTAATATTCTAAATAGAGTTTTGCTGCTAGGAATGATGCTTCTTCTTCTGTATGTAAAAAATACCCTTACTCGTTTACAGCAACTCGGAAGATATTTGATGAGTAACTTATATTATTATTTTATTCCTAGATTTTAATTCACCATCGGCTAATAAGGAGTGGACACCCAGGCGATGCATTCAATGGACTGGTAAGTATATAATTTGCTCTCTTTGATAATTGCTAGCGTAACTTGTTTTTCCATGTACTGCTAAACACCTTCACACTCTTCTTATAAACAAGTTCTTTCACTTCTCAACATTTTCTGTATTAGTTATTGACCTTATTAGTAAAAACTAAAATTATATCAAAGAAACTACTCTCACGACTTGTGCTGACTCTGACTGGATTCTACTAAGAAACTTCACACTGTACTTGTGCTGACTCTGACTGAATTCTTACTAAAGAAAACTGCTCACGGAGCTAGTGCTGACTCTAATAAATTCCACTAATTACCATGCGCAAATACAAGGTCACTAATCCTCCTAGAAACACTGTTACTGCTCCCCCAGGTGAGCTAACGGAATAACTGCGGGAAACATGAGGAAAAGAAACCTTACTGATACTGCTTAGAAGGGAGAGGCTATTCTCCATGGATCTGGAAACCTTGAACGCGACGAGTTCTAAAACGTCGAGAAAACCGCGACGAACTACCCTGACTAACTGTTCGCGCCGCAACTGCCAAGAACTTCCTACTCCTCAGAAAATTCAGGTGAAGTGCGCGTTTCTGAGGGAGAGCTCTCTGGACATTCTAAAACTGCCTTCTGATTAGCAACACTAGAATGTTGCACTGGTGGTCGCATCCGGCGGCCATCTTGGAAAACCTCTTGTACCTGTTCCAATACCTTAAAGCACCCTTTCTAGTCTTACAAAATGCGTTTAGAGAAATCACTTTTACAGAGTTACAGCTTTTCTTAGGGAGCTGAGTGGTTCTGACAACCATGAAGATGATACCAATTCTCATTGGTCCCACGTTGGCATGCCATCAAATTTATCAAATTGTACTCCAGCGTCTCTGTTCCATGATATTAACTCCTGACTTAAGAATATGGTCAACAGCATATGACAGTCTAAACAAATCCCTTTCAAACAAGAGATGGAATACATATGGAATACGTTGCCGAAATCTAGTGTCCTCTGCATATAATCTTGTTGACCTATACTCAGCTGCAGGTATTTGCACAGGACGGTCATCATACCATCCACCTACTCCAGCTGGAAATCATTGAGGAAAACATCGAGCCTCTAAGCTTTTCTCCCACACACTCATTGGAGCTCCTTTAGCTTGTTTCATCTGATACAGTTCAATAGCATCCCCCGTAACCTATTTTGAATGAACTGAATGGATACTGGAGTGCTCATATATTCCTTTAGATCTACTTCTATCCACTTTTTCAAAGTGTCCAGTTGAAGGCAACATTTCTTTCTCCATGCAACTTCCATGTGCGACAACATTTACATCTTTATAGTACACATTATTTTCTTTCAGATAGAAAGTAGCTTTCTTCACCTTATTTAATCCACTAGTTCCTGCCAGATTTTTTTGTTTTTTGTGGGCACACCATTTACTAGAATAACAAGTGGTTCTTCCAAATCTCTGTCTACACCCACAGTTTCAATATATATATATATATTTTATTTATTTTTTTGTCCTCATATCACCAATATTTGCAAAACCAGGCCTTTTCTGTGAAACCTTTCCCAACCTTAGGCCAGTTGCATTATATCTCGGGCCCTGCCGATCCAGTCCTACCAGTTTCCTGGTTACTGGCTTCACACAGGTGTAATAATAGGACACTTCCTTAAGTCATTGCCATTCCACTCCAGCTTTAGAAATCAACCCATATCCTACTATGGAAACCCCCCCAGATCCAGAGCCAATGTCCATTCTAGATACACTTTGTACCGCCTGGAGCTCATCAAGCCCCTTGGGAGGTAGGGGATCCGTCCAACGCTTACAGATCTCTCTTCTAGCTAAGAGCATCATATAAAACAGCAGGGCCCTCCTAACTCTCGTTAAGGGCTGACTGGGACGGACCTCCACCCCCATCAACACCAATGCTAAGCTGATCATTATATTTGCCCCAAGAATATCCTTGACCACCTTCTCCACCTCCTGCCAATAGGCTCGAAAGTTCTGGTCACTTAAAAAACATGTTGGTCGTCGGCTCATAGAAGACCACATTTACGGCATCTTGGTATCGGTTCTTGCACAAACTTTGTTATCTTCTAGGGTGTCCAATAGAGCCTGTTGATGGTAAAAAAATTATAGAGTTTTTAGATTGGCTGGTTTAACCACAGAGTACAACAGTTTTAAAGAGAGTTGCCATATTGTTTGTAGCTCCGTCCCCTGAATGACTCCTTCCCATACCGAGTTTGGTGCCTTCAGTTTCCTGTCCTCGGCTTTGTGTAGTGTCCAGTACCAATAAGCAACCTCCTTTTTCCTGGGGGACCCATCCTGCAATTTTAAGTCAAATTCCCACACCCCCCAATTTCCTGTACATTGGCTGCGGCCCAAGATGATAGCTGGAGGTACTTAAATCTAGAAAGGGAATTCCCTGTCTTTGCCACTAACAGTCGTGGCCAGCATGACTCGCGGGTGGGGGGTCGCCTGGGGGGGTCACGCGGGGGGGATATAAATATTTTTTTTAAACTTACCCTACCGGTTCCTGCGCCTCCTCCGCTCCTCGCTAGGTCCCCCCGCGTTCTCCTGCTGCTTTCCTGCTCGGCAGCAACAGGAAGAAGGCGGCCTCCCTCCCCTCCCCTCAGCCAATCACAACGCTGCAATGGCAGCGTTGTGATTGGTGAGGACGGCGCCCAGCCGGGCCCCTATGGGGAGGCCATTTTCTCTATGTAGGCTGCATGCAGCCTACATAGAGAAAATCCAGAATGCGCATGACTGGTTTGGTCGGCCCCAGAGGGCCGACCAAACAGTCAGGGTCCACAGTATTGGGCAAGCCACTCCTCCCCGACCCGGATGCCCACCCGCCCGCCCCAACCAGGCATACCCTTCTGCTTTCTCGCAGTGCAAGAAGCAGAAACATAAAATGGTATTTAAAATACCATTTTATGTTTCTGCTTCTCGCAATGCGAGAAAGCAGTGGGGCGAGGCTCCTCCGCACTAATGGAGGAGCCACCCCTGGCCACTAACACTTCCCAGGGCAGCATACCCTGCGCTGTTAAGAGATCCCCCCCCATTCTTCAATTCCAGCCCTCCTTAATGGGAGACTCAGCCCGTCTTTAAGACACTCATGTGTACCTGGTGAGTCCCATATTGTGGAGAAATCCGAAAAATAGCCCATGCCCAAAATCCTTCTAACTTCAAGCCAGAGGGTGAGTGCTGCCCTTAAAATCTTCAACCGAACCTTTTTAAAAAATGTCCTTGCCCCAAACTTGTACGGGAAACCTTTAGACTCCCACTCCCATACCATCTCTTCCAACATACCCCCCATGTTAGGGGCCCTGGTTTACCTAGGAGCACTCTACAATTTTTAAACTGGAAGGCCATGCAGTATAGTTTTAGATCTGGAAAAGCCAGCCCGCCCTTTTCAAGCCTACGCCTCAATTTCTTCCAGGCCAGCCGAGCTCTTCTTGATGCCCAAATAAAACTGACTATTTTCCCCTGAATCTTATCTATCAGAGTTCTTGGGAATGTCAAGGGGATACAATTAAAAAGGTACGTCAATTTGGGGAGAATCACCATTTTAATCAAGTTTACTCTCCCATATATAGTCAAGGGCAGGTTCTTCCATCTAACTAATGATGCTTCAACCTCCTTTGCTACCCTCTCCAAATTGTACTGAGGTATTGCCTCTAATGACTTTAAAATGATTATACCAAGATTCCTAAGCTCCTCCACAGTTTCAATATTGCATTTAAAATCTAAAGGTAAGTACACAACTCTACTATTAAGGCCTTTCTGAAGCTCAGTGGGTGCTAGCTTTCCAGTCTTTGGTTCTATACAAACTATTGCTTGAAAAGGGTTTATAAATTGTATCAGTATTATTTCATAAACATTTAGGGCATACTTACATGGGGATTGCGCCACCGGAATGTCAAATGTTTTGACGTTCCGGTGGCGCAATGCCCTGATCCATATGTAGAAAGTGGTGTTAAATTAACGCCACTTTGTAAATATGGCACCCTTTCACGCAGGTATCTGTGTGAAAGGGGCATGCAATGGGTGTTGCTGTGGGTGTTCCATCGCAACACCCATTGCTTTTTGACACTGCCCCAGATTTACAAGGAGGTGTAAATCTGAGGCAGCGCCAAAAACTAACGCAATGCTATAGCAGGAGTTAGAATGGTGCAACGAGGAGAAATACTTTTATTTCTCCTAATTTCTGCTTCTTCTATGTGTGCTGCATTCTGCAACACACAATGAAAGAGCAAAATGCCATTAATGATTGTTTATGTGCAGGAAGGTGTACCTTCCTGCACATAAACAATCATTAAATAATGGTGCTTTGCTACTTCTATGTGTGCTGCAGAATTCAGCACACATAGAAGTAACAAATCACCATTATTGATTATGTGCAGGAAGGGACACCTTCCTGCACATAAATATTAATTGTCTACAATGCAGGCACCCTTGCACTATGGCGCAAGGGTGTCTGCATTGGCGCTAGGCAGCTATTTTTAGCACCAGCGCTAGGGAAAACACAGGGGTGCGCCTTATTGTTGTAAATAGAGCGCCTCCCTGCATTTTGGAAATGGTGGAGCGTGGCCCTATCCCTGCATTTTGGAAATGGTGGAGTGTGGCCCTGCTAAATTTGCTGCAGCTCCACACTCTGTCATTTCCTTGTAAATATGCCCCTTAGTTGTCGAAGCTCCTCTGGAATTTTAACCACCTCTAACTTATTGTGTATTGCTCTGGCAGGCATTTTGTTGTCCTCTAATTTGTCATAGCAATACTTGTAGATGATCTGTCGTGTTGACAAAACAAAATGTTCTTCCACAAATAAATACACTGCAAAATCTAGCCACTTTTCTCTGTTTTCTTCTTCGGTTTTCAAGGACACATCAACATTTTGACTTTGGCCTTTGTAGTGGGTGTGCCAACAACAATACAAACGAAGTTTGGTTTCTCTGTAGAAACTTCATTAAACTTTGCTACTTCTCGTCTAAACTTATCAATAATAATATCTGTGATTTGTTCCTCAGTACCTGAACATACCATGTCCTCATTTTGTCTAGACTGCACTTCAGGGTCAAAGAAATGTAAATTAATATCTTCACAAACTTTTTCAACCTGTGATACTGTACCATGTAGAAGTGCTTTGTTCATTTCTTCTAAACACAATGCAGAACTTTTTACAACGTATTCTCCTAACTAAATTTTGCATTTTTGAATGATAAACAGCCAACATTTAAAAATGATGAAAGGTGCTTGTACACACTTTCCTGGATAGGCACACCAATGAGTGTCCTTGTAAATTAGTGTATTCCTCACCTCGCATTGATCTAATGCTTGCAACATTTCATTTTTCCGCTTAACACTTTTACATGGAAATTCACGTAGAAAAGTTCTTAATATATCAATTGATTCCTAGCGAACAGTACAAATACTACTGCAGTCCTATTTATACACAGGGGTATGTCTACTCCTTTCTTGTACCTTTTCAGCTATCTTTTCCTCTACATTTCTAGGAACCATCTCCTCTTTTGCAATGGAAGTACCATCTTTTACCTCATAGCATCGGCCAGTTGTTTCAACTGCATGAACGAATGCATTTTCTTGTATGTAGCTTTCTTCATTAAAGAAAGCCTCAGTACTAGATGTATGCTTCCATTCTCCTTTGAAAATTTTGCAAAAATTACTTTTATTAATAAGCCTTTTTGGCTTTTTCTCCATAGACAACACTGTTTTATAAAGTTTCTCATTCTGTTCAGTATCAGGGCAAGCGCTTTATCAACCACACTCTCAATATGTTGTTTTTGCTTCAATGCTGCCCTTCTTCTCTTACAGTCCCTATTGTTTCGTACCAAATTCTGTATTACCCTACTTCTAAACATTCTTATTCATATTTCTTTTAATTGTTTCTGTCTCCTTGTCAAACTAGGTGTTTTCTTATACGATTTCTCACTTTTAATAGCACTTAATCCTTCTCCTTTATGACTTGATTTTAAACCTTGCTTTTTAATTGAAAGTTTTTCCACATTTTGCATTTTTGCACAAGCTGTTTTTAGAAACTCCTTAGTTCTCTTACCAGCAGGTCTTTTTTTCCAGACTACGTTCCCTCCATCATGTCCTTGTTTCATTTCAGTTGTATGCAGATAGTACTGTTTCTTCTGTTTTTTTCTCCTCTCTTCCTTTCTTGACATCGTAAATCCTCCTCTTTCAAGACAAGCAGATATCTGAAAAACAAATTCAGAATTCATTTAAATTATATTACAAACTACTACACTAGATACTATAAACAAGTAAATAACTACAGAATTGGTTATATCAGTGTGTCATTCCATTCCAGAGGTATTAAACATGACAGTTCTACTCCCTCTCAATCAGGAATTACAACTTATTAAGTCTAATAAGGAATACCCAATGTTATCCTATGAGAGAGTTAGGCCTCACATTAGCAAAAAACGGGCTTGGGAGTTTTTCACTACCAGGACATGCAAAAGTACTTGTCTTACCTTTTAAGTACATAGCACCCTGCCCTACAGGCTACCTAGGGCCTACCTTAGCAGAGACTTTTGTTTAATAAAGGGGGAGTTTAAGCTTTGGCAAGGGGTTTTAAATGCCAAGTCAACATGGCAGTCTAAACTTCACACACAGGCTCAGCAGTAGCATACCTGAGACATGTTTAAAGGTCTACTTGTGTAGGTAGCACAATCAGTGCTGCAGGCCTACTAGTACCATTACATTTACAGGCCCTGGGCACAGGTAGTGCACTCTACTAGGCACGTACAGATAAATTAAATATAACAATTGTGGATAAGTCAATAAAACCATTTTTAGGGGAGAAGCACAAACACTTTAACAGTATCTAGCTGTGGTAACGTGCTCAGACTCCTAAGGCAAACTGTGTGTTTGGGTATGTGATTGAGTGTCTTAGTGAATATATGGGTGTCCAAATGAGTATGTAAGTGGCTCTATGGATTGATAACTAGCTGTGGTAGTGAGTATTTGGGTGTATAAATGTGTGTGTCAGTAGCTCTATTAATAGTTGTTACATAAGTGATGGGTGTGTAAATGTATGTGTATGTCACTGTTGCTGTCTGACTGGGTGTTTGAGTAGCTGTATGTTTTTGTAAATAGGTATGTGAGTGGCTGTATAGGTGGGTGACCGGGTGTACACCCTGGGTGTAAATGTCAGTAACTGTTTGTGTAACTGACTGAAACTTAAAAGTACATGTATTACCTTTTACGTACATAGCACCCTACCCTTTAGGATACATAGAGCATACCTTAGGGGTGACTTATATGTAAGAAAAGGGAAGTTTAAGGCTTGGTAAGGGGTTTTGAATGGCAAGTCAACATGACAGTGTAAACTGCACACACAGGCTCTGCAGTGGCAGGCCTGAGACATGTTTAAAGGGCTACATGTATGGGTAGCACTATCAGTGCTGCAGGCCCCTAGTACCATTACATTTACAGGCCCTGGGCACAGGTAGTGCACTCTACTAGGGACTTACAGGTAAAATACACATACCAATTATGGCTAAGTCAATTAAACCATGTTTAGTGGAGACACACATGCACTTTACCACTATCTAGCAGTGTTAAAGTGCTCAGACTCCTAAGGTCAACTGGGTGTCTGGGTATGTAACTGGGTGTGTTAGTGACCGCATGGGTATCCAAATGGGTATTTAAATGGCTGTATGGATTGATAACTGGCTGTGTTAGTGAGTTTTTAGGTGTGTAACTGTGTGTGCAAGTGGCTGTAATAGTAGTGGATACATAAGTGCTGTGTGAGTGTGTGAATGTATGTATGAGTGACTCTGCCGCTGTCTGACTGGGTGTGTGACTGGTTGTATGGCTTTGTAAATAGGTATGTCAGTGGCTGTATAGATGGGTGACTGGGTGTATAACTGGGTGTATGGGTCTGTAAGTGCATGTATAACTGACTGAAACTTAAAATTATGTGTTACGTTTTAAGTACATAGCACTCTGCCATAAAGGCTACCTAGAGCATACCTTAGTGGTGACTTATATATAATAAATGGGAGGTTTAAGGCTTGGCAAGGGGTTTTAAATGCCAAGTCAACATGGCAGTGTAATCAACAAACACAGGCTCTGCAGAGGTAGACCTGAGACATGTTTAAAGGGCTAATTGTGTGGGTAGCATAATCAGTGCTGCAGGCCCACTGATATCATTTAATTTATATGCCCTGGGCACAGGTAGTGCACTCTACTAGGGACTTACAAATAAATTAAATATTCCTAATTGGGGATAAGTCAATGAAACCATGTTTAGGGGAGAAGCACATGCACTTTACCACTATCTAGCAGTGGTAAAGTGCTTAGACTCCTAAGGGCCAACTGGGTGTCTGGGTATGTGACTGAGTGTGTTAGTGACTGTATGGGTGTCCCAATGGGTATGTATGTGGCTGTATGGATTAATAACTGGGTGTGTTATTAAGTGTTTGGGTGTGTAACGGTGTGTATAAGTGGCTCTGTTTGTAGTGGGTACATAAGTGCTGTGTGAGTGTGTGAATGTATGTGTAAGTGACTCTGTCGCTGTCTGACTGGGTGTGTGAGTAGCTGTATGGTTTTGTAAATAGGTATTGAGTGGCTGTATGGGTCGGTGACTGGGTGTATAACTAGGCGTGTGGGTCTGTAAGTGTTTGTGTCACTGACTGTCTGAGAGCTGAGTCCATGAATAGCTGTATCGGTGTGTGAGTGGGTGTGACAGTGACTGTATAGGTGTGTGAATGATAATGTAAGTGCATGTATAGGTGAGTAAATTAGAATGTAAGTGGTTTTATGTGTGTGCCACTCAGTGTGTCAGTCACTGTCTAGCTATATGACTGGTGAGTACATAACTGGTTTTCTGTGAGTGTAACTGGGTGTATAAGTGTGGGTCTGTGAGTGGGTGTGTAAGTGGCTGTGTGAGTCTGCGAGTGGGGAGTGAGTAGTTATGTGGGTGGGTGAGTGGCTGTATGGGTGTGTGGGTGGGTGGGTGTGTGAGTGGCTGTATGGGTCTGTGAGTGGTTTTGTGGGTTTGTGAGTGGCTGTATGGGTATGTGAGCCCAATGTGGCAGAAGTCTTGTGTGGATCCGCTGCGGCGCTCAGCGCAGGCCCCCATGTAAATTTGCAGATGATTTGCGGATCCACACAGAATCCCTTATAAGCATTTAACAATCTGCTGTTAATGCTTTGTATTTATATTTTACTTTATGAAAAATACTCATTTAGAAGCCAAACACTCCATAACGAGCAATGTTTGTACACCACTGTGCTTTTAAGTTTCACATTGCAGTCTCTTCTGTTCCCTTCCCCCCAGACTCTTTTGGCTTAATTTCTGTAGTAACCATGTTTGAAACACTCTCTGCTAACACTAGGTCACGAATTCACAAGATTTCCTCTTAACAGCATTCTAGCTTCACATTAATTGTAGCAGGTGTGGTTGACTGTTAGCAATTCCAAGAGTATACCAAACAACATGACTTTTTTTATTGTTCCAAAACAATCACAGAGGTAGATGCTTTTTTGTTAAAGTCACTACCTAATTTTATTGTCCTGCACATATCCACCATTTAATCAAATATGTTCTTTTATATTTTACTTGTTGTCCTATGTTTTAGCTACCTTTCATCTTTACAAATGCCTCATTCTGCTGCAGCCTTTTCCTGTGTGCTACTCCTCCTTGTCTCCAAAATGGTTAGAGTATGGATTGTGGGCTATAGTTTTGTGTTTTGGGCCAGAGAGAGTGCTAGAAAGTGTGGCGTAGACAGGGACCTAGCTTTTCATAATGTAGACATTACTTGGGTTGGTCAGAGAGGGTTAAAGTGGTATCAAGTGCTGCCTTTGGCTGGAAGCATTGCGGATTGCCAACATCCATACCTCATGATTGTGCACTGTGGTGGCAATGACATAGGCACAATTACTAGGGTAGGACTGGAAATCCTAATGGAGGATACCTTTGGTAAATAATGACACTTTTCTGAAATACTGCCTTGGTGTTCTCCAACATTTGCCAAAGACAGAAATGCATGTGGTCAAACAAATGTCCGCAGGTAGACAAATCCAGGAAACATGTCAATAAAACTTTTTCTGCATTAATCCGAGACTACAACATAGGCTCCATATACCGCAACAACTTATGCTTCAAAAAGAATGGAATATATCAAAAAGACCGAGTCCATTTCACAGACGGAGGCAACAGGGTATTCCTCAACATATTAAATGACTGCATCC
Organism: Calotriton arnoldi; assembly: GCA_963921515.1. Classification (NCBI taxonomy): domain Eukaryota; kingdom Metazoa; phylum Chordata; class Amphibia; order Caudata; family Salamandridae; genus Calotriton; species Calotriton arnoldi. The sequence goes on along the minus strand of CAWUFW010001284.1, from coordinate 2,880,003 downwards.
TGTTCTATCTGTAATAATTATCTACACACCATAAACACAAAGGCTCTTTTCAGAGCCAATCCTTTTCCCAAACACTTGTTCTTATTGTTTTCAAATAAAAAAAATTCTAACATTTTTCTCGGGTCCGCGCATCTGTTTGCGGATCCCCAAACAAAAGCACACATTCAATACAAAAGAACAACATGTTTGAGATTCACGATGGATCCGGTATCTATTCCCAACCAAAAGAACTCATTCCAAACAACAGCAAATTTAATGCAGGAGTCATCTCAGCAGCTGTATGGATTTGTGAGAGAGTGTGAGTGTGTGTGAGTAGATGTGTCACTGGCTGTGTGCGTTTCTTGATAGGTGTGTGAATGGGTGTACCTGTCTGTGACTTGGTATGTCATTGCCTGTGTGGGTGTGAGGGTTTGTGAATGAGTATGTGAGTGGCTGCATGTGTCTGTGAGTGGGTATGTGAGTCGCTGTATGGGTCGGTGAGTGGGTGTGTGAGGGGTTTTGTGTGTGTGTGTGTGAGTGGGTGCGTGAGTGATTTTAAGAGTGCCTGAGTGGGTTTGGGTATGTGAGTGCCTATATGGGTCTGTGAGTGGGTGCATGAGTGGCTATGTGGGTCTGTCAGTGGGTGTGTGAATGGGTGTGTGGGTCTGTGAGTCGGTTTGTGAGTGCTTATGTGGGTGTGTGAGTCGCTATATGGGTCAGTGAGTAGGTGTGTGAGTGGCTGTATGGGTATGTGAGTGGGTCTGTGAGTGGCTGTGCAGGTCTGTGAGTGGGTGTGTGAGTTATTATATGGATGTATGAGTGGGTGTGTGAATGACTGTGTGGGTCTGTGAGTGGTGTGTGAGTGGTTGTGTTGTCGTGTAGGTCCTATACAACCTATTAAGGATCTGCATGTTTGGACAACATATACTGCGGGCTTGGTGTCAGACTGATTCTGGACACCCCCACCGAGTATGTTGACCTGTATACCAGCTAGCTCACAGTGCCACTAGAAACTCCTCTTACCAAGGAGAGAATAGTTCTTGGCAACTATCGAACATGATAACCCTGATCCCTTAGGACCGTGGAAACAGTGTACTACTTCTCGCTCAGTCACTCGTGCTCACTTGGTCTCAGAGAGATACAGAGATACACAGAATAAACAGTAGGGACGTTTTCAATAAGTATTTATTGAACAGTCGTTATTCTAGTGTGAAATAGGTGTGATGAAACAATCTTTAGACAGTAACAGATATAGATGATTAGAAGCACTAGGAAAGTAAAAGGATGGTAGAGTTCTACCATCTTGCTATAACCATAAATATAGGTAAGTATATAAAACACATGATAATAAAATGCGTACTCCTACGATGCTACCCTAACTAGACATACCTAAGTGTACCTAGCATGTATGTAGGTGTTGAGCCAAGAATCCCTCTAGGATAAAAGTCAACCCCGTTACCTGAAGTGAGAGACTGTGGGACCCCGTCTTGGTCTCGGGTTTGACACCCCGCAAGGGAGTTTAGCCCACTGCGAGCTGGAGTATCTGCATGCAGGAACCTCAGCGTCTCGCGTCAGTGTGTCGGCATGGAAGTCGTGATCTTCTCTGACTATCTCAGCAAGATGTGATGTATATATACCCAAAGGTATCCCATGGGGTTCTACCTTGCTGTGCCGCTGTCGGACTTAGGATGACGTCGGGAATGAACCTTGTACATAGTTATTATGCAGGAGATGGTAGCCCTGCTGAGTTTCCAAGAATCCAAGGATTCTCATGCATAATGTATGAGGCTATTGTTCAGGGAAAACCCCACGTTCTGTAAGCAGTACTGTAACTAGGTAAAGGGTCAGTCCTAACAGCCCGTTATGTATGTAGTGTAGGAATGAATATAGGTGAAAGGTTGGGATCTTACCCGAGCCTATATTGGCGTACCTATACGGAATATAACACCCACTCCTCATCCGACTGGACGATATAATCTAATTCTAACGTACTACCTGTCTAGGTACTGGTACACAAACATATTTAGTAAAAACCATAGTTTCGCTAAATAATAAAAAATATGTTAAAAATGCTTTTTTTTAAAAACCTCTAAACAGTGCTAAACAAAAAATTGTCACTTAAGCCATAGCTCTAATATGTCCGTGTATATAGTTCGAACTACTACAAGCATCCGAAAGCCATGCAGGTCATAAAAGTGTCAATTTGTTTTGGAGTTCCAAATTTAGTTCTTGTTTTTTTTAAAAGTCGATTTTTTTCCCAGCACACAACGAGCCAAATGTTTGTGTCCTGGCTGGTAGACGCAACATCGCTGTTGCCTGCCTTTGCAGACGATGATCCCTGTAACACCTCGCAGAGTACGTCAATCCAGCACAGATGATCCGTACTGCCTGCAGCCGATGCTGGGGCAGCCTGTGCTCCATCCAAGGCCTTGTTGTCAGTGGAGGACCCGTTATCCATTCCTACAGGTGCAGAAACTTCCTGTGGAGGCTTTAAAAATGCCGCCATCAACATAGGAAAATGCTGGGGACACTGCAGAACATGGGCCGTTATCGGGTTCAGTAGTACATCAACGTCCGGTTGCTCAGTCGATGGAAGTGTCAGACAGAGATTCAACACGCATTCTTCTCCGCAGAACAGGCATCGGAGAACAGGTAAGATGCAGTCCATCCAGACTGGTCTACATGACAGGAACCAAGATGCACTCAGTTCCCATAGGCGAGGTGTACCCAGATGTTGTACCATGCGATCAAGGTATCTACGCTCCAAGAGCACTGTTTCCATCTCTTTGGTGACTGGGACGTCCATTGCGTAGCAGAAAAATTACAATCAGGATACCTGCTATTAGAAACAGGATCAGCGGAAGTCCTCCAAAAATGCTTCTAAATACGGAGTGTATAAAGTTTGTTATAACTCCGAGGACCGTCTGAAAGGTGCTTAACAGTCCTGAACCTATGGTCTTAAATAGGTGTACTATCCCCGTCGTATCAGAGATGTTAAAGATACGATTCACCATTTCTGCGAAATGGAATGGGCAGTTCGTACGTTTGAGTGCCTGTATCTCGGCCGAGGACCTTCCGATCTGGAGATTAAAAGTCTCCCGGGTGGAGGTTAAGGGCACAGGTTTCTGTAAAAGCATGGCTTTCATTCTGCTCAAAGTATCAAACCATATAAGAGAAACATTTAGTGAAGGCCATAACGGTGCCTCCCTGACTGCATGTGTCGGTGGAAACAATCTTGCATACAGCAAGTAACCCTGGAGCTCACGGTTACCAGATATGCGAAGCCCGGAAGCATGCCACTACAACCTTGATCGTTCAGCATCAAGTAACTCCCATTCGAAAGTAGCTTGAATACCGAAGTAATCACAGCTGCTGGGGTACCCCTCAAGTGGCAGGATAGGTTTGCTACCATTGCAGGCCCCGTGTAACATAATATCCTGGCATATGAGAGATCCACTCAAAGCGCTCTCGCAGTTTGTACCACTTAGAAACACTTCTCGGTCCCCACTCCTGCATTGAAATCTATACTGTAATTCCCAAGATTCCTTGATAAATTCCCTATCCATTTCTTCATATCTGCCTGCCTGTTGTTCTAGGCAATACTGAAACTGGAAAGTTGTGACCAGTAAGGTTATATGGCCATGGATTAACCACTCTGTGGACGGTGATTCTGCCACAGTAAAAGGTAGTCTGTCCAGTTTTTCAATATGCAGCATTGTATATTTAGCTCCCCTCTGTGCCATTTTCATCTGTTTTTCCGTTAGGTTGTATGCAGAAAATAGTGACATACTGTTGATGAAACGCCAAGGCACATAACCAGCGCACAATGATTGCAGCGTCCAGCTTAATTACATAATAGAACGTAATTGTGACTGTCAGTGCTGTAGTATGAACAAATCTTGTTCTAGTACATCAATAGCAGAAGATAAATGTTGCCCTGTGAATAAATCCTGGAAGTTAATGCTGTCATGCCATTGTCAACTACGGCTAACGCCTTTTCTAAATTGACCCTATCCATTTCTCGTAGTCTCTCTGCTGCTTCTTGTTGGGAGATTTTCCAAATTTCATTATAGACAGCATAATAGAAACATTTCTGACGTTGCTTTCTGGGACCTAATAGAAAATTCTGCAGGTCCACTTCCTCTGTAAGTAAGGATAAGTGTTGTTTCAACTGTGGTAGTATTAAGGTCTTTAGCCAATCGAGGCATAACTTCCCAACACTTATGATGTCACCACCCCCGGATGTTCTCTTTGTACATAGCGTGGGTCTGGCCTATGGATACTGAACCCTTCGGTGGTACCCCTGAATCTTTTCTGACATCTATTAGTGTCTGCGGGCCAAACCAACCATCCCTTCCAATCGCGGTCTGATCTATTGTATTGCACAATGTCATCTAAGGTAGTCCCTTTCAATTATGTAAAATTACCCTCGGCCTGTGATGGTGTTGGAATTTGAGGTGTATTTAAATCCTTGTTCTTGGCTATTCCAAGGCAGGAATTCTGTTGCACAGATATTTAGAAATATCATCTGCTGAGGGATGAGGCATGCTCTAAATAGCACTTCTGTTCCCTGGACTTGCTAGTCTCTAGAACCCCAGACTGATTTTAAGTCTATGGTGTCTCCCCATAAGTCAAAACCTTGTCCAGACAATTGGGTAATAAAGGAAGCAGAGTAAATCTGTTTTGTGTTAGTCAACATATTTTTCTGAGCGGTGTAGGTGCAACCTTATAGTAATATGAGGTTGGGTCTGAAATATTAAACCCTGAAAAATATGAAAACTTTTGTGCAAAAGTTTTCGAACTACTTTTCGGGGTGCTGGGCAATGTTCCCATTGGTGATATGTGAAACCATTTCTAGGGTTACTTGATTTATGTAGAAAATGATTACCAAAATGTTGATAACAATACATTGTGTTAAAGTCTGATGTGTCTTCTAACATTTCACTGCTAGAAAATGCTGCTCTAAATCAGACAACATATTATTCACAGTTTCAAAATCCCAATCATCGGAAAATGTATTGGAGGTAATGATATCATTCAAGGAAATTTTAAATAAATGTGGTATTTTTAAAAGTTCTGTCGGTCCGAATATATCATAATCAACCGTGTCCCATACTATACCATCGGGTATAGGAACTGCTGTAATGTTCACTGATGACAAGTCTCTCTGTTCACGATGTGATGAAACATGAGGTTTTAGGAGCAAGTTCACTTTTGATGCTGCAGAGCTTTGGCGGAGGTAAGTTCCATTAACAAGTAGGCAGAAGACAGCTACTAAGCCTAACCAGAAGAAAAAGAAAAGTATCCCGGTGCTTATCCAAAGTTCTGTCCAAGGAGACACCAGGTAAGTTTTTTTTAAGAAAAACGTAGAAGTCTTTGATTTGGTGTTTACGAGAAATTGGGGCTGGCGTTTTTTCAGGTTCGCTTGGATCCAAAGAAAAGGTATCAAAGTCGATGAAGTAGCCAGATGCAGTTCGATCTATTTTAGGTAGCTCGGCAGGTTTTGTTGAACTTGTAGATGGTGCTTGTTGAGGCATATTTATGTAGACATCAGTGTTTGGTCGAATTGAAAGTTGTCTTTCTTCTTGATTTTGTATTCCTTGTTCAAGGGGAATGAGTTCCATTGCATTGTTGCTTAGTCCATCATTCCGTATGGGCGGCTCTTCGAACGTGATGAGCCTTTCTGTTTGAACTTCCTGTATGGTAGCGAGAGGAGTGCGTCGGCTACCCAGGAGCCCACGAGGCCTACTATTCAGTATCGGCCACATAGTGTGGTTTTATTAGGTCAATGGAGACAAATCTTTTCTCCTTTTTCCCGGCAAGAGGCGGCAGAAGTACAGTTCTTGTTCCTTCAATGGCCAGGACAGGCACAGGCTTTCTGTACGATGGCCCAAATTCTTTTTTGTCCGTTATTCTCTCTCTGACCAGATCCCCAACCTTAGGGACCCAGACAGGTCTTGCCGTGACTGACTTGACTTCCCCAGTGGCGAACCTTTTCACTTGGACATTGCTTTGTAGTGCCCGTGATTCATTCAGATCCTGTAAAACAGCCAAACGTTTATGGATGTCAAAAGGTTTTTCATCCGCCACTGTGCCTTCACAATCAAGATCAGGTACCCACAGTCTCGTCCCAAATAGGACCTCATAAGGAGTGACGCCCCCTAGAGAGCTTCTTGGCATGTTATTTAAGGCCCTCTGAACCCCATATAAGTGATTGACCCAACTACCACCCGTGCCTAATACTCTAGCTGTTAATGATTGCTTTAAGTCCTGGTTTTTCCTCTCCACGACCGAATTTTCCTCGGGATGGTACGGAGAGGAGTACTGAAATGCTACACCCAGACCTCCCATGGCCTCCTGGTAAGCCCTAGAGCTAAACGCGGGGTCACTGTCAGAATGTAATGTACCAACTGCGTATGTCCCTATAAAGACTCGCAAATCTTTGATAACAGTTCGAGCGTCAGCCGAGCGCTGAGGCCATACCCATAGGAATCTCGAGCAGGAATCCACTGCAACCATTATGTACTTGTAGGCCCCGTCAGATTGTAAGGGGCCATAGTGGTCCAAATAGACACACGCGAGAGGTCTGTCTGATATTAGCAATGGTGTCTGCGCTGGACGTGTTATGGTGGAGCCCTTCATCTGTTGACAGATGTCGCACTTCAAGACATAGTCTTTGGTCTGCTTTGTTAACCTTGGCCACCAATAGCGTTGTTTCAATAAAGAAACAGTTGCCGTAACTCCTGCGTGTGCAGAACCCAAACCCTCGTGTGCAGCTAATATTAAGCCTAATCTGCGATCCATGTTTGGTATTACTCTATCCCCCACTCCAGGAATCTGAGCAAATGGAACGTTGTTTGCATCTAACTTGTAGGAGTACTTGAGTGGAAAACCTTTCGGAAGTGCTTTGTTGTCTTTGCTTGAGGCAATGACAGCTACCATTATCAGCCCATCTATTCTCGTTTTTGAACGAGTGATTGTAGCTACGGACGCAGTTCATACTGCCCCCTTCGCTGCTTCATCAGCCAATGAATTCCCTTCAACGTGAACGCCATCACGTTGATGACTCAGCGTGTGTATCACGTGAGCTCTTGGTAGTTCGTTTTTCAACTCTGCTACCTGTTCCCATAGCATTTTGTGCTTAATTGTGCCACCTTTTGAGTCTTTAAACCCATTTTGTCCCCAACAATGTAGATATTCATTGTATGACTGGACACAGTAAAAAGAATTGCGCACTATTAGTGTGGGGAGTCCTCGATCCGTATTTATCAGTGCCAATAAAAGAGCTTTCAGTTCTGCTAACTGAGCCGTGCAGTCTTCTAGAGACTGAGTTTTTGTACAGCTTGGCTAGAATTTACCATCTTGCGTACAACCTTTAACAATAGCACATGCGGCGCTGTATTGTTGTTTGCTTCCTATGGCCGGTTGTGCAGATCCGTCAGTGTAAATTATGTATTCATACTGATCTAGAGGCATTATTTCATTTGGGAGAGGATATTCTTGTTCATATTGCAGAAATGCTTGTGTTTTCAGATTTGGATCATATTAGTTTCTACATCTGATGCAGTGAGAGAATTAGCCCGTTGTATCCATCTCGGATGTAATGCTTTAGCGTTAGGAACGCTTGCCTTTGTTGCAGCCTCTAAGGCTGGTACTGGAGTCACGACAATTATTCGTTTCCCCTGAGCCAGTGCTCTTTCTCTCACTACAGCAGTCACTACTGCTGTCAGAATTTCTTCTGTGGCTGCGAAACACATCTCAGCATTTGTGTACAGGTGTGATTTGTAAGCAATGGGTACTGTTTCGTCTTCATTATATGTGAGGTATGTGTACCCAGATTGACCCACAACTATACGGATCACCAGGTTGCAGACATTTACGCGTGTCTGTAAGTGTTTAGACGCTATCATGTCAGCCTAGAGTGTACGAAGTGTATCTGTAAGTTCTTGTGTCCATTGCCTAACTGAAAAATCAGGTCTTATGAGGTCGTAGAAAGGTTTAACCCTTTCTGCATAATCCACAATGTATTTTTCTGCCGAAATTTAGAAATCCTAGTATGGATTGTAAATTTTTCAGTGATTTTGGAGGTTGGAGCAGCGCACATTTTTCTAAAAAGTTAGCTGTCAGACTTTTCCCTTCACTTGAAAGCTCATATCCCAAAAATAGGATGCTGAGGTGGGCTATTTTTGATTTTTTAAAGTTAAATAGTTTAACCCTCTGGGCGAATCCCAAAATTATAGTACTCACCCTCGTCAAGTGTTCCTCCAGGTCATCATCCGTCAGATAAATATCATCTACATAGGACAATGCCTCCTCATACATTTTTTTGAAGTAATTCAGTTACTCTGGCGGAAAACAGCCCCGGGCTGTTTTTATATCCCTGGGCTAGTCGACAAAATTGTCACTGGGACCCTAGCGCTGAGAATGCCATCAAGTATCTGCTCTCAGGAGCTATATTCTGGCAGAAAAATCCATTTGAGATATCTAGTGTTGCTTTGTATTTTTTCTGCACAATGTTATTCATTAATGTGGCACTATGTGCATTTTGTACTGCAAATGTTTTTGTGCATGAATTTAGATGTCTGTAATCCAAAACTAGACGATATGTATTGTCAGGTTTCATTACCAGAAACAAAGGGTTATTCATTGAAGAGGTGCAAGTTTCAATCACACCTTGGTATTCAAGTTGATCTAAGATCTCCCTGACCTGTTTTTTCGCTTCCTGTTTTATTGGATACTGTCTCTGTGGAGTTGGAGTAGATTTTAATGGTTTCACGTGGTGGGTTTACTCTTCATCCCATCCAACATGGTTTCGATATAGTACTGGGGCAAGGGCTACTGCCCATTCCCGTGCATATGTATGTTTTAAATATTGGGGAACGAGGTCGGAAAAAGCTGGCATGATTTCCGTTTCTCCTTTTGGGCAATCCATAACAATAGCAGGCGGCCAATCTTTCTCAGCTAATAAAATGTCATAGCCAAAAGTTAGGTTCTCCCAAAAGAGACCTTTAATTTTCCTGGGTTTGTCCCCCTCCATCCGGAGTGTTATTTCATGTGACCTACGTGGGACACTCACCCTAGTATCAGGTGTTTCTACCGTGATATACTCACTCAACTCCGCTGTCACCAGAAATTCCATCAGGTTCTGGCGAGCTATTGTTACTTCTGCTGCGCTGTCTAGCATCGCCAGAGCCCATTCCCCGTTCAGTAGTTGAGTCCTCAGAATTCTGGGCATGTCTGATCTTGAGACCTGCTACTTTCTTCTTTTTGAATTGAGGTTTAGTTTTTAGTTTTTCTTCTTTCTTAGGTGCGTAGTCCGCAGCCCGTTGCGTGTCTCTGGACTTTGTACGCTCCTCCTGTCTGTGTTCCGACCGTCCTTCTCTCTCAGAGTTTTTCGAAGAGCCCTGAAAGGAACAAGAGGAACATGTATCAGTGTCTTGATACCTGTCAGGTTTTCTAATGTTGTCCCTATTCCTAAGGTTATACCTCCTTTCGGAGGGCTCCTGTTGAGGAGATCTACCTCTGGATTGAGATCTATTGTCTTTATTCTTTTGTTGTTTGTTATTGTCCCATTTCTTCTTTGAAGAAGCTGGTGTTTGCTTTGCCTGTTCTTTATCTGGACCCCCCATTAGTTGAGGTTTCACTGGTCTGGCTCCCAAACTATCCCTGCCTAATTCTGCATAAGCAGTTTCAATAATTTTAGGTAATTCTGTCTCCTGTTGTAAAGGAGTGAAATCTCTCAGGCGTTGGCGTATTGCCACTGATGCTGCTTCCCCTTTAATGTTTGCTAATATTATAGCTGATACCTGGGCGAAATCATTTAATAACTTCATCCCTAAATTCAGAGCAGGTTCTGCTCCATACTCGCTCTGTATTTGTCTTTATCTGTCGGGTATTACTGCTAATGAAGGGATTCCATGAGTCCTGGTACATATTGCAGCGAAGACTGTACCCCAAGAAGTACAATCCTCTATCGGGGGAGCTATCCCCATTGGCAAGCAAATTGTTAGCATTCTATGCTTTTCATGTGGGCTGGTGTTTGGAAATACCGCCTCTAGCTGTGTTATTTTTTGAGCCACCCAAAATGGCATTAGTTCACGTTTAGTGGGCAATTTACCCATCACTGCTTGTAATGTTTGTGGTGTAATTTTAGTTGTAGAAGTTTGGACTGGTCCTGGTTGTGTAGCCGGTGTTGGCAGAAGTGTGAGTGTTCTCATCACAAACTGTGTCATGTTTCTGTAAAGTTTTATTAGTTCTTTATGTTGTGTAAGTCTCCTCCTGGCATTGTGTCAATGTCAGGGTGTGGTGTGTAGGCCGCTAGTACTGGCCATGTTGCTCCGTCTCTTCCGAGCGGACTGAGTCTTACTCTATTTCTTGTATGGGGTAGGGCACCTTTAAACCAGTATAAATGTTCGCTGTAAGTGAGTGGAATTTCAATGTCCTCATATGGACAATACTCGTTTGGTATTTCATCTTCTGTATAGTAATGAAATGTCTTTGTTAATGCATTCTCTTATGGGAATGTAACCCATGAATAGAATACCTCTGTTCTAAATGATTCGTGTGCCTCAATCACGAATGTTACCTGCCCACCCCTATATGTTAAACCGTATGCGGCTAGTTTTAGGGTGATGGCAGTTCTAACATTTTCTGTAATGTGTATTGCATCTGCATCTTCTTCTTCGGCTGAGAGGTTTAGGTTATGTACAGCGTTATCCGCTGCGAGTCATTTTTTTTTTTTGTAAGAAGAAGTTTTTCAAAGGAACTGAGATAAGGTGTTATGCACAATAGGAACAATGTATCCTTCAAGCTTGATTAAACCAACAGCCAATACATAGGGTTTTACCTACTCAGCTGTGGCGGAGTTTGTTCCCTCCCACTCCAGACGTCTCTGGGGAAATGTGAGTAGGGGTCTCTGAGAATAGCACAACTGAACTACTCAGATCTGACCATTAAATAAGTACCCAACCAACATTGACGGCGCCATGTCGTGTAGTTCCTATACAACCTATACAGGAGCTGCGCCTTTGGACAACATACACTGCGGGCTTGGTGTCAGACTGATTCTAGACACCCCCACCAAGTATGTTGACCTGTATACCAGCTAGCTCACAGTGCCACTAGAAACTCCTCTAACCAAGGAGAGAATAGTTCTTGGCAACTATCGAACATGATAACCCTGATCCCTCAGGACCGTGGAAACAGTGTACTACTTTTCGCTAAGTCACTCGTGCTCACTTGGTCTCAGAGAGATACACGGAATAAACAGTAGGGACATTTTCAATAAGTATTTATTGAACAGTCGTTATTCTAGTGTAAAATATGTGTGCTGAAACAATCATTAGACAGTAACAGATATAGATGATTAGAAGCACTAGGAAAGTAAAAGGATGGTAGAGTTCTACCATCTTGCTATAACCATGAATACAGGTAAGTATATAAAATACATGATAATAAAATGCGTACTCCTACGATGCTTCCCTAACTAGATGTACCTAAGTGTACCTAGCATGTATGTAGGTGTTGAGCCAAGAATCCCTCTAGGATAAAAGTAAACCCCGTTACCTGAAGTGAGAGACTGTGGGACCCCATCTTGGTCTCGGGTTGGACACCCCCAAGGGATGTTAGACCACTGCGAGCTGGAGTATCTGCATGCAGGAACCTCAGCGTCTCGCGTCAGTGTGTCGGCATGGAAGTCGTGATCTCCTCTGACTATCTCAGCAAGATGTGATGTATATATACCCAAAGGTATCCCCAGGGGTTCTACCTTGCTGTGCCGCTGTCTTAGGATGACGTCGGGCATGAACCTTGTACATAGTTATTATGCAGGAGATGGTAGCCCTGATGAGTTTCCAAGAATTCAAGGATCCTCATGCATAATGTATGAGGCTATTGTTCAGGGAAAACCCCACGTTATGTAAGCAGTACTGTAACTAGGTAAAGGGTCAGTCCTAACAGCCCGTTATGTATGTAGTGTAGGGATGAATATAGGTAAAAGGTTGGGATGTTACCCGAGCCTATATTGGGGTACCTATACAGAATATAACAGTGTGGGTGTGTAAGTGGGTGTGTGAGTGCTTTTGCGTGTCTGTGAGTGGCTGTGTGAGTGGTTTTGCAGGTGTGTGAGTGTGTGTGTGTGAGTGCCTGCATGGGTCTGTGAGTGGGTGTGTGCATGGCTGTGTGGGTCTGTGAGTAGATGTATGAGTGGTTATGTGGGTTTGTGAGTAGCTGTATGGGTCTGTGAATGGGTGTGTGAGTGATTGTGTGGGTCTGTGAGTGGGTGTGTGAGTAGCTGAATGGATATGTGAGTGGGTGTGGGAGTGTCTGTATGGGTCTGTGAGTGGTTGGGTGAGTGCCTGTGTGGGTATGCGAGTGGTGTGTAAGTGGCTGTGTGAGTGGTTATGTGGGTGTGTGAGTGGATGGCATGAGTGGCTGCATGGGTCTGTGAGTGGGTGTATGGGTATGTGAGTGGTTGTGTGAATGTATGAGTGGTTTTGTGCATCTGTGAGTGGGCCTGTGAGAGATTTTGTGGGTGTGTGAGTGGGTGTGAGGGTGGTTGTATGGGTCTGGAGTGGATGTGTGAGTGGCTGTTTGGGTATGTGAGTGGGTGTGTGAGTGACTGTATGGGTCTATGAGTAGGTGTCTGTGTGGCTGTGTGGGTGTGTGAGTGGCTGTGTGGGTCTCTGAGTGGGTGTGTGAGTGGTTTTGTGTGTATGTGAGTGGGTGTGTGAGTGGCTATATGGGTCTGTGAATGGGCATGTGAAGGGTTGTGGGGTCTGTGAGTGGGTGTTTGAGAGGCTGTATGGGTGTGTGAGTGGGTGTGATAGTGGCTGTATGGGTCTGTGAGTGGGTGTGTGAGATTCTGTATGGGTATAAGGGTGGATGCATGAGTGGTAGTGTGGGGGTATAATAGAGTGTGTGTAAGTGGGTCTATGAGTGGGTGTATTTTTTTTATTGCAGCTGGATCTGCAGATGCTTCGCAGATGCTTCGCGGATTCACACGAGGGGCCAGAGTCACAAGAAAAGAGTAAAACAAACGCGAAAAAAAGGAAAGGGGGCAGGGTAGAAACACCCTGGCCCCCTAGGCCTGCTCAGGGGGTCCCACAAGGACCCCCAGGGCCCAAAAAAGCATTTAAAAAAAAGAGAAATCTGCAAAATGCGCGCCGGATCCGTGGATCCGGCCGCAAAACAAAAATAAAACCGAAGCGCGGACTCCCGCGCTTCGATAATAATTAGCCCCCGGGTGGGCCAGGTCCCGGGGGCAGTGAAAAAAAAAGTGTGGGGGTGGCCCCAATCCCCCCCACACTGCCCCGGGGACCGCCACCCCCCGGGGCTTGTTTTTTTTTAAAGTTTGGGGGGCCTCTAAGGCCCCCCCAAGCCCGGGGACCGCCACCCCCGGGGCTTTCATTAGTAAGAATAGCGGGGGGCAGTGCCCCGGGGACCGCCACCCCCGGGGCTTCATTTAAAAAAAAAAAATACCTGTGTGTGGGGGGCTCGAGCCCCCCCACATGCCCCGGGGACCGCCACCTCCCAGGGCACTTAAAATGTAAATTTGGGGGTCCGTTACGGACCCCCGAGGACCACCACCTCCCCGGGGCTGTGCAGATGTTGGGAGGGGGGCCGCGCGGCCCCCCTCCTGGAGCCCTTGATGGCCCTGGGGACCGCCACCCCCCAGGGCCGGCTCCTGCAGTGTCCCGGGGTGCCCACCCCCGGGACACTGCTGTTTGCAATGACAGGGCGGGAGCCTCGCGGCTCCCGCCCTGTCATTGCAAACTGCTTTGCTTCATTGAAGCGAGAGCAGGGAAACCTGCTCTCACTTCAATGAAGCAAGCAGATTGCTTTCCACACGGGGAGCTGCATGTCAGCAGCTCCCCGTGTGGAAGCAATGCCGGCTCCCGCAGGAGGCGGGGAGCCGGCAGGACCGTGGGGGATTGGGGACCCCCACGGTCCCCAACGAGAGGCCAGGCCCCGGGGGATGGGGTCCCCGGGGCCAATAGTGGCCCGGGAGGGGGGCCATGTGGCCCCCCCTCCACCATTATACATTTTTTTTTTTTTAAAGATGGAAAGGCCGGCCCCGGGGGATGGGGTCCTTGGGGCCATAAATGGCATGAGGAGGGGGGCCACGCAGCCCCCCTCCAATAAGTTAAATAAAAAAAAAAACATGGCCATGCCCCAGGGGATGGGGTCCCCGGGGCCGAATATGGCCTTGGGAGGGGGGGGCCACGCGGCCCCCTTCCAATTTAAAAAAAAAATAGGGGTGAGGCCCTCGGGGATGGGGTCCCCAGGGCCAATAAAATAGGAAAGGAAGGGGGGGCCACACAGCCCCCCTTCTTAAAAAAATAAATTTAAAAAAAAGACCGGTATCGCGCCGGAGGCCCCGCCCCCTCCCTGCAGCACTCTGCAAACGCGCCCCCTGGCGCGTTGTAAGATGGGGAACTAATTCCCATTGAATACTGGGGGTCCCTGGGGGCCAACTAGCCCACCAGGAACCTCCAGTATGCGCCAGGGAGCTGCGTTGCAGAGAGGTGTTCAGAGGCCATGCCCCTTTTTACACCTCTCTGCAACGCAGCTCTGTGGCGCTTACTGGAGGTACCTGGTGGGCTAGTTGGACCCCAGGGACCCTCAGGATTCAAGGAGACTTAATCCCCCAACTTAAAACGCGCCACGGGCGCGTTTGCACAGTGGTGAAGTGATGTAATATGGGACGTCATCAGCAGTGCATTGCGGGGGCGCGAGTTATAGTTAGCTGAACTAACTATAACGGGGGAATTTCATGGGTTTTGTACGAGTGCAATGTCCAACTAACTATAACTTTCCCTAAAACCTATGGTTTTTTCAGTGAATTTCTAAAGGTTTTTTAAATGCCAATTTCTAACTATAACGTGCCTGAAACCTATGGTTTTTTCAGGAATATATATATATATATATATATATATATATATATATATATATATTATAATCCAATCCTGACGGCGGCGAACAGACAGGCACTGAATATATATATTACCTACTGGCGGTCGCCAGTAGGTAGTTATAGTTAGGACCTATTTTCCATAGGAAAAGCATTTTTTGTTTTCCCAATAACTTTGGCGTTGTTTGACGAATCTTCGCGAAATTTTCAAAACTAGTGGGGCGCTCCGGTCAGCTCCTGTCTTGAAAGTTTCGGGGTGATTTGCGAAGCGGGGGCCGAGAAAAAAGGGGGGTCCCAAAACGTGTTTTCACCATGTTATTTTCCATAGGAAACTTTAGACACGGCTACAGCCCGAACTGCTGCACGGAATTATACCAAATTTGGCAAAAAGGTAGCCCTTGGTTCAGAAAGAGTCCTTTTTGTTAAATCGTGTAAATCCGTTCAGTAGTTCCTGAGAAATTCAAAAAATAGAGGTCGGAAAATCAATTTCCCATAGGAAACTTTAAACACGGCTACAGCCCGAACTGCTGAACGGAATTACACCAAATTTGGCAACAAGGTAGTGCTTGGTTCAGAAAGCGTCCTTTTCTTAAATGGTGTAAATCCGTTAAGTAGTTTTTGAGATATTAAAGGAAAAAAATCTTTATATATCTGGGCGGGACCTAACTACACAAGCATGAGCTTGGCTCTAATTGGCTGCCAACACTTCAATCCAGGAAGTGTTGGCAGCCATGCTTTTTAGGTCTCGCCTAGCAACACAGCGCATGCGCTGAACGCTTGGCGAGATCTATTGTTGTCGATCTACCCAAACACCACTGCACTACCCTAAACCCTAAAACACTACCCCCAGCACGACCCCCTACACTACCCAAACACCACTGCACTACCCTAAACCCTTAAACACTATCCCCAGCATGACCCCCTACACTACACAACCACTGCACTACCCTAAACCCTAAAACACTACCCCCAGCACGAACCCCTACACTACCCAAACATCACTGCACTACCCTAAACCTTAAAACACTACCCCCAGCATGACCCCCTACACTACCCAAACATCACTGCACTACCCTAAAACAAGACCCCCTACACTACACAAACACCACTGCAGTACCCTAAACTCTAAAACACTACCCCCAGCACGACCCCCTACACTACCCAAACACCACTGCCCTACCCTAAACCCTAAAACACTACCCCCAGCACGACCCCCTACACTACACAAACACCATTGCACAACCCTAAGCCCTAAAACACTACCCCCTACACTACACAAACACCACTGCACTACCCTAAACCCTAAAACACTACCCCCAGCACGACCCCCTACACTACCCAAACACCACTGCACTACCCTAAACCCTAAAACACTACCCCAGCACGACCCCCTACACTACCCAAACACCACTGCACTACCCTAAACCCTAAAACACTACCCCCAGCACGACACCCTACACTACACAAACACCACTGCACTACCCTAAACCCTAAAACACTACCCCCAGCACGACTCCCTACACCACCCAAACACCACTGCACTACCCTAAACCCTAAATCTACCCCCAGCACGACCCCCTACACTACCCAAACACCACTGCACTACCCTAAACCCCAAAACACTACCCCAGCACGACCCCCTACACTACACAAACACCACTGCACTACCCTAAACCCTAAATCTACCCCCAGCATGACCCCCTACACAAACACCACTGCACTACCCTAAACCTTAAAACACTACCCCCAGCATGACCCCCTACACTACCCAAACACCACTGCACTACCCTAAACCCTAAAACACTACCCCCAGCATGACCCCCTACACTACCAAAACACCACTGCACTACCCTAAACCCTAAAACACGACCCCCTACACTACACAAACACCACTGCACTACCCTAAACCCTAAAACACTACCCCCAGCACGACCCCCTACACTACACAAACACCACTGCACCACCCTAAACCCTAAAACACTACCCCCTACACTACACAAACACCACTGCACTACCCTAAACCCTAAAACACTACCCCCAGCATGACCCCTACACTACACAAACACCACTGCACTACCCTAAACCCTTAAACACTACCCCCAGCATGACCCCCTACACTACACAAACACCACTGCACTACCCTAAACACTAAAACACTATGCCCAGCATGACCCCCTACACTACACAAACACCACTGCACTACCCTAAACCCTAAAACACTACCCCCAGCACGACTCCCTACACTACCCAAACACCACTGCACTACCCTAAACCCTAAATCTACCCCCAGCACGACCCCCTACACTACCCAAACACCACTGCACTACCCTAAACCACTACCCCCAGCACGACCCCCTACACTATACAAACACCACTGCACTACCCTAAACCCTAAAACACTACCCCCAGCACGACCCCCTACACTACACAAACACCACTGCACTACCCTAAACCCTAAAACACTACCCCCTACACTACAAAAACACCACTGCACTACCCTAAACCCTAAAACACTACCCCAGCACGACCCCTACACTACACAAACACCACTGCACTACCCTAAACCCTAAAACACTACCCCCAAAACGACCCCCTACACTACCCAAACACCACTGCACTACCCTAAAACCTAAAACACTACCCCCAGCAGTAACCCCTACACTACCCAAACACCACTGCCCTACCCCAAACCCTAAAACACTACCCCCAGCACGACCCCCTACACTACCCAAATACCACTGCACTACCCTAAAACACTACCCCCAGCACGACCCCCTACACTACCCAAACACCACTGCACTACCCTAAAACCTAAAACACTACCCCAGCACGACCCCCTACACTACACAAACACCACTGCACTACCCTAAAACCTAAATCTACCCCCAGCACGACCCCCTACACTACACAAACACCACTGCACTACCCTAAACCCTAAAACACTACCCCCAGCACGACCCCCTACACTACCCAAACAGCACTGCACTACCCTAAACCCTAAAACACTACCCCCAGCACGACCCCCTACACTACCCAAACACCACTGCACTACCCTAAACCCTAAAACACGACCCCCTACACTACACAAACACCACTGCACTACCCTAAACCCTAAAACACTACCCCCAGCACGACCCCTACACTACACAAACACCACTGCACTACCCTAAACCCTAAAACACTACCCCCTACACTACACAAACACCACTGCACTACCCTAAACCCTAAAACACTACCCCCAGCACGACCCCCTACACTACACAAACACCACTGCACTACCCTAAACCCTAAAACACTACCCCCAGCACGACCCCTACACTACCCAAACACCACTGCACTACCCTAAACCCTAAAACACTACCCCAACCCTACCCCCTACACTACCCAAACACCAGTGCACTACCCTAAACCCTAAAACACTACCCCCAGCACGACCCCCTACACTACCCAAACACCACTGCACTACCCTAAATCCTAAAACACTACCCCCAGCACGACCCCCTACACTACACAAACACCACTGCACTACCCTAAACCCTAAAACACTACCCCCAGCACGACCCCCTACACTACACAAACACCACTGCACTACCCTAAACCCTAAAACACTACCCCCAGCACGACCCCCTACACTACACAAACACCACTGCACTACCCTAAACCCTAAAACACTACCCCCAGCACGACCCCCTACACTACTCAAACACCACTGCACTACCCAAAACCCAAAAACACTACTCCCAGCACGACCCCCTATACTACACAAACACCACAGCACTACCCTAAACCCTAAAACACTACCACCAGCACGACCCCATACACAATACAAACACCACTGCTCTACCCTACACCCTAAAACACTACACCCCAGCACGACCCCCTACACTACACAAACACCACTGCACTACCCTAAACCCTAAAACACTACCCCCAGCACGACCCCCTACACTACAGAAACACCACTGCACTACCCTAAACCCTAAATCTACCCCCAGCACGACCCCCTACACTACACAAACACCACTGCACTACCCTAAACCCTAAAACACTACCCCCAGCACGACCCCCTACACTACCCAAACACCACTGCACTACCCTAAACCCTAAAACACTACCCCCAGCACGACCCCCTACACTACCCAAAACCCTAAAACACTACCCCCAGCACGACCCCCTACACTACCCAAACACCACTGCACTACCCTAAACCCTAGAAAAGTAACCCCCACCCCATGCCCAATCCCCTTACCTCTCACTCCTCGTGGTTCCTCTCTCCTTGTGGTTCCTGCTTCACGTCGTCTCTGAGGTGCGGTGCACGTCGTTGTGAGGAAACGGAACAGCCTCTGTTTCCTTACAACGACGTGGATCATCTACATTTTTTTAGAACGCATGGTCATTTACCATACATACCTTTAGAACGAAATTCGTTATAAAGGCATGCGTGGTAAATGACCATGCGTTCTAAAAAAATGCGTAGTAATCACTTCGCGATGTACAACGCATGCGTGGTAATGGATGCGTTGTAATGGTATCGCGAAGTAAAAAATTCATTGTAACGGCTGTTTACCGATCGAAGCTGGCCCCTGTTCTTCAGTGAGTCGTTTATTTGATAAATTAGGAGGAAGGAATGTGTTTTTTTACCGAAAAGTGCATTCCCGGCTGTTGTATTGTGAAAGTGTCCGCGTGGCCTGGTTTCACTTCCGGTGAGAGAGTGGAAGAGTCTGTTTGGATCTAAAGGAGTTCTGTTGTTGGACGGGGCCGGCGCGTCACGTCATCAGAAAACACAGCTAATGGAAAGCGTCCTCCCCGAAGTGTGGAGCAGTGCCATGAGAGGTCAACGAGTGTGCGTCCCACCGCAGTATGACCGTACCGCGTGACCCATGTGCCGCCTCCAGGGTACGGGAGGCAGAAGCGGCATCCATCGCAGGTCCTCTTGAAGACCGTTGTAGCACTAATTCTACATTTAGGAACTAGGGCATTTTAACCTCGTTGTTCCTGCCAGATACAAAGAGAAGATCCTGTGTTATTGAGTGCCCTCGTTACCTTTTTTGTGGGTAGTGGTGCTTGTCACTTCGCTGCCCCCCCGGTGCACACGACTGGGCTCCCCACCTCGTGTGCCATCTGCAGGGCCTCTGCCCTCGGATCACTGGTTTCGGTTTCTGGAGTGGCAACATAAACAGTTGCTCCCAAAGGTCTAGCCTGAACACTTAGGTGAATATCCCCTGCGCCAGCATTCCGCGGAAATTCTTTCCTAGCTCTCCCACGTCGACGAGGACGTCATAATAGCACGGCTCCGCTCACGACACCGTATGACGTCATCGGAGCCATAAGAGGACCTCGTCGGCGTGCTGACGTCAGTTCCACCCATTTTTTCCGTGCCACCGAGGCAAACAGGCGGACCGACACATTTTCACATGTATACATAGTATACTAAATATATATATATACAAATGCATAACCAATAAAGGCATAAAGAAATAGCACCTGATCAAGCATTTCTCACTATTAAAACATAAGCATGATTAAGACATATTAAAAACATTCATGCCAAACAGTAAAAGCATCTTTTTGGTAGAAACAGGTGGACAACGGGGAGGCGGGTGGGACAGTGAGGAATCCACAGGCAGATACTGTATCCACCAGAAAAGCGTTACCGAAGGTAAGTAACTTGTTCTTCTGATGGATACTTCTGCCTGTGGATTCCTCACCTTTTGAATAGAATCCCCAAGCCGTACCTCACCCGGAGGAGGGTGTCCACCTGACTAGACCAAAAATCTTGCAAAACAGATCGAGCAAAATGGCCATCCCTCCTAACCTCCGAATCCAATAATAATCGAATAATTTTTCGTCGAAATTATATTGAAAATAATACTTTAAAAATACTTTTATTAATAAATTTAGACAAACACTTAAAGGAAAACTTTTATTTATAATTAATTTAAAGATATTTCATACTTTACAAATCACGCCGAAGTCGCGACCCCAGCGCGACTTTTCAAAATGGCTACCGGAATGCGCGCAGCCATTGTGTAGGGTGCGCGAAGGGTGCGCAACTTCTGTATAATATTTAAAAAAAAAAAAAGAATGAATATAGTTTTCCTAACAAAATTATTCACATTTTTTTTAAAATATATATATATGTATATATATATATAGAAAATAAAAAAACCATAGCATTGAGGTACATTAGACTTACAAATTTTCATTTAAAAAACCTTTGAAATTCACTGAAAAAACCATAGGTTTCAAGCACGTTATAGTTAGAAATTAGCATTTAAAAAACCATAGAAATTCACTGAAAAAACCATAGGTTTCAGGCACGTTATAGTTGGAAATTAGCATTTAAAAAACCATAGAAATTCACTGAAAAAAACATAGGTTTCAGGAACGTTATAGTTAGTTGGACATTTCACTCATACAAAACCATAGAAATTCCGGCATTATAATTAGTTCAGCTAACTATAACTCGCGCCCCCGCAATACACTGCTGATGACGTCACATATTACATCATTCATGACATGGTCAGTGACATCACTGATGACATCTCAAATGACATCACTGATGACATCACTGATGACATCATCCACGTGAAAATCTGATGCACCTCCTCACACCTGAATATAAGCTTTGATACACCCACTCTAAAATACAGACTACCATTTTCGAAAAAATAGACACATCAATACCAGTTATTAAATACGCGCTGACTGATTCCTAGGTCTACACACACATCCACTCATTCACCCATACAGTCACTCATACATGCAGTCACTCATCAATACAACACTATCATATGCACTCATACACCTATACAGACACTCACACACTGCCACATATCCAGAGTTACTCACACACCTAGTCAGTCATGCAAAGAATCAATCATACTTCCATTTACTCACCTATACAGTTATACAGACACCACCTCACTTATTCATACTGATACTAACACATAATTACTCTCTTATAGAATCACTGATACAAATACACACTCATCCATGCAGCCACTCTCACAATTACTGACTCTCACATATAGTTATTTATATACACCATCACTCACATATACTGCCTTTTACATATGTAGTTACTTGCACATGTACCACTGAGACATCCATTCACTCACCAACACACCCATACACACACTCACCCACCCATACAGCTGTTTCCACATGCACTCTTGAACCCATACACCCAGTGAATCAACCACTCACACATCTATGCACAGAGTCACACACCTCCCACACACACACTCAGGCAGCCATACAAATACTCAGGCAATCAATCAATAACCCATATAGACACTCATGCAGCTACTCACCAACCCATGCAGCAGCTTACACAACAATAGACAGACTGATACAGACTTTCACACAGTTTAGTCACTAACCTATGCATTCAGTAAGACACATTTAATCACTCACTTATACAGTCAGTCACGTACCTACTAAATCCTCCATACAGACACTTATACACCCACTCATTCTTCAATACAGCTTGGCATATATATAAAACAAATTTAAACTTTACAGAAACACACAATCACTGGATGATGTCATCAGTGATGTCATCAGTGATGTCATTTGAGATGTCATCAGTGATGTCATCAGTGATGTCACTGACCATGTCATGAATGATGTAATATGTGACGTCATCAGCAGTGCATTGCGGGGGCGCGAGTTATAGTTAGCTGAACTAATTATAACGCCGGAATTTCTATGGTTTTGTACGAGTGAAATGTCCAACTAACTATAACGTTCCTGAAACCTATGTTTTTTTCAGTGAATATATATATATATATATATATATACACACACATACAAAGTCAGATCCAAACGTTTAAGCAAACAACAATAGAAAGTGACAATAGAATAGAAAGTGGCAGGGCAAATTAATGTCTGTGGCAAGGTGATGTGTGTGTTATTTTCAGTGTCACCTCCTGGTACATTCAACATCTGTTGTGGTGGACACAAGGAGAGGTGGGGCCAGAACAAATAGAGCTGGGGCCCTGACCCCATCTGCCCTCCCAGAGACATTACTGCTGATGCTATGTCAATAATTCACCGCACATGTGTCACAAACATAACAAGGGAATGATAAGAGAATGGTCATGCCAGCATGTTTTCATTTTGTTCACAGCATATGCTAGAGTATTTGGTCCTTGTACAGTTGGGGTAGACACCTTGGGAAGACAGATTGCAGCAGCATGACATCAGCAAGTATGGATGTATCCATAGCTGTCCTCTTATTGGCTTTCTTTTTGGCCCAGTCTTGTCTAGGCTAGTCTGCCGCGTGAAGCAGATGTCGTAGAGTACTGTTTCCTCTTAGCAAGTGGCTTCCCCACTGCACATTTTACAGCCCTCTGTACTTCTAAGTATTGTGACTGTGGTCTGCTTTGTTCCTTAGCTTCTTTTATAGGACCATCAACATTGCTTTTTATGATCAACAATTCGAGAAACACAAATGAAGAATCCTTAGGCACATACACATATTTCCAAAGTGAAGATGAGTTGTAGCGGCATAGAGTAGAATGTGGTGCAAAGCTAATAATAAGGTTATTTGGAGAGAGATGAAAGATAATCCTTTATGGTTCCCACCCTTACCCCACCTGCCTATTCTAATTTAAAATGTTCCTGCCAGGGTTCCCAGAAGTTATGGTAACTGAGAGAACACCCCAAGCCTCATATATCGGTCTCTCGGAGAGAAGGCATCTGCTCATGCCTCTTAGCCATCCAATCAGAGGGGAAGGGACTCTCCAATTTTGTGCAGTATCCCTTTATGCAAGTACCATCTTGTATGCTACCGATTTTGAATGTTCTGTGCTGCTGCAACCACTTGATTTCATAATCATAGCATGGTCATAGTCAGGGCACAAGTCCTAAAAAAAGAAGTGGGGGGACTAACCTAGTTAGGCAGTATGCAAGTGACATCACGGCGCGTGACATCACGGCGCACAACATCACGACGCACGACATCACACAGGGCAGCACAGGAATTGACATCATAGAAAGTGACATCACAAGCCACGACTTTACAGGAAGTGGCATCACAAGAAGTGACATCAGATCTAAAGCCTTCACATATATGTTTAGCAGGTCTATCATGTGTACGTTTGAGCGCATTGCGAGGATAATAGCACAGTGAGCTATGGAAGATGATATGTGACTTCTACACCTTGCAACCCCCTAGTTTTATGTAACACATCCTGTACATTCATTTACAAACATATAATTTATTGTACATGTAATATGCCAATGTTGATGTAAAGCGCTTTGACACCCTGCCTATGAATGAGTAGGGCTATACAAGAAAAAATAGTGGTACTTAAATTATTTCAACGCCTCCTCAGGTGTAGTAAGCTCTATATAAATGCAATTTGCTTTGTGTAAATACTGGGAAAGACCAGCACATCTGATATTCTTACAGTGCATGCATATCTCCTAAACAGGGACTGAACAAAGTGAAAAGCTGCGTCTCTTAAGTAAGTGTGAAGAACTAACAAGGTTTGAGCCTTTGTTTCCCCTCCGCTTCATTTGCATCAGGTGTGAGGCTCCTTACTGCTCCCAGCAAAGAGACTCATCAAAAGGAGGCCTCATGACCCCTCAAATTCGGCCTTTGTTATGGGCCCAGCAGGAGTCTTAAATAAGAAAGCCCCGTCCGTCCCCGCCTGCACGTTGTTGCTTGTTGCAGATGGAAAGCAAACAACGTGCAGGCGCTGCTGAAAGTGTCAAGGTGTTTGGAAATTAAACCAGGACGAGTTCAGCACATTATTCAGTGGGGCCCAAATTCTTGGCAGAGTGGACGGCGTTCACCCTGTGAAAAAAGTGGGTGGACGCTGTCCACCCGCGTGTACCCTCGACTCGTGCCCTGGCCATAGTTCTTGTTAGTTTCTTGTTGATGGTGGAAGTGCTGTGTCAACTTTTGCGCTCTGTTTACATTTAGAAAATATATTTTGCACCCGGTGGCACTGTGTCAAAGTGCCTGGCTCCAGTCTGGCAGATGCAGTCTTAATCGTCTCTGTTCTTTCAGTTTGACTCGCGTGGTATGTTAGTTGAATAGATAAGATGCAAGACACCCAAGTATGAACATCACCACCGGTGTACCATCGTCCTGTAGTGAACTATAAGAAATTAGACCCACCTCAGCATTTATGGAAGTTTGTCCAGTGATTAATTTGTGCGGGTGGTGAACACCGGTACTCATGTTTGGGATTTCATCTTCAGACTTTGGCCCGGGGTTAAGAGAGTGAAAGAAAGAAAAGGGAAACCGAAAGAGGAAAGGAAAAATAGAAAAAAGTGTTAAGGGAGAAAGCATGGATGATAAAGTAACTGCAAGAGTGGGATAAAGAGACTGGAAGTGGAGCGCGTTGGAAGAAAGTTCTGAGGTGGAATTAAGACCAGGCATCCTTGGTATTCAGCATTAGGTACCAACGGTGGTGGGAACCTAGGAAAACTTTATGGCTAAATGCCTGAGAAGGTATGAGTTCAATATACCTCGTAGCTCTATGTATGCATTGAAAATGCCTTGAAATGTACATCACTGACTTTCAAAGATGGCTAATCCTATTCTAAATTAATATCCATACCTCTGCATGGAACACAAATTATGCTTTTGAATCTGTTCTAGATTTTCTGATGAGGTAATACATAACATTTCGGTTTGGAACACATACGAGCAGACTTCTTAACGCTCGACACTTAAAATGAATTAATGTATGCAGAGAAACTCAAGCTTCCGCTGTCGCTGCCTTCAGGCTTGTAACTTGAAGCCGCCCTCTTTTCCGATCCGGTAACTCGTACCTGCTTCTAGTTCTTTCCATCTTCTTGTCGTCTTCGGTGAACCAGTGCTACGCGTTTCGTCTGTCTCTCTCTTCCATTGAGGCCCAGGAGCTGCAAGAGTTAACAAGGAACCGTCGTTTGTGTGAAAGGCGTCTAAGATTATGTCTCGAGCAGGCGGGCAACTAGAGCCAAATTTCGGGGGGGGCTGAAAAAGATTTCAGGGGGGGGGGGGGTAATTTTTCCAGCCATAGGCAGAGTGGCTCTAAGAAGGGGTGAAAACACAACAAAAGCCTCATTAACAAGTAAATGGTCTTTTAAAGACCTGTGAAGTACTCGGGTGCGGCTGCAATTAGACGGTCGCCAGCCTGCGAAGCTGTCTCAGCCCGGTCTGACACACACGACAGGGGGGGGGTGGCTGAAGCCCTGTGAGCCCAATAGGTGTTGCACGCCTGGTCTCGAGGACAGAGAAGGTAAAGGCGGGGACGGGAGCAAGAGGCTCGCCAAACAAAAGGAGAAGAGGCGGTTAAACGTGATACTTTGGCTTCTACACAAAAGGAACAATATATCTTACCAAGAAATGGGGTTCAGTTACTTACTCTGTGTGCTTGCGTAGGCCGTGTAAGTGATATCTATCTCAAAGGCTCACTATGAAGCAGCTTTCTTAAAGGAATCTTCGTGTTGTGGCGGGAGTGTCCCATGCATGGTAAAACAAGCATTTGCAATGCAATCGGTCTCGCCTTTGGGACCTTATATGTATTTAGCTATGCTGCATATTAGCCTGGGTGCTGAAACATCTACTGTTCTTTAACATGGAGGGAAAGTAAGCACCAAACTACGTGACACGCCAGGCATGGGAACACATGGAGAGAAATATTGCCTTTCAGCAGGAAATGGTATAGTCCAAAGCTTTGTTTTTAATATAAAATCAGGGCCTTCGCAGGTCAGATCAATGAAAATACAAGATTTGAAAAAAATAATATTGTCTACGGGTGCTCATGGAAGATAATTTCTATGGACTGGAGTCTAGAGAATGCTAAAGTGATTCTGGTATTTTACTGACTTCTGCTGGTCGTTTTCTATCAAGAAAGTTAAATGGAGGCAGTTGCCAGAAAAATTAAAAAGAAAGTCCCTTAGCAGAAAGCAATTCTGGTATTTTACTGACCTCTGCTGGTCGTTTTCTATCAAGACAGTTAAATAGAGGCAGTTGAACAGAAAAAAAAAGTCCCTAAGCGGAAGCAGACAAGTCCTAGGGCTGATCTCCAGAGCCCACAAAGTACATTCACATATAAGTATATAATAAGTATATACTAAAGTATATACAAGAGGTCTCGAAGGCTCGACCTAAAAAAGACGTTTTCCCTGCCCTGAGTGCCTGACTGTATGTGAAACTAGCACACCAACTTTTCTATTTTCGACCTACCATAACGCTAATATGGCATCTGCATCAGGACCTAGTCCAGTCCCTGGTAATGCGAGGTCTAGAACCTGTTCTGTGATCCAGAGTGTTGCACAAAGTGTGCCCTCATAATGACCGTAGCACTGCTGTTCAAGACCTGGATAAATTAAGTAAAGTAACGGTGGCAGGATACTGAGCTTTTGTGGATCAATAGTGTGAGCAGAACTATTTCTCTCTCAGGGATATCGCAGACTACCGACCTCTCTCATAAAAAGTTCTGCAGTTATGTGAATCGCAGAACCTTGCCCTGACATTCCAAGTGTGTGTATGTGCAGCCCGCACAAGGTAGTAGCAGGGCCGGACTGGGATCGCAAACCAGCCCTGGCAATAAGGTCCGACCGGCCCTGCGGGGAAGGGGGGGGGGGGTTACTGGCGGGAACACTGCTGCTCCGTGCACTTTTGTTACTAGGGGCCGATTTTGCAGCAAAACAGGCCCCCAGTAACAAAAACGGCCCTCACCGGTACAAAACCGGTCCCCACCCTTCCGGCCCACCAGGGAAACGCCCAGTGTCCGCTACGGTCAGTCCGCCCCTGGGTAGTAGCACTCTGTGTGTGGTAAAATAACATGACACATGTATAAGTAAATCAATCATTCACCCTTTGGGGCATCTTGGTGCTGAATAAGATGTTTTTATTGTTACCCAACTCAATATATCAACTTCCAAAGGATGAAAGCCTGAGGGGACCCTCCAGGATTTAAACCTGTGGCTATGAGGTCAAATGCAGAATTCTGGAGTGGATACATTAAATACACTGAGCCACCAGACCAGCCGTGAGTCTGAGTATTGGGACCAGTGGGATCGATTTCGGATGGACCCTGGTTTAGCATGGCACAAGATGGAAGGTGATACAGCTTCCCCAGGCAGTGGACGTGTATTGACTGCATTTCTATGGCTGGAGGGTAGTGACTCAGACACTGAAGTTAAGAAGGTCAGGGACAGACTCCCATTAAAAATTCAATGAGGTTCTCTTTAGCAAAGGGCTGCTGACTAGTTCTTCCTAAGTACTGTAATTTAGTAGATGATTGGAGCGAAGGGTTGGTCAGCATTTTTTTTGTTCAATGTGTGGCAGTTCCTGGACAGGGCCTGCCTTTTTCTTTGTCCAAGATTACTGCTTCATAAAGATGATGACAACCAGGTGCAGAATTCTCACTCTTCATTGTACCCTTGTTTTGGGTACTCCTGGTTGGAGTCAGCCCCATTGCCGCCTGCTGTGAGAGCCATTACCTTGCGAAAATACTGTGTCCGAGGAACAGCCAGAAAACACAATTTGAAAGAGAACCACCCTAAACCAGTTCTGAAACCTTAGAAAGTGAATCCACACCCGAAATCTGGAAAAACATATATAAAAGTGAGATTAAAATAATTCCCACTTTGTTCCAGTTCAAAGTTCTTCATGATCAGGGAAGGTAGTGCTCAGCAAAGTACTTGAAGGATGGCTATGTGGTCAGGGATGGTGTCTGCTTGACAGCCAGTCTCCCACAGGTGAGTCAACTTCACCTGAAGTCTGCAGAACTTAATGGAGAAGCTGAAGGTGTCTGCCTATCAACTAGAAGTCTGCCTTTCAGCTCAGAGACTGGCATCTGCACTGCAGGAGGAGAGACTCTCCGGGAAGAGAAGCCAGCTGTGTCCTGGCATGCAGAACTTCGAGAAGTTATTGACTGTATTTAGGAGTGAATCTCACTCCTGTCATGAAGGGTATCCCGGTCTCACATTGCATCCCTTGTAGTGGACAGCATACAGTAATCAAGCCCTAGAAGTACCCATGTGCTGTCCGGCACACTAGTAATGCCAGAAGGCCTGGTACTGCCCGACTTCAAGCTAATCCAGTGTAGGAGCTGCTGTCCCCATCCCAGCCTGAAGGCCGCACCAGAGAGATGAGCACTCCATGTGATCTCAGCCCAGAGGCTGCATCTTCCAGCAACGAGTATCCTTTGAGCCCTAGACTGGAAGCTACATCTGCTAGGATGGACACCTGCTGATTAGGCCTGCCATGCTGCTAACCCGCCATGGCTCATGGGTAATGCTGAAATCGCTGGTCAGGAAAACTCCTGCCACCTCCACACGACCGCAGCAATGTGGACAGTTAGCAGGTCTTCACATGCGAAAGACTGAGCTAGACAGGCAGACCATGTTCTGCAACTGGAATATTGATTGTTAATTAAACAGCCTCATTGACTCGAGCAGTTTAATTGAACTACAAAATACTACACATGAGAAAAGACCTAGTGAACTTCAACTGTGACCCCTGGTAATTCCTCATTTCTTAGTGGACCCTCAGGGTCCAACTCAATCAATCAATCAATCAATCTATTTGTAAAGCGCGCTACTTACCCGTGAGGGTTTCAAGGCGCTGAGAGGAGGGGTGGATGCTGCTACTGTTCGAATAGCCAGGTCTTGAGGAGTCTCCTGAAGGTCAGTAGGTCCTGCGTCCGCCGTAGGTGGAGGAGGAGGGTGTTCCATGTCTTGGCGGCGAGGTGGGAGAAGGATCTGCCGCCGGTGGTTGCTCTTCGGATGCGGGGGACAGTGGCGAGGGCGTGGTCGGTGGAGCGGAGCTGGCGGGTGGGGGTGTAGAAGCTGAGGCGGCGGTTGAGGTACGTTGGTCCAGTGTTGTGGAGTGCTTTGTGTGCGTGGGTGAGGAGCTTGAAGGTTATCCTCTTGTTGACGGGGAGCCAGTGTAGGTCTTTCAGGTGGGGTGTGATGTGGCTGCGGCGCGGGATGTCGAGGATCAGACGTGCGGATGCGTTCTGGATGCGTTGGAGCCGTTTGAGGAGTTTCGCCGAGGCTCCTGCGTAGAGGGCGTTTCCGTAATCCAGTCTGCTGCTGACGAGGGCCTGGGTGACCGTCCTTCTAGTTTCGGTGGGGATCCACTTGTAGATCCTGCGAAGCATGCGGAGGTGTTGAAGCAGGAGGAGGAGACGGCGTTGACCTGCTTGGTCATGGAGAGGGTGGAATCAAGGATGACCCCTAGGTTGCGTGCGTGGTCGGTTGGCTTGGGAGCCGTTCCTAGCGAGGTAGGCCACCAGGAGTCGTCCCATGCCGAGGGGGTGGATCCGAGGATGAGGACCTCCGTCTTGTCTGAGTTCAGCTTCAGCCGGCTGTTTCTCATCCAGTCGGCGACGGCCGTCATTCCCTCGTGGAGGTTGGTTTTGGCTGTGTGAGGGTCTTTGGTGAGGGAGAGGATCAGCTGGGTGTCGTCGGCGTAGGAGATGATGTTGAGGTTGTGCAGTCGGGTGATGTGGGCGAGCGGGGCCATGTAGATGTTGAACAGCGTGGGGCTGAGGGATGAGCCCTGGGGTACGCCGCAGATGATCTCGGTGGCTGTAGAGCGGAAGGGGGGGAGGCGGACGCTCTGTGTTCTGTCGGAGAGGAAGGAGGTGGTCCAGTCCAGGGCTTTCTCTTGTATCCCAGCGTCGTGGAGGCGTGTACGGAGGATGTGGTGGCAGACCGTGTCGAAGGCGGCTGACAGGTCCAGGAGGATGAGGGCCGCGGTTTCACCGTTGTCTAGCAGGGTTCTGATGTCGTCGGTGGCGGCTAGGAGGGCTGTCTCGGTGCTGTGGTTGCGGCGGAATCCGGACTGGGACGGGTCCAGAATGCTGTTTTCCTCGAGGAACCTGGTCAGTTGTATGTTGACGGCCTTCTCGATGACCTTCGCCGGGAATGGGAGCAGGGAGATGGGTCGGAAGTTTTTGAGGTCCTTGGGGTCGGCCGTGGGTTTCTTCAGTAGGGCGTTGATTTCGGCGTGCTTCCAGTCCTTTGGGAAGGTAGCTGTCTCGAGGGAGATGTTGATGGCTTTCCGGAGGTGGGGTGCGATGACGGTGCTGGCCCTGTTGAAGATGTGGTGTGGGCATGGGTCAGCCGGGGATCTGGAGTGTACGGAGTTCATGATCTTGATGGTGTCGTTGTGGTCGATGCTGGTCCAGGAGGTCAGGCGGTTGGGGCAAGTGGTGGTCGAGGGGGTGGAGGTGGAGGTCTCGGTGGTTGCAGGGGCGGTCGCAGTGTTGAAGCTGTAGTGGATGTCTGTGATCTTGCGGTGGAAGAAGGTGGCCAGTGAGTCGCACAGTTCTTGCGAGGGTGGGATGTCGTTGGAGCTGGAGTTGGGGTTGGAGAGTTCTTTCACGATGTTGAAGAGCTCTTTGCTGTTGTGTGCGTAGTTGTCTAGGCGGTTTTTGAAGGAGGCTCTCTTGGCGGATCTGATGAGGTGGTGGTGGTTGCGGGTGGCGGCCTTGAGAGCTGCGTAGCTTTCCGGGGTTCGTTCGCGGGTCCAGTTCTTCTCTAACTTTCGGCAGGTTTTCTTGGATGCCTGGAGGTCTTCGGAGAACCAGCTTGCTTTCTTCCTGGTGTGTCTGGTGGAGGGTTTGGTGATTGGGGCAAGGGTGTTGGTGCAGTCTTCGATCCATTGTCTGAGGTTGTGGGCTGCGGTGTCTGGGTCGGTCGGGTCTGTGGGTGGGCTTTGGGCGAGGGTGGTGGTTAGCTGGTCATCGGTGACTTTGCTCCAGCAGCGTCGAGGCATCTGTTGGGTGCGGTGGGGTGTGAAGGGTTTCCGGAAGGTGAAGTGGATGCAGTGGTGGTCGGTCCAGTGGAGTTTGGTGGAGTGGTTGAAGAAGACGTGGGGGCTGGCTGAGAAGATGGGGTCCAGCGTGTGGCCGGCGGCGTGGGTGGGCGTTGTGACGAGTTGTCTGAGTCCGAGGTTGGCGAGGTTGTCGATCAGGGTGGAGGAGTTGTGGTCGTTGTTGTTCTCGAGGTGGAAGTTCATGACCCCGAGGAGGATGTAGTCCGTGGAGGCAAGGGCGTGTGTGCTGACGAGGTCGGCGATGGAGTCGCAGAACTGTGGACGGGGTCCGGGGGGTCTGTAGACGAGTGTTCCTCTGAGGGTGGTGTTGGGGTCAGTGTGGATCTGGAAGTGCAGGTGTTCGGCGGTGCTGAGGGTGTCATCGGCGTTTGTCGAGATGTTGAGAGTGTTTCTGTGGGCGATGGCAATTCCTCCTCCTACTCCGTTGGTGCGGTCCTTGCGGGTGATCTTGTAGCCTTCTGGGATGGCTATGGCGATGTCGGGTGCCGAGGAGGAGTTCAGCCAGGTCTCTGTCAGGAAGGCGACGTCTGGGGTGTAGGTGTCGAGCAGGTCCCAGAGTTCAACGGCGTGTTTTCTGGCAGAGCGGGTGTTGAGGAGGATGCATCTGAGGTAGTTGTCTTGTTTGGCGGGAGGTTTGTCGGGTCGGATGCTGGTGTAGCTGCACTCTCGGCAGGAGAAGGGTCCTTGGGTGCGCTTCGGGGTGGCCAGGCAGCAGGTGCGTGATCGTCCGGTGTTGAGTGCGTGGAGGGTGCTGGTGGTGTAGTGGAGACGGGTGTTGTGGCGGTCGCGGGGGCCAGGGATTCTGGCGCTGGGCGCGATCCAGGCGCGGACGGGCGCAGACGGGCTTGCCTTAGGCACGCCTTTGGCGCGCCAGCGGTGCGCCCGCTCCGCGCGTCCGCTGCGCGCCCGCTTCGCGCTTCACGCGGCCGCTGTGCTGCTTGCACAGTCAGAATTGTAACGTTGAATCTGTGCTCACGGAGGCGTGTGTTACCCCGTTATGAGCCGCTGTCTACTCGAAATCAGACATACCTTTGATTGCCAATGGACTAAGGTCACCTTGGATAAATACAGGAAAGGGACGCTAGAGTCCTGCAAACAATTCAAATATTACAATTCTGACTGTGCAAGCAGCACTACCGCCGGAAAGAGGGGAGAGTGGCCCTCTTCCTCTTCTCAAATTTCCCAGAGCAATAAATATACGGATGTAAGATAACCCATGAATTTGTGAGTGAGGCCTAGGTGAGAGATAGGCCCATTCTTTTTATAAGGACTACTCGGCACATAGACCGCAAGCTTGATTGGGCCGGTTTTTGATACTGTTACAGATAACCCATGAAATTTCGAGTGAGGCCTAGGTGAGAGACAGGCCCATTCTCGTTATAAGGACTACTAGGCATATTGACTGCAGCCTTGATTGGGCCGGTTTTGGATATTGTTACAGATTCATTTTATCGGTTGGGAGATATTATTTCTTGTCCTGAGGAAGGTGGTGTGTTAAGCAGCGAAACCCACTGAAGCGCGTCGACGCAACTGTTTAAAGGCGTACTGTAGATTGTGTGAACATCTGCAACGTTTATTGTGAAAATTGCATGTATATAGAACATATATTGAACAAATGATTTATATCTAAAGTACGTTCCTTGATTACAGATGAGAAGAAATTTTCTCTTGCAGTTTCTCCCTTTAATCTTTATTGTGTGTTATACATGTCAGTTTGTTTTTAAATTTATTTTAAATAATGAATTGTATTTTGATTTTATGATTGATGTATTTTTAATAAAATATTTTTATGATTGTAAACACTTGCCCTTTGAAGGTGGTGGTGTTATGTTCTGGTGATATAATTGTTTGGATATAATTATTCTTAATTGTGTGGATAAGTGTGTGTGCTTGGTTGTAGCAATCAGCCCAAAGGGGATCTTCTTCTAGACTACACTGGTAATGAGGGCCTTAATAAAGAGGTAGAAACCACCAGCTTAATTTCCTTTGCTATAAGGACAGTATTGTAGAGGAAATTTAGCCAGTGGATTAAACTCCATACTTACTGCTTATTCCAGAAATTGGACAATGTTCACTCACCACCAATGTCTAAAGGAGGCCCTAAGCAGGTAACCAAAAATATCATACTAATACGTGTAAACTCTACAGACCCTTCAACAATTTAGCCCTATTTCTGTTTGGCTAGAACTCCCCCTCCTCTGACCCTTTTGTCACTTCTTGGTGCTATATTCGTTTTTTTAACAGAAGTACCATCCTCTTATTTCCTCTTGGCCTTCCGATCATTTCTCTACACTGTCCTACTAGGTCTTGATGAGGGTGCTCAGACTTGGGTTGGGTAAGAGCTGTGGTATCACTTAGCTTAGCACTGTATTAACCCTAAACCCCCTAATCAACCTAAGGCCTCCTTATAATTCCCATATAAGTGACTACATCTGTTACTGCATATATCATAATTATGGGTTGTGGGGAATTTATCATATCTGGTAAATACCAGGGTGATAAAATCCACATTCCCCGGATAAATGTTGGTGTGTCAGATATGCTGAAATTCACCAGGGGAAGTATACCCAGACAATATTGAAAATGCAGGATTTGGTTCTTTAAGTACCAAAATCTACATGGTAACCCCATTTTAGAGATAGAACTTGCACAATAAAATCCGAACACACTCCTGTTGGATTTTATAGAACACCGGTGCACCCCTAATGAGACTCCAAGTCAAAAATCGTGCAATATAAACGTAAGTCTCTTCCCACTTGTGCAGTTGAGTCCCTCACATAAGTCTCAGTCCCTGAAAGGTGCATGCCGTTCTGACTGACCAATGACAGGAATTTGAGCCCAATGCCCCAGTATGGTACTAGTCCAATATTATTTTGACACCAGACCCCTTCAGTCTTTGTGTTGGCCTCCTTGGATGCTTGAGCAATGGCTACAGATGTAATTGTCCTTTAATCATGCCCTAAGAGCAGTGCTTGCAACTATATCACAATCAGTGATGAATCCCTGAAGGTACATTGAGGGTTTCACTTATTGCAGAATAGGGACAGACCAGACAAAGGAGATCTGAGAAAAGTTAACTTGTACAGACATATATAAAAGGCGTTTGTCTCAAGGCACACAAATCAGAGCAGAGCTGAACTGAGATAGAACAAAATGAGAAGTACCAAATCTGTGCCATGCTCCAGTCCTAGCCAAAAAAATGGAAACAAGGAGTCTACTTTCACTACATTGTTTGCTTTCTTTTACCCTGATGTGGCACTCACTATGAATAATTAAAGTGTAAGTTGTCTAAGAGGCAATTCTAGAAGGTCAGGAGGAAGAAAAACAGGGGTCTCTGGGATCTAAGAAAAGTTTTGGGCTTGCATGGAGGAGTGAGGACAGAAGGATAACATTAGGCAGGCTCATCTGCTTTTGAACTATAAGGGCACCAACTGACAAAGAGCTCTGTCTCTCACCTTTGCATGTGCATGGTACTAGTCTGCTGGGGTCTAAGCCACGCCATGACTAGGTCTTGAATGTCTTAGGGAGCCTTGGGGACCTTGAAAAGGATGTGGAGTGCGACCCCCTACTCAAACTTTAGGCTTCCTTGGGCTTAGTAGAAACGGTGGAATCTGGGCCTTTTAGAGATTGTTTCCCCGAATACAAGTTGCACAGTACTGGGATGGGTTTATCACACAGTCATTTGCATGCAAATTTACTGTTACCATGCAGTAAATCTGGCCAATACTGTGTAATTGTAAGTTAAACCCAATGGAATGTGAAATTACTGTGTGGGGGCTGTTTTTCCCAATGTAAAACTACAAGGAATTTGCGGTTCCATAGGATTTTTCCATGCACAATTACTACCTGTTCTGATCAGACCTTAAATGTATGTGGCTCTGGAGGAGAAGGCGGGAGGAATAAGGAAAGAAAGGGAAAGATTTTTTTAGCAGGAGTAAGCATTGCTTCCCCATTTTAGAAAAAAAATGGAAATGGGACTTGGCTGCAGCTGCAGCCAAAGTCTCATGCGATTTTTCCTGATGTTTTTACCATCCGAAAAAATCTAGGGCCTGATTTAGAATTTGCCAGATGCAATACCCCTACACAACTGTGATAGAGATCCTGTCCGCCGCATTACAAGAGCCATAGGATATAATGCACTAGTAATATGGCGGGCGGGATATCCGTCAGGTTTGTGATAGTGTGTCCCATCTACAAAACTTTGAAACAAGGCCTTAGTCAGGTCCTGCCAGGTCCTCCAGACCTGGAAAAAACAGGTATGGAAAACCGATCAACTAATAATCAGTTGGAACAAAATTAATGCATGAAAGCATGCATTGGTTCAGTTCTGGCTAACTCCTAATAGGGCCCTGAGTAATTTTGGCTTAGGTTGTCAGCCTTGATTGCTCTTCCACTTTCTCCCTCATGCATGGGGTGTATTTGTTCATCAATAGACAATACCCTTACTGTTAAATAAGTTCATGGTTACTGCTCACATCACCTATTCCAGTACGTGCCCGTTTAGTATCCTTTTACTCATTCATAACCATCTCTGCCTGGTGCAAGTTGCCATATAGATTACTCGTCATCTCTGATTAGATCCTCTTTTTTTGGCATATACACACTCAGCATCCCTTAAAGCCAGTTTGGTGCTGAGCAGCTGCCTATATGTTTTAGTCCTTATTACAATTATAACTTAGACGTTCAGCTCTCACATACCCGCACACCTCTCAATGCTATGTACTGCATCCCATAACATGATAACCGCATCTCGGTGGTCATATGCACAACATGAAAACAGTTCCTACATAGGCTCAAACAAAAAAACAGCATCCTTCCAACCACACACCCGATGTAGCTTGCTTTCAGTGAGGGTAATCGCGTCAGCGCCTCTAACCAAAGGAAATTTCACTTGGCATGCTCTATCAAGAAGGCTGCCCTATAAAACTGTGGTATAACATGACCTGCTTACCTACTCCATCTCCATCACTCAGGTCCATGATTGTCTTGCTGCCTGTCCCTTTTGTATGCCCCTTTGAGGATGCCCTCTCCACTCCCTTCTGTTTCCCTTCTATCCTAATCATGATACGGCTCTTCCTCTGCTTCTGAAAATCACAGACTCTTGCATGTCTGCTTTAGGGGATACTTGTTTGTGCATCCTGACCGGCAAGTTCATGTGGTCCAAAACATGTCCCTTCTTAGTATTTAATAAGGGATTCTAAAACCCTGCTCACAACCGTCTGAAACCCCCTTCGTCCCTTCTTGGTTTGTGAAAAGAAGTTGGGCACTCTTCAAAGTGTTCATTTTATATAGAGTTCAAGGCTTTTTCCATCGTTCCAGGTCCCCCTCCTGTGCCCATAATATTCTCAATCTGGTCTTCCCAAGGGTGACAACCTGGCATGGAGGCAAATTCAGACAGAAATGTAAAACAATTCAGGGCAAAGGGTCAAAAATCAGTACAAAAAATCAGGACAAAACCCCACTAGTTTTTCAATGCATTTATTTACTATTTTCTATATTGCACTATTCATTCACTGCTGTGCTGTGTATGAGTATGCCTGTAGGTATGTTTGGGAAACATTGAGGTAAGTGACTTTTTCACCTTCTGATAGTTTAGACAAGTTGAACAAACACATCTGACTCACCCGACCCTCATCTAGACGTCAAACCTAAAAATATTAACGAGGCAGAGCAGATGGTGTGGGTGACAGTCTCACATCAAATGTGAGGATGTGAGGTACCCACAATGTGTCTGTTGTCTCACAGCACCAAGTAGGCCTGACTTCTGCCAGGGACTCTATTCTTATCTCAGAACTGGGAGCCTGACCACAGAAAGAAAATTTAAGAGCAAGATGAAGTCAAGATCAGATGGGACATCTGCAGCAAGGGTCATTGCTAAGAACCAGACAAATACAAAAAGAACAGGGACACGTCCTAAAATCATATAGGCCCTTCATGAGTACTGGAAAGTATTGCGTACCTGGAGAGCAGTCACAGCAGAGAGGCCAGAAACAGAAGAGGCTCTGTCAAGTGGTTGAATAAGCAGCACCCTCCAACCCTGGCAAACTCTGCCGGTGTGATGGTCCAATGGTAGTACTTGTGGAGGGTGGGTAGGGCCCGGGCCCCTTGATATGTTGGGCCCTGGGAAATTGCTCACTCTGTCCATGTCTTAAAATGGCTCTGCAGTCGAGCCAAGCCTGAACCAGTGGTCTGGCTCATCCCTAAGTGCCAAAGAACATACAGAACCTTCAAAATATTGGGATGCAAATTACACAACAAACAAAATATGAGCATGGTAAAGATGCAGAAAGTGTTTCTTTAACACATGGAAGTGTTTCAAGTTATATTAGTATATTAGATCACAACATTGCATTGACATTTTATTTAATTGGAAGTTTCTAAACATCAACTTTAAAACATTTATGAACCCTCCCTCCTAACAAAGCCAGGAGTGAAAAAGCATACGAATTGTCAGACATCCCATATGTCATGGCCAATAATATTTGTATGGATGGAGGAATATTACAGGCTATTGAAGCATATACAAGTGAGGTTTTCATACAGGATCCATCTTGAACTAATTACTTGAATGTGCTCTCAAATGTCACTATCAAGTAAAGTAGACATATGAAATAACTTGATTTGACTCAAATAACACAATTTAGTTATGCAGGTGGTTCAGGATTTGAACCCAGGTTTCCTGGTCACACATAGTGCAATTACACAACTGACTAGATTACTTTCTTTTTCTCAATCTCCTTTAGCACCAGAGGACAGTGTTGTTGTACAATCCTGTCAGATGAATAGTACACCGTGTTACGTAAGTACAGATCACAGGTTAATTTGACACATTGTCTCAAATAAAAAAGGTACATAGTGAAGGTGAGGAACATCAGGACAACAAATGCTAACATCACTAGCTTTCTCAGTGGACGAAGGGCATTAAAAAAAAGTATGGATTCTGTGATCCTGAGTGCAATGCTGATGTGCAGTCAGTGAGGGTGGAGGCAGAATCAAAGGCGTAGCTAAAAAGAACAAAATATTCTGTGACTATTTTTTATCTTTCACCATCAGGTAACTGCATATAAAATAATGCACACCTTAAATGAAAAGTAAATGCAAGTTTTCAAAATTCAGTAGGAAATACACAATTTTATGTTATGAAACCTCTGTCGGTTATTGTGAGCACTACAGATGCCTTTGTGTGCAACCAGCAGGCCATAGAATTGAATTCTGTTTGGTTTGTCTTCAGGGAGCTTAAAGTGTCTTCATCAATTAACGCCACCTCTACCACACCCAGGCAACCTTTACATTTACAGATTAACCAACTGCACAGATCTACATCTCTTTTCAGGCAACCGGCACCCTTGCCAGAAGGCTTGTTTCTTGTTCATGTGTCTGCCCCTCCCACAGCACATGAGACCTTCCACTTCACCCGAGGCACTTAAACTGTAACACTGGTCTTTTAGCACTTAGGCTAAAATTATGGACAAATGTCATCCGTTGAGATCTCCATCATGGACAACGGACATTAGGATTAATTCATGGACGGTGGGTGAAAATTACAGATGGGTGGTCACCCTAGTCTTCCCTCAGCACCCACTGTTCTAACACAAGAGATTGGTTCTCCCACAGTTTGAGCAATCCTGTTCATTTTAGAGGAATACCCCTTTTTGGGGGTTCACATGGCATTACCTAACACTATTTTCACCACCCTTCCCTTGGATTGGGCACCCAGAACTGCGCTGGAGTGAAAGGGTTCATCAACCCACTGACCATATGGGAAGTTGGCACTGGCCTCTGGATACACCAATCGGGGACACAGATCTGTATCTAATTCTAAACATCATCAATTCCCTTGGCTATCATATTACCACTAGTGTCTGGTGCAGCGGGTGCAGTTGCACCAGGGCCCAGAGTCAGTGAATGTGAAAGGGAGAGTGTGTGTAAGTGA
Organism: Calotriton arnoldi; assembly: GCA_963921515.1. Lineage (NCBI taxonomy): Eukaryota > Metazoa > Chordata > Amphibia > Caudata > Salamandridae > Calotriton > Calotriton arnoldi. Next base: position 2,840,379 of record CAWUFW010001284.1, on the reverse strand, counting down.
GGGTGAGAACCAGCGAGTATGCGTATGTTTGTATGAGAGTTACGGTGAGAGATAGTGAGCATGAGTGAGAGTGTGAGCTAGAGTGAATGAGAGGGAAGAGAATGAATTTGAGAGGGGGTGAGTATGAGTGAGAGAGTGTGAGTCTGAGAGAGTACCATTGTTTTTGTTTGCATGTTTTATGATTGTGAGCCTACCCCGGGCCATGGCATACTCAATATAATTTTGGGCTTATGGTGGCACCCAAGGCAACATGCTGCCGCTGGCATATTGGAATGAATTCTTGGCAAAAGGGAAGGTACCCATGGCAAAATGTAGGCCATGACATCCTGGAAGTAATTCTTAGCATATGGGCCTCTGTGGAAAAATGTTGCCACCTGCATACTGGAGGAAAATCTTGGCTTGGAGCACCTGTGGCCAAATGGTGGCACTGGGACATTGCAGGTAATTCTTGCCATAGAGGGAGGTGCCCAAGGCAAAATGCAGACCATGAAATACTGGAAGTAATACTTGGCATAAAGGGACACCTATGGTAAAATGCTGGTGTTGGCATATAGGAGGTAATTCTTTGCCTCACAGTGGGCATCCATGGCATGTTGGGGTTGAGACGGCAGGCTGTGGGAAGCAAATTATGATAAAATGCTGCCTCTGAAATACCCAAGTTAATTTTTGACATGAAGGCTACCGACGGTGTATGGACTTTATCAATGGCAAAATTCTGGTACTGGAATATTATATGTAATTCTTGTCATAAGGGGAACCCATAACAAAATGCTGCCATTGGCACAATGAAGGTCATTCTTAACATATGGGGACTCTCAAGGCAAATAAAAAAAAAACGTGGGGCAAACTCCTGGCAGGTATTACATCTCGCCACTTTCAAAGTTCTCCAGCCACCACCACTGCTAATCCTCCTAATAGGGGTGGTGGGCTGTGCTAGGTGTGGTGATGATGGCTCTAAGCCCTACCCATCATCTGCGGTAGATGCCTCAAAGTCAGCACAGCCTCGTCCTTGGGAACCTTGTGTTCTTGCTCAACCTGCTCTTTCCACTACTGTGCCCGTCCCAGATATAATGGACTCAGGTACAGAAGCTGAAGTTTTTGGCACTGAGTCTGAGGCCTGTATAGTAGAGGCAGCTGTGCCACTTGCAGCAGTGCTTGGTATGGTGTCTATTGCTCTTGTGGATCTACATGGTGTCGCTCTTGTACACACAGTTGTTATGGGTATGATGTTGCTAATGCTGGTAGTAGCAATAGTAGTTCAAAGAGAAGGGGATGATTCTGTTAAGGACCAAGAGGCTGGAATCAATTAAGCTAAACAGTGGACAATTGCCTCTTGGACCATCAATGCTCTATTCGTTTTTTAACCTCAGGTCATCTATTTTGCCTGCAGGTGAGTTTTGATTAGTAAACAACATTTAATACATTTAGATTTAATGAGACAAGGTTTGAGCCAACATACAGTTATTGATTGGGATAAACAAAACTCAAAAGTCAAAATATTCAAAAAAGGTTATATTCATTTGTTTTTTTCTTTGGTTTTCTTTTCAAAACATAGAAGATTATTGTACAAACATGACGATGACTTTTTCAATAGACAAATTACAAAGACTCTATGTACAATAACAATGAAACATAACATACATGACATAAATTTCATTGGTCTTCAAATACAATTTTGATAGTCCTACTATATTTACAAAGTATAGGGTCTTAATAATTTATACGGCCTCTATACTATAATCATTCTTGGGTCCAAAGTGTTGAGGTCAGGGAGAGCCTGTCTAAGTACGAAACAACTAAGCTGTCTGAGTCCAGATTAGGTAGAAATCTTTGAAATCTATATAATTCTGAACAGGAAAACCCTTGCCCTCGGTGAGGGGGGTGCCGACGCATTTCGACCTTCGTGTGGGGACCGTGAGGATTTTCGGAAGGTCTTCCTCAGGGCTGGGAAATTGTGTGTAGGACTCCAAACTTCATGAGTGCCAACATATCTCTTATGCTGATGTGTTCGTCCAAACGGACGGGACGCTTTTTGTATTTCTTCTTTGCTGTCGGGGGTGAACCCTCTTCTTTTTTGTGCTCTGTTTCGCTCGTCCGTCTCTGATTTTCTGGTGCTTTTTGTCAGCCATCACATCAGCATAAGTTTGGGTACATGGTATCAGTATTAATTGGCTATGTACAGTAGGAACAGAGGCGGTTATTGCAATGTGATTTATTATTGTAGTGTGATTTTTTTTGCACATAATGGGGCAGATTTACAAGCCCCTTGCGCCGCCACTGGCGGCGCAACCTGCTGAGTGATATGTACAAGCACACGTAAAGCCACCCTGCGTGTCTTTACCGGTGCTTGTAAATATCGCCCCTTTTCACGCAACACTTTGCGTGTTAGGGGCACGACATGGGTGTTGCTGTGGGTGTTCCCACGCAACACCCATGTCCACTGATGCATTTCCAGATTTACGAGGAATCGTAAATCTGGAAATGCGTCAGAATGCTATGCCACCCTAGGGGTGGCGTAGCGAAGTGCAACGAGGAGAAATGTTTTCATTTCTCCTCGTTTTTTTCCTCTTTCAATGCGTGCTGCATTCTACAGCACACATTGGAAGTGGAAATCACCTCAATTGATTGTTTTTGTACAGGAAGGTACCCTTCCTGCACAAATACAATCTCCCCACGACGCAGGCATCCTTGCACCATGGTGCAAGGGTGCCTGTGCCGGGGCATGGCAGCAGTTTGTGCGCCAGCGCAGGGGAAAGCACAGAGATGGGACGTATTGTTGTACATATGTCGCATCCCTGTGCTTCAAAACTAATGCAGCGCTGTGCAGCAAAATGACTTGCGGCACATTGCTGCGTTAATTTCTTGTTTTCTGTAGGTGCCCCACAGACCTCGGCTCTGCCTTCACCACCGCCTTCACCACCTCCTCAGGAATTATCTGCAGTTCCTTTCCATTAAATGTCACCCTCCTCCAGGGCCTGCTTTAGGGCAGTGTGACTGGTGCGGTCGCACTAGGCGCTGACCTGGGGGGGGAGTCACTGACTCCAAGGGGGCGCTGTGTTTAGCAATAACTTACGATTTAAAAGTACCTACTGCAGAGTTACTTGTGCTTCAGGCAGCAATAAAAATGTCAAGATAACTCTTGTGATAAATGTTCCTGCAGGAGAAAGATCTGAGTTTTGTCTAGTGGCAGTTTTGACTCACCATAAAGTAGTGCAGAGGGTTAATATGCCTGCTGCAAAGAACAGATCTTTTTATTTTTAAATTTTTAGAACAGATCTGTATTTCATGTGGATAGCTGAGTGGATTAGTAAAGCCAGCCATTACCAGCGCTTTGAAACAAATGAAATGTCTGTGGGAGTGGGGGCACTTTTCTCGGGCGGTAGTGAGGAAATCCGAGGAGGAGGCCATGAGGAGGTGCAGGGCAGGCCTTATGCTGGTGGGGTCTGGTGCAACAATGTTTGTTGGCATCCCTGCATCCATGGTGAAGGTGGTGACCACCTCCACCACGGATTCCCTCACTAGCACCTTTTAACAATGCCACTCAAGTCTCCAAAACCACTCTCTTTCAGATGCATTTAATTAGTTATATAGCGCCGCTCGTACCAGTGTCGGGTGTCAGAGCACTTTGCATCACACACAAATTACACAGAGACAATCAATCATAAGTGTGTAAATCAGCGTGTAGGAAATGTTACATAAGCCAGAGGGTTACAAGGTGTAGGTGTAGGAGTGATGTCATTCATACTGGTAGGCAGTATAGTTTAAGAGTGCTTGGTCTGGAGAAGCACAAACTCAGAATTGAAAACGTAACACCATAGTTGGGGGTTCTCTTTAATAATAAGAATCGATTTCTACCCAAATGAACCCTTTTTGCTACATTAATCTATGCTCTAATCATGGGTACTTGCAAACATTTCCTTGGAGGCCACAAAGTACTGTTGTAGCATGACTCAGGGCCGCACTTATGCCAGCGGGCTGAGAGTCGGGGTAATGAAAGGTGGGCGTAGGGGGATGTGAAGCAGATGCATGGTGTGAACAACAAACCGAGTCACATGACTTTTGTCTGCCACTAACGCTCTATTCTCATGCACCAAGAATTAAAGTCAGAACATTACCTTCTAATGTATAACGTGAGAGGGAAAGAGATACACTGGTAGTGGATGAATTGCAAAATGTGAAACCAGAAAACCTTTATTTATGCCTGTTTCACAGCTTTCCGAATGTTCCTGATCTGACACGTGAACAGCAGCCTAGCAGCTTGTTACCAGGGGGCTGCAATTGAAGGTCAGGCGGGGGCCGCATGCCCCCCCCGGGTCGTTCTTTGTGCATCACTGCTCTAATCTATACCTTGCAGTTTGCATTCAGTTCTTTGATGACAGTTAATAATTCACTGTTCTATATTTGGATTTTAACTTATAAACTTCAAGTAACAAAAGGGGTCTCTTACAAAAGCAGTAATCCCCTGACCTATTTAAATTATATGCACTTTGTGATCTGCATCGCCACGTTCTTTGCAGCAGGCATATTTACCTACTGCGCTACCTTATGATGAGTCAAAACTTCCACGAGACAAACCTCTGTTCTGTCTCTAGGAAGAACATTAATCACAAAGTTACCTTGACATTTTTATGGTTGCCTGAAAATTGCTGGAGGTCAGGATCGTGGCAGCAGGTGCTTTTAAAACCAAATTAAACTTTCGAACTCGGCGCCCCCTGAAGTCATCAGCACCCGGTGCGGTGGCACCGGTTGCACCGCCCTAGAGCCGGCCCTGGGGGGAGGCGCCAAAAAAGATTGTTGCATTAGGCGCCACCAGCGCTGAAGCCAGCCCTGCTCTCCTCACACAGCTGGAGGCCATGATGTTGTTTTATGTTGCTACCAACACCAAATAGCAGAGCAAGGTGGATTGATATGTATTGTAAAATCCCAAAGGGCTGCTGATGGCCTGGCAGGGTTGGATTCTGGCCTCAAGTGGCCTTTGTGCTGCAGTAGAGGCAAGTGGATGGCTTGCAATGAAGGGTGCCACTTCTTCATCTGTATTGGTAATGTAGATGGCAATAGGAAATTATGCTTTTCGTGTTGTATGGGACACTTCTTGCTCGAGCGCTGTCTTTGTGCATGCACAAATTTACCAACTGGTAATTTTTCATGTGGTATAGCCATATGAGGAAATTTCAGGTGCTCTATCACGCAGTACATCTCATATTGTTGGACCTGTAAAAAATTGTATTTCGCAATTTCCCCGGTCAGATTTACCAATTGGAAACGGGTTTGGAAATAACACACTCGAGTGCCAACTGACTTGTAATCGGGCCTAACAGGCACCAGATGCTGGGTCTGCTCTGTTTTCTTTACTCTACAGGACATTTTCTGTTTTACTATGAAGCAGGTCCTCCCCTTAGGAAGGGCCCCGCTTCTGTTTGTTGACCTGTGCTCAACAAAAACGTCTGACATACCAGCAACAATTAGCATCGGACACCTAAGTTGTTTTTTTAGGTCGAGCCTGGGCAGCACATGCGCTGCTCTGCGAGGCATGCTGTATTCGAGTATGGACTTGAAGCTCCGCCCACTCTCCGCCCATATTTTTCATTGGCTTGTGTCATTGTCCTTTGTAAATGCTGGCTTCTGGTTCGTTAATAGGCTTGTTAGTCCCTTCTTAATACCACCTTGTCGTCATTTGTAACCTCCCATGAGGACTAGCCCTTTTACTTCTGTTGTTACACTGTCTGTCTTATTTAGTCTGTAAGCATTATTTTCTTTAATGAGTTTCTCTTACTACAGGCACCACATGCTTTCCTGCAACATTCAGCGCGCCTTGCACGCTTTCACTTTCAAAGCAGCCCGGGACACTGGCGGCTGCTTCTCTGAAATGAAATAGGTCTCGCATTTACAAGAATTTGAGCTATTGGCATTGTAAATGACAATGCCTTCTATTTATATGTTAATTGTCAAAACAGATAAATAAAAGGCATTGGTCCGGATTCACAAAGGTAAACTGAGACAAAAGTCTAACTTTACGACTTTCAGTATTCAGAAAGGGCATTTACTAGTAGTAAAGTTAGACTTTTGTCTCAGATTTTCTTAAGTTTTGTCTCAGTTAGATTTAAGACCAAAACGTAAGTTAAACTGAGACAAAAGTCTAACTTTACGACTTTCGGTATTCACAAAGGGCACTTACTAGTAGTAAAGTTAGACTTTTGTCTCAGATTTACTTAAGTTTTGTCTCAGTTAGACTTAAGATCAAAACTTAAGTTAAACTGAGACAAAAGTCTAACTTTACTACTCGTAAATGCCCTTTGTGATTACCGAAAGTCGTAAAGTTAGACTTTCATCTCAGTTTACCTTTGTGAATTGGGCCCATTGTCATTTACAATGCCAGTAGCTTAAACTCTCGCAAATGCGAGACCTATTGCATTGATTCTGTAGAGGCAATTTATGGTAGCAGGAAGCTGAGAAAATAATTGATCAATGGTACACAAATTTTCTGTTTCAACAATGAGTTGCCTTGAAAAGACCACATTCAAAACTTATTACAATAAAACATACTCCATATGTCATATACATGGCCACATCGAGGTACTGGCTATCATCGTTCACAGGAGGAATCAGAAGTGCTAAAAACTGAAAAAATAAACAGACTCAACTACCTCAGCTTTCAAATATTGTAGAACTCTTTCAGCACCTCTGAAGTTGAGGCAGGGCTTGCCAGGGTTAAGATCTTCGTCATCGTTTGTCCCTCATAGAGCACATCAATAGTGACCTGGGCTGCTATGTGTTCAAGGAAAATGGCCCATCTGTCCCGTAGGTGGCTTAGAAAAAACTAGTCATAACTGTGACGCCCCCACCCACTCACGCCTCTAGCCATGATGTAGTGCTTAGGTCCAGGCCCCATACCAAAATGCACCTATGAACCAGGCATGGAGTTTCCATTCTGCCCTTCCCAATCTCTCCTCTACCTCGGCTACAGCAACACCCTCCCTTCAGCTGCATGGTCAGGCAGGAATACTAGTTACATGGATTCAGCCCACTCCATCTTCCCCTGGCTAGGTCCAAAAATAGATAAGAAAGTCACACCTGTGAGTCTTTCAATTCGTTTTCCTCATGTAAATGTATAAATCCGCGAGCCAACCATCTGATCTACTTGGCTTCCATTGCCATCTCTTCTAGAAATGAATGATGTGAAATCTACACAATGTATACTACTCCAGAGGGACCCACAAGCAGGCCAAGGAAAGGTATTAAGGAAGCCCCACCCCCAGACATATCTTTATAGGCAGTGCCAATTTGATGCTTTACGTGAGCTGAAAAATGTTTTAAAGACCATGAACTCCAAGTGCTTCTAAGAGAAAATCTGCATGTGTTGCAGGTATTCTGCTTAGAAACAGAACTATGCCTGGCAACCCAGAACACAACATTCTAGACCCTCTCAGGGATCGTGGTAGCAGGTCATCACCTTTCGTTCTCTCACTCTTACATGTCCACAATAAACAGAAAAGGGACACAACGAAAGCTTACAATATTTATTGCAACTATCATGCTCTATTTTGTAACAACTGCGCTGCAATTCGAAAACATATCCAGGCCAAAAATTAGATTTTTTTACCTGATACTCAATATACTCAATACTCAATAGACTGTACACAATGAAAAGCCCTGTCATATTGACTGACAGATCTGACTAAGCGTACCCTCACTATTGAAGCAGTGATATATTAAAGATCTCTGGGATTAGCGGTGGACCCCATACCTGGCATGCATAGGTAGCTGTTCTATATCTCAGGTAGCGGAGTTCGCTCTCATCTTGGGACCTTTGCTCTGCAAAAATGTCTTCTCTCTGTTTTCAAAACGATAAGTCCCAGCTTATATGATAAGAATTGCATGTTCAAAGCAGCAGCTGGATTTCTCTATTATGTCTTGGTGTTAATGTCCGACCACAGAGAAAACAGAGCACTGTATTTTTCGACCTTGGATTAAATGTTCCGTCTGAATCCCAGCAGAAGAACTAAATAACAAAACATGTACAGTCTATTTGTAAAATAACTGTGTAACATAAAAACAAGCGTGATCTTTTGTAACGTGCAAAGCAAAAGCGGCCTACAACGTGCACTGTTAAACTAACTTAGAGAAGAAAACACAGGGGCCCCTGTAGGAAACATACAACACATGCAGAAAGCTTCCCAGTATAATATTGCTTCTCCTTTTACAACACTCCTCCCCTACCCCCTAAAAACAGAAAATTTGCAAAACGTTCTAGTTACATGCACCTGGAATTGCAAGCTGCTCCACCACTTTAGATTTTTGAAAATAATATTTTATTGCCAGATGGCAGAGAAACACATAAGCCCCCATTGACAAATTCTTGGAATTTGCAGATGGATCCGATTATAGAAGTTACCCAATCGATCAAGTTTTCGTGATTTGTGGTAATACCACAAACCCAGAAATAGTCCCACAAGGACTCCAACTGCTGAAAGCTGCAAGGAAACTACAGGGGCGAATGGGAAATAATCGCGGTAATTAGACAGAGAATTAAAGATTCTCTTTGTAATTTCCCCTTCCTCTGTGAATTCTCAGGGTTAATATAGCTGTTTTGTTTAAATGAATGCTTTGTAGTAATGAAAATTCATACTCGAGCTAACCTAGGGCGAAATAAACTTTAGACCCCATTGTTCTGATGTTTCACTAGCATACAAATTTAAATATGCCCCAAAGAGAAGGATGAAGAATTTTAAAGACTGCTCTGAATAAAGTATACACATTCAAGGTTGAACCTCGCTATCCAAGGGAGAATCATATATTATGTAACCCTTTCTGTTCCATGCGTAGATGATTGCTTGTGAGAAGCTCTATGTAGTAGAATTATGTGAATAAATTTGAATGTACTCAGTTGTAAATGTTTCTCATTTGCTTTGCTCTGATTGTGAACCAAGTACTACTGTAGTGAATGTATGAAATCCTTTGTTTAGAACCCAATAAAAAAGTGTGATTTCTGGATATGACGGGCAACCATTTTCCACTTGCTTTAGAAGGCGAATCTGTGCTAGAACTTTTTCCCATCTTTGACTCTGTACTTTGATGATCTGAACTTTACTAAGTTCTTGATTGATTCTGTACTTTAGCTGAGCTTTGAATCTGATTTATTGACTCATTGATTTTGACTATATTTAATGTAATCCTGTATGCCTAAAATCCATAAATAAGGTCAAGACTTCATTGTCCGTCCTTCTTGTAGGGCCAAATGCGTTCTACATTTCTGTCATTTGAAATTGCCACCTTTTGACTTTTTACAGTTGAGAGGAGTCCAGTGGGGAGCAAGTCCATCTAGGGACCACACCGCTCCCGACCCATTAAGGTGCGGTTTGGGGCAAGATTGTGTGGGTTTTTAATGCTGTCAGATCTGGTAGAAGAGTTGATGGTTTTGACTGGACTGTCTGGTACCAAGTGGACTAGAGTAGATAAATTGGCTTTTAGAAACCAAGAAATGCACCTACATGGTTCAGACGTTTTTGCCCCGAGATTCAAATTCAGTCTGACCCAATTTGCATCCCCGATTCATGGCGACCATGGGGTGATGTGACAGCTGTCCTGAGATTCCAAAAGCTACTTTGTCAATATCAACAGGGAAAAGCATTGTGTATATGTAAAAGTGTGAGTGAGACTCGACCAAAGTGGTGCATGTTGGAATTTGTAGTTTGAGAAAGAGTGCTGTGTCATCCAGTGGTTGGATTTTGAATTCACGTATTATGTGGCTTTGATTTGTAGGGACTGTGATTATCGTTTTGTTGATGCTTTTCTTTTTTATTTTATGAGGGTGCGCATTGTGTGATTTTGCCTATATTCATGATGCTTAATAAAGTTGAGACATGAAGTTGTAATTTAAGTTGGTAGGACTGGTCGAAGTCTGTGATTTTGAGATCTAGTTATTTTGTCTTTTTGTCTATGAGGGTTGAGGTGTGTGAATGCATTAATCTAGATCGTTTTTTGTTTCTTCCTTGGTGCATGGAAGTGAACATATTGGTTAAATGTGAGCTCCCGCAGGTCAAGAGTTTGCTGCTGTGTGATTCTGAGTGCTGTGAAAGGCACCATCTGTATCTTCAAACTGTAATATTCCTTTCCGTTCAGGAGAAGCAGACAATAGTAGTTTAGAAAAAGTTTATTGAGCTTTGTTCACTGACATTTTGCTGTACTGCTTGCATATTAGAGTGCTGCGCTGGGATAGGCTAATTGGTGTCGTGAGCCATGCCATGATTGGTTGACTTTTGCCCTGGTTATGCTTGGAATGGCGACAGGTAATAGAGACTGCACTGTGACTGGATCGATTGCGAGAGAGGCAGTGACCTGAGTGGTTTTTGAAGATTGATGAAACATGCAGTATCATTCTTTGAAAGCTTCAAAATCTTTGACCAACAAAGAGAAATTACAGCGAGAGGGAACATCTGCTGGGGAGATGGCAGCCAAGAACGGGCTATAGATGTGTGTATGGCTCTAACAATGGCACCAGTATACCGAGAAAGTTGTGGATTTACAATTCCCATTAGACAGTACTTTCCACATAGCAAAACAGCCTCGCCGTCTCGAAGGTCGTCCGGGTCCCGCCGTGTCGTCGTTGCGCCACATAGATTGGAGTAAGTGTACATCCTCCCCCCCAGCCCCCCTTAGTCAGGGGGGGGAGGACAGCTCCTTCGAGGGCTCAGGGCAAGTCGGTAGGGTTTGAGGGCGACGATGTTGCGAGTATAGTCGTCCGAACCCCCCTCTCCACCTCCCGGTCCCAATCGCAGGCCACATTGTGGCAACCCGTCCAGCTGCAGTTATCCCCCACCCCGTGTGTTCGTGGTTGGGCACCGCTAGGTGGCTGGGGCCGGGGTGCAGTGTGGGATCGGCCTGGGGTTTGGGTGAGGGGGCCTAGTCGCGGGTCTCGATCGCGGGACCGCCCGTACAGAGCTCACTCCCTCTACTAGGCAGGCCTTCCGCCTCCTGCCCGGCGGCGTGTTGGCAGCACCGATGCCCCCTCCTGCCGGACAACAAGGCGCAACGTCCCCGGGAGTGGGCCGAGCATCACGGTTAGAGCACCGAGCCTCGGCACACCAGACAGGCTCGGTCTCGGGGTGCATCACGCCCTTCACGTGTCAGCTTTGAGCAGTGGCAGTATCTCAGCCAATGAGGTGTACCGAAGCGCGATTATTGCATACTGAAAACTTTACCTGGTCGCTGGGGCACACAGATTAGCAGCGCGGTCTGGGCGATGCAGTTCGATCCTCGGCGCCCCCTGGGGGGCGGGCGCGGGTACAAGGGTGCTCGCTGCCCGAACAATGCCGCGCCAATGTGGTGTATCACCGCGCGGAATGAGAGCGGTGAATTTTAATTTGTAGTGAGCTACGGATGGCCGAGCGGTCTAAGGCTCTGCATAGAGCTCGCAGTCTTCTCCTGGAGGCGTGGGTTCGATCCTACTTCTGGCAGTGTCTTTCGAAACCATGCTGAAGGGGGAGGGTAAACCAAGGGTCGGTGGTCAAAATCTCGCCGGGGCTTCTTAGCAGCTACTCGGGGCGTAGGACTCGGCGCAAGGCCCTGGGTTCACCCCCTACCCACCCACCCATATCACAATGTGGACTCCGACGGGGAGATTAGCTCTCCGCGTTTGCCTGCAGTGCTGCAATGCTGACGGTGTGGTTCAATCCCGGGGCGGAGCTACAAACGTACGTGCTCGTCTCAGAGGCACGCCAGCAGGGTGTTTGTGAGGGCAGCGTGTTAGGGAGAGCCCGCCGCACGATCGGCCCGTGCAGGGGGGGCCATGATGTTGACGGCATGCTTGCTCACACCCCCCTTCCCCCCACCCGGTACCGGATGGGTGCAATATCACCGGGGGTGCAGGGTGGATGGCATGATGTCATGGTGTCGACGGCTGGCTTGGGATCTGAGGTAGGAATAAGTTTACATTTCCCGTGTCCCTGCCCGCGTTGCGTGCGTGAGGGGAGACCGACCTACCAGCTAGTCGATCGTCGGTGCCAGGGCGCCGTGGCTAGGGCGCGTTTAGGGTCCTGGGGCCCATGGGGGGCTATTGCTTTTGTGGGATCAACAGCACAATTCCGTAGGGGCCATGGCAGCGCCAGCTGGGGCAATGGTCGGCGTCACGGACCCTCAGGAAGGGCGGGACGCGGAGGGTGGTGATCAGCAAGCGGTCTCTTTCTTATTACCGCTTCAGTGATGGGCTTTGCGAAAGGCGTGTGGGTGTTTGGAGGTGGTGCATTCTTGGGGAGCACCACTTATCTACACTGACAATGGTTTGATTTAAAGTACAGTTCAAGCTAGTTGCTCCGCAGAATTTGATGTTATGCCATCGCAAGAATGGGACCTCTCAGGAGGAGGTAAGTGGCCCACGTTCGAGCGGCAATGATGGGTGGGGACCATGTTCGAGTCCCGGTGCCGGTTAGCCACTTTAGGGCACACAAATGCAGGTTCCTTTCGTCCAAAGTCAGTCTGGCCTTGGGCCCTGTTTATGCATGCGTTGGTTCGTTGCAGCACATGTTGGTCCCAGTCCCTGCGCAGGCCTTCCTGTGCAGGGTGCCAGAGCACGGAAGAACACACACTGAGTACGCAGATATTGAAGCATACGTGTGTAAATAGATATTGGGAATGTTACATAAGACAGAGCACTACAAGGTGTAAGAGTTAAGTCAAGCATACGGGCAGGCATAATAGTTATAGAGTGCCTGGTATGGAGAAGTACAGGGTTAGAATTTGAAAGGCTAACACCACTAATTGGGGACCACTCACTTACGCTTGTTTTGTTTCTAAGCAGGTCGGGACCGGACGTTTCAGCTGCTTACACCAGATTGAGTCTTGGTGCAGAGGCACCTCGCAGGTAGAGGGGGCCCTGACGTTGAGGGGCAGCTTCGCTAGGTCGTGGACCGGGCAAGGGCGCTGTGCAGGTAATGGGACTCAGCCGCATACTCTGCCCCCCCTCGCCCCACCACCCCTCACCCCGCCGCTAGCTTTACCCATCCCGCACTCACCATGCCAAATTTACAGCCGAATGCGCGGCAGGAAGGCAGGGGAGACAAATCGAGGTGGTCGCATGGCCTCGCATTGGCCTCAGCTAAACGATTTTATTTCCCCACCGCAGCTCATCCGGACATCCACGGTACTCGCAGCCTCCTGGGGACCACTGGGACGTCTCCGCAGGACAAGGGTGAAAGCAACAACTAGTACGTTCGATCAGGTCACGAGGGCAGGAACTGTGTTGAAGTATGTACCTGGGAGGCACTAAGTGGTAAACGCGCCGGGGTCGAGGGGCCCATGGAAACGGCTGCTCTACGGCTGGGAGATTTTGCTGCTGGCTCAGTGCTGGGACTCACCTTTGTCTTTTGTTTTAGGGCACGGCTGGGCAGTCGGCCAGACAAAGTACAGCATGAACAGCCAAGGGACCCCCGCCCTCTTATTCTCGCAAGTCAGCTGTGTGGATGAGTCGCAACCGAGCACGTCCCAGGATTTAGTGTGGGGGACCTTTATGGCAATGGCAAAAGCCAAGGGAGTGGAATGGGCTCAAGAGATGCTTGACGCCTGCGGGCAGGAGGATTCCGGGGTGTCACTAGACCAACCGTCAGGAAGCCAGGCAGGACCAACCGAGCAGGTGCCTCTCAGGTCAAAGCGGTCACGACGGCCCACCAACAAAGACTTCCCTGCGGATCCCCCCCCGGCCAAGGCCAGGGTGGTGGCCGCGCAACAGTCTCCAGCGCCGGTGGCTGCTCTTGCTAACCCCCCGCCCCCTGCCACAACGGGCGACGCGAACATTGTGAAAATTGGTAAGGCAATGGACAACATGTTGGCTTTGATGAATACATTTCAGACACGCTTGGACAGATTGGAGGTGCCCCCTTTAGTTGTGAACGCAGCGCTGGTGCCCAGGGTGCCACCTTCAATTACTCAGGTCTGGGCGGGCCAGGCTGGTGGGGCATTGCCTGCAAGCGAGACAGGCAGCATGGTAGCTGCCCCTGAGGCAGGAATGAACGTGACGGCACCTAGGCGTAGTGCAGGGCAAGATATGGTCCCCGCCAGCGGGGAGGGACAGCACAAGACGGCAGCGCCTTCTACCAGCAACGCTCCCGCATCAGCGGCTCCTCCTGCCCCCTCTCCCGTCCCTGCGCCCGCTTCACCGCTGGTACAGACCATCTCCCCCCCCCACCTGCTCACAAGTCTGTCCACCGCAAGTTTGGGCCCCCGACGACTCCAATGGTAACAGTAGCTCCACTAGCGTCAGGGCGTTGTTCTCTGGTGTGGGAGGTGCCTCAGGCCGCCAAGGAAGGCATTTGGAGAAGGGAATGTGTGGACATCTTGACCCTACTCATGCACAGCAAGGCAGGTTTAGACACCAGGAAGATGGGGGGGAAAGAGGAGGACAAGAAGGTGCCGTACCAACGCTGGCCAGAAAAAACAATAGAGAATTGGGTGGAGGCCTTCACGATTCTCTCAGCAGTAGTAATGGAAAGACACCCAGAGCAGGGCCCTGCCCTGATGCAGTATTCCCACACCATCCAACAGGAGGCTAAATTGTCGGGTGGGCTAGGATGGTTTTACTATGATCAGGAGTTCCGCAAGAGGATGTCATTATGCCCGGAACTAGGGTGGGACCAAAAGGAGATCCAACTCTGGATCCAACATATGGGTAGACCAACCACAGAGTGCAGGGAGAAGGGGGCGAAAGCGCAGAGAGGTGGTGATAATCAAGGGGCCTCCAAAAAATCAGGTAAGCGCGCCTTCAAACAGCCTTTTCGAACACAGCAAGGGGGGGGCCAGCAACAAGGGAATAAGAGGTTCTCATCCGGCACCTGCCGGTTATACAATGCAGGATCTTGCTCCTGGGGCAAAGGATGCAAATTCGCCCACAACTGCAGCAAGTGTGGGGCCACACATCCGGCCGTGTCATGCAACGCAAAACGGGATAGTCCCACCCCCCCCCCCTGGTAAACAGAATAGTTAATAACGCAGTCAGGAACACCGCCCGGCGCCGCCCCCCCCCCGTTGCCACCTAGCCCTGGTCTCCGCTCAACCAAACTTTCCCAACAAAGGGCCTTCCCCCATCATACTGCAGAACCTCCTCCCGCTCCTGCGACAGTACCACAACACCAAAGACAGGCTGCTCCTAGCGCAGGGGTTCCTCGAAGGTTTTACGATTCCGTTCCAGGGGCCGCAATACAGCCGCGATGCAGATAATTTGAGGTCCGCCAAAGAACTGCCAAGAGTTGTAGGGGAAAAAATTCGAAAGGAGGTGGCACTAGGCAGGGTAGCTGGCCCCTTCAACTCACCCCCACTGGAGAACTTTATAGTATCCCCGCTGGGGGTAGTGCCCAAGAAAGAACCTGGGGCCTTTAGGCTGATTCACCACTTGTCATACCCCGAGGGCGATTCAGTGAATCACTGGCTGGAGGAGGGCACTTGTTCAGTTTCTTATTCCTCGCTGGACATGGCCATCGACATGGTGCGGAGAGCTGGCAAAGGGGCATGGTTGGCCAAGGCTGATATAGAATCTGCCTTTCGCCTACTGCCAGTCCACCCGTCCAGCCAGCACCTGCTGGGCTTCAAGTGGCAGGGTCAACTTTACTTTGATTGTTGCATGCCCATGGGCTGTGCGGTGTCTTGCGCGTATTTCGAGGCCTTTAGCTCCTTCTTGCAGTGGGCACTCCACTGGGAACACGGCCAGGAGGGAGTGACCCACTACTTGGATGATTTTTTGTTCATCGGGAGATTAGGGTCTCGGGAGTGCAGCGAGGGATTGCGGTGCTTCCAGGACTTGGCGGCTCGCCTAGGGGTCCCCCTGGCGCCGGGTAAGACTGAGGGTCCGGCGCAGGTTCTCACGTTCCTAGGCATTGAGCTGGACACCGTCAAGGGTGAGTCCAGGCTCCCTGCCGGGAAGGTGCAGGAGTTGCGCAAGGACATCCAAAGCTTACTGGGCAGAGACAAGGCACCCTTGGGCGAGATCCAGAGTCTCATGGGCAAGCTCAATTTCGCAGCTAGAGTCATCCCGGCTGGGAGGGTGTTCGCAAGGAGACTGGCTAGGGCCACGGCAGGCGTCCGCAGGAAACATCATTTGGTCAGGTTGGGAAATGGCATTAAGGCAGACCTGGCGACCTGGGCGGAATTCATGGTACAATTCAACGGAATTGTGATCTGGAGGGCGCCATGGGCAGGCAGCACTGAGCTGTGCCTTTTCACGGACGCCTCCGGGAGGGAGGGTTTTGGAGCCATCATGGGGGAGGAGTGGTGCGCGCAGAAATGGCCCAACGCTTGGCACCAGCGCAAGATCACAACCAAGATCACTGTACTAGAGCTCTTCCCCATCGTCATCGCCCTGCATTTATGGCCCTCTGCGCTAGCGAACAGGAGGGTGGTCTTCTGGTCGGACAACATGGCGGTTGTACAAGCGATAAATGGTCAGTCAGCTAGGTGCCCACTAGTGCTCTGCCTACTGAGAGAGCTCGTCAGGGCCGGCCTGCGCCACAACATTGAGTTCAGGGCTAGGCACATTGAGGGGGTCAAGAATGTTGCCGCTGACGCTCTCTCTCGTTTTCAGTGGCTCCGATTCCGGGAGGCCTGGCCGCGAGCGAGAGCGGAGATGACCCCCTTTCCAGCGCATCTGTGGCTCATCTTGCAGTGGAGCAATGGCTGAGGGACATTGGGGAACGGTCCCTGGCTCCAGGAACCAGGAAGAAGTACAAGGCCCACTGTGCAACGTTCTGGGGCGTCTCTGATATTCTGGGCACCAGCCCCCTTCCTTTGGAACAGAAGGTGGAAGCTTTTGTGGTATGGGCTAAGGACCAAGGGAGAAGCCACTCTTGGGTGTCCAGCCACCTGGCGGCAGTGTGCCACCACGAGAAGCTAAAGGGTGGGTCTGATCCGGCCAGGTCTTTTCGGTTACGGGCGGCTCTCAATGGCTGGGCCAGGGAGGAAGTGAGGGTGCCGGACAACAGGGGGGCCATCGATTTCCCCAGGCTCCAGGGTATGCTTGATGTCCTGCAGCAGGTTGCGCACTCTCCTTACGAGGCCAGCCTACTAGCAGCCGCCTTTTGTTTAGCATTCTTTGGGGCATTCAGGATGAGCAAACTGGTGGCCAGATCCAAGGCGGATAGGTCTGGGGATGCACTTGGCATGCAAAACATGAAGCTGGCCGCCCAGCTGGTGCTCCGCATAAGAAGGTCGAAGACTGACCAAACAGGGCGTGGGGTTGAGGTGATTCTTAACCCGCTAGGGGATCCCAGGTACTGCCCGGTCGCTAGAGTAGGGGACTACGTAGCGGTGCGCCCTGCAACACAGGGTTATTTCCTGGTACATGCAGACCTGACCCCCCTGACTAAATTCCAAGTGGAGCGGGTTATGGGTGCATGTTTGGCGCGCGCCGTCCTGGCCAGCCCTGACAAAAAGTATTCAAGCCATTCCTTCAGGATTGGGGCGGCCACGGCTGCATTCAAGGCAGGCATGGAATCGGCAGGCATTAAAAAAGTGGGGCGGTGGCAGTCGCGCTGTTTTGAATGGTATATTCGCCCGTGACTGCACAATATGTAAATAAGTTTGGTGTGCCGTGTTTTGCAGTGTCATGTTCAAATATGATTATCTGAGCAATAAACAGTTGATAAACAATGGCCTTCGTTTCTTTAGGTGTTCACGTATGGGTGATCGGCCATTCGTACGTGGCCAGGTTGGAAAAGTGGGCCAAGAGCAGGAACTGGATGCGGGGGTTTCACAACACTCAATTTATTTGGATGGGTTTCCCAGGTATGAGATGGAACAGCATCATGAACCGGCTCGAGCAACGCCTGGCCCTGGGCGGAGCCCCGCCCAATGTCTTGGTGATCCATTTGGGGGCAATGATCTCATGACCATGGGGAGGAGGGGATTACTCAGGGCCATTAAAACGGACTTTGGCGAACTAAGCAGGCGTTTGGGTCACTGCGAACTGTTTTGGTCGGAAATAACCCCCCGATTGCATTGGCGCGGCGCCAGGTCAAGGGAGGCAGCAGAACATTCGCGCAAGCGGGCCAACAGTGCTATGCGCAAGTTCCTGGGGCAGAGGGGGTTGGGCTTTATCAGGCATGAACTCATCCAGGCAAACGTTAAAGGGTACTTTGAGGAGGACGGGGTCCACTTGTCCCCGGTGGGGATGGACCTGTTTCTCCTGGATTTACAGGAATGTCTGGAAAGGGTAGGTTGCAGGTAATAGGAGGTGCAGTGGTGGGGGGCCCTGGCTGCGACGGTGGCCGCCCCCAGGGCTGTGGCGGAGTTACAGGGCGATCTGGAAGCAGTCCGGTACAGTAAGGGTACCACTGCGGCAGACGGGTACAGTAAGGGTACCTCTGCGCGGCACAATAGGGGTGCCAGAGCCAAAGACCATGATCCTCAGGGCAGGGTCATGGAGAACCGCGACGGCGCCCCGTTAGTCCTTCGGGCGGTTGGGGGCCTGACCAACCGGGGGTTTGCCCTGATACGACAGCCCTGAAAGGGGCGTGAGTAGATGGTAACAAGGGACACGTGATCCAGTGGTGGATCAACAAAGGTAGCGCTGACCGGGCATACATCCCACAGTGCTGGCTCATCAGGCGGGCAGGGGCAGCATAGGTTGGACGGCTGCCTGCCCATGGATCGCCCGTAAGATAACCCACCTTATTGCATACTCTTGTATGGAATAAACCTGCGACAGTTTTTCCCATAAACAAAGTGTCTTGTGGTTTATTATGCATGTTCACCTATGGGAAAGTGGGGGGATGTTGCCGGTATTGGGACTAATTACCGCGAGAGGGAACATCTGCTGGGGAGATGGCAGCCAAGAACGGGCTATAGATGTGTGTATGGCTCTAACAATGGCACCAGTATACCGAGAAAGTTGTGGATTTACAATTCCCATTAGACAGTACTTTCCACATAGCAAAACTTTAGAATGTGAGAATAAGTATGCATGACATGAAGCTCCAACCTAGACCCACACGATTTGAGGCATTGAGTCTTTGGGAACAGATAGTGAACAAGAAGAGCCATGAAAGGTATAAAATTCAGACCCAAAACAAAATCTGTATATGGTTAGGTGTTCGGGATGATGAGAGGCAAAAGATCTGGTATGAAAAACATGATTGAGACTGTGGACACTTACACTACAATAGCCAGTGACGCCCCCCAGAAGAAGAGATCCCCAACCAAAAAGAAACGTAAGAATGACACAGGAGCAGAGACTGATGATAATTATGATTTCCTAAATGACCTGTTAAGATCAAGACCCCCCCGTTCAACTTACTTTCACTTACAGTGCTAACACCCCAGAGACACCCAGAAGAAGAAATCATAGCACGCTCTTCTACAGAGGTGAGTGCACCTTTAAGCTACGCAGAGACCTGTACTTCCCCAAAATGTCCCTCAGTCACCTGTTACCTCGATTACATCTCAGACTTTGACAAGCATGAACATTCCCCTGATGCCCATGGTTACGAGCACCCCACAGGTTCAGGCAACTTCAAGTATTCTCCAAATTCCAGTTGGCACAGGTATCCCCTTGCCACCCAGGATTCTGGACGGCAGACCCACTGGTATGCCTACCACAAGAGAGGCTGCAGCAGCTGAGGCTCCCTGTGGCAAATTACAAGACATCACGGGCCGTAGTAGCCCGGATCGGGAACCCGGTGGCGCGCATATGGTGCAGGCAGCCGTTCTAGTGGCAGTAAAAGCCACGCCCCCTGGATCAGATGCGCCGCTTATAGGCAGGCCAACCACCGAGAAACTGATGACTGGCAAGCAGGAGGAAGCAGAAGCGGCTTGGGAGGAAGCAGACAAGAAGAAACGGACGACACCGAGAGACAAAGGACTGCAACACTGATCGAGGATGGAGAGAGAGGAGGACGCGAGTGTCGGAGTGACAGATGGCCCGACCAGCACCCTCGATAAGGAGCAGAGACCGGAGGAAGAGGAGTTCTGCTACTCCCTAGGGAAAGGCGATCAGGATGAGATTGCCGTGACTCAAGGACGGAGTCACGGCCCTAGGCGAGTACTGGGAAGGGGTTCTTAGAAGCTGGTTTCCTGGGCACAGGCATGGGGAGTCTTGGTGGAGATCTAAGGAAGGCACAACAAGGGAGGCACAACACGGGAGCACATCACAGGAAACACTGCACGGGAGCACTGGAGCATGGGCAAACCCAAAACCGAACGGGCAGGGGCCAGGAGGGCCCTTGATCCGTATCTCTGCAGAAGGGCAGGAACAAGCAGAGAGCAACTAATAATTGGTCAACTGAATTTTCTTTTTATAAAACGCACAGTGTGGTGACGGTTAGACTCCTCTCAGGAAATAAACGGTAGACCAACCACCTCTCGTATATGTTTTCCCTGAGGGTCGTCTTGGATGTACCAGGAAAGAGAAGACGCCGACCAGGAGTCAAAAAGACAAAGAAAGCCCTTATACTCTGAATCATGACTGTCCTGAGCATGTGTCATTACTCTGGCAAAGGAAAGATAATAAACCATATCCTACATCCAACCTCTTGTGTCTTGGTCATCATTGTAACCCTCTACAGTGGTGTCAGAAGTGGGATTCTCTTTCAAACAATGGGGAGACAGGATGGCCCAGCCCGTTACCATAGAAGACATGATAAAACAACTTGTGGAGGGCCAGCGACATCTGCAGTTGGTCTTGGAGGGTCAGGGAAAAGCAGCTCAACAAGACCGAGAAAACCTACAGACAGCTTTCACCACCTAGGCCACAGTTATGGCCAGTAATCAACTGGTGCATGAAACAGCCCTGCAGAGACTCACATAGACAATAGCCAGTTCCAAAGTGCACCCAAACGTACAAAGCTCTGTACTCCAAAAATACCAAGGGGGAGATGACCCCAATTCATTCTTCACCAACTTTAAAAGAGTAGCTACCCCTGCCACATGCCCTCCAGAACGCTGGGGGTCAGTATGTGGCACGCCTTCACGCAGGTTAATTACAGACAGCCTATCAGGCTGCCAACCCCTCTGGTGCTACCCCCTATCTGAGATCAAGAAGGCCATTCTAGAATGTCTGGGGTTTGACAACAAACATCACTGAGTCAAGTTTAGAAAAAAAAAGGGGAACCACCAGGATAACCCTCGCGCCCTCTATTATAGGATACATGATTTGGGCACTAAGTGGCTGAAACCCAATGAGTCTACCAAGGAGGAAGTAATGGATAGGATCTTCTTGGAACAATTCCTGGAGGCCCTGGCATACAGAGTCAGACTAGGGCTTGGATTCGGCAGCACCCAGATGTAACCGTACCTGGGGCCATAGACCTGGCCTGCGCTTTCCACGGGTCCCCTGAGTTTACAAGCGGTCCCTCCCGTAGCACCCCACCATCTAAACCAAAATGGAGAAACCTTTCCAACCAGAAACCATTGTCTAAGTCCAGTCAAGAGAGCAGACCTCCCATGTAACCTCAGAGAAGAGAGTATGGGCAAGGTCCCCAATGTTTCAAGTGCACAGAATGGGGCCACATTGCTTGCAATTGTCCACATAGAAGTCAACCAGCTGAACCTATGGAAAGGTATACAAGGGGGAGGGTTTTTTGGGCCGGGGGTAGTCCATCCAAATTCAAACAATGACTCCTAGTAAATGCCAAACCCACCGAGACCCTGGTAGATTCAGGATGTCTACACTCTGTGGTCAGTGTTGCGAGAATAATCCCACATCAATGGGTGGAAGGGGAAACCGTTCTGATAGCTTGTGTATATGGGGACAGAAGGGTGTATCCGGTGGCCAGAGTATACATCAACTGGCGGGGACAGTACCAGTACCTGAGGGTGGGAGCAGTACCCCATCTGGTTGAACAAATGATCATAGGGATAGACTTCAAAGGCTTCAATGACCAATTGGAAAAAGTAGGAAAAGCAGATCTGGATCCAGGGTGGTCCCTTCAGAGGTGAACCAATACAAGGAGGTAAGAGTAAGACACCCCTTAGTCGCAAGGAGAAAAGAGAGCATAATAGTCAGTACGCTCTCGCAGGCAACCCTGAAGCTAACACTGTCCCTTCTACCACAGGAAACCCTGTAGACCAACACACGTAGTTTTCGTGCAGCCCAGAGAGAGGACCCCAACCTACGACAAGCCTGGGCCACCGCCAAAACCATGGAGGATGGTCAGATAGGACCATATTCTTGCATAACCAACGGGCTGCTTTATCGCAAAGTAAAAAGAGGCGATTGTTGTGCACCTGATAGTACCCTTGTCATTTAGAGACCAGGTCCTGCACTTGGCACACAGTCAGACAGGGGGAGGTCATTATGATAGAGAAAAGACAGAGGACTATCTACTGAGGCGTTTCTACTGGCCAGGAGTATTCTCAGACAAACAAAAGTTTTGTGCTGCTTGTATAAGCACCTGAGCACGGGCAAATCCAAAACTGAACGGGCAGGGGCCAGGAGGGCCCTTGATCTATGTCTCTGCAGAATGGCAGGAACAAGCAGACAGCAACTAATAATTGGTCAACCGAAATTTCTTTCTTTGCACAAATACCCACAACAATTGTTTTTATAAAACGGCATGGTGTGGTGACAGTTAGAATCCTCTCAGGAAATAAACAGTAGACTAACCACATCCCCTATATGTTTTCCTTGACGGTTGTCTTGGATGTACCAGGAAGAAGAAGACGCCAATCAAAAGTCAACAAGAAAAAGAAAGCCCTCATACTCTGAATCATGACTGTCCTGAGCATGTGTCATTTCTCTGGCAAAGGAAAGATAATAAACCATAACCTAGATCCAACCTCTTGTGTCTGGGTCATCACTGTAACCCTGTTACACTCCCAAAACCTCACCCCCATCTAGCGTAAACGTTCCCAAGAATTTAAATGTCACTCAGTTGAAAACTGAGCTTGAGGAGATTGTGAAGGGAAATCTGTGATTAGAATTTCTGAGACACTACAGTGAGAATGAATTGATGTATATGAGCAAGGAGGCTCCAGAAGTGCCCTTGAGAGGTGCATGCCAAAATGGAAAAACAGGCTGATGAGTGCAGATTTGATTTGTCCCAAAGAAAGAAGTTACAAAAGAATTTCAGAATGACCATAATCGACAGGGATTTGAGACAGTAAAGCAGTAAGGATTGAAAACCTATGTTAAAGAATTGTTAGAGTGTATCAGAGAACGAAGTGACTTGGAAAAGTTTAGAAAGCAGTGATCTAAGACTGAGAGGATGAAGATGAAAAGTAAAAAGAAGGTAATAGAGGGTGAGAATGGCGAAAACCCTGAGGTGGCTGCAAGACAGTACTCTTTGAGAGAGGTGCAGGAAGTAGCTTATGTGCATGTCCCATGGCCTTGAGCAGACCTCTTCCATTTCACAGTCTCCCGAAGTTGAGAGAGAACCCAGATAAGTGGTGCACCCAGGTAGAGAAAACTGTGACCATTTCAAAGGTCTTCTGGAAAAAGCTAGACATGTTCTTTGAAGTAGTGGTCCTCAAAGAATTGTGGGCCGAGTGTAAGCGAGTGGTGGATTGGCCGACACAAGACCCCGTGAGGGCACCATACATAAATGCCCCCTTCACCCGTTGTCACATGGAGGTATAGGGCCCAGTTAAGAAATCGCCATTTTACATGCATACACACGTTCTTAAGTTGCATTCTCTCCTTTAACACGATGACATTTGACCCACATTCATTTGCGTGCACATATGGGATAACATTCTTTGCACTTAGTTTGGCTTACAACACCACTTCGTAGGCATCCTATCAAGACACCTTGAATATTCTGTAAACCGGCTAATTTCAGCATGCAAGAAGTTGTTATATGTTTTTGGCTGCTTGATGACAGATCAATCCCAATAGAATAAACAATAGCGGCCTGACTGGGGCTTCGGCATGGCAACATAGAGTATGTTATTATATATATGACATCAAGTCTTTGTTTATTCAGAGTAGCATTTCACTGGCACTGAGAGGTCAGTCCATGCTGGAATTTCAGCTCAGCTGATTCCTGTTACCTCATGCAAGGGTTGCTGTCCAACTCTACACCACGACAGGCAGCTTTTTGACACTTACCTACAGGAAATGGAAAGTTAGACTACCTGATAGGGATTTAGCAGATCCACTCACCTTAGACATGATAGGGTAGAACGCGCTAGGTAGGAGTACACTATATTACACTACTTGTATGCAAGCATATAGTTTTCTGTAATTTTCAAAATGGTTGAACTGTTTATCTTTTCCGCCATTCTCGTAATGTTAATCACATCATTCTTGTTTTCTTCTATTAATCATTGCAGCACAAGTATTTTACTCAAGAATCACAATGCTTCAATAAATATTGAAACCGCATACTGTGTATCTCTTGTGTATCTCTTTGGGTATGCATAAGTGACTTAGCGAAAGGGTTCTAGATCTGTTACCACAATTTTGTTGGGGAGTCAGGGTTGTCATGTTCTGAGGTTGCACATCCATTTGTTACCCTGTAAGGTTAGGGTTACAGGTGGTGCACTGTGAGCTAGCAGGACTGTAGGTCAAAGTATCCTGAGGGGTGCTCAGAATCAGTCTTGCACCAGTCCAATGTTTATATTGTCCAACAAAAGCACAGTTTTACTTGAGAAAGTACAAGCCGTACGACATCGTGGTAAAAGCCAAATATGATGCAGTCACTGCACATCTACAACAAAGGTCTCGCAGAGAGAGAGAGAGGTGAATTGGCCCAAATTGTTCAGTATAACACAAGCGCCCTGGGAGTCAATGCAACCTTTCTTTCAGCAGATAATGCAAATGTATTGAGACATAGTGGAATGATTGACGCACTTGGTGAGAACATGGGAGGGTTCATTTAATCTTTTGTTTTTAGGTTGTGTCTGGAGATTTGCTCTCAGATACAGCAGAATGTGATTTCTTAGCAGACGAAACCTCTTGCTGACATTTTGCAGTATGCCAAATACTGTAGTGACAATATAGAAGCGAAACAGAAGAGATGGAAAGAGAAATTGAGGATTGCACAGTCCAAGTAGGCTCAGAAGTGGATCAGAGTGGCCCATAGAAGGTGAAGTGAATTGAAATCCTGTATAATTTTTGATTAATACTATAGCCACTGATTCAACCATCAGAACGGTGGAGGTCACAAACCCACCCCTCTCGGGAAGAGAAATTCAAGTTGTAGGCATCACAAATCAGCAGTGCACAAACAACCTCGGTATGAATAGGTTCGATCACCAATTTGTGTTTTGCAATTCGAGCCCCTGAACCTACTGGAAAGGGACCTGCTTTGCAAACTCAACGGCCTTATTTACTGCATGCCAGGAGGTGAGGAGATGGAGACACAGGCAGCTGATGCCGAATTCAAATTAACATCCCAAGAATATGCAACTAGGCTGTACCCTGTCCTCACCAAAGAAGATTTACCAGCTGACTTAAAGGAAACAGTGAAAGAAGAAGTGTGAGATATTATAGGGAAAGACATTGTCCTGATTAAAGATGCTAAACCCCAGAAATCATTGAAAGCATGATAAAACAGGGCATTCGGAAAGAAGTATTTGGGAGGCCATGCAAATCCCCGATTATGGCTTTGGGGTTAGTGCAGTGGTATCAAACTCTACTGTAATCCTTTCCAAATTCCCCCAGAGGCCTGATGGTTTATGGTCAAGAACTTGTGTTGGGCATTCTTTTCCATTCCTCTCCATGAAGAGAGCCAGTATCTCTTCAAGTTCAAACTCTGAGATAAGACTCTCATGTGGTGACGAGCTCCTCAAGAGTATACAGAAAGTCCCTAATACTTTAATCAGATTCCAAAGAAGAATTTAAAGACCATACAGTTGCTTTGCAGTTCAACATTGGTGCAATACATTGATGATCTGCTAGTGGCATCTGTGACAAAAGAGGCATGCAGACAGGACACAAATGCCCTGCTCAACCACCTTGCTGGGAATGGGCACAGGGTTTCTCCTGACAAATTGCAGTATTGCCAGATAGACGTTAGGTATACAGGACATCAAATTGAGAAAGGAGCAAGGAGAATGTCACATGAGCGTACCTCGACAATTCTGAAGATGAAATACCCTACCACACAGAGAGAGGTGAGAATGCTCTTGGGAATAATGGGCTACTGTCATCAGTAGATTCACAATTTTTCCCTTGTGGCAAAGCTCCTACAGAGGCTCACACACAATTATGTCAATGCCCCTGTGCCAATGGATGAGGAAAGTGTAGTAGCATTCCAAGAACTCAAAAATTTACTTTGTAGCACACTCTCTCTTGGGATACCAGACTACAACAAAGAGTTCATTTTATTTTGCCATGAAAATGATGGGTGTGCGCTGTCTTCTTTGGCTTAGACACATGGGGACGTGAAGCATCAAGTGGCATATTTCTCAGCCACACTTGATCCTGTAGCACAGTGTGAGGGCATTGTAATGGCCCACCTGTTCATTGTAATAGTCTCCCATGGTCCTTATGACTCATACTTGAACTCCGCACCTAAGAAACAGTTGTCTCACTCGATACGAAAGAATCATTTTGGCTGCTGAGATTGTCTCGCTGTGGGGGTGCAATAACTGGACCCCGCAACACTTCTGCCCACTTCTTATCGCCTGGGGATGGGAACCTTGACCCTGGGTGTTAGTTTGGGGCCCTTTAGAGAACTCCTGTCCTTTACCCTTGTCCCCCCCATTTTTCTGCTGGGGACCCTGCCCACCTTTGGCTGAGTCTCCCCCAAACGCTTTCTTGTGGACCCTGATACTCATCCAGCGGTCCGCCTCCATAGCAAGCTTCATGTTGTCAGTCAGCTTACTATCAACCAAGTGCTGGCGCAGCTCTGCAAAACATAGACTAGACAAGTGCTCCCATGCAATCAAATTGTAGAGCCCCTGAAAATCTGTTACATTACTGCCCTTCACCCAGCCATCCAGAGACCTGCAGAACAAATCCATACATTCCAACCAAGAGTTGGCATCAGACTTCTTACTGGACCTAAACTGATCCCTGTACTTTTCAGGAGTGAGTCCATACCTGGTGAGGAGAGCGTCTTTCATGTCAGCATAGGTGAGGTTCTGCCCCTTACCTAAAGCTATCAGAGTATCCCTAGCTTCTTCTTGGAGGAGAGGCCACGACCCTGCCCCCCAATTCCTTTCAGGAACCCCATTCATATGAAGAGACGCCTCATACCCCTGGAACCACCTTTGTATGTCATCACCCTTCTTGTTTTCCTTGCCTACATTCTTGGGGATGTGCACAATTCTGTCTGACTGCCCTGACGAATTGCTGCCACCATCTGAGCTGGGTCTACTCCTTAGCTCCAGCTCCTTAAGACTTCGCTCATGATCTAAGATCATCTTCCTTTCCTCCATGGCTATCCTTTTGTCTTCCCTCTCACTTTCTATCCTGAGCTTTTCCAACTCGAACTTCCTTGCTTCCCGCCTGTCCTCCAGCTCCTCTGGGGACAGGCCCCTGCTGCCTGGCCTGGAGGGTTCTTCCCCTCCCAAAAGCACATCCACCCTAGGAATAGACTCCTCCGCCTCTCCACTGAGATTTCCAGACTGCTCGCTGGCATGTCTGGCTGCTACCCAGGCCCTCAGCGCCTTTTGTAGCTCCTCCTTCCTGGTGAGGCCTCTGACTTGGACTTTTAGGTTTTTTCATATAACCTTCAATTCTTTCACATTGTAGGATTCCAACCTATCCTCCTCAAAGGCCACTTCCAAAGATGCAGCAGATGATGCTCTTGATTCAGGCATGATGAAGTAGCAAGTTCAAGTTCTCAGAAATCTGGCAGGATCAAAAATAGGCCAAAAAGAAAGAGAACCAGCATGTGGTACGTAATGGTCTGCAACATGGTAGTAGTGCACACCAATCACTGCAAGTCAAGTGCAAACGCAAGTCCTATCCTCACCGCTGACAACCGATGTTAGAAATGGGGGTCTCTAGTTGGCAATGGTTTGCACCTTTGTCCAAGTAGGGACCCTTCTTCCTAGTCAGGATAAGGGAGTTACACTCCTAAAATAACCCCTGCTCACCCCCTTGGTAGTTTGGCACTAGCAGTCAGGCTTATCTTAGAGGCAGTGTGTAAAGCATTTGCACATAACCAACAGTAATACAGTGTAAGCACTACAAAAGGACACCACACCAGTTTAGAAAATATCAAATATGTTTATATACTTAAGACCGGGCCAAAAACGATAAAAATCCACAATACAGTACTTAGAAATCTTCAGTTATCAAAATAACCTTGAAACACAGTTCCTTGAAGTCGATAGCTCCCTCTGGGGCTATCACGGCGTCGTGAACAAACAAATCCAAACAGTTCTGGCTGACCGCGGCGTTGCGGGCCAGCTACGGTATCGGGAAGACCCGCAAAACAGTACCTTTAGAAATGCAGGGCGTCGCGACCTCTCGTTGAGCTTCCGAAAGCACGGCGTCCGCAGGCGTCGGTTCCGGAGGTCGGTTCCGGAGTCGTCGGGCCCTTGAAGTCACATGCGTTGCAGATCGAACTCCTCGTGGTTGAAGTCCGGAGCGCTGGCGTCGGCAGGCATCAGGTGCTGCAGTGCGAAGTGCAGAGGTGCGGCGTGCGATGCCCTCAGGTCGCGGTGCGAGCAGCGGCTCGGTGGCGGCATCAGATGGTGTCGTGGGTGAGACTAGGGTCGCGGTGCGAAGTGATGCGGTGCTCGTCGCGGTGTTGGCAGGTCACGGTGCAAGCAGCGGCGTCGTCGTTGCTGAAGCGCTGTCGTCGGCTGACGAACTGGAGTCGATGGCGCCGGCGTCGGTAGGCCAAGGCTGCGGTGCGGGATGAGGGCGGTGCATTGTGTAACTTTACGAGCTGTGCCCTCGAACCACGGTGCAGGCAGGGGCGTCGATTTCGGCGTGGAGCGGCGTCGTCGGGGATACCAAGGCGGCGTCGTGAAGCGAGGCGATGCGGAGTGCGGTGCCCACAGGTCGCAGTGCAAGCAGCGGCTTGGTGGCGGTGTCAGCAGGCGTCGCCGGTGAGACCAGGGTCGCGTTGCGGCGGTGCCCTCTGCGGTGCCTTCAGGACGCGGAGTCAGCAGCGGCGTCGTAGACGGCGTTGGGTTGCTTTTTCTTCTGTTGCAGCCCAAAACACACAGTCCCCAGTGCTGAGGGCAGAAGAACTTGAAGTCTTTGCTGTTCCTGAGACTTCTTGAACAGGGGGCAAGCTCTACCTCAAGCCCTTAAAGAAACTCACAAAAAGTTGCAGAAAGTTCAGTCCAGTCCTTTCAGTGCCCAAGACAGAAGCAGCCACTGCAGGCCAACACAGCAAAGCACTCAGCAAAGTGGTAGTTCCTCCTCACAGCTCTTCTTCTTGGCAGTCTTCTTGGTCCAAAAGAGTTCTAAAGTTCAGGGGTTTGGGCCCCACTTTTTATAGCCCAAAATCATTTGTCCTCTCAGGCAGAGAGTGTCTGTGCCCAGCCAGAACCAGTTCTGCCATCTCTGGTGTGGCTTCCTGGCAGGAGGTGGAGACAGCATTGTCAGAGGCAGACCAGGCCCATTCAGGTGAAAGGAAATCTCCTCCCCCTACTCTAAATACAGCCCAGGTCTATTCAGCCCTTTCCTGACCCACCTAGACTATCTGGAGCCACGGCTCCTCCCCAGCACCTGTCATCTAAAACCCAGACAGTCAATCCACAACCCCAGCAGAGACCTACTGGATGGCTGAGCAAGAAAATACCTACTTTCTAAAAGTGGTATTTTCAAACACAGAATGTAAAAATCACCTTCACTAAAAGATGCATCTTTAGATTCCGACTTCAGGCGTACTAAACTCCCCATTCTGTCCTATGGGAACAGGTAGCCTTGCAATAGTGAAAAACGAAATTGGCAGTAATTCACTATCAGGACATGCCACACACACCAGGGCATGTCCTACCTTTCACATACACTGCACCCTGCCCACAGGGGTACCTTGGGCCTACCTTAGGGGTGACTGACATGTAAGAAAAGGGAATGTTAGGGCCTGGCAAGTGGGTACACTTGCCAAGTCGACATGGCAGTCCCAGACTTCACACAGGCTCTGCAATGGCAGGCCAGAGTTACCTTTACAGGCCGTTTGCATGGGTGGCACAATCCAGTGCTGCAGCCCACTAACAGCATTTGATTTTCAGGCCCTGGCACGCTCAGTGCACTTTACTAGGGACTGACAGGTAAATCTGCTCCGGTGATACAGGTTTTAATGCCAGGCGGTCATATTTGGCTTCGGGACCCTGGCGCTCTCCCGTTTGTGGTGTTACTGTTCTATATAAAGTGCTGTTGTATGTTCATTGAAAACACCAACATGGATGTTTGTGGTAAGGACAGCCTTCAATGTATTGATTGTGGGGTTGTCACTTTATATTTGAACGGTGAAAGTAGTCAGTAGAAAAACGAGTTACTCTGTAACACAACAGAGGCTTTTACATATTAATGTGATGTTGGGAGGTGCCCTCTGAATGTGAGCAGTCAGCCCTGGTTGTCCTGTGGGAGAAAAGTTCAAGTACAAAAGCAGACAAGAAGCAATACCGTCCTCAAATTGAAAATCATAAAACTGTCATATAACTAAACCCCTCCCAGGGGCAAGCCCCCCCCCCCTTCTTAGCGCCCTGCCCAACTGCGTCCCTTTCTTCATCAATCATTCCAGTGACGACATGGTATGGTGCATAGAAAGCCCGCAGTCTATTAAACAGGGTTTATACATCACGGAACTTTTGGTTGGTTATTCATAAACATCAATGTCATTTTACATCATGCATTGCTCTCCCAGTTTGGCGTTAGTCAATTTTTTGACAGCTCTTAGCTCGAGGTGCCCCTTTAAGCAAGGCCTCCATGTTGTGCGGTTCCAGGCTTCCCTTGCTACTGAGTTTTGTGGGCGTCTGTTAGGACCGTCCCGGGCTGCAAGTGCATTTCCGCTTGCCCTGGACCCTTGCTGGCCACTCACCTGCTCCTCAGTGCCCCTGCCATGTGGCATCCCAAGGACCCTGTGCGAGCATCTCATCTACTCTGTCTATGGCTATGTGCTATCATCTGCTCACTCTGTGTCCCTGCCATGAGGCATCCCAAGGACACTGTGTGAGCAGACTCATCTACCTCTAGTAATTTCCCATTTTGGATCTTTTTCTGTGTCACTTTTGGCGTGGGTGGGTGGGATTCTTATTTGATCGGGGGGTTCAGTGCCACAAGGGGTTTTTGAACCCCCCTGCCCGCTTGTCCCCTCTCGCCCGGATTGGGCGGCTAGCGGCTAGCTTGGGGCGAACAATCTGGTCGCCCCCTTCTTCGTGGGCTTGCGGGGGGTGTTCCCGCCTCCGGGAGGCGTTTGGCACGGGCCCCTATCGGGTCCAGCTTCGCCTCCCTCGGCCTATGATTCGATGCAAGACATTAGTAAATAGCGAACAAGTCAATATCAGGGCATTGGTTGCTCTCCTTTAGACCATAACGTATTCAAAGTAACTAATCCGTATATGTGAGACAACCTTGTCGAATAGATGCCCCCAAGACCCCTGCCGTCTGTCATCGCATCTCATTTACACTGCTGTAAAGCTGCATTCGGGCTGCCCCAACTGTTCCTAGGTGGGGTTATGAACATCAGTGCAATAGAGGGGCAACATGGTCCTTCAATCGAGGAGTATCATGCAGCAGTTAAAACCCTGTGAGACGGTCAAGGCAGAAAGACAACCTAATAAGGCAGAGACAGAATAAGCCACAATGGCCCATTCTCCATTGCATGAGGCAGCGCGTGGATTACAACGGACCAATCACAACGCAAGCCACAGACATCCCAGGGTAGGCAACCCAAACAACAACAACCTTGAGAGCAGCCTCTGCATCGATAGCTGACAAGGCCACCAAATGCATTATTTTCCCCATCAAACCTCCCCCACAGCCCAGCACAGCATCTGTGCACCATTCGCGCTACATGCTGGCTGACCATTGGGCTTGAAGCCATCTACCTCCCTTTCACTCTTCCAGAAGAAATAGTAAAATCTTGTGGAGGAAGATATTGTGACACGCAACCAATTCTTGCTTTATCAGCGAGCTTGATGTTACTGAGAAGAAGTGCATATATAGGAGATGAGTGGTGAGGGGGGAGAGCTGAGTGGTCAAAGAGGGTCCAGTGGAACAAACAAAAGTTGACCAGTAGCACAACCAAACTAGCACTGTTAAAGATCTTGCTAGATACAGTTTGTCATAGAAAAGCAATAAAATACTGGCATGGCAAACTAAGAAATGCAGTGCAGAGAACTCTTCAAGTTAAGGGGAACAGAGAAGGTTGTCACTTCTACTTCTGAAATTGTAAACATATTTACCAAATACTACGCAGAATTGTGTTCAAAATCTGGAGCCTCAATGCTGAAAGCAATTGACTTTTATTCAGAGGCTGGATTTCCCCCATGTAAGTGCACAGGAGAAGGCTTTATTTAGAGGAGACATCTCCATACAGGCCCTAAAGATGGCAGTCCACACAGGGGCCTTTGTTGAAGCTTCGGCCTAGATATCCCCAAAGCCAGCAGTATAAACTACTGTGGCAAAGCCTTGCAGAATTGCTAGTCATAGTTTGCAGAGAAAGAACGGTGGTCCTACATCTCAGTCATGGCAATGAGCCATGATGACTGTGTTCATAAACCATTAAAATCCCCAGCCTGCTCCTCTTGCTATCCAATTGCACCTCTCAATGAAGAGGCCAAACTACAGGCTACAATCTTGAATGATGCACTGAATTAATGACACTTTCGTATGATACATCTTCACCAGCAAGGATTTGTGCAGGGCACACTTTCTGGCAAAAATATTACCAAGATCTTCACATGTTCATGCCAAGGTTCACACAAACCGATCGCTAGAATTTTAATCGATGCTGAGAAGGCATCTGGTTGAGGTAATTGGGATTTTTCTGGACTACATTGCTCAGGACAAGCACCAGTGAACAAATTCTAATCCCCATGTGGAGGCCATGTCTGTACTCCTCTTACTTTGCCGGCTGAGCCATTAACCAGCAACCCCAACCCTCAATGTCTATTAAACCTGGGACGAGACCGGGATGCCCTCTCATCCGTCCACTTCACTCTCCACATCAAACTGTTAGCTACTAAGTTAAGGAAGCAATATCATGTAGGGCAAACTACGCACAAAGTTAGGCTAGCTGGGCCGGATCCGCAAAGGTAAACTTAGACCAAAAGTCTAAGTTTAGACCTGAAGTCTAAGTTTAGACCTAACGTCTAACTTTACTAGTAGTAACGTCTAACTTAGACCAAAAGTCTAGCTTTACTATTAGTAAACGTTAGACTTTAGGTCCAAACTTAGACTTTTGGTCTAAGTTTACCTTTGTGAATCGGGCCCTATGTCTATGATGTTTGGATCCTGACCTCCAACGTTTTATCACAGATAACAGCTATACTAGAGGAGTTCAGAGAAGTCTCGGAGTTAACGGTGCCAAAACCGAAGGCTGACGTGTAATATAGGGAGTCCCAGAGGCGTAGCTTGATCAGTAAGATTAAGGGTGGGGGGTGAGAGCTTCATATTTCCCAACAATCACGCTGGTTAAAATCCATTATTTGAAAAGCAGGGCAGGAGGGGGCTTAAGGAGCAGTGCGAAGGGAGAGGAGTACAGATTGGGAGGGGTACTTAAACACAATGGAGCATATTTACAAGCCCCTATCGCCACAGGAACGTCACTTATATCGACGTTCCTGTGACGATAGGGCCTTCGTCTTATTCACAAGGCGGCGTTAAGCCACTTAACGTGGCATACTGCCGTCTTGTAAATAAGGCCCCCTTTCACTCTATACTTAGCATGAAAGGGGTGGGCAATGGGTGTTGTGGTGGGTGCTCTGCCACAACACCCATTGATTTTGGATCTGCCCCATATTTACAAGGGTGGTGTAAATATGGGGCAGCGCCAAAATTAAGACCATAGAAAAAACCTGGTTATACAGGCAAAACGAGTAGAAATACTTTATTTCTCCTCATTTTTGCTGTTTCTATGTGTGCTGCATTATGCAGCACACAGAAACAGCAAAACGGCATGTATGAATGAATGCGGAAGCATTTCTAAAGCGCATCCCAGCGCTAACAGCAGTGCAGCTTCAAACTCCGGGCAGGGTTAGGAGAATAGATATGTCTTTATATGCTTTCGAAAGGACAGGTAATTTGGCTCAAGGCGAATGTGAAGGAGCAGGTGGTTCCATAATTTGGCGGCGTTATACGAGAAGAGACGGCCTCCACTTCGTACTCTTATTTTTGGAACTGCAGCCAGTTGTTTATTGTCTGACCTCAGGGCCCCATTAGAACGATAGGGCTGAATAATGGAGCTGATAATTGGCAGACCCTTGCCTGAAAGTGCTTTATGGGTAATGCACAGCGCCTTAAATTGGATCCTCTGCTGGATTGGAAGCCAGTGAAGCGAGGCAAGCGCAGGCTTGGCTGATAGGCGCTTGGGGATATTTAAAAGCATACGTGCTGCGCAATTCTGCACGATCTGTAGTTTCTTGGTAGTGAGGTGTGGGGCTCCTAAATATAGGGCGTTGGCATAGTCAAGACGTGACAAAATTAATGCTTGAATCAGCAGTCTTCTGGCAGATAAAGGTAGCAGGGGAACAATCTTTCTTATCATTCTAAAGATCCCATAGCAGCAGGCTGCGACCTTTCGTGCCTGCTCCTTGAAATCAAGATTGCGGTCCAACCATACACCCAAGCTTTTAATCTGCTCTTTTGGGGAAGGGGATGGGCCCAGGCAACTGGGCCAAAACGAACTTGTGCTCAGGGTGGCGGGGTTACCGAGGAGCATTAACTCTGTCTTAGCCCCATTAAGTTTCAAATATGAGCTGTCCATCCATATTGATACCTTTTCAAGACATGAGGCTAGGCAGAGTCCTGAATTATTCAGTTGATTGAGGGAGACCACCAACTGAGTGTCATCAGCATAGGTGATGATCTGTATTCCAAAAGGTAGCACCACTTCTGCCAGGGAACTCATGTAGACATTAAATAGAGTGGGGCTCAGGGAGGATCCCTGAGGAACCCCACATCTAAGGGGCATTCGCTTTGAGGTAATTTCATTTTCAAAGACTGCAACGATCTGTCCTCCAGAAAGGACTGAAGCCACTTTAGCGCTATTCCAACCACTCCTGCATCCCTAAGTCTTTGGATCAACAATTGATGGTTTACCGTGTTGAAGGCTGCGCTGAGATCCAAAAGAATGAGAGCAATGCAGCCCCCGCCATCTAGAATTTTTCTTGATTCTTCTACAACTGCCAGCAGAGCCGTCTCTGTGCCCTGCTGTGGTCTAAATCCTGTCTGTGAGGGATGGAGACGGTTATTATTCTCCAAAAAAGTTGAGAGAGCAGAATTTACATGCTTCTCAGCCATTTTACTAATTCCTGGCAGTAATGAGATGGGACGGTAATTTGCCCACACGTCAGGGTCTAGATTAGGTTTTTTTAAAAGTGCTCTGACCATTGCCTGTTTCCAGAGAGGGGGCACAAGTCCCGTCATGAATGAGGCACTGATCACATCCAGAATCACTGGAGAAACCGTTTGAATAACTTCAATTAAAATAGTGGGAGGAGCAGGATCTGTGGGGGATCCAGATTTTAGTTGACTGAGAATCCCTCGGAGGGAGATCAGATCGAGGGGGGGAATTGCCTCCAGCAGACATTCTCCGTTTTGGGTTATGTTGTTCGTAGCTGATCTAGTTTGTTGGGCTGTAGTCTGAGTAAAGGACGTATAAATGCTTTGTATTTTGTCAAAAAAAAATTCTGCTATTTGGTTGCAACGCAAAGAAATATTGTCAGAGGCGATGGGAGGTGAGGAGAATGTAAGGAGAGATTTTGAAATACGAAATATTTTGCGTGGGGAATTCGCAGCCGATATAATTCTCTCTTCGTAATAGAGAGCTTGAGCAGATTTTATTTCTGCTTTATAAATTTTTATCGCCTCTCTATATTTAGCTTTGTTGAGAGCTGAGAAATCCTTTCTCCAGTTTCTTTCCAATTTTTTACAGGATTGTTTGAACTCCCGAAGTTTGGGCGAATACCAAGCATTTTGATTGACTCCTGCTTTTTTATGAGTCCAAGTTTTTGGAAGAACAGTATCAAGTGAGGACTCAAGCCATTTATTAAATTTATCATTTGCAATAACAGGATTTACGTCGGATGTTGGGGTGTGTTTTCCAGATTTGTCACCCAAGACTCCCTTGAAAGTTTAGACCAAGTGCGGGCCTGTCTATAGGTTCTCCCAGCCGGGATGATAGCATCTTGCAATGCCCAAGTAAACGGAATTAAGAAATGGTCTGACCAGGGCACTGGGATGGGATCCCTGACCAGAAGATTCTGAATATTTGAAAAGATGGGATCGAGCAGGTGACCTTTGGAGTGGGTGGGACCACCAACTTTTTGAGTAAGTTGAAACACCCCCAACCCATCTACCAGTTCCCGAGTGGTTGGAAATAAGGTGTCATCAAAGTGAAGGTTGAAATCCCCTAGAAGAGTAAAATTGGGAGGAGTACTAGCAAAATTAGCTGCAATGTCAGGGAGATCCTTACAAAATTGGCCAAGGGGTCCGGGGGGGCGATAAACTAGGATCCCTGAAAGAGTACAAACATATGATGTACCGATGGCGAAGTAGATACTTTCGCAATCGGGTAGAGGGATTATGGTGATGCGGCAATTAAATTCACTTTTATAGATGATGGCTATTCCGCCTCCTCTGCCTAGATCCCGGTCAAGCCTCTGAATCGCATAACCAGGGGGGAGAGCTTGAACAATGGCAGGGTCAGCCTCTCTATTCAGCCATGTTTCTGTTAGAAATAGCACATCAGGGCTCTCTTCTTCCAGTAGTAAGTGAATTTCTGTTGAGTGTTTTGACATTGACCGGCAATTAAGTAAGAACATTTTGAGTGCTTTTTTGACTGGAGTAACTATGGGCGGTTCGGGAGCAGGGCAGAGTTTAAAAGAACAGTGGAGGCAGTGATTAGTAGTGCTATCAGGCATCATGAGATGAGTGCACTTACTTCTCATCTCTCCTCTATAGTGGCTAAGCTGATCAGCAGTATAGATATGCCTTTCCCTTATCGAACTGGCAGGGATCTGGCCCCTGGTCCCGATCAGGCTTCGGCGTGCCAGCGGCGCGTCCGCTGCGCGGTCGCGTCATCGGCCCCTTTTGAGGCCCAGCTTGCGTGCCAACGTCTGGAGCCTAGAGCGCTAACCTGAGTCTCAAGTCAATCCCGTAACATGAATTGACGAACCCACCGGAGCTATAACACAGCTCCCTTCGTGCAAATAGCAATTGTAAAGTGCAACGATTTAAAAAGCAGACACAGATTTAAAAAGCAGACACAGTTTAAAAACATAGAAAACGAGTCTTAAGCCTAATACTGCTCGTGTTTGAAGAAAGCGCCGCTGATGATTGTTTATGTTCAGTAAGGGCAGACTTCATTGAGCAAATAAAATTCCTCACATCTCAACGAAATCTCTCTGTAGACAAAATTCGTGGATTAGCAAGCCCACACAGTAAATACTGGTACACAATAAATGCATTTCTGTTGATTTGTTAGTTCGTTAATTAAGTCTAGCAAGTGAACGTGTTTGTAAAGTTTCTGATGTATTTGAATGCAGCAAAAGATTATCAATGGCACATGAGATGCAAGAGAAACATTTGATATATTTAATAAACGGAGTAAGGGCGCCCTCTAGAGACCACCCAGAGTTGTTCGAAACCATCGAAAATATCGATCCTATTAAAATAACGTGAATGAAAAAACATGGTGAGTAGCCCGCTGGAATGCACAATTTAGTAATGCAGGTGGGGCAACTTGAAGATTACAGAAGATTATAGAAAATACAAGCTGAGAAAGCCCCTGTCTGGTTCAGGGGCAACACGAGATGATAGTGCACCACTAACCACCACAGAACAGTCCCAGCCCACTAACCATTCTAAGACCAGTGAACCTGAAACGATGAAGCCTAGCCAGGAGTAGAGGCTCCTGGACAAGAAGGACGCCAACAGCAGCAGCTGTACAACTAGGTAGCTAAAAGTACAAAGAAGGAAGGTGAATCAGAGCTGAAGAGGGGGATATCTTATTAGGATTTGGATATTTCAATCAATCAGGATTTGTAGAGAGCGGTTGCTTCACCCGTGAGGGTCTCGAGGCGCTGATATAGTTGAAGGGAGAATGGCTAGTGGCTGGCCTGGGGTTAGTTCAAAAGCAAAAAGAAAAAATGCTGGACGTAATGCTGAGCAATGCAATCATTCACCCCCAGTCACAAAGATCTGGGTTTAATCCATCGTTTTTTTGCTCACCACGCCACCACAGTTTGCACCCAGCCATATGCAAATCAGTCTTGACCCTGCTCTTCATGGGAACAGTCCAGCCCGAACTGCCAAGCCAGGTCCTCCCTGGACTGGAAACAAGCATCCTGGGACCGGGTTCGAGGTATCACCCCTCATCAGCCAGGTTAGCTTGAATGCAGTTCAGTGAGCACAGGACCCACGTCTGGGCATACCCTTCCCACTTAGGGCTACAAAAGCAAAAAGAACAAATGATAGACAGAATGCTGGACAATGCAAGCATTCACCCCCAGTCACAAAGATCTGGGTTTAATCTATCGATTTTTTGCTCACTACGCCACCCCAGTTAGGTCAAGCCACTTTAAAGACATTGCTTGAGACAAATATAAGGTTCAGAGGTGATGACGGTGCGTGTGGACAGTGGGGGGGTGCCAGAGATAAGTTGTGAGTTAGAATATGGGACGACTGGGAAGAAGCCTTCTAGAATAAACCATGGAATATCAGGTGGAATCAAGTCTAAAACCACACTGTTACTAAAGAAAGATGTGACTGCTCCGGATGGGTGGTTAAGGACCAGAATGTGGCCTTTTAAGGTAGAAATGACAGTGGAAGTGTAGTATTCAAGAGATGAAGGTGGAGGATCTTGTGCAGAAGTGAGTGTTGTCCTAATTGTTTTGCTCAGAAGGCCCACTCCTCCTGCCTTGGGATTATTGTGTTGTATGTGTGTGAGAAGTTGATATAATATGTGTTCAGGTTTCAGTTTTTTTCCCAACGCATGCTGTCACAGGGACAACTAACTATTGTTAAAGGCGATGGGACTCTAGTTATTTGGGGGCAAATTTATTTTAGTGTTGTGTCGCCCTTACGCCATGCAACAGGGTGCAGGGGTGACATACTAAAGTTAAATTTATCAAGCCATGCAAGGTCACCTTGCATAGACCTGAGGGCTTGATCAATCTAGAGTAACGCAACGCAGCACAAATCACTTTGTTGCCTTACTCTGCCCCAGGGAGGCATTCCATGGGTGGAGCGTGGGTGTTCCATTAGTTGTAGACCTGGGAATGCGTCAAAATACTACACCTCCCCAGGTGAGGCATAACAAGGAGAAATAACTTTATTTCTCCTTGTGTTTTCCTCTTTCTATGTGTGCTGCATTCTGCAGAAATCGTAGAAAGAGGAAAATGCCTCAGAGGATTGTTTTTGTGCAGGAAGCTGCCCCTTCCTGCACAAAAACAATCCTGTCTGCAATGCAGGCACCCTTGCACCACGGCGCAAGGGTGCCTGTGTTGGTGCTAGGCAGCAGTTTGTGCGCCAGTGCAAGGAAAGGACAGAAATGTGCTGTATAATGTTAAATATGGCGCATTCCTGCCCTTTCATGCAGTGCAGCAAGGTGGCTTGCTGTGTTGCGCTGCATGAAAGTTTTGAAAATCTGCCCCTTGGTTTGCAAGGAAAGGATGGCCCTCTAATCATTCTGAATCTCTGGGTAGATGCAGATGAGCAAACATGGCTAACCCCTAAGGAGAGTAAATGTAGAGTAAAACACAAGTATCAAAGTTGCAAGGAAGACGTAAATGTCCAGCCAGAGTTGTGAGAAGATAACACTATATTAATATCCCTAAATTACTTAAATCTATGTACAGAAAGGAGTGTGAGTCAAACAGAAAAAGCACACAAAATTCAATACACTGAAGTTTTAATGCAGCACAGTACAGCGTTCACACCAGGGCACCTGGCTATCAACACCAGATACTGTTTGTAATCACTAAATCCTTAATGTAAAAAACTATTCAATAGCAGTGCAATAACTAGAATGTTAGCATGGTTCAGCAAAGTTCTCATACAAATACTGACCATGATTGTTAACTGTTCACGATCACCACAGCACAGCACCACAACATGGAGAAAGAAAACGGTCACCCATGCGCTCCTCAGCCGCAGACTCGACTAGGGCAACGCACTCTATGCCAGCACCACCCAAAAACTCCTAAAGAAACTGCAGAACATCCAGAACACCTCCGCCAGACTCATCCTGACCATCCCCCGCCACAGCCACATCACCGATCATGAGAGACCTCCATTGGCTCCCGATCAACAAAAGAATTACCTTCAAGCTCCTCACACACACCTAGAAAGCTCTCCACTACGCCGGACCTGCATACCTCAACCACTGCCTCTCCTTCTACACACCCACCAGACATCTCCGCTCTGCCCAACGTGACCTGGCCACCATCCCACGAATCCGCATGACCACGGCTGGAGGAAGATCCTTCTCCTACCTCGCTGCAAAGACCTGGAACTCCCTACCTCTGCATCTCAGGCAATCACCTTCGCTGTCTCAATTCAGGAAGGACCTCAAGACCTGGCTCTTCGATTGAACTGCAGATACCCCCCCCCCCACCCCCACCAGCACTTTGAGACCCTAACGGGTGAGTTGTCACACTTTACAGGAATCCTGATTGATTGATTGAGTACTGATAAGACCTCAACACTTTACTGTCTTCAACTGTGATTGACTCAAGCAGCTAAGATAAGATGAAACAAAGCAAACTTGATGGCACTTGGCAATACGGTGTAACTACAGCCTGTAAGACAAAGGCATGCTGTATCGCAGCTCAGGAAATAGAGACAATGCGGCACAGGATAAGCCTGCCTCCTGATTTGGGATCAGGTGGTGTTTGCACCTGAAATGGGGCTGTCATGTGACTGGTAGGCCGAGAGTCGCTGTGTCAGAGGCTGCTCACGGGGAGGCTGCCATGAAGGTGAAGGGGCAGACCACTGCCTGACCCTCAGAAAAGGGTGCAACTGCACAGATATAAAAGGCTTGCTGTAGACCATGCTAACCATGCTTGTTCCAGCCAACCAAGTGCTGGACTACCACCAGAGCAGCGGGGTCAATGAAATGGCAAAGAAAATAACAAATTGTAGGGCGGGGGGCTGAGCTCACCGAGAAGAGTCACCACTCAGCTAACTTGCACTTGCAGCTGTAGTTGTCTGTGACCTCCTCCTCTGGCCCCTGGTGAGGGACAGAGAGCGCTGAGAAGCACTATCCGGGCACTCCTCTGGACTCACAGCCGGTTCGACAAGCGAGGCTTCAGCAGGTCCATGTGGCTTTTTCCTCTCCAGTAAGAAATGGCCAGCACTCAGCTCTCTTCTGAATTCACCAACAGCAGCAGAGTCAATGGATATCTGTGTGGAAGATGCATTCACCAGGTTGGAGGGAAGCTTCAGCTTTCATAAGTAAGTGCAGGGAGTGTGACCGTGGCCCACTGCCAATAAAATGTGTGTGTTCCGATATTGATATAGGTCCACTTGATCATGCTCGGCCTAGCTTTCCTCGTCATAGAGGCACCCATTGCTGTCCTCCCAGAATGCATTGCTGTGGTCCCTGGATACAAGTAGCTACCTAGATCCCTTGCAGGGCTTTGTTCTGGTGAGATACATGTGTGTTCCCCTAGATAGTTCTGAGAACAGAAAAACGGAGGCAGAAGATGTAGGGTTGGGACTGACCTTGTTGTCTTTTGTGAGAAGCATCCACCCTCCATCTTGCAACCACTGTTCTCACAAATAAATTCAAGTTTGTGAACATCTGAGGGCAACCCTAACAATGAGTTTGCTGCTAATGTTCAAGAATCGTTCATCTTGCACCCATGTTCCAATGATCACAGTCAGTGCTGCAAACATTATGCACATAATGTTTGCAATCTGAAACACACAAAAAGTTAACACAAAGGGCCCACCTCCTCTGACCCAAGATTTTGGACTTGATTTACATTAAGAATCCCATAGGCATCTCCCCTTGGTATAGCTACTGCCAGGTGTGGCTACCCCTTAACACTATAGGGTGCCCTGGGAATCACCAGTGCCAGTGTCAGGCTGCTCAGGATCAGAAGCATCACAAACTATTGCCAAAAAGCAAAAAGACAAAGGAACTTGCAGAGACAAATGGCACAGTTCTACAAGATATTGGGGACATTCGTCCTTGCAGCCGCGTAGCTGCTATGGACGTGTCCTTGGAGTCTCACTCATAACTGTATGGTGTCCGAGAGGGAGATCCCAGCCAGAGGGCTGGGGGGGTACTGAAAGTCCTGTGGCATGCTGTTCCAGCGCTTCAATGGGAGAATGAGACTGGGAAATTCTCTGCGCAGTTAACCTTGTTGGTGAAGGTTTGATCGACATGGAGGTGAAAGGAAGAGATGAGGGAGGGAAGTTGATATTTACTTTGGTGACAGAAGAGTGTGAAGGGGCAGTGGTGGCTGTGAGGTGTGATGATATGGGATTATGGGTATTGTACACTATCTCAGAGACGGGTGACTTTGGAAAATAATAAAAAAGAATGGGTTTGAAAATGGTGCACAGGGATGAGGGTCATACCAATGTGTTGGGAGCAGAGGAGTCAAATACCCCCACTCTGCCTGCCCTGGTCTCAATATGATGGCTGAAGGAGAAGCCCCCCCACAAGAAGATGTAATTATATTGTGCAGGGCTGAAGAGTTGAAGACGAGTCAAGGAGGGCATGAAGAACATTTGGCAGATGTAAACAAAGTGAACAAAGTGGGAAAACAAAAGTCATTAGGATGACTGGGTAAGGGTTTAATGGTTACCGAAAGAGGAGCTGTAGCCATATGGCGAACAATAAGAAGTGCAGGGATGTTGAAGTGCAGTTTAGTAATTAGTTACTGCAGGGTCATAGGAATTCTCCATGGATGTATACAACAGCCTCATTGGTGGGTGTGTAAAAGGTGTGGAAGTTAACACTTCTGAGGATAGTGATTGCGGAAACTGTGGGGGCACAGTGGGTCGCGAATCCCTGCAGTGGAAGAAATAGGCAGAGTACTGATTTAAAAAGTAGCAGGCTTGTGATCCCCATATACTAATATGGCCAGAATGTGTGTGGACCTTAGATAGACAAACAAGAATATATAAATGTGTAGATTTCCACTGCGTAGTGTAGGTGACACATTCTTAGCAAAAACAGCAGTAATTAGCAACAACAATTTTTTGAATGTTGCATAGCACCGAATTCTGTACTGGGCTTTACAAATTCGCACATCTGTTTGAGTGTTAACAGTTTAAAAGAATGTAATTTGGAGTGGTCTAAGTGCACCAGTGTTTTGGAGGCTAATGCCTGTGTTTTTCATAGGCTTATCATTTTAACATTACATTTTGGGCACAGGCTTAAGTTTGCACCCATTAGGAGAAAAACATGCCTGCAGTTTGTGGGTGTTTGCAGCAGATTAACCTGGAGTAAATTGAGGGAACAGTGTAGTTTGCACACCTTGAAATGAGGAAACACATGCTACTGGCAAATTATTTCCCAATTCCAAGGTGTAAAACCTGGAAGCAGGAACAATTTGTGCAAGTACTATTTTACAAACCTTGCAGAAATGCAAATATGGGTGTGAGCAAATTGCACTCAGTTTTTGTGGGTCTGTCATAACCAGGCCCATCGAAGGGAATAGGTACTTTCAACAAAATATTTCAATGATGGAAGTAAACGGTAGAGCAAAATAAAAGTCCAGAATGGCAGAAGAGATTCTAAGCAAAAGACCGCTCACGGTGTGTTTCCCAAGTGATCAAAAGGAGTGCCATCTTTAACTTACTTAAGACATGTGCCAGGAATACGGAAGTGAGACCTAAGAAGTGTCGGGTGTTGGTTTTCTTGGCAGCCGCTGCACCAGGAAGTAAGGATTACATGAGGCATTTCCTGTGTACAAAGACAGGTATAATTCTCTAGGATGTTACATTATATTTTGGGTACCATTGTATCATGCACAGCTCTATACTCATGTCATCTTTCAGAACCCAAAATGGTCTTCAAACTTGATCTTGAGTCTTTTCTCTGTGCAAGGATCACTGTCTATGCCGACTTCACGATTCCAGCTCAACACTTCTGGGCTGTGACCTCACTGCCCCGCATGACGTGATCTGCTGCGTTTGCCAAGGGCACGGCCATGTCCTTACCAC
The DNA here is from genome assembly GCA_963921515.1 of Calotriton arnoldi. Classification (NCBI taxonomy): domain Eukaryota; kingdom Metazoa; phylum Chordata; class Amphibia; order Caudata; family Salamandridae; genus Calotriton; species Calotriton arnoldi. The sequence goes on along the minus strand of CAWUFW010001284.1, from coordinate 2,796,206 downwards.
AGTTCCTCTCCACTCCTGGAGCTTTTACCTTTCCGCAGGAAGGTTGCTGTACGCAAAACTAATTAAGGGGACTGCTCTTTACTCCAGCCACAAAGCTCCCCTCCTTAAGTACTGAAAAATGGTTCAAGAAGCTGGGCCCATAGGCAGAATAGCCATTTCCGCTTGCAAAATTGTATAACGTTTCATAGGGAACTAGCTAAGGAAAGTACAGGCTTCAGCAACACGTGGACATTTGCACTTGTGTTTTGTTTGTCTGCTTCTATAAAGGCCTGACCTTTACCTTCGCTGCTCAGAGGACTGGCTGCAAATTCTTGATACACATGGTTTGGTACTATTGCTGATTCAACACCATCTCTCTTTCCTTGAAGCTCTAATGTATCTCAGATTCTGGCTATTACTATTCCAACTCCAGTCTGTGCAACAGTAGGGAAGGTGTTGGATTTAAAATCCAACAATGCGTTCCCTAAAGCAAGTCGTTATAATGACTTGCGTTGTCATGGAACGCGTGGTAACGACGCGCTCGTTGTAGTGCCTGCGTTGTAATGGCACTGCGTAGTTCTGTCTGTGTTGTAAACGCTGTTTCCCTGTAATTGATAGTGTGTGGTTCTGACTGCTGCAATGTGTCATGAGAGGAGAGAAGGGGAGCCCCTCCCATGGGAAGAGAATGGCAGCGTCTGTGGAGGAGCAGAGCCGCTGGTCCAAACCTCGGAATTTAGATGGAGATCTCAAAGGTGAAGGCTTCTAGTATCTGAGTCAACGCAACACAAAGGTGACAATCCTCAGCGCCTGGCGATATTGAGAAATAGGCACACATGAACAAAGTTGTACCCTTGTCCTGGAGTCAGTTTTCATCACCATATCACTTTTTCATGCTCTGCATACCTCTTCACCTTCTAGTTCACCACAGGGTTTCTACCAACTCGTTTAAAACATCCGAAGAGGACCTCCTTCTCTTTGAGGGAGTTTTAGCTCGCACTGTGATCAGCTGTCACGGTGCAAGCAGATTCCCAATGATGATCTTCCTCCTGGTCTTGGTTTCTGGACGCAGAAGTCCAGGACTTTCCCCCAAATGGTCCTGAGGGGGTTTAAGAGGACCAGCCTCACTGGCCCTTAGGGAGATCCACTGGTCCTGGGGTCAACTGGGAAGAGTCCTTAGTCCTTTGTGGGTATCAGGGAGTTCTTCCTTCCAGTTCTCCATGGTGGCCGCAGGGTCCAGCAGCAAATCGTACAGAAATCACCAGGCAAGGGAAAATCTCCCCTTGTGCAAGACGTTTTAAAAAGGAGTGGAAGATTCCAGAAGCCAGGCATCCCTAGCCAGTCTTAGGGTGCCACATCACCTCTCCACCCCAGTCCCAACTCTCCTGCACATCATGTTGGGACAGTTCAAAATGGCGTCACTCGTCACATCTCTTCTGATGGCCTGAGCTCTGCCCCTTGCTGACATCATTGCCAGGGCCTTATGTTATACTTGCTGCTCAGCCAGTGTGAGTTTGGTGTAGAATGTTGGTGCATGATGATGCTGTGGAATGTTGGATGAGTGAGGGTGGCAGTTGGTGTATGGGCTGAGCAGCAGGAAGGCTGCTCCTGGTAGGGCTCTCTGTACTTTTTCTAATGATCTTACCATCTTAATAAATACTACCTAAGCTACCCTGGATTTGGATCCTCGTTTGATTACAGCATTTTGGTGACGATTTGACTAAGAAGAACCTGTGTGTGGAAACTGGTTGGGAGAAGAGATTATGGTAACAAGTTCTTCAAGAAATTAGAGCCTAAAGGAACCACAAAAGGAATTACCTTTATTGAAACCAATAATAACGAGTGTAACAGTGAGACTGGCAGCCCTGAGCCCCACCAGTGACCTCAACACCGGTCGGCCCCAACCCGGGCGTGCCAGAACTTTGTTTGTTTTCTTCGACATGTAAGGTGTGGACTGCGATGATTGAAGCTGGACCGGCGGCGTTCTGCCCCACCTACCACTGTTGCATCGGTCTGCCGCAACCGCAGTGTGGGAGGACCTGACCTCGACATATGTGGGGCAGCTTTGTGTGTCCCTGACTGGTTCACCGTGAGGAGATCTGCTGTGTTCCAGCATGGTGTGAGGTTATTGGCTGCTGGGTCGTGGCCAGCGTGCCAGCTGTGTTCATTGTACAAGAGCAGCTCATCGGCAGTCCAGAGGAATTGGTTTGAGCAACATGTGGAGAGCGCCTTTTGGAGAGCAACATGTGGAGAACGACTTGTAGAGAGTGACATGTGGTGAGCAATGGAGAGGAGGAAGATGTGTTGGTGCTAATTAGGAAACGGTCGACCGCTGCTCCTGTGTTTAAATTATTTTTGAGTTTGAGCGCTCACCTGTCTTCAACAGTTCCTGCTCATGCGCTGTCTCTTTGCTTGCTCCAGTGCGAGCCGTGTCTTCGGGAGCTTGTGGAGCAGTGAGAAGCTGTGCGGCGCTGTGCTGCACGTGCGTGCCTGGAGCCACCCGGGGCGCTCCTGGCGTACGTGCTGTCAGCGTGTTGCCATCTTTGAACCTCGTGATTGTTCCGGATGCCTGGTCCGCACGGAGACTTCTGTTCCTCCGACTTCGAGTAATACGCATTTGTGGCAGAGGAACATACAATGTCACTGTTTGGGTATGCGGTTTCGACATAGCCATGGAATTCTGGTGAGGTCTGCGTTTCCATTTGTCACATAGATGGGCTCACGTTCCCTTTGTTTGCTTAATGTTTTTCAAGCATCAACTTGTGATGGTGTGTGGGCGGAGCAACATCCTCGCTTTTGGGAGAATCGCTGCTGCCGTCGTTTGCGGGAGTAACTACTCTACTCTACTGCTGGGTCAGTGTCGGTGCACACCCCGAGAATCCTGGCACCCACTGACTATGACTTTGCAAGGCCATTTTATTGCAACATCCACGCTTGAAAAAAATAATTTAAACTTCATAGATGGGGTGTTCTGCTTAAAAAAAAAAAGGTAAATTTCATGGATGTGGTGCGTCACTGAAAAATGTTTTGAACTTCATGGAAGGGGTGCCACTTTTTGCTTAAACCACTGTTGGTGCTGTGTTTTTGGAAGTTTACAGTCATTTTGTTTATTCTTTAGAATGACTGTTGTGTTTGAATTGACTGTTAGGTCTAAAGTCACTCAGAGTTACCATTTGTGTGTGGTTGTGGGAGGTTTAGGTACTTCACCTACTGTGTGTGTGTTGACCTTTAGGCGCAAAGTCACTCTGGGTTACCACGTTTTGTGTGTGGCTGTGGGAGGATTTATGTAATTCACCCACTGTTGGTATGGTGTTTGAGTTGACGTTTTGGTGTTAAGTCACTCTGGGTTACCACCTTGGCGTGCTTGTGGGGGTAAGTGAATCCCTCACTGTTAGTGGTGTGTGTGTGAGAAGGCTTTAAGGTCCTAAGCCTCTCCGCTCTCCCACTATTTTTGTGGGTATGGGTTTATTTGGGTAAATCACCCAGTTGTAGTGTTCGAGTTGACTGGGTGTTAGTCACTTGTGTCTACCGCCTTCGTGTGGTTGGTGGGTATATACATGTGAATCCCACACAGTTGGTGGTGTGTGAGAAGACTTTAAGGTGCTAAGCCTCTCTGCTCTCCCACTATTTTGTGGTTGTGGGTTGATTTAGATAAATCACCCTGGTTGGCTTGGTGTTTGAGTTGACGTTTTGGTGTTAAGTCACTCTGGGTTACCACCTTGGCGTGCTTGTGGGGGTAAGTGAATCCCTCACTGTTGGTGGTGTGTGTGAGAAGGCTTTAAGGTGCTAAGCCTCTCTGCTCTCCCATTATTTTTGTGGGTATGGGTTGAGTTGGGTAAATCACCCTGTTGTAGTGTTCGAGATTACTGGGTGTTAGTTACTCGTGTCTACCGCCTTCGTGTGGTTGGTGGGTGGATACATGTCAATCCCTCACTGTTGGTGGTGTGTGAGAAGGCTTTAAGGTGCTAAGCCTCTCTGCTCTCCCACTATTTTTGTGGGTGTGGGTTGATTTAGGTAAATCACCCTGGCTGACTGGGTATTAGTCACTCGCGTCTACCACCTTTGTGTGGTTGGTGGGTGAGTTAGGTATCACCCCTAGTATTGGTGTTGTGGTTAAGAATTGTTTGTGTGCCTGTTCACCCTTTCCTTCCTCTTTTGGTGACTTGTGGGATGGTCTTACGTTAGTGTATTTGTTTTGCTGTGGTGTGATCTCTACTGCACCGTTGGGCTTTGGTTCCCTGTGTGTTCAAGTTCATTTCAGTCTGGCCAGCTGGTATGTTTGTGGCATAAGGGGTTTGGTTGGTTATGCGTGGTGTAGTAGAATGCGGGTTTTGTTTGGATTTGTGTGGAAAGGTAGAAGATGTTTGTTTGTTTTGTGTGGAAAGGGAGAGGATGTGGGTAGGTGTTGTCTTTTTGCTTTCTTAAAGACTGTTTTTATCTTGCCCAGTTTGTTGTTTTCATTAATGTGAGTACATGGGTGGGCATTGTCATTTTTCATCATTTTATATATTTTTGTTAACAATCAAGTAAATTGTTACATTCTTTTGTGCTTTCTTTGCATTTTGATGTTAACTTACATGCCCATTGTACTGTGCTTTCTTTGCTTTTGATCTTAAATTGTATGCCCAATTGTACCTTTTACCAATGTGTACTTTTCCATGGACCATTGCATTGTGTTCTTGTTCACTGTAAAGAAGGGAGATGTGTTATACTTGCTGCTCAGCCAGTGTGAGTGTGGTGTAGAATGTTGGTACATGATGATGCTGTGGAATGTTGGATGAGTGAGGGTGGCAGTTGGTGTATGGGCTGAGCAGCAGGAAGGCTGCTCCTGGTGGGGCTCTCTGTACTTTTACTCATGATCTTACCATCTTAATAAATACTACCTAAGCTACCCTGGAGTTGGATCCTCGTTTGATTACAGCACCTTACTCACTAGATTTTCAAAGTGAAGTCCTCTCCTGTGTTGGAACCAGAGGTCTGGGCTCCCTCCTTTGTTCAGTGGGCTTGGGCAGGCCCTGGTACAGTGTGGTAGCTAATTGATTGATGCAGATCATTCTGCCCCACCCCTTTCCTCCTCAGGAGCTGAGTAAAGCACTTTGAGTGGGAAGGCCTTTGTTCCTGCTGCTGGAGAGAAATGTAATTAACCTGGATCAGAGGGTGGGTGGGTAAGAGAGCCACGCAGCAAGATGGCTGCCGTTTGACGAAACTCTGCCGGCCGGGGAGGAAAATCCGACCTTTGTTCTGCCTCCCACCTGGAATCCCAACCTTTTTTAACCCTCACCGTGACCCATGGGGGCTCGCCCACACTGGGTGCCTGCCTGTTTCTGGATTGTGGCCCTGGCGGCGGGGGGATCCTGAGTCACTGTGTCAGGACTGGCTGGGCCCAGTGAGGTGGGTCGCAGGGCCCATGACAGGTGTTTCCGGTTGACAGGCTCTGCCACTTGGTCTGAGGCTGCAGCCCTGGCTGCTACACTGGTGATGGCGCTGAGGACATTGCAACACCACCCCAATGGTGGAGGCTCCTGCTGGCCTTGAAGGGAGCACACCTGGGATTGGAGTTCAGCTGCTGATTGCCCAGGTAGCGGGCTCCACATACTTTTCTGCAGGCCTGACTGACTTGTCAGCGTCGACGCTGGAGAATCTGCAGCTCCGCTCCCCATCTGCTCATGGCTTCTGTTGGACTTGAAGAAGGTGCCCCTGAAGGCAGGGGCTGCTGGGGGTGTTGCTGCCTGGGCCGGCTCCGCGGGCTGCACCTCTATCATGAGCGGCTGTGCTCTGTGCTCCAGGAGGGTTTGCTTGATCTTCTGGCCCTGTATCACCTGCTTCGCTCTACCTGCTGGTACCCGTCAGCCTACCAAGTGCAGTTAGCATGGTGGTCCCTGTGACATTTTATTGCTCAATGAGACTAACACTGTGTGCAGCCGGCACAACAGGACTTGTGTCACCTTATTATTAAGGGAGACTGACATTGTGTGCAGGAGGACATCGGCCTGCTTGTGCCCCCTGGGTGGTTTCTCCCTGGCATGTGGCAGGGCCCTGACTGTGGCGCTGCATGGCACCCGACTCTGCACCCCCTTACTCCGGGATTCATCTTGTTGCTCCCTGGCCTTTAGTCTGAGCTGCAGCACTATAGGGGACACCTCTTACACTCAATCAAGTAGTATTTGTAGAGCACGGCTTGTCACCCGAGAGGGTATCCAGGCACTTGCAGTGGGTCTCAGTTGAATAGCCAGGTCTTGAGCCCCTTCCTGAAGTCGGTTAGTGATGTCGAGAGGTGGAGGGGGAGGATGTTCCAGGCTTTGGCAGTGAGATGGAAGAAGGAGTGTCCTGCGAAAGGGCGAGGTGTGCGGAACAGAGGTTCTGGAGAGTCAGTGGCAGTGGAGGTGGTGGTTCAAGTAGGTGGGTCCTTGGTCGTAGAGGGCTTTGTATATGTGGGTCAGGAGCTTGAAATGGCATCTCTTCTGGACCGGGAACCAGTGGAGGTTTTTCAGGTGCTGGGTGATGTGGGTTCTCTTGGGCAGGTTGAGGATCAGTCTGGTGGCTGCATTCTGGATCGTCTGGAGTCTTTGCATGAATTCGGTGGTGGTGCCTGCATAGAGTGCGTTGCTGTAGTCCAGTCGGCTGGTGATGAGGGCCTGTGTTACTTTCTTCCTGGTGTTGATGGGGAGCCTCTTAAAGATTTTGCGGAGCATGCGGAGTATGTGGAAACAGGCTGAGGAGACGGCATTGATCTGACATTTCATGGAGAGTTCGCTGTCAAGGATGATGGTGAGGTTGCGGGCATGATCTTTCAGCGTGGGGGACTGTCATTACAGCCATTAGGAGTCGTTCCAGAGGGCGGTGTTTCTGCCGAAGATGAGAACTTCCGTTTTGAGCTTAAGGCAGTTGTCCTTCATTCCTGCCGAGACGTTTTTCATATAATTGTGGAAGTTTGGTTTCATCGAGGTGGGGTCGGCTGAGAGTGAAAGGACGAGCTGAGTGTCATTGGAGCAAGAGATGATGTTGATGTCATGCGATAGGATGATGTCTGCGAGTGGTGTCATGTAGAAATTGAAGAGGTTTAAGCTGAGTGATGAGCCTTGGGGAACGCTGCAGATGTGCTTGCTTGGGATGTGAAGGGAGGGAGGTGGACTTTCTAGTAGCATCCTGTGAAAAAGGATGCCATCCATCTGAGCGCTTCATCTGTTATGCCGATCCGGCATAGGCGATCGATGAGTGTGTGGTGGGAGACTCTGTCGAAGGCTGCGGAGAGGTCAAGCAGGATCAGGGCAGCTGATTCTCCTTTGTCACGTATGGGGCGGATGTCTTCTGTAGCGGCGATCAGGGCTGTCTTGGTTCTATGGTTGGTTCTGAAACCTGATTGGGAAGGGTCCAGTAGGTTGTTTCTCTCCTGGTGTTGGCTGAGTTGGAGGATGATGGCCTTCTCTAGGACTTTGATGGGGAACGGGAGCAGCAAGATGGGATAGATGTTCTGGAGTTCTCTGGGGTCTGCCAAGGTTTTCTTGAGGAGGGGTCTGACCTCGGCGTGCTTCCAGGCATTGGGAAAGGTGGCTGAGGTTAACAAGACTTTGAGGATGGTGGTGAGTTGGCAGCTGATCTTGTCTCTTCCGAGGTTGAAAAGTTGATGGGGGAAGGGGGTCGGTGGGTGATCCAGAGTGGATGAAGTTGATAAGGGTGGTTGTGTTCGGTGTGCCGAGTTGTTTCCATGCACTGAGTGGGTGGTTAGCAGTGGTAGTCGATCAGAGGCTGAGAAGGTTGGAGGGTTGGGGATCGACGTTTTTATAGATGGTAGCTATCCTGTTGTGGAAAGGGTCAGCGAGGGCGTCACAGAGTTCCTGTGATGAGGGGATGGAGTTTTCAGTGGCTGACGGGCATGTGAACTCTCTGACGATGGTGGGTGAAGAGTTCCTTGGCTTGGTTAGTGCTGGGATCGATCCGGTGGGTCAGGGCCTCCCTCTTTGGGGCTTTGATATGTTGGTGGGATTCGATGAGGGCTGAATTGAAGGTGGCTCTGTCGGCGTGGTTCTTGCTGGTGCGCTATCTAGTTGTTTGCACCTGCGTTTTGACATGCTGGGTTTCGGGGTGTACCAGCTGGCTTGTTTGGAGGGTCTGTGCATTTTGGTTGGTTTGGTGGGGGTGTCTCGGTCAGCAGCGTTGGGTATCCAGTCACTGAAGTTCTGTACTGCGTGATTCACGTTGGTGGTGTCTTTGAGCTGTGTGGTGCTGAGGGCGTTGATCCATTGTTGCTGAGTGACCTTGGGCCAGCTGCAGAAGGGGTCGTTGTAACGGGTAGGTCCGTCGATGATGAAATGTACGGTGAGAGTGGCGAAACAAAAGCCCCTGCAGCCCTGCGGTGCGGGGGGCCCTGAGCTCCAGGAGCCTTCTCCACCATTGGCAGGTCCCTGGTCTGAGAGCTCCAGACTGGGTCCGTAGCATGGGGGGCCCCCTGCATGTACTTTGCAGGGGGGCCCCCGTCAAGTTTCGTTACACCACTGAACAGTGATGTAGTCTGACCAGGTGGGTTCCGTGGTGTGGTTGTATCTGATTCTGTTGCTGGATGTGAAGAGGTGGTCCAGCATGTGTCCTGCTTTATGGGTGGGGTCAGTGACTAGCTACTTGAGGCCAATGTTGTCTACTCTGTCAGTGGTGTCGTCTAGGTGGAAATTGAGGTCTCCCAGGAAAATGTAGTGTTCAGATTCAATGGCGAGCAGGGTGATGAATTTAGCGATGGTGTAGCTGAGTCCGGTCCGTGGTCCTGTCGGTCTGTATGCAAGGGTGCCTGTGAAGGTGGTGTTATCTATGGTGCAGAGCTGGAAGTTCATGTGTTCCATGATTGGCATGGTTTGGTTGTAGTTAATGGTGCAGGTAATTGATTCCTTGTGTACAATGGTTATGCCACCTCCGTGTCTATTGGTGCGATCGTAGTGTTTCATCTTGTAACCAATGGGTGTTGTCGTGGCAATGTCCGGGGTCAATGCAGCGGTGAGGCAGGTCTCTGTGATGAAGGTTACGTCGGGGTGAGGGTGGAGATGGTGTCCCAGATTTCAATGGCGTGTTTGCAGAGAGATCTGGCATTGAACAGGAGGTATCTAAGTTGATCCGGTGTGATCTCAGCTGGCGCGGAGGGCGTGGTATGGGATCCTTCGGAGGTGATCAGTCCTGGAGTGGAGGTGAAGTGACAGTGTAGACAGGTGAACGGTCCCGCTGTGAAGCAGGGAGATGCGAGGCAGCAGTTGTTGTTGGGTGCGGGTTCCAGGGTGCTTAGATCTGTGCTGGAATACCTGCAGGAGTCTGGAGGGGCAGGGTTCAACACTATTTCTTTTCCCTTGAGATATCTACTAAATGCTCTCTGCCCCTGGTAATCTATAGAGCCCATCAACCTGCACTATGTGTAAGAGTGATAACAGACAAGCCAAACTATCCTTTGAATCTCAGCGTTCAGCATGCACTGCCGATATAGAGTTTGGGGAGCGTGCACAAAGCACGGAGGATAGCAGGTGCACCACTGCTTAGCAATGATTAAATCTATGGTTATTGACCTTAAACATAGCCTGGACAGCACTGACTCCAAACCTGACCTCCTCACTACTAGGTTCTAACACCTCAAGGAAAAGGTGGATAAACACGAGGAATGCATAGATCAACTGGAGTACCGTATGTCTGATGTCAAGAATGCGCACACATCCTCCGGTGGGCAGCCCCTCTGCATAGAGAAGGTGCTGGAAGTTATCAAAAATAAAAATGAGGATCTTGAGGCGCGTTTCCAACTGAATAATTTACGCATTGTTGGTGTCCTTGTATCAACTACTATGGATAGGATGGAAACATACGTTTACACCAAGTGAAGGGCCTTATTTGGTGATGATCTTTCTCCTGTCTTTATCATAGAACATGCACACCGTTCCCTGGGACCACACCCTCCCCCTGCAGCCCCAGCAAGGCTTATAGTGACAGGCCTCGTGAATTCTAGGGGCAGTGACACCATCCTGCATCTAGCTAGAGAACGCCAGCCTATCCAATATCAAGGTAACAATATCTCCCTATATCTGTACTTCACCCTGGAAGTGCAGGGTGCACGCAGGGAATTCTTGCCTATTAAACACACCCTACAGAAAGCAGGCATCACCTATTTGTTGCTCTATCTGGTCAAGCTCCTCATCAATTACAATGGGAAATCCTTCTATTTTATGGATCCCAAGGCTGCATCGAGATTTGCTTGTGGCCTGGACACCCTGGTGGTGAAACGAACAGCCTTCCCTGGGGACTCAAGTACTGGCCGCTTCAGCAAAAATGACTAACTGCTAGACTCTGCTACTGCCTTGTGAGGGGCCATGCGGCTCAGGGGTTCTCCGTCTCTGGTCCCATGTGCATAGGGGGTGCTGGTTTATGCCGGTTGCAACAGTGCTGCTTCCTGGGACATGTTATCCCCCACATTTTCCCAGACAGGGCGAACATAGCTTTACTGGCTGGGAGTACGCCGGGACCTCTTGGCGCCTTCTTGAGATGATTTCTTGCATGTCATTGGGTTAGAGTTGTGTTTTTCTGGGTGGCGGGAGGGCTTCTGGAATTCAACTCGTTGGGAGAGTTGAAGTGGGTGGAGGGTGGGAGGTATGGAGACTGTTTGTTAGCTGCTGTATGCAAACAGTGTTTCCTCTTTTTGGTCACATTGCTTTTTCATTACTTCTGGTTCAGTCAATTCCAGAGCGCAACATTTAGCCATTGGAATACAGGCCCTCCTTGAATGTTGATGACCACTATTAGATGTCTTACCTGGAAAAGACGGGGGCTCAATGACCGGCGCATACCTGAACTGACATCAAATCAATATATGTCTGCTACAAGAGCTCCACTTGACTTATTGAGGACATGCTAGATATCGAGCGGGATGGATTGTGGACACCCACGTCTCCATCTACTCTAATTATATGCGAGGAGTCACTATTCTACTCTGAAAAGTGGTGCCGTGGCACACCCACCAGGTGTTATGCCACGCGCAGGGTAGGTTTGTTATTTTGGTGGTAAATTTGCAGGGCCACCCTATAATCCTAATCTTGGTCTATAGACAAAATGTGGATGATTGTGGGTTTTTTGCTGAGGTATGGCACCTGATGGCTACTATGGTCCCCGGCCTGGTCATCTGGGGTGGGGACTTCAATGTGATCCTTGATGAACGCATGGATAGATCCAGCGCCACCCGACGCCCGCACCTGGGGGCTGCTACTCAGTTACATACACTCTTGACAGATTGTTAGTTTACAGTTATTTGGTGACTCAAGCATTCCACTAGCACTGAAGGCACATGCATCACCTCAACTCACAATATGTGGTCCAGGATAGATTATTGGTTAGCTACCAAAGATGTAGTCACCTGGACTATCAATGTTACACACTTTCCTAGAATGCTGTCAGATCATTCTTCTGTATTGTTGGAGGTTTCCCACCCCAGACCTTAGCGAGAGGGCCTCCTTCTGGATGCTTCCACCCAATGCTCTTCGAGACCCGGTCTTTAAAGCTGAGATTAGGGGAGCCTTTCTTAATTACTTTGACCACAATGTCCGCCCGGTGGATTCTCCTTCCATGTTATGGAAGGCTTTTATGGCGGTGATCCGATGGTCATGGATTGCTAAGCAGGCTGGAGTACTTCGGGCATTGTGTAGGACCCTCACACAACTAGAGTCAGATATCCAAACACTAGAACTTTGTTTCTTTACCACCAACGGCATGACTAGGTTAGCACTGCTCAAGTGTAAACTATTGAAATATAAGAAGGCAGCAACCAGGGAGGCACACTATCTTGGCAGGGAAGCGGTGGCTCAGCGTTATGGAGAGGGTAACAGTCTGGGTAAGACACTTGCCAGGCTACAGCACAAACCCTGGGCTAGCGGACATATTACAGAGCTTGAGGATGACCAGCAGACAGTTCATATAAGCCCAGAAACTATTTGACGCATCATGGCCATGCTCTTTGTTGACCTGTATTCCTCCTCATTGCCATATGATTCCTCAGTCCTGAACTCCTATTTTGATACCATACAACTACTCTGGCTGTATGATGAGCACAGACAGTTCTTAAATATGCCTTTCCCGACTGAGGACATTGTGCAGGTTATCCAAAGCATGACTGGGGACAAAGCACTGGGCCTCGATGGCCTAAAAGTATCCTTTTATAAAGAATATGCCCCTATCCTTGCTCCCCATCTTTTGGCTAAATATGAAGAGTCCCTGAAATGGGGTACACCACCTCCCTCACTTCGTCATTATCCTGAAAACAGACAAGTCCTCTTGGTTCTGTGACTCATAAAGACGCTTGTCCATGATTAATGTGGAAAATAAGATTTTGGCCAAACTAATTGCCTCCCTCCTTCGCCCCCTATTGCGAATTTTGTTCACCCGGACCAATCCAGTTTTGTCCCCGGCAGATCAACAGGCCATAACCTGCACATTCTGGCCCTTATTTATCACTTTTTTGTGACACTGCGGTGGCGTAATCAATGCGCCACACTGTAACAGCACCCTATTTACAAAGTGACACATCTAGGCAGATGCGTCACTTTGTAAAGGCCTGCGCTACATTATACCTGCGTCAGGTAGAATGTATGCACAATGGGCGTTCCCCCGTAAAAAAGCCTCCTAGAAGTGGCGCAGTGAAATTTATGAGATTTCAATGCACCACTTCTACGACTTGACTGCGTCAAAATCCTTATGCCTGCTTCAAGCAGCCGTAATGATTGACGCAGGTCTTTTCACATGGGACTCGCCCATGGGTTATGACACATTGCTGGAGTTGCGTCAGTTTTCCGACACTCTCCAGCAATGCATAATTTTTTCACCACCAGATATGTCAGAATTCCTGATGTATCCGCAAATCCTTGTGCCATGGAGCGCCATATTGTAAATACGGCGCATCCATGGTGTCGTAAGGATGGCGCTCTGAAAAGTGACGCATAGCTATTTTTGCCCAGCGATGCGTCACTTTTCATAAATGAGGTCCTCTATTTGCTCTTCTCCGTTCAGTTGACCGTCAGGTTAGCGATGCAGCGGCTCTGCTCGGCGCCACCAAGGCGTTTGACTCTTTCGAGTGGCCTTACCTTTTCCATCTTCTTGCCCGCATTGGATTCAGTAGTAACGTCTAGTGGCTGATTCAATTACTCTATACGCAACCTATGGTCTGCTTGCGAGCGAATGGCGCAGTCACTTCTCCCTTTGAGGTGTCTAGAGGAAGCCGATAGGGATTCCCTCTGTCGCCCATACTACAGGTTGCAGCAACAGCATTCCCACCGCAGGCTTGTACTCATCCCTCGGAGAATGCCACCCTGTGCATCCGCAACACTGAAATTAACATCGCTCCTATCATTCTGGAAATTATCTATATTGGTGGATGGGATGGAATAACCATCAATTGGTATAAGTCTGTTATGTTTCTGCTCACTCGAGTTACGGAGTGCCCCTTACAATGGGATGAGGCACCAGTCCGCTACCTCGGAGTTTGGCTAAGCCGGGATATAAATAAACACTGGAGTGCCAATTATGGCAGGCTCATGATGTGGTTGGAGGACTGCGTACCAACATGGACGAGGTTGCCACTATCTCTGGCATGGAGGGTTGCGATTGCCAAAATGGTGGTGCTCCCTAAATTCCTGTATGTATTAATCTTCAACACCTCCGATCCAACCTAATCACTCTAGTGTGGGCGGGTAGACAACCCCAGGTTGCATGGGAAGTCCTGATCCTTCCCTTTGAGCAGGATGGGTTTATGTGCCCCAGACATAGATCTCTACTTTTACTGTGCACAGGTGCAGATTGCTCACTATTGGCTGCATCATACCCTGTTACAGCCCCATACGGTTCTCGAGCATGATCGAATAGCACCTTGCCCTCTGAGCGCAGCATTATATGTACCCCCAATGAGACCCAAACTAATATTGATACTGCAGCTTTTACAATATGAGCATTTGATAGACTGAGAAAGCGTGCAGAGCTGGAGCACATGTACGCCCCGACCGTGCCGTTCATGGGGCACCATTGATTCCTGCACTGGTTGACACAGGGGCCCGTGGATGCTTGTGACATCTCCAACGCCGCATGTTTGGAGATATATGCCCAGAAGGCTGCTTCCTATCACCACAACATATTCTGTATTCAGGACTTCTGAGGGGACTAGGGCAGCACACCTGGTAAACCTGGAGGCACCATGCTGGAGTCTGCCGAGTTCAGGCCTGGACAGCTGCCCGTCTGACGGGCCAAAGAAGATCTCCCAGCAGAAGTGGCTAACATGATCCCAGACTCAAGCACAGGGTATCCTCCCTTTGTATAGGGCCCACTTGGCCACCTGGTACCACCACTGTGGGTGCACTCACCTTCCGTACACCCTCAAAAGCAAATGATGGATGGAATCCTGAACAAATCAAACATTCACCCGCTGTCAAAGATCTGGGTTTAATCCATAGTTTTTTTGCTCACCACGCCACCCCAGTTTAGACCCAGCCATATGCAAATCAGTCTTGATCCTCCTCCCCGTGGGAACGGTCCAGCCCAAACTACCAGGCTAGGTCCTCCCTGGACTGGAAACAAGCATCCTGGGACTGGTTTCGGGGTATCACACCTCATCAGCCAGGCTAGCTTGAATCCAGTGGCACAATGAGTGAGGGACCCATGTCAGGGAATACCCTTCCTACTTAGGGCTACAAAAGCAAAAAGAACATGTGATGGACGAAATGCTGAACAACATCAAACATTCACCCCCAGTCACAAATCTGTGTTTAATCCATTGTTTTTTTGCTCAACACGCCACCCCAGTTTGGACCCAATCATGTGCAAATCAATCTTGACCCTGCTCCCCATGGGAACAATCCAGCCGAACTGCCAGGCCAGGTCCTCCCTGTAGCCGAAACAAGAACGATGGATTGAACCCAAATCTCTTGACTGGGTGTGAGTAGTTGAAAAGTTTCAGCACTCTGTCCATCATCTTGCTGTTTTTCCTCTGTTTTCCCTAAGTGGTCAAGGGTGGGGGGCGTGGCCAAGCAACATGGCCGACAGGACGTGAGCCTCCGAGCTCCCTGCTATCCCGCCCGTAGATCCTTCCTAATCCTGCCTTTCTGATCCCTAGACCAGCATGAAAATCACACAGCAGTGTGGGGCTGCTGTCCTGCAGTTGGGGGGCTGCCCTGGAAGCTAGCCTGGAGCCGTAGATCGAGTGAACTGCCGCCATTGAATGGGCCGCGCCGGGGCATTGTGGTTCATTGGCCACGGGAGCGGAGACAGTGACGAGCAGCGCCTGTGCCCCCAGCGGAGGTGCCCTGACTGGGCGAGGCTGCCCCGTCTGGCTATCTGGCAGATGGAGATGTTTGGAGCCCCTTCCACGGGAGGAGCTGAGAGCGGCCGCGACTGAGGGCGAGGCGGGCCTCACAGCCCTGATGAACTGGCGAAGGCACAGCCCAGTCCACACTTGTGGTACTGGTGGGCTGCGGCCAGCTCCGCGAGTGCGGGGGGGCAACTCTTCCCCTCCAACATGATCCCTGCTGTTAACGCCTGCGGGGTCGCATTGAGACTGACTGCTACCCTTGTCTGGCGACCGGAGAGGACCCTGGTGATGCCGGAAGGGGCCGTGCTGGCCTGCCCGTTTCGAAGGCAAAGCTCCGGAGCCTCCGCTGGTTCCTGGCTGGACGGAGAACAGTTGCACTGGAGGGAGCATCCCCCGCCTGGCAGCACGACCAAGCAGACACCGCGGAAGCGGTACAGGTACCGGACGGGGTCAGTGTGGATGGAGGTTCACTGCTCCAGGTGCGCTGTCCCCCCACCCGGTGCAGGTTGCATAGAGCCAGCATAGCTCTTGCAAGTTGGAGACGCCCTGCCTGGCATTGGAGCCCCAGGCGGTTACTCACGCCCGGCCGAGGAGGGCCTAGAACTGGGTGGTCTCCCGCCTAGGCCCTAGAGATTGTATATGGGATGAACTGTGGTACACCACGATTTGCCAGGACATCAGTGGTGCGCTGGTGCGGGCCTGACATTTGAGAGACTGGCCAAACAAATTACTTTGACTTGCATTGGCAGAGTAGGCAGCATAGGGGAATCCGAGCGTCGCGCCTCACTCGCCTGGCAGGGAGAGCCGCATCTGAGGGGAAAGTGGCACTAGCTGGAAAGAAGGAGATCCAGGGGCAGGCTCAGCAGGCGCAGCGCAAAATAAAGGTGGATTGGACGCCAGACGGCCCAAAAGAATTGCCCCAGAACCTCTAGAAGGTTGCCTTGAGGTGAGGACGCCTGCTGTAACAGGTATCATTGCCTGTTGGTAGTACGGCCGAGACATCCAACAGTGTAGACCGCAAGGGGTGAGATCCCTGAGGGGGGTGCCGGACTGGATTTGCGCAGGGTCTCCTTGGAGGCCGGATCTGGAGGGCCTTGTAAAGAAGAGCCGCAACGTCACTTGTACAATGGGTAAAGATAAAGAAGCGAGATCAATTGGAGCAAACACAATAGCTCAGCACACCACACCACGCCATCCGACATAGAGCATAATGAGATAAATGGGTGGTAACGATGGGGGGAAGAGGAGGAACATGGAGAGGCCTCTCGTGCAGATCTTTTGGCTGCCATTCGGGTCTAGGAAGGCCCTAGAGGACTGCCTTGAGACTGTATCAATAGATATCAACCTGCTGTGGGCAGATCTGCGGAAAGTAGCAGAAAAGGTAACCCGGCCGAGGGAGATATAGTGGACCTGCAGAGTGAGGAAGCGACGCTTAAACATCAGGTGGTGCAGATGACGACGGCCACGAAGGCCCTGGAACGACAGGCAGAGGATGCAGAAGGGCGTACTTGACGCAGTAACATTCGAGTGTTGGGATTCCCTGAGCAAGCGGAGCAAGGGTCGGCAGAGCAATTCCTGGAGCAGTGGATTTGCACCAAGTTGCATCCTCGGGGACTCTCTGAGCTGTTTATTATAGAAAGGGCGCCTAGGGCCCTCGTGCTGCCTCCCCCTTCAGGGGCACAATCGCGAGCCATAATAGCAAAGGTGTTGAACTACCGCGACAGAGACTGTATCCTGCATGCTGCCAGGGAACGGCAGGATCTCAGCTACGAAAACAATAAAATTACTATTTAACAGGACTACACCAGACAGTTTCAAGAACTACGGAAATCCTTCCTGGGTGTAAAGCGGAAGATACGTGACCTACAGATGCAATACATGCTTTTCTACCCCACCAAATTGAAAGTACCGGGGCAAGGAAAGGCCCACTTCTTTGAGTCTCCGGAGGAGGTCTGGGAATGGCTGGAGATTTGAGGAGATGCTCTTCCCCTGCGTGAACAACGTGGCCCAAAGCGGAGATGGGGCTCTCGTTCCAACAAGGGATCCCAGTGTAAGCTCAGCTCGACGGCAACACAGGACCTGGGCTCGCAGGAGGAGCACAGGGTCACTGTGGGCGAGGATGAAACTTTGCAGCTGAGAATCACGGATGATGGGACCTCGGATTCACCAACCACACCTATACGGCTGAATCTGGGGAATCATTACAGACACTTGGCCCAACGGCGGACATTGTTCCTGAGACCCTGATAGATGCGGACCTTGACCCAGAGGGCGATTGAACCAAGGGCTGGCTGAACTGCAGGTGCACTAGTCACACACTCTTCCACATACTGTGCACGTGACGAAGTGTTTGAATGGGGTGAAGGTGCTCCTGCGAGCGTTTCTAACAAGAGAGTGAGTGGTGTGTTGGCACCAAGAGCTGGTAAGATGCAATGGGGGGGGGAGCGAGAGGGGTGCATGACTGGGTTTCAGTGCTAGGCACTGGTTGGCCTCAGCAGAATTTGTTTGCTGACAAGAAATCGCTGGTCTGTTAATAGGGCGGGCTAGCTAGGGTAGGCTGTTGTGCTGCGGTTTATTTACTAGCCCCTGTTGGGCTATTAGGGAAGCTGTGTACGTCCTGGCATGAGCATGGGGTGGGCAATCCCGACAGCGCAGTTTCACGTGTATTGTCCGTGGGTGGGGAGTTTTGTTCACTAGTTTGTTAATGGTTGCAAGTACTATGGGTGTGCAGCGGGTGGAGATGTTGGGCAGCGGTCGATGGATCACGAGAAGTGTGAGTGCCATGTTGCGACTATATGACAAAGGAGGTTAGGTTCCTCAGATGGAATGTCAGGGGCTTGGGCACATGCACGAAGCGCCATAGGGTGCTCACCATCCTAAAGGGACATAGTGTGACGTTTGCCTGCCCGCAGGAAACGCATCTGTACGGCGTGGGGGCCGCTAGAGTGGCGAAAAAGTGGCAGGGTCAGGCATTTAATTCCTCCTATTCTGTATATGCAAGGGGCACACTGGTCTGGGTGGCCCCGGGAACTCCGTTCACTCTCACATACATGGAGGCCGATGTTGGGGACCGATACGTGCTACTGCGCGGAAAGCTTGATGGCCGCGACATTGCCATTTTGAATACATATGCCCCAAACACAGACCGGCCTGCCTTCTACCAGGCAATGCAAGACTTAATAGCCACAGAACTGGGCGTTCCGGTTATATGGTTGTGTGATTTCAATTGCGTACTCGACCCTGACCTGGACAGACACCCCCCCCAGAACCGGCACAAAACCACAAATGACCAAAAAGTTGCGAGGAGTAATGAAGGAGATGGGGCTACAGGACGCCTGGCGAGAAAGACACCTGACATAGAAGCTTTTCCACCTCACATAATATGCATAGCGGACTGGACAGGGTGCTAGTGACAGAGACGCCCGCCTTCCCAGACGCGAAGGTGACCCATTTGACTCGATTCCTATTGGATCACGCTCCTGTAAGTTGCGTGGTACGGTGGAATGCCCCTGTCCAGGCACCTCAACAGTGGAGGATGCCCTCCGATATTCTGGAGGATCAGGAGGGGAGGGAGACGTTGTCCCAGGCACGGTCGGAGTACATGAAACTCAACTGGAGGGGGAAGGCCCACTAGAAGCATGGAGTGGGAGGCAATGAAGACGAGCTTGAGGGGCATGGGTATGGGACTCACCTGTGGGGTCCGTCGTCAGCTATAGTGGGAGTTGAGGGACAGGTAGGACGCCTTAGCAGAGATCCAGACTGGTGACCAAGCACATCCCACCGAAAGTGCCCGCGAGCGTATGCTACGTGAGCAAATTAGTGATGTCTGGGACAGGTTGGACAAATACACGCTCTGCCGTTACCGCCAGTGGCTCCATGCTGAAGGCGACAAATCCAGACACTGTATTTTGCGCAGGGAGCAGACACCCCCGCTAACGAACTGCTTGCACAACACAATGGGAGACATGGTACACTCCAGGGCAGGCATACTGGAAGTGTTTAAACAGCATTTGCAGAAGATGCACACTGCAGATCCGCCCGGCCAGGCTGACCGCTATTTCCCGTTCTTGGGGGGACTGACATTGACGCACCTCCCACTGGCGGGGAAGAAGGAATTGGAGGCACACCTAACGGCTGAGGAGTTACTTGAGGCACTGCGGGAGCTGCCCAGGGCCAAGGCACCGGGGGGGATGGTTTCCCGTCTGAATTTTATCAGGCCTACTCAGAGAAGTTGGCACAACCACTATTGCAAGTATATGAGGAGGCGTTTGAGCGGAGACTCGTGCCCCCATCCCTGCGGGAAGGGGAAATATGCATGCTATTGAAACAGGGGGGTGACGGTTGGGACCCGGTGGCGTACCGCCGGCTCACTATGATTAACTCAGATGCTAAAATACTGTGCAAAGCACTGGCAAGGCGACTGGCCCCACATATGCCCCACCTCATCCATGAGGATCAGTGTGGGTTTATCCCCGACCGCAACACGGGCATGAATATAAGGCGATTAACGCATGTCATACATGAGGTACAACATTAGGATGAGGAACTGGCGCTCGCTAGAGGCCGTCGACCTCGAGAAGGCATTTGACACTGTGGATTCGGGATACCTCCAGGAGGTATTAAGGGTGACGGGATTCAGCCCGCGGTTCTGCCGGTGGGTCAAACCTCTTTATACAGAGCCGAGCGTCCGGGTTAGAGTGGGCCAGAGCCAGTTTGAAAAATGGACATTGGAGCAAGGAATGCAGCAGGGCTGCCCATTGTCACTGTAGCTCTTCGCCTTGGCCATTGAGCCTATGGCAGTATGGGCTTGACAGGAACTTGAGCGATGGGACGTATGCATAGGGGAGAGATCCCATTTAATATCGCTGTATGCTGACGATGCCCTGTTCTACATCACATCCCCCCGTGATGGGGTCCCTAGATTATTTCAGCTCCTAAAAGACTTCGGCGACTACTCCGGTTTGCGCCTTAATAGGAACAAGTCCCTGCTCTTCCGACTAGCTGGTTTGTCTGTGCTGCAGCTGGAGAGACTTCCGAGGCTTGGATTACATTGGGGTTTTGAGCACTTTCAATATCTGGGTGTATGGGTGGCACTCGAGGAATCGCAATTGCTACAGCTCAATGTGACTGGGGTGATCGAAGCTTTGAAGCGATCGATGGCCTTTTGGAACACCCTGCCACTCTCCCTCGTGGGTAGAATGGCGGTGTCAAGGATGGTTATCCTCCCGCGTTGCCTGTACATGCTCCAAAACTCATTGTGCCGTATCCATATGAAAGTGTTCAGGCAATTGAACTCAGTGCTGGTATCCCTGTATTGGGCGGGTCGTCGCAGCAGAGTGGCTTTGAACACTTTAACTAGGCGGTATGAAGAGGGGGGTCTGGAAGCCCCCAGACTGGATTTATATTACTATGCAGCTCACTTACAACACACAACCTGGTCGTTGGATGAGGGAGACAACTGGGAAAAAAGATTATTGAGGGGGCGAGTCCAGCCAGATAGGCTTAAAATGGCACTGGTGGAGGGGCGGGTGCCACAGGCGACCTGCCACATGTGGTCAAAGAGACCGCGTTCATATGGCAGTCCTTTGTAGAGCGCATACTAAGATGTGAGCCGGGTTGCTTAGTGATGAGTGGGTGTGGCTAAATACAATACAGGCACACACACTAGCACTTCAAAGTGAGCATGTCAGGTTGGCTGACTGCCTTACTGCGGCCAGCCCGACATGCGCACTAGACGCCTTTACACTCTGTGCATCGTGAGGGAAGTGGTCAGTCGCAGCTCCCTGCGCTCAATATGAGCGCTGGCTTATTCGGCCCAGTACAATACTGGCATTGCTCTCAGCAAGGGAGCAGCATCTGTATTGGCCAGGAGTTGCAGCACTGTATAACAGCAATTGCACATGGAGTGCGTTGAGAGTCGTGGATGGACGTGTCACAGCAAAATCTTTCAGGCACAGAAACTGGAAAACAGAGGTGAGAGACCTTCCCGATGGATATGTGGTGTCACGACTCTCTCTCTCACCCCCTAGCCTGTTCAGATTATCTATGTGCCTCCAGGAGGTCCCCGACAGCCCGTTGTGTTCTTACAGTGCAGTTTGGCCCCCACAAAGCACTCTGTATTTGAAAATCAAAACAGTCTGTGTGTAAAAAGAGAAGGCTGGCCTACTCAAGACGGGTCAGTCAGGCTTCGTCGGCAGAGACTTGAGTGTTTACACCGGCGGGAAGTGCTCTCAGTGAACCCTTCCGAATCAAACACAAAAGTGGGCTAGAGTTGCTGATGGCTTTTTGATCACAGCTGCCTTCATATGTGCAATTCAAAGGTAAGTGTGTAACTGGTTCATTCTTGTAATTTTCACATGTGCAGTGAGGTGGCCATTAAATGGCCCGGTGTCCATTATAGGGCCTACAGTGCATATGATTAGCTGCCCTTGCTTTGCACCATTTGTGTATGCTGCAATGTTGTGGGTCTCCGCTCTTGTGAATGGTGAAATGCGGCCGTCACTTGTTGGCTCTGTTAAACCCATGCCAAGCCATTGTCTGGATCATTTTTGAGCGTGGCTCTTCATGCTCTCCATCTAACTGCTATCCGGCAAACAGTTGATGCTCAAGAAAGACTGTTGCTGTTTGCCTTCAATCCTGAGCCCTTCGAGTGGGTCCCTAAGTCTGGTATAAAAGGGGGTGCTCATGCCTGTATTCGGGCATTGAGACAAGAAGGCAACAGGTATTTCCCCGTACTTCAGGGACCTGTTCTAAACACACGGGAGCTTAATGGTCTCCAAAGGGATTTTGAAACTCACTGACCTACGTTGCGATTTTGGCACGTATTGGCAACCTTTTGGATTGATATTTGCTTGTATTGGCAACTCTTTTGGATTGGTTATTACTTTGCTCTTGGATTTCACTGACACATTTTGGACACGAGACCTCTTAGCAGAATTTACACTTTAGGAGGTCGTGATATCTGAACGTATTCGATACTCTAAGCCCTGAGGAAGTCGTAGGGGTGACACCCCTAAGCGACGAAACACATTGGCTAAAAGGAATGGATGGAATAAAAACACCAAAGACGATCCAGAGTCTATATCATTGTTCTTTGACATTACTCAAGGGTACTATACTATGATTTGACTTGAATTGCGTGTGCTTCGAACAGTGTAAAATGCTCATGCAGAGGGCTCCACCATAAGCCACTGTACCTCGGATAGCTCGCTTGGCCCTCGAAGAATCTTGCTGCCCTGTATCTGCCCACCTGCCTCCAATCCACCTGCTGGACCAAGTTACTTACCTTCATCTGACCCCTTGAGCCCAGGTTACGTCCTGGCTTGAATTTTATGTGAAATGGTAATATAAATGCTTTTGAAAGTATTTTTTCATGACTATTGTTCATCTTGTGTAGACTGTCCCTTTCCTTGTGCAAATTTGGAAGGGGTGCATGGCAAGAGTCCTTCAATTTTCTTTTCTCTACTTTGGGGGTTATTTCTTTTTATTTATTTAGATGTTTTGTAAAGCACTAGTTGTCATTTTACAATAACTTTGAAGCAATGCTGTAGAACTTGTCACCTCTACCCTTCCTTACGGGAGACATTTCACTTGTAGCATCCAGAAAGGCCATCAGGAGACTAGTCTTTGAAGATCTACCTTTGTCTAGACCAGGCCAATTTACACAATAAAGTAACCGTTGAACATATTAATGCAGTAAGATATTGAGCAGTTTTTAATGTGTTTATTATTTCAAGACTGTATATCCCCACTGCTTTATAAAACTTGCTTCCTCACTAAATTCATTTGCTTTCAAATGCACCATTTATCAATCTGTTTTAAATTTGTTCCTCGGGAGGAGGACCCATTCTGGACCCATGTTTGTCAATTAAGTTTTCCAGCTTTGCTCGCTACATTAAAGTCGTACCCATCTTTTACACCCGACCACATTCAAATGTCACCAGCTGCCACTGGTTTTCCAGGATCAACGCATGATGCCATTGTACTATGGAACAGTACCATACCGCTGCAAATGTCACAATTTGTACCTGCGAGAGCCTGGCTTGTTGGTAAGTGCAATCTGTCAATATATGTTTTGGTTAATTTCAAGTTTAACGTTCAAAAATAGTATGTAATTTTTTGGCTCATATTTTTATTTTATTCATATAGGATTCTCAGCTTATTCTAATCGACTATGGTTGTAAGCACCGCTGAGGAATCTGACAATTTCAGGGGAAGACCGCTTCAACGAGGCCCATGGAAGAACACGGAGGCCAGCGGAGCCTGCTTTTGGGCTCATAAAGGCCAGGTTTCGATGTCTGGATAAGACTGGGGGAGACCTCCTCTCCTCACCCGGTAAGGTTGTACAAAATCACCAAGGCATGCGGCATGTTACATAACATAGTCAATGCACGGAACATCCCGTACATTGCAGAGGAAGGAAACGATGATGAGCCACTGGGTGAGGATGTTGAAATGCCAAATGAAGATGATAGTGGTGAAGAGGAAGGAATTAACTTATGTCAAGATGTTATTGACAACTTCTTCACATGAGTGTAAGTACATATTTTCATGTTATAACATTACATTTTAAACCAACTTTTAAACCTATGAGTATAAAAGTCAGTGCTAGACAGGTTTTAGAAAGGGCAAGTTAAGGAAAATCCAGGGCAAAGATGTTCGTTGATCTAAGTGTTGCCACATTGACTACTCTGTTTATTACATTGTTCCTCTTTAATTGTTTTTAGAAAATGTGTCCTCAGAATTAGTCATTTGTAATGTATCTACTTTGTAATGTCATTCCTTCACCATGTCATCTTCATTTGGACATTTCAAAGTTGTGACATTTGTAGTTATGTGCTGCTGTTGGAAGTACAAGGGCAAAATAGGTTGATCCAGTGAAAGACACACACACACACTTTGTATGTACATAACTTGTACAAAGACAACTTTCACATTGATTGAATTGATGTTTTTAAGATTGCATTAGACTTGTTTTCTGTTGAATGTTGCCACCAAGGCAATATGTGCTGCTAACATTGCTCTAACCTCATGTGTTAGGCAACCCAAAGCATAAAAATCTCCCGTCACATAAGCAAAATCCTCATTTTGTGACAACTGTATGAAGCTGTTGATGTGTCATTGAGAAAGAACTTCTTGTAGCACACCACTGAAAGTTGGTTGTGACATTCTAGCAGATACTGCAACAGTGTATTTGAATGAGTCTGTGGCCACAAAATGGAGTACTGCAGAAGATCTGGCTAATGTGAAAAGCATTACCTACATGTAATATAACAAACTGAGAAAAGAAATACAACACCAGTCTCTGAATTTGCAAATTTTGATTTAATTCAACAAAACAAAATGAAAAAA
Source organism: Calotriton arnoldi (assembly GCA_963921515.1). NCBI lineage: Eukaryota > Metazoa > Chordata > Amphibia > Caudata > Salamandridae > Calotriton > Calotriton arnoldi. The sequence continues at coordinate 2,771,578 of CAWUFW010001284.1, read as the reverse complement.
GACAACATGGGGAAAGAAATAAAGTAAAGTCAATCATGGTGAATAAAACTAATATTGAAGAGCCAAAATTGTTTGAAATCCAATGTCCAAAATAGAACTGGCATCAAAAAGGTTAATGTATCCAGAACATAGTCCACAGAGTGAATGCTAGTCACACACCGGAGGAAATTAGGTTCTGCATCTCTTGCTGGTGGTGGTGGAGGTCTTGCCATCCTCTCCTGCTGGTTCGGATGACGTCCCTTCCTGAGGGTGACTGGTGGATCCACAGTTGCAGGGACTGTGGTGGGTGTAGGTGTTTCCTATTTTGGCAGGGCCTCCATTTCTATGGGTGAGGCAGATGTTGTAGGTGCAGATGATATTGGACCACAGACAGGGGAAGATGTTGCTGGAAAAGCCCTCAACGTATGGGTCAAACAATCATGCAGCACTCCAGTCAAGGGGTCCACATTCAAGTTGCGATTTTCCATTGTAACACTGTGCTCCCTCTGCAACTGCTTCATCTCATGGATCTCTGTAAAGGCCTGGTCCATCATCTCTTGGGACCGATTGAGGGAGCGCAAGACTTGGTTGATGGTGGCCTGGGTGACAATGAACCTGGTGGCCTCACTTTGTTAGCCCACAGATTCCCTCCCACGAACCATACTCCCACTACCCTGTGACCTTGACCCAATGTGCCCCATACCACTGGCTCCTGGTTGAACTGGAGGTGGTGTTGGAGCAACAGCAGCCAGAACTGGGGGCAAAAGATTGGCGTGATGTTCCTTTGGACACAGAAAGTAGAGGTATCCAGAGGCTGAGGTGTGGTAACAGCTGGGGTGGGTGTAGTAGGTGTGGGGCGAGTCAGACTCACTGGAGCTATCTGCCCAAGCAGACCAGATGAACCAGCCTTCTCCTCATCATCCTGACTTTCAGGAGTGTATTCCTCACTGAAGGCTTGTTCCTGGTCTGGAGTTGAGATATCAACAGGAGCAGTGACAGATCGTTGTCCACATGCTCTGTGTGGTAGACCTATAATAAAACTAAAAATTAAAAAAAATTCGAAGTCTGAATTATACATCAAATGAGTTTGAAAGAAAAAAATGAAGCAGCCTAAAAGGAAAAAGAAAATTAATAATTAGCATACCTTTCACTATAATAAATTACAAAAACAGTTTAAATTACACTCAAAACTACTTCAAAAAGCAGGTAAAATGATGTCCTGAAATGAAGCTAAAAATTAGAAAGTATAGATAAAAATTACCAAACATTCAACACAACACAGTAGAGAGGAGAAATGTGGAAAACAACCATTCCAAAGGCTAGCAGGGTAAAAAAATCTGAAAATTAAACAACTTGGAAAGATAAATAGAATTAGTCAAGATATAAATATTGCTAAGCACATTTATTAAAAAAACTACTGATTTTCAGAATGACAACATAGCATAAAATAGAGATTGATAAATACATAGCACTTTAACATACATGAAAATATATGGGAGAAAAGAGAGAATGACCAAAATAACATTACAATATTTATTTTAACTAAACCAAAAAAGGCATCATAGTCGTTTTAGTCATTTCAATTAAAACATTAACAAGACTTGCAAAATTTTAAGTTAAACATACCTAGTAAAAATATGCAGTCAAAATAAACAAACATTTATAATATATAACCCATATATGAAATATGTTAATAGGTGAATAAACACTTATTAGCACCATAAAATCATGTCAAATTTAATGGAGATTCAAACCTATAATCTTAAATACAGAAAAATACATTCAAGCAAACAAACAAGGCAAAAATAAAAAAAAATGAAACATGAAGAAAAACACACATATTGACAAAACCTATTAACAATTAGTAAAACAAGAGGAACAACTATAATGCTACAAATTTCCCTCAAAATATAAAAAATTATGTATAGGTTTATTTATATGTTTAAAAAAGGTGCAAAACACACTAGCAACCACTAAATTAAAAGCAAACTCTACAGGCTTAGTGACGCATTCATTAATCTTCATCAAATAATCTTTATTCGGTCAAAAAGACCATAAAAGCACAGAGTAAGAAACAGATTACAAACAGATCACACACAATAAAATCAAGATAAAATACTTAGTTACACTTCATCATTGCATAGGGTGAAACCCCGAAACCGGTCCCAGGATGCTTGTTTTTGGTCCAGAGAGGACTTGGCCCGGCAGTTTGGGCTGGACTATTCCCATGAGGAGCAGGGTCAAGACTGATTTGCATATGGCTGGGTCCAAACTGGGGTAGCATAGTGAGCAAACGAACAATGGATTAAACCAAGATCTCTTGACTGGGGGTGATTGGTTGAAACGTTTCATCACTCTGTTCATCATCTTGTTGTGTTTGCTAGGAGGGACAGGAGGGCAGACTTCAGCAGCATTATCCAGGTTGTATTTTTGTGTAGGATAATTGAGTGCCTAACATTATTGGTCTTGTCTGAAGTGTAATTGCGCTTCAAATCTTGGGACAGAGACTCCACAGGTCCTAAATGAACATTAACATTTCCAGTGAGTATGATTAAAGAGGTTTGTTCTGTTGAGACAGTAAATTTCTTGAAAATACCTGTCGCACTTAGAGCATCGCACTGAAGTAACCAAAATGACTGATTTGCATATGGGTTTATCCAAAATGAGGTGGTATGGTGTGAAAAATAAAGATGAACTGGGATGCAGCACTGACTAATTACCAGTGGCTGAGATTAATCCAAGCATTCGATCAATCACTTTTTTTGTATACTTCAGTATGACGCCCTAAGAGTTACAGTTATGCCCAGATGCTGGACCGTGCTCATTGTGCCACTAGAACCAGGTTGCACCCAGCTGACAAGCTCCAATCAGGGCGATCCTGGTTTTTGGCTGCTTGTGTTCTGGTTCATGGAGGACCCAGCCTGGCATTTGTGGCTGGACTGTTTCTATTGGAGCAGGGTGATTTGCATATGGTTTGGTCCAAACCAAGTTCAGGTCTATGCCCTAAGTGCGAAGGGTATGCCGAGGTGTGGGTCCCGTGCTCACTGTGTCACTGGAACAAAGCTTCACCTGACTGACGAGTTTAAACCAGGGCAAAACCGGTCTTAGGTTGTGTGGATTGCCGTTCGAGGAGGACCTGGCTTAGCAGTCAGGCTGGACTGTTCCTATTGGAGCACGGTCACGGTCACGTATGGCTGGGTCCAAACTAAGGTTACATGGTGGGCAACATAATGATGGACTGGGATGCAGCTCAGAGTAATTTGCGACCTAGAGTAATTATTAGTGACTAAGATTATTTCAAGCATTCCATCAATCACATTTTTTGTATACTTTAATGCAATGCCGTACGTGTGTCCAGTAGGCCCAGATGTGAGTCCCATGCTCACTGTGCCACTGGAACCGAGTTGCACCCTAAGGAAGAACCCCAATCAGGGTAACACTGGTCTTAGTTTGCTTGAGTTCACATTCAAAATGACTAACTAAAGATAGCTTGACTAGGCCTTAATTCTTAACATTAAATGTATTTTTCTTTGCTCTTTGTGTCTTTTATTTGCAGGTGCGTTTTTGTGATTTCACAACTAAAGAAATTAGTATTATGTTTTAGAGATAGCGAGGCCTGAGAAGAGAAATCTTGGCAAGAACAGGATGATTTAATGAGCAGAGGAAGCCTCCTATTCTTGCGTAACAGGAATGGAGGGAGAATCAAAGTTGTCGCAACTGCACAAGGTCTGTGCGATGAGAAAAATCTGGAAATATTGCCATTGTACAGTGCAAAGCTTAACACCATTGGTCCTTGGAGGGGTGGAGAGAGATATATGGCTGAAATTGGAGTATTTCTGTGTTTTAATTAATATATGCACTGTTAGACTTCAGAGAGGATCTCCTTTTGGCTTTGCGGTGTACAGACCTCTATGCTTCCTTTTACCTTGCAACTTTGTAGCTAGATGCAGATTTCTCTTTTTGAGAAGACTTCTACTGGAGCCTTTACTATGCTGACACCTTCCTTCCTTTATCCCCAAATCCTTACAGACCCTCTGTTTTGAACCATTCCCATTTTAGCTTAGAGCTGGATTAGATGATGCATACACCTGTTAATGTTTGGTAGGGAAAGTGAGAGTTGCTTTAAGGAACGACAATTTCTGTTTCTTAGTATTTGTATTGCTGTGACGGTTTTCCTTGTATGCTTTATGCTATTGAGACTAAACTTATTCTGGCATTTTAGCTAACCGGTTATGATTCTGTATCTTTATAACTTGATCTTGATATGCACCTATATTGGATTGATTTCTAAATTGTAATAAACCTACTAAACTTTACATACCTATTATTGGTCCTCTTTGTGTGGCCAAATGAGCTACACGAAAGGTTAAATTGTAAACGTTGTTTTTAACTCCACAGCCTCTTAATCAATCAATCATGTCACTTATAAAGCGCACTACATACCCGCGAGGGTCTCAAGGCGCTGGGGGAAGAGGGGGGTGGTGCTGCTACTGATCGAAGAGCCAGGTCTTGAGGAGTCTTCTGAAGGCCAGTAGGTCTTGGGTCTGTCGGAGGTTGGTGGGGAGGGTGTTCCAGGTCTTGGCGGCGAGGTGGGAGAAGGATCTGCCGCCGGCGGTCGTTTTCCGGATGCGGGGGACTGTGGCGAGGGCGAGGCTGGTCGAGCGGAGCTGGCGGGTGGGGGTGTAGAAGCTGAGTCGTCTGTTGAGGTAGGCTGGTCCGGAGTTGTGGAGTGCTTTGTGTGCGTGGGTGAGGAGCTTGAAGGTTATCCTCTTGTTGACAGGGAGCCAGTGCAGGTCTCTCAGGTGGGGTGTGATGTGGCTGCGTCGGGGGATGTCGAGGATAAGACGTGCAGAGGCGTACTGGATGCGTTGCAGCCGTCTCAGGAGCTTAGCCATCGTTCCTGCGTAGAGGGCGTTTCCGTAGTCCAGCCTGCTGGTGACGAGGGCCTGGGTGACTGTTTTTCTTGTTTCGGTGGGGATCCACTTGAAGATCCTGCGGAGCATTCGGAGGATGTTGAAGCAGGATGAGGAAACGGCGTTGACCTGCTTAGTCATGGAGAGGGTGGGGTCGAGGATGACCCCTAGGTTGCGTACGTGGGTGGCGGGGCTGTTCCCAGTGATGTTGGCCACCAGGAGTCGTCCCAGGCTGAAGGGTTGGAACCAAGGATGAGGACCTCCGTCTTGTCCGAGTTCAGCTTCAGGCGGCTGGTCCTCATCCATTCGGCGGCGGCCTTCATTCCTTCGTGGAGGTGGGCTTTGGCGGTGTGAGGGTCTTTGGTGAGGGAGAGGATCAGCTGGGTGTCGTCGGCGTAGGAGATGATGTTGAGGTTGTGCTGTCGGGCGACGTGGGCGAGGGTGCCATGTAGATGTTGAACAGCGTTGGGCTGAGGGAGGAGCCTTGGGGTACGCCGCAGATGATCTTGGTGGCCTTGGATCGGAAGGGGCGAGGCGGACGCTTTGTGTTCTGCCGGAAAGGAAGGATGTGGTCCAGTCCAGGGCCTTCTCTTGGATCCCGGCGTCGTGAAGGCGTGTTCGTAGTGTGTGGTGGCAGACCGTGTCGAAGGCGGCTGATAGGTCCAGGAGGATGAGGGCTGCTGTTTCTCCGTTGTCTAGCAGGGTCCTGATGTCATCGGTGGCGGCGATGAGGGCGGTTTCGGTGCTGTGGTTGCTGCGGAAGCCGGACTGGGAAGGGTCCAGGATGTTGTTCTCCTCGAGGTAGCGGGTCAGTTGTTTGTTGACGATTTTCTCGGTGACCTTCGCGGGGAACGGGAGCAGAGAGATGGGTCGGAAGTTCTTGAGGTCCTTGGGGTCTGCCTTGGGTTTCTTGAGTAAGGCGGTGATCTCGGCGTGCTTCCAGCTTTCCGGGAAGGTTGCTGTCTCGAAGGAGATGTTGATTATTTTCCGGAGATGGGGCGCGATGGCTGTACTGGCTTTGTTGAAGATGTGGTGAGGGCACGGGTCTAGCGGTGAACCGGAGTGGATGGTGTTCATGATCTCGCTGGTGTCCTCGTCGTTGATGTTGGTCCAGGAGAGCAGGCGGATGGTGGTTGTGGGGGCAGTGGTCTCGGTGGTTGCCGGGGCGGTCGTGGTGTTGAAGCTGTCATGGATGTCGGCGATTTTGCGGTGGAAGAAGGTGGCCAGTGAGTCGCACAGGTCTCGCGACGGCTGGATGTCGTTGGTGTTGGAGCTGGGGTTGGAGAGTTCCTTCACGATGTTGAAGAGCTCTTTGCTGTTGTGTGCGTTGTTGTCTAGGCGGTCTTTGAGTGAGGCCCTTTTGGCGGATCTGATGAGGTGATGGTGACTGCGGGTGGCGCTCTTGTGGGCGGCGTAGCTGTCCGCTGTCCGTTCGTGGAGCCAGATCTTCTCCAGTTTTCGGCATGTTCGTTTGGAGGCCTGGAGGTCTTCGGTGAACCAGGTGGCTTTCTTGCTGGTGTGGCTGTTGGGCGGATTCTTGAGCGGGGCGAGGGTGTTGGCGCAGTCGTCGATCCACTGTCTGAGGTTGCGGGCGGCGGTGTCGGAGGGTTCGGCGGGTGGGCTCAGGGCGAGGGTTGTGGTTAGCTGGTCTTCCGTGACTCTGCTCCAGCAGCGGCGAGGCATTTGTTCGGTGCGGTGGTGCGTGGTGGGCTTCCTGTAGGTGAAGTGGATGCAGTGGTGGTCAGTCCAGTGGGGTTCGGAGGTGTGGTTGAAGGAGACGTGTGGGCTTGCGGAAAAGATGGAGTCGAGCGTGTGGCCGGCGGCGTGGGTGGGTGTAGTCACGAGCTGTCTGAGTCCGAGGTTGTCGATCAGGGTGGTGGAGTTGGTGTCCTTGTTGTTCTCGAGGTGGAAGTTCAGGTCCCCGAGGAGGATGTAGTCCGTGGAGGCGATGGCGTGTGTGCTGACGAAGTCAGCGATGGAATCGCTGAACTGTGGTCGGGGTCCGGGGGTCTGTAGATGAGGGTTCCTCTGAGGGTGGTGTTGGGATCGGTGTGGATCTGGAAGTGCATGTGTTCGGCGGTGCTGAGGGTGTCGTCGGTGTTGGTTGAGACTCTGAGGGTGTTCCTGTGGACGATGGCGATGCCTCCTCCGACTCCGTTGGTGCGGTCCCTGCGGGTGATCTTGTATCCGTCCGGGATGGCAATGGCGATGTCGGGGGCTGAAGCGGGATTCAGCCAGGTCTCCGTCAGGAATGCACCGTCTGGGGAGGTTGAGTCGAGAAGGTCCCAGAGTTCGATGGCGTGTTTGCGGGCGGAGCGGGTGTTGAGGAGGATGCATCTGAGGTAGTTGGGTTCTTTCCTGGGCGGTGGTTTGGCGGGGCGGGTGCTGGCGAAGCTGCAGTTCCAGCAGGTGAAGGGCCCTTGGGTGCGCTTCGGGGTGGCCTGGTAGCAGGCGTGATCTTTTCCGGGGTTGAGTGCGTGGAGGGTGCTGGCGTCGTATCGGCGTCTGTTGATGTGGCGGGCGCGGGGGATGCCCGGACCAGGGGGTCTGGCGCTGGGCGCGGTCACGGCGCGGACGGGCGCAGACGGGCTTGCCTTAGGCGCGCCTTCACCACGCAGCGGCCGCCATAAATGGGGAGGTGGGAGGGAGGAGCAGGGAATGGGGCAGCGAATGGGCAGTGAGGGGGCGGGGCCGCAGGGGCGCAGCGGCGGGAAACAGGCACAGAAGGGAAAACGAGTACAATCAGGGCATCAAGGGGGCACAGAAAGGAAAAAAAACGAGCACAATGAGGGGCAGCAAGGGGGCACAGAAAGGAAAAAACTAGCACAATGAGGGGCAGCAAGGGGGCACAGAAAGGAAAAAACGAGCACAATCAGGGGCAGCAAGGGGGCACAGAAAGGAAAAAAGCGAGCACAATCAGGGGCAGCAAGGGGGCACAGAAAGGAAAAACGAGCACAATCAGGGGCAGCAAGGGGGGCACAGAAAGGAAAAAACAGAGCACAATCAGGGGCAGCAAGGGGGGCACAGAAAGGAAAAAACGAGCACAATCAGGGGCAGCAAGGGGGCACAGAAAGGAAAAGCGAGCACAATCAGGGGCAGCAGCAGGGCACACAGACGGAGCTGTGTGGTGGGGGAGCGACCTACCAGTCAAGGTCAGGGGTCGCTCTCTTCACCACGCAGCGGCCGCCATAAATGGGGAGGTGGGAGGGAGGAGCAGGGAATGGGGCAGCGAATGGGCAGTGAGGGAGCGGGGCCGCAGGGCGCAGCGGCGGGAAACAGGCACAGAAGGGAAAACAGAGCACAATCAGGGCATCAAGGGGGCACAGAAAGGAAAAAAAACGAGCACAATGAGGGGCAGCAAGGGGGCACAGAAAGGAAAAAACTAGCACAATGAGGGGCAGCAAGGGGGCACAGAAAGGAAAAACAGAGCACAATCAGGGGCAGCAAGGGGGGCACAGAAAGGAAAAAACGAGCACAATCAGGGGCAGCAAGGGGGCACAGAAAGGAAAAAAAACGAGCACAATCAGGGGCAGCAAGGGGGCACAGAAAGGAAAAAAAACGAGCACAATCAGGGGCAGCAAGGGGGCACAGAAAGGAAAAAACTAGCACAATGAGGGGCAGCAAGGGGGCACAGAAAGGAAAAACGAGCACAATCAGGGGCAGCAAGGGGGGCACAGAAAGGAAAAAACGAGCACAATCAGGGGCAGCAAGGGGGCACAGAAAGGAAAAACGAGCACAATCAGGGGCAGCAGGGGGGCACAGAAAGGAAAAAACGAGCACAATCAGGGGCAGGGAATGGGGCAGCGAATGGGCAGTGAGGGGGCGGGGCCGCAGGGGCGCAGCGGCGGGAAACAGGCACAGAAGGGAAAACGAGCACAATCAGGGCATCAAGGGGCACAGAAAGGAAAAAAACGAGCACAATGAGGGGCAGCAAGGGGGCACAGAAAGGAAAAAACTAGCACAATGAGGGGCAGCAAGGGGGCACAGAAAGGAAAAACGAGCACAATCAGGGGCAACAAGGGGGCACAGAAAGGAAAAAACGAGCACAATCAGGGGCAGCAAGGGGGCACAGAAAGGAAAAAAAAACGAGCACAATCAGGGGCAGCAAGGGGCACAGAAAGGAAAAAACTAGCACAATGAGGGGCAGCAAGGGGGCACAGAAAGGAAAAACGAGCACAATCAGGGGCAGCAAGGGGGCACAGAAAGGAAAAAACAGAGCACAATCAGGGGCAGCAAGGGGGCACAGAAAGGAAAAACGAGCACAATCAGGGGCAGCAGGGGGCACAGAAAGGAAAAAACGAGCACAATCAGGGGCAGCAAGGGGGGCACAGAAAGGAAAAAACGAGCACAATCAGGGGCAGCAAGGGGGCACAGAAAGGAAAAAACGAGCACAATCAGGGGCAGCAAGGGGCACAGAAAGGAAAAACGAGCACAATCAGGGGCAGCAGCAGGGCACACAGACGGAGCTGTGTGGTGGGGAGCGACCTACCAGTCAAGGTCAGGGGTCAACTAAAAGATTCATCGGATAAAGTCTGACCTCCGCATCCCTGCACGTCCTCTGATGGTAGCTTGTCGGATGGTTAGTTACTGAAGCAGGGAGTTAGAGTGTCCCATTCTCGACTTGCTCAAACACAGTCCAAGTTTATAAAGTCTGTGAGTCGATTTGGAGGATTTATTGAGTTCCAGCAGTTCAGGAGAGAGTGAGTATTAATAGGGTTGTGTGTTGCAATTGCTTATGTCTAGCTTGCGCTGTTTTGCGGAGATTGTGTGGTGTGATGTGGTATTGTTTTTAGTTGTTGTGTGAGTGTGGAGAATGCAGAGAAGTTGAAGTTACTATCGGGTTCGACGTAGCCTGGAATCCCAGGATGGTAACAAGTTATTGGTGCAGAAAACACAGTGTTGTGATTGTCTGCTAAGTTTTGTGGTGCTCGTCATGAGACGTAGTTGACAGCACATTTGAGATATGGACATTTATCTTTGTGTGAAAGTAAAGTATGGTTGGTGTAGTGAATCCTAGTGCACAGGGAGAAGCTGCACCAATCTGGGTGATTTCCGCTGGTCGAGGTTTCATTCGAATGTGAGTCAGAGTTGGTCGAAAAGTGTCACTCCGGACCATTTCTTGTGTGATTGAGTACTTTAATTTCTTTAGTGGAGCAGACTAAGTTATTTGTTGAAATCGTTTTGCATTTTGTTATACGTGCTTAGTGCTGATAAGAGTGTGTTTGTGAAAAATTGTAAGGGAGGGTGAACCACTGCGAGGAGTGCGATTGATATCACAGTGTGCCGCGCTGGGATTGGCCGGATGGTGTTGAGCTGCACTGTTATTGGTTGGTCATAATATAGAGTGCTGCACTGTTATCGGCTGTTACTGTCAAACAAGAATTGTGGGTAAAGAGATATTTCATGGTTCGGAATGGATTTATAATGATATTTGTTAACAATTTTGCTGAAAAATTTAATGTTTTAATGCCATGCGACATCTAATTAGCGGAGTTGTGGAAATACCTGTTCGGAGGGAGAAGCGACACCACTTGAAGAGACGCCAGGTCATTATATGACTATAAATGTCGGTCTTCACACATGTAATTGGCTGAATCAATGGTATAAGAACATAGAGGAAAAAGGTGCATTGTTTTTTCCACGCTATGGCACATTTAATTTGAGAATCATTGGAAATTTGAAGAGAGTATTGTACAAGATGAAACTTCAACCTAGACCCGCACAGTATGAAGCACTTAATGCTTGGGAACGTGTAACTCTTGCTAAGCAGAAGGAAAGATATCAGGGATGAGTCCGAAAGGCAGTGTGTACTCGTGCAGATTCTAAATGGAATGCAGAACAAACAAGCATTTGCAATGCAATCGGTCTCGCATTGGCGAGAGTTAGAGCTATTTGCGTTGTAAATGATAATGTCTTTTACCCATGTGTTTTGGTTTGCAGTGGAGTGGATGTATGCGGTTTGAGTGCAATTATGTGGGTTGAATTGGAGGAACTGTTAGTTGTGGAATTGTGTGGTGTCTAGTGTATTTGTTAGTTTTATCGATATTATCAACACTATTATTTTCATTATGTGCCTCTTTGAATAATAATATTATTGCCACTTGAATGAGATATTATAATTAGAGACCATTTGTAACATATGTTCCTGTTTACTCCCTGATATCTAAACATGATGACTTTGTTAGCATGGGTCCTACGAAATTTCCAATATGCCAGATTGGATAACATGAGTTCTAGATTCCAAATACACGTTACCAGGATGCAGAAGCAGGCTCAACATTTTACATGACATTTTACAGCAATGCTGGCACTGCAAGATAGAAAGATTCTTCACTTCTTTTTGTCGCTCATTTCAAGTTTTGTGGACCTAATTCCAAAATGGTGGCAAACTGGAGAAAAAGAAGTGTATGCCGGAAGAGGTTACCGATTAAACAAGCAAATTAACACCGCATACCAGAGGAAACCATTTCAACAGGATACTGTTGGCAATACACTTCTACTCGGGTATTGCCCATTTTATCGAATGAGGTTGTTCAAATCTACAGTATTTACCAGCGAAAATGGCATAAGCTCTGAGCTGGCTTAAAAAATATCAAAACCAGCTGTTTATCCCTGAACAGTACAATTGGTGCTAGGACTTTGTTAGCACTGGTGTCATTTTGACGTCGAGACATTTAACCGGTCCACTACTATATGCAAATAAGTAATTATCATACAACTCTACAGCAAGAGGTCATTAATCACCAGCGCACTTCTTTCAGAAGCATCAGAATACGAAAACATCCCTGGAGAATACAATTTTAATTTTAAAAAAAGCCAAGAGACATTTACTTGAGATGATCTCTGTCCATAGGGCACAGCTGCATTCCCATCCAAATATTTACAGGCAACAGACCTACGTTTCCTTCTCGAAGTCGGTGTGGCGGCTGTTTTTTATGTTTGAGTTGCTTTGAAAACCCAGGATAATGAGAGCTTCTAGTTACAAGCATACCTACAGTTACTGGATCTTTCCTTTGCTCCCATGTAATCCCTGCTACTGATGCTTGAAAGTGTAAGTTTAAAAGTCCCTTCTTCCCTCCGCAGGAAGGCGTATGTGCGTTCTCGTGTAGTAGGAAATTCCCTTGCCCGATTGCACGCCTTTTGCCTCATTAAAATAACTAGGCACATTATATTAAAAGTCCCTTCTTCCCTCCACAGGAAGGCGTATATGCGTTCTCGTGTAGTAGGAAATTCCCTTGCCCGATTGCACGCCTTTTGCCTCATTAAAATAACTAGGCGCATTATATTAAAAGTCCCTTCTTTCCTCCGCAGGAAGGTGTATGTGTGGTCTCGTGTAGTAGGAAATTCAGCTGGGCAAACCCACTCCCCTTTCCCGATTGCACGCCTTTTGCCTCATTAAAATAACTAGGCACATTATATTACTGCATTGATTTTTTTGTTTAAATCTGTTTTTATTGATTTTGTTTTGCATTCTTATGTAAAGGCAACAGACGTTTGGGTAGCTGTCCATGTATACAACCATTAATCAGCAGTATGACATACATTTCACTGCATTTTCGCCGGGCGTACAGTAAATACCATGTAGTTCCCTCCGCGGAGGATCAAGTATAGCCCCTGGTGTTCAGTCAATGGTACATATTGCATAGGGTACAGCTTGAACATATGGGAGTACCGTAGTGATGTTCCACGTAAGTCCTTCCAGTACATTCGCTGTGGGCTTCCAAACAGATGGTACAATAGAGAACAAAAGAAACAACAACAACAACAGTGACCGGTGTACGTGTGGTGATCCCTCCCGCTGCCCTCCCGTACGCAACTCCCTAGTGATTTCCAAGCAACCTGTTATGCATCCCCCCTTGCTATTGACGTCTACTCCTATGTAGGCAATCTATCAGTCCACATATGTTCATGGAGTATCACGGCCTGTCCCCGATGGTGTGCGCGTCTCCCTCTGTTTGTTCGCGCCCCTCCCGTACAGAGCGCCGCTCCGAGCCCTCCGTCTGCTGTAGCGCATGGAGGATTCCTCCCCATTGGGCCGCTATGGGCTCTTTACGCAGTCCCAGTGTTTCTTCCCGCTGAATGGCAATCCCCTCCGCTTTGGCCCATGCTAACAGCGAGCAACGCCACGCGCGCGTGTGTGTGGTGGGTCCTTCGCTTTCCATCGTTTAGTTAAAAGGCGCTTAGCGACCACTATCCCCAGGTCTACAAACCTAGATGTGACCTTTGTGGCGGGGGTCCTCCGGAAGTGGTGTAATAGGTATACAGTCCATTCAAAGGGTATGTCGCGGCCTGTGCATGCATGTAGCAGCCTGCTTATCGTGCGCCAATATGTGGATATTTTAGGGCAGCTCCATAGCATGTGTATCAACTCAGCCCCCTGTTCGGCACATCTTGGACATGCCGCGTCCGTGCGGTGAAAGTACCTGTTTATCATCGCAGGCGTGAGGTATGCTCTATGAACGATGAATAATTGTATTTGACGAAATCTCATGTTGCGAGTTATGCGCACTGGACTTTTAAGCATCCTTTCCCATTCTTTATCTGCCAATTGTCGCCCCAAGTCCAGCTCCCATTTACGGCGGAGTGGATCTAAACTTAGCGCTGCATGAGTTCGGAGTGACGCCGCGAACCATCGTATAAGGTGTCGTCCACGCCCCATGACGTGCAAATACTGTATCGTGAGGTGCTGACTCGGTTCAGTGGTTATGTTCCCCCATCTGGCCGTCAGCGTTGCCACTAGTGAGCGGTGTGTGATGAATTGCCCCGGTGGGAGTCCCTCATCTTCCACTAGTGTCACATACTGTATGAGTGCCCCATCTCGGTACAAGTCGCCTAGCGTCTGTATGTCAGCTTCTTGCCAGTCTGTGAGAGACAGGGACGTAAGGACCGTAGGCCCGCTAGGAGAGCCCTCCAGCGGTATAGTTGGCGCATAGGGGAAAATAGCTCTCGTAATGTATAGGCACCTGCGATAGCATTTGTATGCCACTGCTAGTAGTAGTGGCGTTGGCGGCGCGGCCTTAGTGGCGGGGTGGAAGAGCCTGACTATTTGCTCGAGCGAGTATGGTGGCAGCGTGGTCGCCGTGTCTTCGCGGCCCCTATCCGCGAGCCAACGGGCTATCCACTGCAGTTGGGCAGCCAAATAGTAGTGTTCAAAACAAGGCGCTGCAAGGCCTCCCTGGTCAGTGGGCAAATATAGTTTCGCTAGTGCCATCCTATGTCGGGCGCTCCCCCAGAGAAAGTCCCTAAGCAGTTTAGTGAGTGTAGCAAAGAAGGTTGCCGGAACATATAGAGGCAAATTAGCGAAATAGTACAGAAGTCGGGGAAGGATCACCATCTTGGCAAACCTACCCTGCCAGTGACCGTTAGCGGAAGTGTGTTCCAGAATCGCATCTGCGACCGAATTGCAGTTAAGGCCCTCCCCAGATTGCCGTCAAACAAGTCTTTCGGCTGGCGATATATCTGGATCCCCAGGTCGCGGAAGGTGCACTCTCTCCATTGTACTTCTGCACCGTTCAGAGTGTATCGTGGGTCGTGGCCTCCCTCACCAAACGCATAGATGCAGGATTTGCCAGCATTCACTCGTAGTCCCGAGATGGCAGCAAAGTCCTGCAGTAGGTGCGCCAGTTGATCAGGTATGTTGTCTATGTCCTTCACGTAGACCAGTAGGTCATCTGCATAAAGTGACACTTGGTGTGTCGCATCCCCAAGAGGTATACCTACTCCCAGTGTTGTACGTATCGCTGCCGCTAGGGGCTCTATTGCAAGCACGAACAGGAGAGGGGATAGGGGGCACCCCTGCCTAGTACCTCTTCGCACCGGTATGGCATCGCATATGTGTGGCCCCAACCGCACCCGGACCGTGGGATTTTTATAGAGCAAGTTGACCATCTGAAGGAACCCCAGGCCCAGATCATATCGCAACAACACTGCTGACAGATAGCCCCATTCTAAGCAGTCAAATGCCTTTTCCAGGTCTAGCATGAGACACCCCGCTCTGGGCCATTCCTGTATGCCATCTGTCGCCACCCTGAAAAACCGCCGTAGATTCAGTGATGTGCTCCGTGCAGGCACAAATCCATTTTGGTCGGTATGGATCAGGTCAGGGACTACTGGTGCTAGTCTGACCGCCAGCAACTTAGCGAGTATTTTATAGTCGGTATTGAGTAGGGCTAAGGGTCTATACGAACCCAAGGCTATGGGATCTCTATCCGGTTTTAGTAGAGACACCAAGTATGCTTCTCGCATCGAGGGGGGCAATTCCTGTTCCTCCAGTGCCGTAATATATAGTGTGTGGAGGTGTTGCACGAGAGATTCGCAGTAGGCTTTGTAATATTCGGCTGGCAGGCCATCTGGCCCTGGCGTTTTCCCGGATGCCATAGACCCAATCGCATCCCCAATCTCTTCTAAGGTGAGTGGGCTGTTAAGCGCCTCCTGTTGCGTCCCTGAGGCGATGGGCAGTTGGACGGAGCCCAGGAATCTCTCTAGCTCATGACCTGGGCAGCGCCCCCTAGATTGGTACAGCTGGGCATAATGGTCCGCAAAAGCCCTGTGTATCTCACGCTGCGTGTACACCAGGGTCCCCTCCGACGTGTGTATGGCTCCGATCGGAGCGTGGTTGTTCTCTTGCCTCAGTAGCCAGGCAAGCAGTCGGCCTGCTCTATCAGCCGAGGCATATATGCGGGCTGTATGAGCTGCGTAGTTGTGGCATCGCAGCCGTTCCAGTAGTTCCGCATGTTGGGCGCGGAGCCTCCCCAGCCGGCCCGAGTCATTGCCCCTCCCTTCTTCATCACGTTCATATTTCAGGAGCTGGGACTCTATCGTTGTAAGCGATGTTGACAGCTGCTTACGTATATTCCACGTGGCCCCCAAACAGTGTCCCCTGACCGCTATTTTGAAGGCGACCCATTCCACGAGTGCATTGCTCGCTGTACCCTCATTGAGGTCGAAATATGTGAGGACGGCCGCCCCTAGTGAAGAACAAAATTCCGGGTCTTCTAGTGCAGTCGTTTGGAGGCGCCATGTGGGCACGGGGGGACGATCTGCCTCCCAGCTGAGTTGAATCCACAGAGGGTTATGATCGGAGTGTGTCCGCCCTAGGTATTCTGATTTCATGACCAGTGGGAGCAGGGATTGGGAGCCCACTACCCTATCTAGACGTACATGCAGGTCATGTACCGCTGAGTAATAGGAGTAAATACGCTCGGTAGGATTAAGAACTCGCCACATATCCAGCAACGCCCAGTCTGTGAGGGCATGAGCATTAGACACAGCAGAGGTGTTGTGAAGAGGGGGGAATGATCTATCTGTGTCAACGTTAAGTACCGAATTGAAGTCTCCTCCCAGCAGCCTGGGGAGCCCCGTGTAAGAGGTCAAGGCTTGCGATAACCGCACCAGAAATGAGGGTTGGTCTACATTTGGAGCGTATATCGAACCCAGTAGAATTGTTTGACCATTGAGCCGCCCTCGCACTAAGGTGTATCTGCCCTCGTGATCTATTACCACGTCCTCACAAACAAACGGGGTGCCCGCCCTCACCCAAATTAACGTGCCTCTCGCATGCGCTGAGTACACAGGACCGTATACCTGCCCCCTCCAGCGCAATCTGCTCAGTTCTGCCAGTGTCATGTGCGTTTCCTGCAAGAGGGCAATACCTACCGAATGTCGCTGGAGGTAGGCGAAGACGGAGTAGCGCCACGAGGGTGTGTGCATGCCGCGTATATTCCATGTCAGTATGTTAGCTCGTGCCATTACTAGTGTATGTGGTCATCTGGGGTGGCGGGAGTAGGTTTCTTGTTGGTGAGTGCGTGTCGTGGGCAAGCAATTGTGTACCGGTCTGTTGTAACCAAAACATTAAGTCAACGTCAAACTTCATAACAGTTAGGGCGAACTCTATGGAGATGTCCGTCCAAACGTCTTTAACAAATTATGATGATAAACTATCCCAGTATATCGCCTGGCGGGGTCGTGTGCACAATCGGTGTTGTATCGTGACATACCCCTCCCCTTCACGGTTAGAAGATGTGCCATCTGATTAAGCATCTAGGCTAGTGTGCGGGCCCGGTGCGTGTCGTGATGGAGCATCGCCGCGTATGTGCCCGCTCGTCGCAGCGGCATGCGTGGCGTGGTCGGTTGTAACAACAGTGAGCGCTCAGCTATCATGTGATATACCCTGTGTGGTCGCTATCCCAACAGTGTCGCCCCATGTCTACAGCACGCATTAAGATACATAAGCAAACATCATAAACAAGTCTCTACTTGTGTGAGCCTCCTGTGATATAGTCCAACGCGACAGTGTCCCATCATATTATGCCATCAGCAGTCTGTGGGGTTACCACCGGCAGGCGCATGTCTTCAGACTCTTCCGTTGTTGGAGACGATGAGCCGCTAGCCGCCGCCAAGTCGGTGAAGCATGCTTCTGAACACTCCCTGCTGTGTGTGGTTCCGAGAGTCGCAACCGCCTCCAGGACCTCCTGCCGTTCCATCCTGATCTTCTCCGGGCTCGGTGCCGCTGACCCCAGATTCGATTTCTTCGTGCCCCGCATCTCCCTCGTCATCGAGTTCTTCTGCCTGCCGGGTTGTCAACATCTGGGCCCGGGGGGCGCGTTCCCGTCCATAGTCCTGACCCCTCCAGCCAGTCCCACGCCTCCGTAGGGGAGTCAAAGAAACGAGTCCCTCCTTTCGTCACCACCCTCAGTCTGGCAGGGAATAGTAGGGAGTAGGGCAATCCCAGGTCCCTGAGTTGGCGTTTCACTGCCATGTAGTTGCTTCTGCGTCGCTGCACAAGTGCTGTGTAGTCTGGGAACAGCATGACCTGGCTGCCGCTCACTTTGAGGTTTTCCAGTTTTTGGGTTTCACGCAGCACTGCATCCCTGTCTCTATAGTTGAGGAGTTTAAAGAGGAACGGGCGCGGTCTGGTTCCCGGCTGGGGCTTCTGTGCCGGCACGCGGTGTGCCCTCTCCACTGCAAACTGTGGCGACAGTACTCCCTGGGGTAATATGTCCCGCAACCAGTGCTCAACATAATGTTCCGGGTTCCTTCCCTCTTCCCCCTCCGGGAGACCCACCACATGGATGTTGTTGCGGCGGGAGCGCCCTCCTGCATCTTCAACTCTATCTTCCAGTGCATGCATGCGATCCATCATGTCTTGCAGGGCAGCGGCGTGGCTTTGGGTGACAGGTTGAAGTTCCTTAAGCGTCTGGCTGTGGAGGGTGACTTTCTCGGTCAGTTTGCGGTGGTCCGCGTGTAGCAGGGTAAAGTCCGAGGTGACCTTATCGATCCGTGTTTCCAGGGAGGTTCTGGTGTGTTCCAGCGCGGTACCGATCCTCTCCACCACCGCAAGTACCGAATCCATCTTGGCGGCCAGGGCCGCGGTCGGTGGCTCCATCTCCACTTCCTCTCTCAGGCGTGGGGGGTCTAAACTACCCGCACGCAGCGGTCCTTGCTGCATATTGGCACGCATACGGCCCATCACAAGCTGCTGCGCAGTTGGCATTCGCGGTCAGCCTAGAGTGTAAATGAGCTCATCGGATTTCCAGTCACTATGCGTGTGCCAAGGCTATCCCGGCGAATGCGCAGGTGGGAAGCACTGAGGCCACGTGCTAGTCTCTGCGTGTTGAAGGCGGCTCCCCGCCGCATTGCGTCCGGCGTTCAGGAGCGGGGTCTGCGGTGCAGTGGCCCCGCGTCCGCGGATTCCCGTGGCATAGGTTGTCTGGGTGCCAGGCAGAGTGGTAGGCCTCGGTGTCCCCCACTAACGGGCCGTCACCCCCTCTGCCGATGTCTCTCCTCAGCGATGGGTCGCTCGTGACCTTACTTCTGCCGACCTCAGCGCCTTCACAGGGGGGAACAGGTCAGGCGAATCCTACCAGCTTCTCCGCCGCTGTAGCTCCCTCCCACAGCTCACAGCAGCCGCTGTGTCAGCGTCGCTGCTCTTCTCTGGGCTGGCTTCACATGGGCCCGAGGTACACTCCCGTGCCAGACACCACATAGGCCCTGGGGGCGCTCTCACACGCGCCGTCACTCCCAGGGCAGGCCTCCCTAGTACAGCACCTCCACTACTCAGTATATGCCCCACCGGTACGGCAACAGCAGAACTCCCTCACGCGGCCTGGATGTTGAGCACTCACTAATTGCTTTGCGGTTGGGGGTCGACCGCCACAGTCAGTCTCAGCTACCAGTTCCAGGTCCCGGCAATGAGGGCCCACTCTTCAACACTGACAACGGCTCCAGTGGGGGCCCCCTGGGGCCAATACAAGCCTGCAGCTCTGAGCGCCTCGGCCGTTGCTCCTCGTGGCGAAGTCCCGCCGGCGAGTGATCCGAGGCCTTCTCCGCGGGCTGCGGTCCGCTGCTCCGAATCGCTGTGGCGGCGCGGCCTCGCAGTCGTCTCCGCAGCGCGTCTCCTATCCGGAGTCCCAGGGGCAGAGCGCTCCCAGTACTATTCTCTGGTCCGCCGCTGCCAGCCACCGCCGCCCCCCCACGGTGGCTCGGAACCACTCCGCAGGGGATTACGGTCTTCCTCTTGGTGCCCACTTGTTTCTACCTCCGGTGGGAGTGTGGCAAGGATCCGCCGCACTTGCTGTCGGAGGAACCGAAAGGTCCTCACTCCGGCTGCCCTCGGCGCGGCCTGTCACTGCAGCCGACTCTGGTATGCACCGCTCCGGATTGGGCTCATACGCTCACCCCCATTGCTGCGATTGCTTCGGCCATGCAACCTGCACTCCCGGGGGTCCGACAGGAAGATGGGCGTCCCTCCGCTCCTGTGGATCGCCGTCACAGTCAGAGGCCGCAGCTCTGTCGCGGGCGGCCGCCTCCCGCCGCGTGCTGTCTCCACGCGTCCTCTCGGTGTGCAGGCTGCGTTCCTCACTTCGGCCGTGGCCGCGGTCATGTGGAGTGAAGTGGCTCCTCACCTCTCTGGCCCCGCGTGTTTCCAGCATGGATGGCACGATTTAAGGATAAGTTTGCCGGATAATAAGGGGATGTCGGTCGGAGCGCTAGGGACCTGCGTCCGCCATGTTGGCTGGCTAGCCACGCCCTCCATTATATTACTGCATTGAAGCCCTTGGATCTAGTTAGAAAACCGCACAAAGAAATAAAAGAAATTACAGAATTGCACAGCGGGGGAGCGGGCTGCAGAAGACATGATTGAAAGCGGGGCTGGTTGGAACTTACATGAGAATAGCTGTCGGAGCAGCGAGTGGGGGCTGGGTGAAGCTGCACACGTCCAGCCTGGCCAGGCAGAAACCAGGAAAGGGGGAATTGTGGCAAGAGAGCAGAGAATCGGACTCCGGAGGCAGAGAAGGGCTGCAGCTGTTCTTTCCAGCTCCCCCTCTCCGTCCCTATGGTGGTTGCCCGAGCATGGGGAGATGGAGTGCCCGCTCTGCCTGGCTCAGTGCTGGAGGGGCAGGCATGGGAAGGGCACTTAACTGCTCCCCGCACGTGGTGGACTCCGCTTGCTCTTTAGGTGTCACCCTGGACAAATTTCTAAACATGCAAGGACACATCAGTGCCACTACTAAGGGTGCCAATCATCAGCTCAACACTCTCAGGAAAATCAAACCTTTCCTACCTCCCGAGGACATCCAGTCAGCAGTCCAATCCCTTGTTATGTCGCGAGTAGAATATGGCTTGGTAACCCTAGCAGGGCTTCCTAAAGCAAGGTTAGCTCCGCTAAGAGCTATTCTGAACGCCTCTGCCAGACTAATCACAGGCTCCAGAAAGCATAATCATATTACACCTGACTTAATTCAACTTAACTGGCTTCCCATTGAAGCAAGGATCAGCTTCAAGATAGCCTGTCTGACACATAAAGCTATACACCGCAATAGCCCTGTTTACCTGGCAAGGAAACTTGAGCTCTCTGGTTCCAGTCGAAACTTAAGAAGCTCCAATACCTTACTCCTGAAACCACCCAAATTCAACAGAAAAAGAACTTACAATCGCACCTTCTCAGGGCTGGCTCCAAGAATCTGGAATGCCCTACCGACGGAAATAAGAGCCAACCCCTCAACTGCCTCATTCAAGAAACAAGTCAAATGGCTACTTTTGGAAGAACTTCAGCAGCAATAGCTTCTATGTCATGTGATAATCACTTCCCTCGTGTGCTTGACAATCATTTTTACTTTGTGTATTGGAATGTATGCCTGACAATCATTTTCTCTATATGGTCTGAAATATGTACTTGATTTGAAATGTACTGTATCGTTCTCTGGGCGTAGTGCGCTGCTTAAACTGCACAGCCTCGTCTAGTAGGGCCTTCACCTGGTTCCTCCTATGCTACCTTTTTTGTATTGTACTTTTACTGTCTCCTCACGGCAACGTTAATTGTCCACTTTGTACAGCGCTCTGATACCCGTTCTGGGTCTTGTTCGCGCTTTATAAAACTTTTCAAATAAATAAATAAGAGGGCTCGGTCAGGCTTGCTCTCGCTGAAGGCTGAGCCGGGAGGAGGGTATGGGAGGGAAGTGTGATTGCTGCTGGCTGTGGGGCTCCTTCCCATCAACGGGGGGAAAGGAGAACAGGAAGGAAAAGCTACGTTTCCACGCTGAGGAGCAACACAGGCTCTTTAAAGGGAAAGCGTGCAGTGTCTGTGGACCCATCGCGCCGACAGTGGAAGCAGAGGCACTATCATAAGAGAGCAAGAATAAATAAATAACAAGCGGTGCGTAAACACGCACTATATACATGAACCGGGCACCATAGTAATTAAATTAAACAAGCATTTGCAATGCAATAGGACTCGCAATTACGCGAGACCTATTGCATTGCAAACGGGCGGGTAAGAAGGCACGAACAACGAGAGGGGGGGGGGGTCCGAGAAGGCACGGACTGCGGGAGGGGGAGGCACGGGAAGAAAATAGTGCTCACAATATAAAAAAAAATACTGTGCAACACTCGAAGTAAAGGGGCCAGTAGCCATGGAAGGATACAAATGACGACATGGTCGTCATGAGGAGGGACTAACAAGCTTAAAACCAATCGGAAGGCAGCATTTAGGACCTAAGCCAATGAAAAAGATGGGCGGAGAGTGGGCGGAGCTTCCACAAAGCTTCCACGCTATACTGAATACTGCCTCACAAAGCGAGCAGCGCATGCGCTGCAACGCTAGGCTCAACCTAAAAAGGTGGAGGACTGATATGATAGATGTAGCTAGATTGTACCCTGCATTAACAATTGAAGAGACTGATAAAGAGAAAGAGAACGGAAAGACAAGGAAAAAGAAGGGGGGAAAAAACAAAAGACACAGAGAGTACAGACAAAGATAGTGATAGTAACTGTAGCGGTGACTTCTTGGATGTGTTGTTATCGGCGCGTCCACCCCCATATAATGAGACCCAACTTGAGGGAATGAGCAATGAGACTGCCAGCTGTGCCTGCAAATGTGCTTTGAATATTACAGATGACATGATTCTGGATTACTGCAAAGGACTGGCTGACATGGTGCGATATGAGTCAAAGTAGGTTGGAACAACTGCAGCTCCCACCACCTCAGGAGCAGTGCCGTGACCTCAGTCCCAGCGACTGGTTCCTGGTGAAGATACATGTGAGGAAATCGTGCTTGGAACCTTGTTGTGGTGGCCCTTATCAGGTCATCTTGGTGACGACTACTGCTGTCAAAGGTGGAGGTCTCCCCAACTGGATGCGTGTGGCCCATACTTGCAGAGTTGAGTGTCCCCTTGATTATGCGACAGCACCTCTCCCAGAAGTGCCAGCTGTGACAGAGAAAAAGAGTAGAGCAGGTTCGACAAGCTGTCAGGGACCAGCAAGAAGCTGAAACAGTACATGTTCGGTCTGAAGGGGGTCTGGATAAGTCAACCGCTGAAGTTAAGACAAGAGAGTCTCACCCTGTGGTGGTGAATGAGTCAGATTAAGACCCTGATGAAGGGCCTAGTCCCGTGGAAACTCAAGTGGGAGCTGGAGACGCTTACCAAGAAGGTAAGAGAGAGAGAGACAGAGTCTGCCTGAGGGACGTGTGCCCTAGACTATTCCAGAGGATACTCAGGATTCTGGCCTGAGTGAGAGTGAGGACAAAGGGCCTGCAAGAAGGAGGTCAAAAAGAGCAACAATACCCTGTCAAAGGTACTCTTCACCTGAATGGATGTGCTTTGCTGCCAATGACAGAGAGAGGGAATTTTGGGATAACAGTGCAAATTCAACTGGACCTCATTGAACTGAACTTTGTGGCTTAACTATGTTTTGAACTTACTTTGTAACTGAATAGACTGGCCCGATTTTTCATTAGTATGGTCTTTGAACTGTGCATTTATTAGAGACATTAAACAGACTTTGTAAGAGAATTAAGAAGATAACCCAGGCCCGAGGCTGCTGAAGGAGCGTAAGGTTGTCATTTAGAAGAACACATAGTAGGGCTAGGGAAGAGTCACAAAGATTTTGTAAATAATTTCATTGCATATCATTTGAATTTTGTTTTGCCATTTGCACAGGGGGAAACCTACAGAGAAGACTGCTGCTGCTTTTTTTGTTTTTGTTTTTTGAAACAAAATATTGTTTTTTCATTTAAACAAAGTAAATAAAACATACCATCTTGATGTAATACACATTGCCATAGCTTTATTTACTGGGTATGCCTTTGACATCCAGTATTTGGTCATAGATTAAAACACGGGGTGGCTCTTCTTTGTCCTTACTCACTCTGCCTTCTATTACTCCTAGATGTAGCAGGCTTGCTAACTGACATACTGCTCACACTTGAGCCCTCCTCAGTTTTCCCAACAGACCTTGGTGGCCTGTTTACTGCATTAACAGGTTTTATTTCCTCAAGCATATTTGTAATTGTGCTTGGGTCTATGCCACATCACCATGGTGGTGTACTAATTCAACCTGCATTTTTGATGTTATTGTACACATAGCTGAAGTCACTGCAGTCAAACTTTCCACAGAACATCCAAAAGTTGCAGTGTGTTGGAGCCTGTAATGCTTAACCTTGAGTCATTTGTAAAGAGACATTACAGAGTATGGGCAAAGTGGGTAATTGCCCAGGGATCCCCTTCCATGGGGCCCCTTGGAAAAGTAAACTCGCTTTATGTAGCTTGCCTCTCTCTATTACCATATCTCAGCCTCTCTCCCCTCTGTCTATCTCTACTCTGAGACTCTTTCTTTGCCGAGTGACATCTTGAGGATAGTTGGGGTCCCTCGAAAGATATATTTCAACTGTTTTGGTGTGAACCCCGTTTCCCAAAGTTTGTTTGCCATCAAATGGGCTTCAAGTAGCAGAAAATGGACAGAAAAACTATCATCATGGGACCCCTAAATATGCTTTACCTGTTGACCAAACAAATCATGAAGACAACACTGCATTTGTGCTGGAAGAACTATATTAGCCATATTTAAGTCCTCTAAGCCTGATTTCATAACCTAATTGCCTTCTAAAATGGCTCTTTCCAATCTTTCCACCCTTCTGCTTAAGTCAGATGTTTTTTCATGCTGCTTATGTTGTATTTTTAGCATAGATTGCTCCAATGCATTAAATGATGCAGGAGTAGATGATGTCTCACTGATATTTTTCATCACAATCCTTCTGTCCTGTCTTACAGGCCTTCTCCCTCCAAACACTGCAGGTACTTATGACACGCTTTGATCTTCATTTTAAGCTGAAGTGTGAATATTTGAAGTCTCCTCTACTAATGGAGTAGCGTTCAACTGGCTCCTTGTTCCACTTTCTCTATCTGTTGGAATGTTTATTGCAGTTTCTGCATGTTCAACTTCAGTTTGAAATGATGTCTCACACACATACTCAGTTTTTGGTTGTGCATTATTAGTAGGTTGAGCTGGAGCAAGTAAAATGAATAATATTGTTTACTAAAGATGATTTTTATCTGTAGTTGGTAGCAATGGTCCTATTGATGTTATTTTGTTTTTTATTTACAGGAATATTATATACATACTTCTTCAATAATCATTATTTTTTATAATGTCCAAAAACATCAAATGTAAATGAATGTTTGCTTTCTGAATATTTTTATTTGTACACTTTGGACTACTTTACCCTTAATGCACTTGATGCAACCCTAACAAAGGCTGGAATGTATTTTTCTAACAAGGTTGTGTGAACTTCATTTTAATCATCTTATAGTGTTCATGTATTTATTAAAATTATGTTAAACACATTAATAAGTATATCCATTTTGCAATGTTTAGGCATAACATTAACAAAGGGCAACATATTTATAATGGTAGACAGTAAACAACTAACCTTGATGCTTTGATGCAGGACAGAAGTAGTAATAGTAGATACTCCAGAGATGGCGTCTGGATTCAAGGAGGATTCGGTCACCTCTTCCATAGCGGTGGGTTGTGTTTTTTTTACAATGGCTTCCTCCAGTTGCTGATTCCTCCTTCCTTCTGCTTGCTAACTTCTCCTTTGCAAAGGAGCAGAGGTCGTACAACCTCTTGTGGATTTCTTTCACCAGTCATTTGGTCAATCCTGCAACGTTTATTAGTTGCTGTATCCTGGTCCATATCTTTTCTTTTTTGTGCAGTCACAAACATCCATAGCAGCCTTTAGAAATATGCAGCCATGTTCACCCAAACACCCTTCCACCAGAATCTCCAGCTCAGCATCACTAAATTTTCTTTTGTGCTTCCTTCTCACTTCCTCCTGTGGTCCCTGGTGTTTTTTTAAAACATTTTATCATTTATAGCACAGACTAACAATACAATATCATATCATAACTCATATTTACAAAGAACACACTTTAGTTCTGAATAGTCACTCAAAGTCCCAGGAACCCATCTTGATACTAGGGAGATTCACCTGTTCTCTCTGCCTCCTTTCTATAAAGAGTACTGTTTACCTTGGGCTCAGGCTTTAAGTATCAGACAGAGGTACAACAAGCGTTTACATAGCTTCTGATGCTGATAATATTACCCTGGGGGAAAGAATGACACAAGACGTTGTATCGGTATCAGGTCCCACCAGGGGCAAGCGCATCACTTGATTGGGTCCTCTGCCCCCCTTTTATCTGGGTTGTTGGGACTGGCATCTACCTGATTGTCTGGTAAATATGCCCTTAAAGATTTCCAAATGCCTCTGGTCCTGGAGTATTGAGGCAGTAGTTCAAAATGTAATTCCATCTGTTTGTTGCAGTAGACCAGGTCCCTGAGCCCCTGCTTCCATTTGGGAGCTCTCCCTGTGCCCCACCTACAGGCACCAGTCTCTTGACCACCAATAGGGCATGCACCATGAAATTCCTGTGCCATGCCGGGATGTCCTTTACGAGGACCTGAAGGGTGAGTTTGAGACTTGCTGGGCCCATACCCTCCACCAAGGCTGACAGTGCTGCCATGACCCCCACCAGCATTGTTGCAATCTATTATAGGACTGTTGGGCTTGGCCCACTCTGCATGGTCACCCTCAAGCTTTTTGCCTTCACCTCTCCAGTTTTCTGAAATTCGTTTTTGTTGGCTCTGTACACTTTACCACTGCTAACCAGTGCTAACGTGCTTGTGCTCGCTCTCTAACACATGGTAAAATTGGCCTACACCTATTTCTTACATTAAATGTGCTTATAGGTCCCTTGTACATGGTACTACATGTACCTAGGACCTGTAAATTAATTGCTACTAGTGGACCTGCCACACACATTGTGCCACCCACTCAAGTACTCCTTTAGTGCAGTTTTAAACTTCCATTTCAACCTGGCAAAATAAAACTTTTGCCAGGCCTAAACCTTCCTTTTTAATACAGGTAAGTCACTCCTAAAGTAGGGAACATGTTTTTAAGTTTTACATTTCCTGGTAGTGAAAAACTCCTAAATTAATTTTTCACTACTGTAAGGCATATCTCTCCCATTGTATATTATTGGGTTACCCTATTATATTTAATAAGTGTTAACATTTGGTTGGGAGCAAGTAGAAATGTCATGTTTGGAAATTAATTGTAATTTAAATTTCTATTTAATGGTAAAGTCGGAATTTAGATTACAATTTGAAATTGCCACTTTTAGGAAGTTAGCATTTTGCTTCACCAAAGCTGCCAAGGCTCTCTAGGAGTTTCCTGCTGCCTGGGCTTTTTAATGGCCTCGCCGTTAAGAATGCGCATTGGGCCTAGACAGTAAACATTAGGGGACTAGTTGTGTGCAGAAAGGGTCATCCTGCTAGTATAACTGGGTGTGGATCTCTTCCCTGCCCAACTTACATTTCAAAGGGCTAGCCTCCAGCACACACAAAGAAATCTAACACTAGTCTTTTTACGATACTAGACTTCTTTGAGCCTTGGCAGGGGAGTGAAGAACTTTACTGAACAAGATGGTTGGAAAGCCTAGAAATTCCCCCACTTCAAAGGATGGCACCCTGTATAAATACATGACCTGCTGAGCCACCCTTCGATACACTCCTGGACCTGCTGCCATTACAGAAGAAGGACTGCCTTGTTCCCTAGAGGACTGTCCTGCTGCTTGAGGCCTGCCTTGCTCCCTTGAGGGCTGCCTTGCTGCTTGAGGCCTGCCTTGCACCTCAGAGGATTTCCCTGCTGCTTCCAGAGGACTGCTCTGCTGCTTGAGGCTTGCCTTGTTTACCAGAGGACTGCCCTGCTGCTTGAGGCTTACCTTGTTATTACCACCCTCAATCAAGAACCTGATTTCTTTACAAGGACTATGCCAGATGAAGCAATCCTGCCCCTGTCATGCCATATCTGGCACTGGTGTCATCCTCCCTCAGCCCAAACCGGCTCAGGTTCGGTGGAGTGTGGTACGTGTGCTGAAGAAACATATAGTGAATAATTCAAATCCAACTGCTAGATGAGATCAAACCAGTTTGGGAGCCACATACATTTCAATGATATGGAAAGTGCTCCAGGGGGGAGCCAAAGGGAGTTGCCCATGTAATCTGCTAAAAACAGAAATGATCCCTCTCAGTAGAGGTCCCTCACCCCAATTCTGTGACCCTTTTTGCTAAAGCTGGGATCTGTGAGTTTCTTATGCATGACTAACAGCAAGGGCTGATAGCTCAGGGGGTGGTGCGGGAGTAGATGAACCCTGTGTTCACTTTCTAGCACAGTACCTGCTATGCCCTGCTCGTGCACTCAGCCCTGGACGGGACACTCACACATTTGATAGGCAGAGTTCCAAAGCAAGAGAAGGGGGTATCGCTTACATGGATCCACCTCCACTACCAAATGTGGAAGAAAGGGCAATGGATGGTACCAATACAGAGCACGATGAACCTTAGTGCACAAATAGTACAATTCCATGTCAGGGGTCTAGAATCCCCCACAATGGAATGGCAACGGTAGGGTCTCCCAATTTATTCTAGGTGTTTTACTCGCCTAAGCCAGTCTGACCAATTGAGACTCGAAATAGGCAAAAAATAGGTGGATGTGGGCTGGAGAGGTAGGTTCAGTAATAAGTAAAGCACTCTTTGGGGTTATTACAATCTAATAAGGCCAATAAGCCCAGTGAGAGACAGTGGAAGAGATATCCATTGCGTGATCTGATCGGTTAGGCTGCTTAGCGCAGTGCCATAGTTTACCCATATTACCTGGGAGGAAGAGAGTTGGGACTGCAACAATCGCATGCCTGCTGGGCCCCCCGAGACTGGGTGAGAAGCATGACCAAGATGCATTGGGGCAATGACAGTAACAGCTAGAGCACAAGTACCTCTCAGATCACTTAGCCCTTATCACGAGCAGAGATTGAAAAATCTGGGCCTATCCCCGCAAAATCTCCATCCTCATAACCTAGCCTATGGTAACCTGAGTGCACCGCATGCGCAGCCTCAGATAGGACATACAGCCACTGGACTACCATAGCAGGGAGCAGGTGGTTGGTCAAATACGTGGCAACAGCAGCAACATACAGGGAGCCCAGCACAAAAAAGACTGCAGCAGGGAGGGGTAACTGTCTAAGGAGGCAGTACCTTTACACAATTGCAAAATCCACCTACACAGGATGCATGACATAATCACGAATGCTTTTACAACGCATGCCTTTACAACCTGGGCAATACAAGGAACGTGTCGTTACCACACGTTCCATTACATCGCAAGTCGTTACAATGACTTGCCTTAGGGAAGCGCTGGGCTTTGGATTAGTATATTTTACTATTCCAACTCCAGTCTGTGCAACAGTAGGGAAGGTGTTGGATTTAAAATCCAACAACGCGTTCCCAAAAGCAAGTCGTTGTAACAACTTGCGTGGTAATGGAACGTGTGGTAACTACGCATTCGTTGTAGTGCCTGTGTTGTAATGGCACTGCATAGTTCTGTCTGCATTGTAAACACTGTTTCCCCCTACACAGTAAGTTCAAACCCCAAAGCAGAACATAAACTTCACTCACACCTCAAAACAGATTTCAAAAATAACAACTACTTAGACAATATTAGGAATGCTAAGTCTTTACTTGCATTTAGGAAAACACAGGGCTTCTGTACGTTGTGTCAATCAGGAATCCGCACTTGAGTCTGCCATTCGGGTGCCTGCAGGAGCCGAGGCCCCACTCTGCTGTTGATCCCCCGGGGCAAGGTTGGCTGGCCACGCACACCCCAAGGGAAGGGCAGTCTGACAAGAGGGCATCCAAATCCTTAAAAGCAGGCACCCAGCTCCCCTCACCCAGACAGGTTCCAATAACCAGATCAAACGGAACCCACTCTTGGACCTTCGGCGCGGGACCAAGATTCCTTCATGGCGTGTGGTCCCAACCGCAACCAACATATTTCAGGCCAATGGAGGCCCCTTTCAGTTCCAAAATGAGACAACATTCCAGTGTCGGGAGCCAGATTTCCTGCACACTTGGAATGATGTAGACCCCATAACGCCCAAAGCTCGCATAAAACTCCGACTAATCACAACCCACCACATGGAGCCGAGTCAGTAGGGGAGCTCACTAGAACAACTGGACATCCCAGTCTATTACCCATATCGGGCGAAAATCAACCAGTTATGGTCTCGCAACGGGCACTCCATTTAGCAACACTCTGCCTCCTCCTTTCCCTCAAAGTTCTCCAAACCCCCAAAGCCTGCTTGTCGGGTCATGGCCCTCCAAAACAACAAAGGTAGCGTTGCGCCGGTTGGAAGTCCCTGGCTACAGTTGGGGATAGCTGGCCCAAAAAGTCCAGAATAGAACCTAATTGAAGGAAAAAGGGGGTGCTGTGAAGGAGAGAGTCCACAAAAATCCATCACAGCTCCATGCGAGGTACTCAGAAATAGGCTCACCGCTGTATCCGGCCTAACGATCAAGCTGATAACACACAATGCCTTACACACACCATCTAGGGGAGCAAATGAGCCCAATCTCAGACACCACCCCATTGGAAGCACATGGGGGCCGTGGGACAGCTCTCCGACCTCCTCTGGTACACGACAATGGAAATAAACAAATCAGATGAGAACCTAGGGAAATGCCAAAGATGACCGCAGAAGCAAGCTCAAAGCTAGCCCAAAAAGAGCCCTCTAGAAAAAAGGCGTAGTCAAGATACCCAGCGCTGTCAGGGAGGGTTCCACTGCATGCCACGTGCTGCGATTAGAGGAGTATACACGTGACCTCAGAGCACGCTGCCATCACCCACAAAACCCAATCACGGCACAACCCCTCTTTTCATATCACCTCACGCACGTGTAGGTCAAAAGGCACACCCACAATCCCTCACTAGGGAAGGTAGGATACTAGATCTCTAGCTACACCCATAAAATGTTAGTTAAAGAACCCAGACCATCCACAGGCTCACAAAAAACCATCCCTTAGCAAAACATACCCTTTCCTGTCATGGTGAGGGGGGAGAACCGGTGATCCGTAAGCAAGAATTACGGTGACCCATGAATAAAACAACCACTGTCTCCAAAAAAGTAGACGCACTGATTGGGGGGGGAAATTCCGGTGCCCAGCTAAAAAATAAAACATATAAAATGTAAAAGCACACCCCTAAACAGCAACAAAAAAAAGAAGAAAGGCACAGGAATCCCAAGAATGATTGATGATGATACGTAAGGAAGCAAATATTTTCTGAAACCTAACCAACAAACAATAGCTCTTATACAACAGGTCTGCAATCGAGCCATGAAAGTGCAGCAGCCCACCATCTCTCTAGCAACCACGTCCATAATCCTAACAAAGATCCAAGCTGCAAGTCCAAGTCCAAGACCTTGAACTTTTATCACAAACTTTCCACCGAACTCTTTCAGACCTTTCCAAAGTTAAAGAAATCCCCCAAACCTCAGAGGACTACAGACATCTTGTCTGGATCCATCCCTAAGACATGCAATGCTCCACAAGTTTTTTATTGTTGTTTAATTGTGTTCCCTCTGTTTACTATTGGAATGACCGCATCCATACATTGCCAAAGATCTGCCTAGTCAAATGGAGTCTATCCCGACATTTGCACAGCGCTTGCGTAGGGACCTCTTTAATGCCACCTATAATTACACTGAACCCTACACTAATATTCCACATGCACTAGACAGCGCACTCTTACACAACACATGGTATCAGCAAATGACTGCCGTGGGCACCCAGGTATCAGCCGGGTCATGTTACATTTGATCACTGATACCGCATGCAGTAGGTGCAGACAGGCTTTACTTGTGCAAGAGATAGCCCCCGAAAAAGCGAAATGCCTCCTCCACCTGTACATATGTAGGATTAGGGTAAAGATACAACCCAACTGAGTAGAGCCCCATAGAGTAATAGTGAACATGACCCGTTACGAGACCAGTCCCACAGCACTGCACCTCTTCACAGAGCCTAACAACATTAAAAAAGACCTAGATAGGATGCACAGGCAGGGCACCATAGGGGAGGATACTATTTGGCCCAAGACTTTTCAGAAAAGAGGTTCTTGGAGGTAGCAAATCCACCACACCAGTGCACAAACACGTCCACTCCCCTTCCATCAGTGGTTCCAGGGTGGCCCTTAGCATGTCTGGTGCAGTCTTCTGTAACAACAAATGGACGCCAGACATGTAGTGCCATTGTAGGGCTATCCACCTCAATGATACAAAGGGAAATTAGTATTGTAGGGTTGGTTTAAACACCAGCATAGATAACCTATGTCAAGAAATAGGGGACACTGAGATAGATAGGTAACTGTGTTTAGAAGGGATGGGGCAACTTACACTGTATTCCTTGTGGTTCAGAGGTGAAG
Source organism: Calotriton arnoldi (assembly GCA_963921515.1). Classification (NCBI taxonomy): domain Eukaryota; kingdom Metazoa; phylum Chordata; class Amphibia; order Caudata; family Salamandridae; genus Calotriton; species Calotriton arnoldi. The sequence goes on along the minus strand of CAWUFW010001284.1, from coordinate 2,739,598 downwards.
TAACAATCTCACTCTGCACAAACGAGAACTGTGGCACAATACCGCACATACCAGACATGCAATGGTGCACCTCCACGTTGATGGATACCTACCAGCAGTGTGGTGAATTTGCCTACACCCAGCTCTCCTCCGGATGACGGAGCCTGTGCTCGCTGGTCACCATACACACCCCTACCATGGTCCTTCCTGGAGAAGATCTGTCAGAGGTGTACCACCATCTGCTGCAGAACAAAACAGCTCTATTGCATCAGGCCCAAGAAAAAATAACTCCTGATTATTTTGGCTGGGCTCAATTCAAGGACATTCCGGAAGAATTCAGATTGTTTTATGACACACAAGTCAATGCGGGAGGGTCCAGACCCTTCTTCACTGTGCAGACAAAAGCCAATGCCATCCGGTTGCAAAATGGGAAATTATGAATATGATGAACAGTAATGAACTCTGCCTTAATATAATCAAGGAAGAACTTTGAGCCATCAGCCTCATGGTGATGCAACATCGATATATGTTGGACTTGATGACCGCAAGATGGGTGCGTCCTGTGGCACCTTTATCCCAGGCAATGGCATGAACAATGGGACTCTGGCTCTTGCATCATTTACAAACCAAAATGAGCAAGGAGGGAGGTGCGCCTGAGCAGGACTGGTACATCAGTTGGTTCTCCTGGCTCCCCAGGTGAGTGACAGGACTATGCAGTTTATTGCTGCCCATTCTCATTTTTGTACTGTTATTGTGTGGTTTCATACAAGTGGGGGTTTTCTGCCATAAAAGCACAGTCCTCAAAATGGGTAGAATGCAAGTAACTAGGGAAGTAGTAATAGTTAATACTGAAACACGACAAGCCCCTAACAATATGACTGTCGTGAAGAATGGGGTAAGTGGGGTAAGTGATTTCGTTGAAAATTTAACTAGAGGTGGCAATGTTAATATTGATCCTGATGTACGCAATAATACATATACATATATAAACAAATTAGAATCACTGTTGTTGAAATCCTCCGATATGACCTCTCCATCATCCCGAGTCAGAAATACCTGGTCAGGCAGTGCCTGCGACCTGAGCCTGAGGTTACTGATTGACGGATCACAAGTGGGGAGGCACATAACCAGCAAGGTAAACACGCTAACAAGACAAACCCAGATTTGTCCCACAGATAAACCGCAACACAACAATGGTCCGAGGAGATTGGCCCCAATAAAACGCACATGGCCAGAGGAGCGCACGTTCCCAAAACACCAAAAAGTTAGATGCCACATGAAGCTAGGAATACTCAGCCAATCAGGACATAGCACACAAAGTGATCACACGCTCCTCATGCCGGACATCTGGACATGTTACCCACTGGTCCTCATTGTGTCCACGCAAGGTCGAGACCCACCTGCATTTGTCATCAGGTGGGAATAATTTATGACTCGGCCTGCATTCCTCGCCCTAAATAGGAACTATGAATTGTTTTATGATGCTTTAAGAAATGTATAAAAAGACGCTCAAAACGATTGAAGTTTGAGTCAGTCTTCAGACCCATTTATGTGTGCTGCACCCCCGCTGCCTGTTCCTGTTTTGCCAAACGCCTCTCGTCTTTGTTTTTTCAAGATAAATTCACATTCAAGCAACATTTTAAATTGCTTTTCTTTAAGGCGTGTCTTTATACTGTCTGACACTTGGTTGATCTCTGTCTCACAGCGCTTCTGTTCACAGTGCTAGCTTGCAATTTGCTTTCTCTATTTGCTGCTCTTTCAAAACCTGGTTGCATCCGCCTTCAGCGTTATCACTCCGTATGATGTATAGCTTTAGGTTGCGTAGTAGTGCAGCACCTCTCTTTACGGCCTTACCAGCAGGTTCTCGGCCAACAATGTGTAGATTTCTCAATGTAGCTTTCATTATCTTCAAATGCTTCACACTGGCTGGAGTTGCACTTTGACTCCACAAATGCCAAATGTCGATTCTGTACTTCGACTGAGGCACACAAAAGCAGTTTGGTTGACCATGGCAAACTCTCTGGGAGAGCACTGTTGATCATCGGCACCAGTTAGAGCGTCCTCCCCAGCCTGGATTCCTGCCAATGACTGCCAATGACTACGCCACACACGGAGCTTAGTATTACACGTCTTTATTCATATGCGTGCAACCACAAACTCAACAGTCTAAACCTGCATTCACTTCACTGCGCTCTAACACCTACATCACAGTTCTACAGAGTCCATCAGGAGCCAAAAGGGTTTCATCATTGCTAACTCACACAACACTACAACATGCAATGACAAGTAGTGAGGTAGACCGTTCGCTGAGTAACAGTGCCTTAGGTAGAAAGGAACCCCAGTAGGTTGACAGTGTCAGGCACCGGGTGTCAGTGCACTGATGCATTCAGGCAAAAGATACAACTTACTAGCTCCATATTGTGTAAAGGGGTATGAGCACAATGAAAGTGTCAATGTACGTGAACGGAGGCAGGTGAGTGCCATATCAGTTTGCCAGTTGTCTGGGGAGTGACAGCTAGGGGCCCCCCAAAGCCAACGCTGACAAGTGGGAGGATGTGGATTTTGCTTCGCTGGACGAGTCTATGTTGTCAGCGTCCAATGACATGGGGTCCAAGCGAATAGTTGCTGCAGTACCCAGGGCCCTGCACTGGCTTCCCTCTGCCTGAAGCTTCTACGGGTCAGTATCATGGTGACCCACCAGTCCATGTCAACAATGGATCCTCTTTCATCCCCACTCAGTGGGTGGCACTCCTAGCCCTCCACTGATTCTGTAGAGGCAGAGGATAAAAACTGTTCTGTCCAGTCTTAGGCAGCCGCAGGATCATTAAAACAGTACAACGTATTTTGGGCCATTTTTCGCAGTTTTGCTGGGAAGAGGAGTGCATATTTGAGGCGCAGTTCCCGCATCTCACACTTCATCACAGTGAATGAGGGGAAACATCGGTTACATCGCGGTGTTTACACCGCAGTACCTTTACAACGGGGTATTACAACGCAAGTCATTACAATGACTTGCGCTGGATGGCGCTCTAAGCTAAGGAATAGTATGATTGACTATTCCAACACCTTCCCTACTGTAACGTAGGCTGGAGTTGGAATAGTAAATCATACTATTACTAAGTCCAGCGCCCTCCAGCGCAAGTCGTTGTAACGACTTGCGTTGTAATGCCTGCGTTGTAAAGGTATCGCGGTGTAAACACCGCGATGTAACGTCGTATATTCTGAATGAGGCTTGCTGACACTCAACCATTGTGTAGTTGGGAAATAGCATGATTTGGTGATTTTCACGTTTTAGCACGCCCATTTAACGAGCCTCCTGCAGAATTGCATCTTGATCCTTGTAATGCATCTGGTTAACCAGGAGGGGTCTAGGCCCGGAACCAAGGGGAGGTCGACGGCCCAGGACACCGTGGACCTTCTCTGTTGAAAAGAAGGAAGCCAGTGCCTGTGCCTGTGGTGGCAAGAAGGATTTAATCCACGTTTCGAGATAGGACACCGAATCAGCTCTCCCTGCTCCTGCCAGACCCATGATCCGAACATTGCTCCTGTAGGCTCAGGACTCAGCATCCTCTTCCCTCTCCTCCAAGCGCTGGACACGAGCAGTCAGTGCAAGAACATTTTTCTACGTCTTGCCCATCCTAGGTTGCAGCTCATGCAGTGAGCACTCGTTCTGTGACACCCGATCTACTAATTTCCTGTGATCATCTCAGAGGAGAGTTAACTCAGCTGCCACTGCATCAATTTTAGATTCAAGACAAGAACACAATTTTGCCTAGCTTGTCTGATATCAATGTGGGCAGAGGGGGGACCTCGAAGCGCTTCCAGTGGAGGGTGGAATCCCTTATTATTGAGCATCCGATGACAGCGGGCATCCATTGCATCATAAAGTAATGAGAAAATGCAAATACAGTTAGTGTTGCAAAAGGATTCCTTTTTGGTGCAGACTCGCTTGTGGCACCGTCCAACTAGAGATTATAGGCAAATGTACACCACAGCACAAGCAGTTTGCCTCAGACCCACAGGGCCAGATCCTGAGGATGTCAATAGGCTCAGGAGTATATGAGTTTGCTCCCAAAGTACAAGCACTTAGAGTTTGAAACAGAAACGGGGGCTCAACCACTCCCTATGTTCTATTGCACCAAAGCATTCACACCAGACTAGTAGGCACAATTGTTCAATCCGAGAGCACACACCTGGGGTACAATATGGGTGGGTAGAGGTGATGTAATGCATAGAAGATGCAGGTGGGATGGTTTCTGCAGTCAGTGGACACTACCCTTATGTCACCCCCTCATAGAGCAGACAGTCACTGCAGGTGCCAGAGCAATTCCCTACTGATGAACCCCATAGGGCAACCAAAGCACCGCAGCACCATCAAACAATAGGGGGAGGAGTCAAGGGGGCCACTGAGCACTCACCAGGCAGCGAACACCATGGAGCCATCATCAGTTGGAGGGCCCAGTAGTGGAATCCATGGCCAGCTTGGAAGCAGCAACAGAGTGCTTGTCCCCTGGTGTCATCAGATCTAGCACCTACAAGTTCCAGTTGGCACTGCTAAACACTTTCAATCTAGGAAGTCCCAAGAAAACCAGCTTAGAAGGTAGGCCCTCCTGCGTGGAATCCAGACTGCTGCGATGTGTCCTGGGAGTCAGGAGGTCACCTCGATGCGTACAACAGGAAAGGACTCAACAGCGGGTGGGTAGCGACCCATTAACTGCATCCATGCACTTCTTCCAGAGCCACAATGCCAACAACATCAAGTGCCAGGCACCATTACACAGCGCCCGGGCACAGGTTGATCCCAATCCTGAATCTGCCCCCTGCAGGGAAGTTGGGGCAGGTCGGGAGCACATCATGCTGGCTGGCCCAGTGCGCTCCCTTGTTAGGATGGGGCAGCAAAGATGGTCAAATAAAGCAGCCTGGTCATGGCCATGAAGCACCCACAAGGTAAGGGCAGCTGGACCAGCAAAGAGACCTATGACATGTTCCCTGCATCGCCAGGCTGTAGCACAACCAAAGCTCTGTCTGAGCCTCTGGACCTTCAATTTCCATGCCCTGCAGGCTCAGGAACAGCCCTGCAGAACTCAATAGCACATGCAGAAGTTCTGCACAGAAGGGTAGCACAGATATCGGGCCAAGGTGACAAAACGGCTCGCTTATGCATCTACCATTATGGCTGTCCAAGTCACCGAGTTGTTCAGTTTTGCAGTTCTCAACATCATGAGTTCTAGATTTGGATTATTTACCACTACAGTGATGTATTAATTGTTAGGAACTTAGGTTTAAACCAAACTGCCAGGATTTACTGCTCATATTGTTTCATTGGCAAATCAAATGGGAAAAGCCTGCTAAATTTCCTGAAATCATCACCTCAGTTTTGAAACCATTCCTGATCAGAAAGTTTTCCTTCATCCTGTGTTTTGTGTGTGTAAGTCTGTAAGACATTGGGAACCACCACCCCCCTCATAAGTGACACACTCTGTCTGTTTCATGCAGGCATCTGCCTAGTGCAGGTCTCCTGTCTTCTGCCTCTGTGACAGCACAGGCAGCCCCTCCAGGTCAGAAGTGGCCTCACCAAGGTCAATCTTGCGGTGCTCTGTTCTAAGAGCTGGTAACCCCCTGATCCACTGATCCTAGCATTGTGGACTGTCTCCACCTCCGGCACCTTCATCTGGGACTCTGGCCTCTCCTTTTGGGAGTACCCCAAGAAACCTGAGCTTTCACACCATTCTGGGTGGCCACCCCTCCCAGTTCTTGTAACACTAGTGGTAATTCATTTCCCAGAATGCAGTCAATGGACATCTGAAGTGTGATATAGGTATTTGTTACTCTAACTGGCTTAAGCAACTACAATACCATATACCTTATGTTTTTCTATTTTTCATTTCTTTCTATGCAAATGCCTTGTATATAGTGTGTTCTTTCTATGATCTTTCTATGTCCTCATTGTGGATTGCTGAATGCTGCAAACTGCACACCTCTCTTAATGATGGTTTTATACATTAGTTTCCAATGTCCTCTCACTTTGGATTCACAGCGCAGTTGATATGGGCTGAAAGACAAATACTGATGATGTCCAGAGATTTTTAGCATATCTGATAAAAATTATGGGACCGATTCACAAAGAGACTTACATGTAGTAACGTTACAAGTGTGAAGTTCTGCACTCACGGCGGAGGCTTCACACTCATGGCAGAATCTCCGCACTCGGGCAAAATCTCCATACAACGCACTCATATCTTATCTGATCGGAAGTCCCCTTGTGAGTCGGGCCAATCGTTTTCCACTATTATTTGATTTTGTATGTTATTCCCATAGAGCTTTGGATCAAAGTGTTTTTGAAAAGATTATTCAATTTGTATACTTTATAATGTATGGTTACCAACATCTGAATTAGTAAACAAAGACGAAAATAAAGCAAATGGAAGCTGAATAGTGCCAGAAGTCGGGACAAAGGATGCTTTAGACAAATGTGCACACTTTACACAGATAATGAATAAAATGTTTAAAAGTTTCCAGATTATTGTATGAGACTATACTGAGGTCTAAAATATGGCCCTTGAAAAAATCTTGCATCCAGTACATTGTGGACCCTATACTGTCATTGTAATAATTTAGAGCCATATGTACACAGCTTTTTTAAAGCCACAGACAGCCCGAGTCACAGAATCTGACCTTTTGCGACCATGAAATGTACAAATGCCTATCTTGTGATTCAATCACCTATTACTGAATCGCAAAATGAATTTGGGATTCTGTATTAGGAAGGGGCGTGTTAAGGACATCTCTTCCTAACAGCGACTCGTAGTGATAATTGTGAATGTTTTGCTTCCAAAATGAGGTCCCAAAACATTCACATTTTACCACCTACGTCAAGTAAGTGGTAAGCCATTTGTAAACTGGAAGGGGTCCCCAAGAGACCCCTTCCCCTTTGGGAATGTTTGCAAAAACGTTTTTAAGAGCAGGCAGTGGTCCCACGGACCACTGCCTACTCTTAAAAAATGAAAAGAAAACTTTTCATTTTCTTTTTCAAAAGCAGCTCGTCTTCCTTTAAGGAAAACGGGCTGCATTTCTAAAAAAAACATTGCTTTGTTTAAAAGCAATCACAAACATGGCGGTCTACTGACCCTATTAGGCCACCATCCCAGTGCTTTTAGCGATTCCTAATGGGTTGCAAACCGAGATCTACCTCATGAATATTAATTAGGTAGGTCTATTTGCGACATACTGAGAATTGCTAAATGTGTTCAACACACATTTGTACATCTCTGTTTGCAATTGCCTAATAGAGAATCGCAAAAATTCACTATTAGGTCATCGCAAATACAAAACTATGTACATATGGCCCATAATTACTGATGTTATCTCTACATCCACTATTTCAGCAGTTTCCATGAAGGGGCACTCCAATGACATATGTCATCAACAATCAACAACTATAAGGATTACAGACTGCCCCTTAATTTGATGATGTCTGGTTGGGCTGTAAAACCCATTGTAACATCATCCATTAGACAGCCTCTTACAGCCCTCCCAGTCTGTTGTATTTTGAGTTTCCCGTGGGGCTGGCAGGTGAACGGCGGCGGAGTCATGACGGCGGTACACGTCGTGCAGGGAACAAGCCGGGGGATGTTGATGATGCACACACTGCCGACTGCTGGACACACCCGGAACGTGTTCCCAGCCAGTCGGGCGTCTGTTCGCTTTCCGATTCCACCTGCTTTCTGGCATTGCATAAACCAATATAAAGGTGATTTTGCGATTTACATGTGCACCAGTGATGTTTTACATAGGCACATTTCTCCTCTGATCATTACTTTCTGCCAACTCTCGCATGGCAGTGTCCCCGCCATACATAGGTCGGTGGAAAGGCAGTTCATAATTGGCCCGGCTGCAAACATGATGGTTCCGCTCTCATGGACCACCTGTACTCCTCCCGCCACCATTGGGTTACCAAGATTGTCACAGTGGGAAGATCTGGAGGCAGTCATCCCGCCCGCTTCATGATTCGACGGTCGGACCACCAGAGAAGAGGGTGGGAAGACTGCCAGATAGCGACAGCGGTTCCCGGTACTGCCAGGGTTGTAATCAGGCCCTCTTTCATTGCAGTCTAGAACACTGAGGTGGCGACTTCTAGATGTGAGGCACAATGTTTACTTTTCTTGGAGACTTGGAAAGAGAAGGTTGAAGCTGTGATAGGTTGTGAGAACTATTTCTGTATTAAGTAAGTCTATAGACTTATTAGATCACACAAGTTGAAATTTATAATAGAAATGATATGTTGTTCTCTCACCAAATGTCTCCACTTTTTGAAAATCCATGAGTAGAGTTAGCTGACATCCACCAATGAATAATAGATGAAGAATTGGCTAGGGTAACTTGGCCATACAAAGAGCGAGTAGCAGAGTTGGCTAATCGAACAATCAGTTGGGTGTCATCAACATACATATTAAAATAGGTTCCAAAAGCAGACAGTAATTTTGCTATTGGAAGCATATAGATGATAGATAATGGTGGTAATATGGAACCCTGAGGGACAACAGAGCTGAGAGTCCTTGCACTCCGTTGGTGAACAGTGACAATGACCTTCCTCCGGTCTGACAGAAATGATGAAACCCAAATCCGAACTTTGCCAGCAACTTTATGTCAGCCAAGTTTGATATCAAAATAGAATTACCTATAGTGTCAAAGGTTGCAGACAAGTCCACCAATATCAGTGCTCCAACTCAATTTAATGGAGGTTGTCAATAGCTGTAAATACTCCTGCCTGATCGAACACCAGCTTGAAAAGCACTTAAAATACAGTTTGCTTCTACAAATTATGATAACAGGGTCAAAGCAAATTTCTCAAGAATTTTGCTTACAAAAAGAAGCAGAGAGACATGATGGTAGTTAATCTGAAACCAGGCAAGGTTTGTCATGACCTGTATACCCCGGTCTCCAAGTGTTGATTAATGGTCCAAAAGGAGAACCTTTGTGTTTACCAAACCATTAGAGCTTTCTATAGAGGCCTGTGAAAACAGAAAAGCACTTAAATAAAATGAAAAGCTCTACAGCCTTGGACACGTTGGAAGCAAACTGCACAGTGTGCAATGAGAAGGCTGTTTTTTCAGTGGCAAAACCAATAGAATGTAGCCTTATCTTTTAACTCTGGTTGGCTGTTGCCAACCAATCAGTGTGAAGGTGTGTTTCACAACATTGAAAGTGTGTTGGTATGACTGAGGGATGAGAAGTAGGGATGATGGATGAGAAGTAGGAATGAGAAGTAAGAAAGATGGATGAGAAGGAGGGCTAAGAAATAGGGATGAGAAGTAGAGATGATGTATGATGGATGAGAAGTAGGAATGATGGCTGAGAAGTATGGATTAAGGACGAGAAATAGGGGTAATGGATGAGAAGTAGGGATAAGAAATAGATGTGATGGGTGGGAAGTAGGGTTGATGTATGATGGATGAGAAGTAGGGAGGATGGAAGAGAGGTATGGATTATGGCCAAGAAGTAGGGGTAATGGATGAGAAGTAGGGATAAGAAGTAGGTGTGATTGGTGAGAAGTATGGATTATGGATGAGAAGTAGAGATGAGAAGTAAACCTGATGGATGAGAAGTAGGGATGATGGATGAGAAGTAGGGATGAAAAGTAGGGATGATGGATGAGAAGTAGGGATGAAAAGCAGGGTGAGGGATGAGAAGTAGGAATGATGGATGAGAAGCAGGGATGAGGGATTAGAAATAGGGATGATGGATGAGAAGTAGGAAAGATGGATGAGAAATAGGGATGAGAAGTAGGGAAGAAGAGTGAGGAATGAGCATGTCCTAAAATGGATGCTGTACTCCAGAACCAGGTCTCCTTGCAAGCCTGCTGTATTTCCATTAAAGAGACCATCTTGAAGTAAAGCCAATTATGAACTGCCTTCTGCTCCTTCAGAGACGTTCATTATTTTTATGTTGTTTCTTCTAGCCTGGTATTCTAACCTCTTGAGGGCATCCTGTATGGTTTTATCCCAAGCATCTAAAGTGGTCAGGTAGTGTAAGTTTCTTTTCACATCCCACATAACTTTTCTCAATGCGTCTTCAAGTAAGGAAGTGCGACTTGCCAAATCAAACAATTTTGGTTCCAGCATTTGGCATATATCGCAAATATCAGATCGATTACACTCTGAGGTAGAGAACCAATTTTTAAGTTCTTCCGTTATATTTTTCAGCATGCTTTCTACTCCCTCCATAATTGTACCAACGGTTTGCTGTCCGGCAGTGCTTATTTTTCCCCCAGACACCCTGTTTCTAGTTGGGCCAGTACTTTGTACATATTGTGCAACAGGATTTCATTGTGTTCTGCAATAGGAGACAGGATTTAGGGCCGCATGTACATAGCTTTTTTTTTGTCGCAAATGGTCCGATTCATAGAATCGGGCCATTTGCAACTAAACAAAAGCCTTTTCCTATGTACAAAACCCAATTTTGCTATTTGGTAGCCTATTACCGAATCGCAAAATGGGTTAGAAAGTTGGTATTAGGAAGGGACGTGTTAAGGGTGTTCCTTTCTAATAGCGACTCGCAGTGCTATGTACAAATGTTTTGCAACCGAAATACAGTTGCAAAACATTCACTTTTTAACACCAATTTAACTTTGGTGCTAAGGCATTTGCAAACAGGTTGGGGTCCTCAAGGGACCCCTTCCCCTTTGTGAATGCATGCAAAAACGTTTTTAAGAGCAGGCAGCGGTACCACGGACCCCTGCCTACTCTTAAAAAATGGAAAGAATACTTTTCATTTCTATTTTTGAAAGGCGTACCATTTTCCTTTAAGGAAAACGGCCTGCATTTAAAAATGAAATGCTTTATTTAAAAGCAAACTCAGACATGGTGGTCAGCTGTCCCCAGCAGGCCACCATCCCTGTTTTTTTTAGCTACTCCCAATGGGTTGCAAATTGCGATCTACGTCATGAATATTGATGAGGTAGGTCATTTGGGACCAATTAGGAATTGCAAATGAAACTCAATGGAATTGAGATTTCCAAATTGCGATTTGCATGGAATCGTGTTTAGGAACTCGCAATTGCAAATGCTAGTACATGTGGCCCTATATAATTATTGGGAGCTATCCTAACTAGGAGCTCACAGCCTCTATATTTATCTGTAGACCTTAAACTTTCTGGTTCAACCCGTTCAGTAACTATTTCAGTCATCACACCTGACACTGTGTTTCTACCTTTGTTCATTTCTATGTTTAGAATTGGTAACTTGGTAACAAAGTGGGTGCTCTGTATAGGGGGGACAGAAGGTTTAGCACCACTCCCTAATGTCTTCTGGGCATCATTTGTAATCCTAAAAAAGGATCTGTGCAAGGAACTTGGCTTAGGGGGCTTTTGCTTGTGTTTCTGCTGTTTGCCTCTGTAGAAAGACTGAGGTTCACAAGAGGTTCTAGCCCCTCTACTTGGGACAGTGTCAGTGAGTTTTTATGTGCTAAAGGTTGCTGCTTAGGATTCATTTTGCCTAGAAAAAGTTCTTGGGCGTTTGCCAAAACCTCTAATGCTACTCCAGCCGACCATAACTAGTAATGATTGTGTGGATTTAGTTTACGGTGGCAGGAAGAAACTTATTTCTCTGCTGTTTTCAGTTTAGAGGGTGACCAGAAAGGACTTGCTAGTTTACACAGAGTAATGCTCATCCTCTTCCCCTCGTAAGGCCAGACCGCAAAATTGGCAAGGAGTATTGCGGCTTAAATCCTCCGGTGTTGCTCTCTCAGTTGAAATCCATGTGGGGTGTAACACTCCCACACGCACTGCTCCTCACCACTGCCTCCTTGCAAACCATCAGCTAAATGTGGATTTCCTTCCGAAGCCCGACTGGTTATGGCGCTGCCGCCTCTCTCCTATAATCTGCTCCTGCAAGAACATAATGGAGGGAATGTATTCAATTTTAAGAGCTGGATCACAATTTTCCACCACTTGCACTCCAATTGTCCTACTTAAATTTTAATTTTAGGTGATCTCTGAGTGCAGGAAGGTTGCTGGGGCTTGCCTTTAGCCTTTTCCATCATGATCACTATCCTTGAATCTAGAATTTCAGACAGTGACTCATTCACACAATGTAATATTTCATCGGGCACTAGGTGAATCAAAGATTGATAGTGGCTTGTAAAATTATATGAAAACTTATCAGCTACTGATTTAGGAAGGCAGTGTTTCCACTTATGACATACACGAGTTTCCTTAGCTAAATTATGTTTTAAGCATTCAAGCAGCTGGGTTCTAAACTATATTGTAAAATGATCACTCCAGATTATCGAGGTGTGATCTTTTATTTCAAATGACGAAAAGAGTTTAAAATGGCATCTAACAAACGTCAGAATCTTTGTGTGGGCTGACAAAATTAAGAGGTGTGCATCTGACTATTCATCAGATTTAAATTAAAGGCAAACTTGAACTTAAGCACAATTCCAGTGGGGGGAGTCAAACCAAATATTAAAATCGCCTATAAGAGTATCATTTAACCTCTGAAATATTTGTTGACCAATATCCTCCATTATTAATTTTAACAGATACAGTTTTGTTAGGAGTCTGGTAAATTAATATAAAATACAAAGCATCTTTATTAATTTTCAGTTAAAAAGCCATCGCGTCAATGCAAGGGTCAATTTATTTCCAAGCACTCATTTTTCACACAAAGTGTGATAGTGCTAATATTGCTACCCCCAACTCCTTGCTTATTAGAAGTGTCCTTGCAGTAAATAATAAGGCACTTAGGCACTCATTCATCATGATGACGATTATCATTTTCTTTAAGCCACGTTTCTATAAGGAAACATAGGTCTATTTAATTCATTCAATAAGGTCACATATCCACTGGCGGTGGGATAGGGCAGATCTAGAATTAGATTACATAGCTTTTGGTTTCGATTGGCTAGCGTTGGGGGATAGCTCACCCCATGGACTGACTACAGACCGTCAGTATAGAGTTACTCTGTATTAGAGTTTTCATTGACAGGAGATCAAAGTTAATGGCGCTTCGATTGTAAGTACGGAGTTGGGCAGCAGTGTAGGTTAGACTAGAACTATTCTGTGTGAAAGCTTTCCAGAGGCACCAGGAGGTTGGTATCTAGAGTGTCTTTGGTGGAGGTGGACACCAAACGACCAGCGTTTCTGTCCGCGGCCCATTCCAGTGCTCAGACGGGCGCAGATAGGCTTGCCTTTGGCACAACCCAGACTCAGCTTTATCTAGAACTCAAAAAATTATGATGTGTGCATCCTGTTCCTGATCCCTTCTCACCTCAGACTGTACAGACATGAGCCTGAGCATGTCGCCTAATGAATATTCATACCCATAAATTATACCTCTGCTCCCTATGAGTTAACGTCCTCTAAGAGACAATGAGTGACTTTGCACTTAGTAGCTTTTATCTCCAGCCTATCTGAACAATCAATTAATTTTCTCAAATCCATTGTACTTTTCCTCTTCTTTCAGATCTTTTCTATTCTGCTGAATATCTTAGTGTTGTAACAATGTCATTGAAAACGTGCTTGGAAAGGAGCCCTACTGATTCCTGAATTTGACAGACAGAACTTATTGGCAGCAAATGCAGTGCATAAACAAAAGTTTAATTATTATTATTATTTTTAAAAAAATATCTTTTTATTATCAGCACAACCAGCAGTACATCAGTGATATAAGTGATATTTTGACCAGTTTGTTTACATTTTATCTTATCTTTAGTCATCAGAGAGAATATTACCATAAGGATACAATACCCATCTCACTCATGCGGAACTTCCTCACAGCCCTCGAAATACCTGCCACTGTTCCCAGATTTTCTCCCATTTTTTAGGACATCTTCTATTCTGGTTTATTGTACGCTCTTCTAGTATTAAAATACTGACAAACCTGTGTATAATGTGTGCTTATCTGAAGTAATCCTTTGATGCGAGATAGGATTACTTATACTATTGCAACCTTACCCAGAGGGATGATAAACTAATCAGCCCCCTTCCCAACGTAGGTAGGATGTACTTCAAGAGCAGTAGTCAATTGTATTTCATCATGCGATATTACCAAGACACCCATGTTGTATAGGTGGATTCATATTGTGGTTTCTGGAGTAATTGTAGCGTGCCTACTTCTGAGGAACCAAGCTCTTTTACCCTTCTAATATACATTTGATTAATTCCTGGAAGGATCATACTAGACGGAAAGAACATCCTGATTGCTAATGCTAAATGACATTCCCTGTGATTTGTCCTGGAGCACTACTAACATTTATACTTGATAAGACACAACTGCCTTAATACTTTACACACTACTTTCACACTGGCAAGTTTGTGGGCATTCCCTTTTTCCTGAACCTTGACCTTTCGGCAAAGATGCTCCTGTCTCTGCTGCTTGTCTGAGCATTCCACACAGCAGGACTCTCAAGCTCAGTCTTACAAACTCTGCAGATTCTGTGGCTGTGACATCATCAGGCATCGCCAGGCAGCAGAGATGGAAAAATAACAAGCCTGGGGTTGCTGCTGATGTCACAAGAGCTCCGTTATTGCAGCTTAGAACACTGAGGCGGAGGCTTCCAGATCTCAGGCGCAGTGGTCACTATCCTTGGAGACTTTGAAAGAGGAGGTTGGCTCTGGCTAGCTTGTGAGAACTGCGATTTCTTTCCATACTGACGTTTAGTTGTGATCCCAAACCACATCCGACTCAGGTACATGCGTTCTCTCTAGTCTTTTTCATGACTTAAAATTTTAATTAGAAATGCTACATAGTTTCCTTCCAAATGCTCCCAGTTTTTTTACTGCTCATGAGAAGCAGCACTCACTGTAGGATGATCTCCCAGCTGTGACTGGGAAACCAGATGTAATTAACTATTAATACATCACACACGTTTTGTCTACAGAACCTCTTCATTAATTACAATTCCATTTCATCTGTTGCACAATCAGAGCTGCCTTCTGTTATGATTAATTCTCTCTTGTTGCATTCTTCATGTGTGGAGTGTGGAGCACTGTGCCTAGTGCGTTCCACATTCCACTGATAAGTATGATGTTCCACGGTAATCAGTTGGTGACTGGCTGGCTAGGGATGAGCCACGCTTTCCCCGCAGGTTACTGTTTTCCTAAATAAAACCCACAACTTACCTGCATCGTCTTCAGAGTGGTGTTTCTTGTGCCTTCAAGATTTGGCGACGAGTTGGCCAGCACTCCTGCAGTGGCGAGCAGCTCCGGACCCATTTTGGCGAGATTTCCGCTGTTGTTGAGGCCAGTGTTTCTCTTTTTCTTCGAGCTGGACTGTGTTTTGTGGCGTTAATCCTGGGTGAGTCGGCCTGCCATTCTTTTTATTTGAGGAATTCTGTAAAGGTGATCCTGGCTTGACGTGAGACAGTTGGCAGTTGGTGGTGACAGCGCCCGAGATCACACGCGCGCATAGCAACGCTCAAGCAGCGCTCGCGATCTTCACGCGCATCGTCATCCACGTCATTAACTCCCAAGCCTCACAAGCCCAATCACCCAACGAAAGCACGCTCAAACGACGTTGGCAGCCATATTGGAGTATTTAAAATAAACAAGCTCCACCACCCGATGAAGGCACGCAAAACGACGTCGGCAGCCATTTTAAAGTGGGTTTCTGTTTTCTGCTCATCTTCATGCAATCTTTTCAGCGCTCTAGTTCTTTAGTGAAACAAACTGTTTGCACTTCAACGAGGCATTTCTTCGGAAACTGACAGAGTTTATTCAGTGGAAACTATTTCAGTTCGAGTGAGACTTACTCAACTGTAAGCTACATTATTTTGTTTTCCTTTTATTTGTCACAGTTATTTATCTCACTTTGGCAACTCAATCTATTCCCTGTTTATTCATCGGTGAGTCACACACCTGACATTATTTACCCAGTGAGTCACATCGGTTCATGTCTCAGTCCTTGAAGTTATTTATTTATTGAAGCAGTTATTATTTATTTATTTATTTGAAAAGTTTTATAAAGCGCGAACAAGACCCAGAACGGGTATCAGAGCGCTGTACAAAGTGGACAATTAACGTTGCCGTGAGGAGACAGTAAAAGTACAATACAAAAAAGGTAGCATAGGAGGAACCAGGTGAAGGCCCTACTAGACGAGGCTGTGCAGTTTAAGCAGCGCACTACGCCCAGAGAACGATACAGTACATTTCAAATCAAGTACATATTTCAGACCATATAGAGAAAATGATTGTCAGGCATACATTCCAATACACAAAGTAAAAATGATTGTCAAGCACACGAGGGAAGTGATTATCACATGACATAGAAGCTATTGCTGCTGAAGTTTTCCAAAAGTAGCCATTTACTTTGTGTTCTGCACTTGCAATTACTCATCACATTCTAACGTTAATCTTATTGATCTCACCACTCATCTATTTCATATTTGAAGCCCATCAGCATTTGAAATGCAGTCTCAAGGAGCAATTATTTCTCCCCCTATTTTCTTAGCCTTTCCTGGTCCACTTGCCATTGAGTGGGATGACTGGTTACCTATTTTCGAAAATTATTTAGAGACTTTGGATGGTTCTGAATTTAGTGCACCTAGAAAAAGAGCACTTTTGTTGAATAATTTAGGCAAAGAGGGTCAACGTATTTTTAAATATTTACCAACAGCCACTTTACCTAATGGTGATCCCATTGAAGATGTCTACGCTGAAGCTAAAAAACGCCTAGAATGCAGATTTGCTAAAGAAATCAACATTGTTATGAGTCGCTACAAATTTTATACTCATCATCAAGAGGAGAACCAATCTGTTGATGACTTTGTATCAAAACTTAGAGAGTTGTCGTTAAAATGCTAATTTGGAGCAATGACTGATGAACTAGTTCGCAACCAATTAATTGTTCACTGCAAGTGTAAAAAAACACAGGAGCGACTCTGGGCTGCAAAAAATCCTTCTTTAAAGGATGCTATTGAGATTGCCAAGGTTGTTGAACAATCCCAACATTGCATGCGTGAATTGGGTAAAAAAAATGATGGCAATCCTGATAGTATTTCTGTTATAACAAAAGAGGATCTTGATGTTGCAACTGTGTTTAAATCTGGTAAACCCTTTCAAAGAGGGAGACAACAATTTAAATCTTGTTATAGATGTGGCAGTTCCTTTCACAATGCTGATTATCGTAAATGTGTAGCTATTGATAAAGATTGCAACAAATGAGGGCTCAGAGGTCACTTTGCTAACATGTGCAGACAACCTCTTAGACAGAGAGTTGCCATGGTGGATGAGAATGTGAAAGTCATGTCTCATAGTTTGGACACAAAGCATGTAGATTCAGAGGTTCTGCCACACAGAGATAAAATTTTAAGTGTGGATGATCCATCTGATGACAAGGGCAGAAGAAATAGACCAAAAGCTGATTTCATGATCAATGGTGAGACTGTACAACTAATGGTAGATTCTGGGTCTATGTACACCATTATTCCCAAGGCAGTGTTTGACATGTTGTGGTCAGGTGTTGCATTACTACCTAAAGACATCAACCCTGGAGGTTATCAAGAAGAAACAATAAACCTTTTAGGTTACATGAATACAACCATAGAGTTTGGAGGTAGATCAGTACAAGGTAAAGTATATGTAGCTACTGATGACACACCCATTCTTGGATGGATGCACCAGTATGATTTGTGTATTGTAGTTGACCTCAGAGCACCCACCCAAGTAATGGTAGTAGAGAATCCTTCCTTGGAGAAAATTTTGAAAGAAGCAAAAGACGTATTTAGAGAAGAATTGGGATGCTTTGAGGGCTATGTCCACAAACTAATATTAAAACCTGATGCTCTTCCAGTTCAACACAAGGTACGCAGAACACCTTTAGTAGCCAGAGCTGCGATGAAAGAAATGCTCAAAGATATGGTGTCTTCAGGAGTAATTGAGCCAGTGGAGAGCTCCATGGTTTCTCCGATGGTTATTACGGAAAAATCTGATGGCAAATTTAGATTTTGCATAGACTTGAGATCACTTAATCAAAATGTAGTAGTAGATACTTATCCACTACCTAACATAAATGAATTGATCTTGGCCTTGAGTGGTGGTAAGTTTTTCTCCAAACTGGATTTAAAAAATGCTTATCATCAGATCAAACTTCATGAGCAATCTAAACCACTCACAGCCTTTATTAGCATGGATGGCATTTTTCAATGCACTAGGATGCCTTTTGGTCTTTGTTCTGCTGCAAGTATCTTTCAACGCATGATGAATGTACTTTTTAAAGATATTAATAACATTGTGTTCTTCCAGGATGACATCCTCATATTTGGGGATACCATAGATCAACACAATCGCACTCTCAGGGAGGCGCTTCTTAGGATCAAAGAGTCTGGTTTAACCCTCAGACGAGAAAATTTTTAATTTTGTGTTGTAAAGTTGATTACCTTGGCTATGAAATATCGGTGGAAGCTGTAAGACCTAAGCAGAACCTTTTGGATGCCATCCGCTTAGCTCCTATACCTTCTGATAAGGACAAATTAAGATCTTTTCTAGGTCTTATTGAGTACTACTCAAAATGTTTCAAAGACCTTTCTGCAAAAACGGAAACTCTAAGGTCTCTTTTAAAAAAAGGTGCTACTTTTACATTGGGCTCTCAACAACAGTCATGTTTTGATAATATCAAGAAAAATATTTGTGAAGCTGGTATTCTCACTCCTTTTGACACTAAGCTTGAATCTGTTCTTACCGTGGATGCTAGTGCTACAGGCCTTGGATTTGTTCTATCTCAAATTCACAATGGTTGGGAAAGAACTGTAGCATTCGCATCCAGGACTCTGACTAATTCTGAAAGGAATTATTCAGTTATAGAACGAGAAACTTTAGTGGCTGCTTGGGGTTGTGAATATTTCAGAACCTATTTATGGGGTTCAAAATTCACATTGAAATCTGATCACAAACCCTTAATTAAAGTACTGTTACCGGGTGGAACCAGCAAATGCTCAGCGAGATTAGCTAGATTAGCTTCTCGCTTACAAGAATATTGTTACAAGGTCGAGTACATACAAGGTTGGAGAAATATCCAGGCAGATTGTTTGTCAAGACTTTCTCTTGAGTGGGAGAGTGTTGATAAATTATCTGTTTTGGAGAAAGAGGCGGAAGGTGCGGTTGCTTCTGTTCAAGATGTGTTGAGTGTGGTTGAAGCACAAGCTATCACTGAAAGTGAGTGGATTAAAGAAATGTCCTCTGACAATTCTGTGTTGGAACTCAAGCGTTTAATCTTGCTAGGCAATAGAAGAGAAAGTTCAGTGTCGCCTTCTATTAGACCTTTTGTGAAAATTTTAGACGAGTTATCGGTTTATGGTGATATTGTGATCATGAGAGGAGAACTGTTTGTTCCTCCTTTGGCCTTAAGAAACAATCTCATCAGATTAGCTCATGAGGGGCATCTAGGCCAAACCAGAACAAAGAAAAGGTTGCAAGTGAATTGGTGGTGGCCTGGGATGGATACTGATGTAGATGTTTGGGTTGAGAAGTGTGTGGTTTGCAAAGAAAGTGATAAGCGCTTAAGGGTGGGGGTGCAAGCAGCCATGGGTCATATAACTGATCCTGGACAATCTTGGCATACCATCTGCTTGGACTTCATTGGTCCTATGAATGATCTAAAGAGTGACTGTAGATTTGCCTTAGTAGTGACTGATGTTCACACTAAGTAGTTAATAGTAAAGTTCTTGAAAGAAATCACTACAAAGACCACGGTAAACACTTTGAAGGAGATTTGCCTTGAGGAAGGTTTACCCTCAGTTTTAATTAACGATAATGGCACCCAACTTACTTCTGCTGAGATGCGAGCTTTTCTGAACTCTTTTGGCATCAAGCACAACCGCACATTTCTTTACAACTCACAAGGTAATGGTATGGTTGAGAGAGCAAACCGTCTTATCAAAGGTACCATTCAAATGACCATGTCTTGTGGGAGTGAAGTTGACTTGTTAGTGTCAGAAATGTTGTGGGCCTACCGCTCAAGCTTGCATAGTGTGACTGGTAGAACGCCTTTTGAAATGATGCGTGGGAGACTGCCTATACTAAACTTGTTCCCACTTGGATAAAAGATCTTGTATCTAAGAGTACTTCTTCCACCTCCTCGCCTCAAGAGGTGGGTGGAAATAAGAAAATGTGCAATGGCATTTGCCCTGGTGATTGGGTGAAAGTACGTAGTGGTAGATCTGGTGCACGCTTATCCAAGTTTCTTGGGCCTTACAAGGTAATGCGAACTTTACCTTATGGTGTGGTTCTTGACAATGGTGATAAATGGAATTACAGACGTGTAGCTCTTTATCAGAAGGGCAACGTTAGTGATAATGTTGTTATCAAGTGTCAGAATCAAGGTTCTAGCAATGTTTTTATGTCTATGTCTGACAGCGATTTAACTGGTCCTTCACATGTAAGATTTAGTGCTCGTAGCTGTTGTATCCTAGCAACATGTGCATTGTACCCTAGTGATGCTGAACATTCCAATGCTATTGGAAAGTAAGCAGAACTGGAACTGCTGTTGCCTGAAGAGGAGTCTTCAGGGGTTGTTCTCCTGTACTTAATAAATCTTCTTCAATTTAAATCCTGCGTGTACCTCTACTTAAAAATGGCGACGAGGATGGGATGAGAAGCCTGTGAAGAAGGAGAGGAGTAAAGAAGAATCCTGGGAAGAAGAAATCTACTGGAACCGTTTTTTTTCTTCTCCCTACTCCAAGTCAACCCCTGGGCTCAAATCGCCTGCGTTGGACTGGCAAACCTCGCAGTGCTGCCTGTTTACTTGCTGTACCTGTTGGCCTGGCTGTTTCTGTGACAAAGAAACATTAAGGTAACTGTGTATTGTGACTTGATGCCACAAATTGGTTTGATTGGATGCGCATTGACTGTTTTGGCTAGCATTCTGACTTATTGAAGTGCCCTGCGTCAAACAACGTTTAGTGCCCAGGAGACGTAAGCAGCAGTTTGGGGCCGTGTTGTGTTTGAATTGTTGCACTCAGCTGTGTTGGGCAGTGTTTGAATTAAGTGCTCAGCAGTGAATGGCACCGGCGTGGATGTACCCAGCAGCCTATGAATTAAAGTGGATGTACTCGGCAGTGTTTGAATTAATGTGCTCAGCAGTGAAGGGCAACGGCATAGAGCAACATTAATCTGCAACGTTGAAAAGTTCCGGAGGGATTGAGAGCCAAAGTTATTCATGCATGCTTCGCATCGTTCATTTTATGATTTAGACAAGGACAGAAATTGAAGGAGGCGGTTGAGTTTAATTCCACAAGCATTGAGTTTATTCCACAAACACTGATGTAAAGTGGGTATCACAAGCAATAACAGAACTTGTTACAGCTGTTCATGCCACAAGCATTAACAGGACTTACTACCGCAAGGAGGTATCACCTTTATCCTCAAGTGTCAACGGTGACTACTTCATTTATTTTATTTTATTATTTTAGTGTACTTCATCTATTTTTAACCTACCGTTGTGTGATCTGTTCCGTATTATTTATTGCATTTCTATTCTATAAGGGTTAACTGGTCTTGGTATATCACTAGTCATACCATAACATGGATATGTCAACCATCTTAGCTCCACCTAAGTTCTTGCAAAATCCTGGGGAACCTACATTACCTTGGGAAGATTGGCTGGAGTCCTTTGAAACTTACCTTGAGGCAATAGGTGGAGAAGATTTTGTAGCTTCTCGCAAGGTCGCTTTATTGAAGCATAATTTAGGGATTGAAGGTAGAAAAGTACTTAAAACCTTACCTATACCATCTACCATTTCCACCAACACTGAGAGTGGAGAAGGAGATGCTGTTGATGACACTTGTGTAGTCAATGTAGATGAATACTTAGTCATTATTAAGGCGTTAGAAGAGAACTTTGGAAAAAAGTCAGTATAGTTGTCGAAAGACACACATTTTTGTCCAGAGCTCAACAACCAAGTAAATCTGTTGAGCAATATATTTCTGTACTTAGGACCCTTGCATCTACTTGTAGGTTTAAGGATTTACACGAAGAAATAATTAGAGACCAGTTTATCAACAGAACTAATAATGTTAAAATTCAAGAAAGATTATTAGAATTAAAGGACCCTTCTTTACGCAGAACGATAGAAATTGCCAGACGCATAGAAAACACGTCTAGGTACGTCAAAGAGTTGAAATCAGACCAGAATTCAGATAAGAGTAGTAAAGATGATTCTACCAAGGTTTGTGCTGTAGAGAAAAGAAGTGATAAAAAAAGTGATAAAAAAAAGTGATAAAAGTGTGAAAAACTATTCCAAACATAGTCGCATGTGTTTCAGATGTGGCAGTACCAGA
The DNA here is from genome assembly GCA_963921515.1 of Calotriton arnoldi. Lineage (NCBI taxonomy): Eukaryota > Metazoa > Chordata > Amphibia > Caudata > Salamandridae > Calotriton > Calotriton arnoldi. Next base: position 2,717,346 of record CAWUFW010001284.1, on the reverse strand, counting down.
CATTCTGCTGATTATGACAAATGTTTTGCGCTTAAGGAAAAATGTCACAAATGTAAGAGAATAGGTCATTATGCACGCATGTGTAAAGCCAGTACTTCCAACAGTTGGAAATCATCTGTTCATGCTGTAACTGAACACTATGATGACAGCTCATCTGATGAGGTAGTAATTCTAGTGATAGGTGTTGACTCTATCAATGAGATTCAGGAAGGTTATAATCCTCCTAAATGTACATTAGGATTAAATGGTGCTAAGGTTGCTGTTTGGGCTGATTCGTGCTCACCCTACTATAATCAGCAAGGATATCTGGGAAAAGATTGGAAAATTTGAATTGAGTACCCCTGATGTACATCCTGTAGGTTATTGTGGCGTTAAGTTACCACTGTTAGGTTATTTCATGTGTAAATTGTCACATAAGACCAAAGAAGTCACATGCAAGGTCTATGTAGTAGAAAAGGGCAGATCATTACTGGGCTGTTGTGAGCAGAAAATGTTGGGAATAGTGTTAGACCCTAACCACCCTCAACAGGTTTTAGTAACTGAAAATGATGAAAAAGTCAAGTGGAGTGTCAAGTTTCCTCAACTTTTCAGACAAGAACTTGGTTGTTTGAATAAATTCGAACATCGTATCGTATTAAAGAACAATTATGTACCGTGTGTACATAAAGCTAGAAACGTACCTTTTGCTCTTAAGGAACAATTAAAAAAAGAGCTGCAAAGACTTTGTGAAGCACAGGTAATTGAACCAATCGAATCTTCAGAATGGCTAAGTCCCATTGTTTTGGCGCGCAAATCGGACGGGAATTTGCGCATGTGCATAGACTTGAGAGACCTTAACCGAAACATTTTAGTTGACCGTTTTCCACTTCCGCATATCAATGAAATGGTTTCCTCAGTGATTGATGCTAAATTTTTCTCCTTAATTGATTTATCCAGTGCTTACCATCAAATTCGTTTACATCCTTCCTCAAAGCATCTTACCTTTTTTATCACTCCAGAAGGTGCCTTTCGCTTTGTGCGAATGCCGTTTGGACCGCTTCTGCAGTATTCCAGAGAGTAATGTGCAAAATTCTCAAGGGGTTATCCAAAGTCATGGTTTTTCAAGATGATGTTCTAGTGTGGGGTTCAAACCGTGAGGAACATGATAAGTTCTTAGATGTTACTTTGAGCAAGCTGGAACAAGCTGGTCTGACGGTAGGTATGCACAAATGCAAATTTGGCGAGGAACAAATAGATTATCTAGGGCACACTTTATCTAAAGAGGGTGTTAAACCCAAAAAAAAATTGTTGAATGCCATTTTTGACGCACCTGCTCCCAAAGACAAAGAGCAACTACGGTCTTTCTTGGGATTAGCAGAATTTTATTCCAAATTTGTTCAACATTTTGCGGATAAAGTGCATTGCTTAAGGGTATTAATGAACAAAGGAAATAAGTTTGTGTGGTGTGGAGAATGTCAAAATGCATTTGATGACATTAAGAAACAGATTGCAAAGGCTGTTGCCCTCAAACCATTTAATCCAAGTGATCAAACCATAATAACAGTTGATGCCAGTGCCTATGGTCTAGGTGCTGTTCTTATGCAGAAGCATTTAGGGCATGAACGAGTCATTGCTTTTGCCTCACGTACTTTGAAGGGGGCTGAACCTACATATTCTGTAATAGAGAAGGAGGCTTTAGCCTGCTGGTGGGGAGTTGACCATTTCAAAACATATGTATGGGGCACGCATTTTGAAGTCAGGTCAGACCACAGACCCTTAATAGATCTATTCACCACCAAGGGTGCAGGCAAAGCTACCCCTAGAATTGCAAAGTGGTTGTTCAGACTTCAAGGTTATGATTTTACACTAAATTATGTTCCTGGCATCCGCAATATCAATGCAGATTGTCTATCTAGGCTACCTTTACAATGTATGGATGATGAGAATGAAGTGTACGACGAATTTGTAGTTGCAGATATTTCTGTAGCGTGCAGTGGTGCCATATCTGCTGAAGAGTGGAAATCTGCTGTGGTGGAGGACAAGTTTCTTATGGAGGTTTTGAGTGAACTATCGTCCCCATCATTGTCTAATGCCATGTTAAAGAGGAAATTTGGCGAATTTTGGACGGTTTGGTCTGAGCTTTCAGCATACGATGGGGTGTTATGGAGACGTGATCGCTTAGTGGTACCTAAGGAGTTACAGACCAGATTGTTGAAATTATTACATGATGGGCATAATGGAATGTCAGCAATGAAAAGAAGGGCCAGAATGACCTTTTGGTGGCCTGGTATGGACAAGCAAGTTGAGGAAAGTGTCCGTGGATGCATTGACTGTATGTGTAGCGACAAGTCCCATCGGGTTGAGGAACCCACCATTGCTCCCACTGAATTTCCTAACAGACCCTGGGAGAGAATAGTGTAATGGTAGGTATGTTAAGCATCGCGCGGGTAGCGCGCGATGCTCCAGGAATGTATTACGTGTTCTTTTAAATATGTGGCTCATGCATGGAGTGTCCACTCGGTTGAGCTTAGAATGCAGATTGTCAGTTGCTGTTCGTACACCTACCTGGGAGGACGCTCCGTGTGTTGGGTGGAGTTGGATTTCAATAAACCTCTTCAAACAAGATTCTCTTCTTGCAACGTTTCATCATTTCATTTGGCGACGAGCGGAAACACTCCACCCACATACCCACGGCAAGGATTACCTCTTTCATCCAGTTCATGCCGTTTTCCACCTTCCCTGATATTCATCGTCGATTATCGACCTATCGGCGATCCCCGATGATCTGCTAACGGATCAAGCACAGCGGTCATCCTCAGGGTGAGATTCAGCAGAGGTACGTGAACTTTATTTCTATCACATGGAGCTCCCATTGGCCCGCGCTCCCGCCTTGCGGCGATTCCTCTGTCCCGAGCGCATAGACCGTCCCTTCACGTGCTGACGTCATCACGCTACCCGGCGCCATCTTTAATTGGGACGATCTCTATTAGATACATTGTGGCAACAATTTCATTACGGCAATCTACATTTTTGGTCAAATACAAAGCGTCAAGCTCTTGCTTCAGCAACGCGCAGGCTATATAATTGTACGCCCATTTCTTCAGAGGCTTACCGACGATCACGTTATTCTAGTACAGCGCGTCAATTTCAAACCTCAGCTATGCGCACGCTCTTCTGCAGTGGCATTTAGCGTATTAAGTTACATTTTAACAGAGCGCATACTATTTCGTTTTCAATACAAAGCAGAATTTAAATATACTTCTACAAGTTATTAGCATTTTAATTCATTGTACAAGTGATTGCGGCGTGTCATAGTTAAATCTTCAGCGACACGCACGCTACTATTCCTCAATATTGAAAGCCAATAATTATTAACTCAACTGTGGGGTTTTCTCTTTTGTCAATCCTGAATTTGTTCTTACTATTTATATTCAGTGAAGTTTTGGAATTATAATGGCTAATATTCAACAAATAAAACAACCTCCTCCGTTTCTGAGTAAACCAGGAAGTCCACCAATTATTTGGTCGGAGTGGTACAGACTTTTCGAAAATCACTTAGTAGCCATCGATGCTGTGGGCTATACACCCACCCGCAAATTTGCTTTGTTATTTGGATGTCTTGGACAGGCTGCTCAAAGGATTTTCGACAGTAGTGTACCTATCCCACCCCCAGCATCTCATTCTGGCGACGGCCAGTGGAACGTTTATTCAGAAGCAGTCGCACGTCTTAAAAAACAGTTTTCTGATGAACCTAATATCATGTTGGAGCGACATAACTTTTATAAAAGAAAACAGAGAGAGGAAGAGAAAGTAGAAGAATATATATCTGCACTCAGAGTGTTAGCTACCACATGTGGTTTTGGACCGTTAGCAGGCAATTATATCAGAGACCAATTTGTTTTTAATTGCGCATCCCGCAAGATCAAGGAAAGAATTTTAGGATGCAAAAACCCTTCTTTGTCTGCGGTGATTGAGTTGGCTCTGAGTATTGAGCGTTCTGCTATCTCTAGCAAAGCCATGCAAGAGGACTCTAGAGCCGGGGTTAACCTCATATTATCCCCGGATGTTGAGCAAGATAATTCAGTTTGCACTGTGAATGTTAAGAGTAGAAATGTCAAATTTAACCAAAAGAAACAACCCTTGTTCTGTTATAGATGCGGGTCCAAAAATCATATTGGGAATTTCCCGGGTTGTCCCGCCATTAGCAAACGCTGTGTCATTTGCAAGAAAATTGGGCATTTCCAGGGATTATGCAGGAACGCTAAAAGAACCTTTAATGTAAACAGTATTGAAACTGTTAAAGATGCATGTAGCAACTCTCTTAGTAATGTGATCGTAACACTAGACTGTGGAAGTGAGACAAATTCTATAAAAGGTCCCTTATGCCCCGCTATAATTGATAACATTCCCCTTCATGTGATGGCGGACTCTGGTTCACCTATTACGATTTTGAGAGACACAACTTTTAATGATTTATGGAACGACCGAGTAAAGGTATTACAATCTGATGTAAATCCAAAGGCGTTTGGAGAAAAAGACATAAATATGATTGGTTATTTTACTGGTATAGTACAGTGTCTTGGTAGAGAGACTGAAACAAAGATTTATGTTGCAGAAAAAGGGAAAAATATCATTGGATGGAAGGACCTAGCACATATGGGCCTATATTTAGTACCTGGGGATGAGAATCCAATTAAAGTAGGGGAATTACCTGTGTGTAATGTTGAATGCACCATACCAGGGACAGACACTAATGTGTTAAAGGAGATAATCTCAGAGTTCAGACCTGTGTTCAGTGAAAGAGTTGGCCTGGTTAAAGGTATTGAACACCGTATCAGATTAGCACCTGGGGCTCAACCAGTTACACATAAAGTACGCTCTGTACCATTGAGTGTTAGAGAGGAGTTGAAATGCACTTTACAAAGTTTGTGTGATCAAGGCATTATTAAGGCTACAGATTCTTCACAGTGGGTGGCACCCATCGTCGTCGCCCGGAAAAAATCTGGCGAGATTAGACTTTGCGCGGACTTACGTGCACTTCATAAAAATATAATTGTGGACTGCCACCCACTGCCTAGGATTCACGAGTTGTTGGCGAATCTAGGAGGAGCCAAATGGTTCTCGTTGATAGATTTAAGGTCAGCTTACCATCAGGTCCCTTTGACGACAGATTCCCAAGAGTTAACCACATTCGTGACCCCCTTCGGGGCACACAAATTTTTACGCCTCCCGTTCGGACTTGCATCAGCTGGTAGCGTGTTCCAGAAGCTGATGGATACACTGTTCCATGGTGTCAAAGGTGTCCAAGCATATTTGGACGACATTTTAATATATGCCAAATCCTTGGAAGAGCATAATGATATATTGAAACAGGTACTTTCTATTTTGAGGTCTAAAGAAATGACTGTGCGTGCTGACAAATGCAAGTTTGCGGTTCAAGAATTGGAATATTTAGTACACACTGTATCAAAGCATGGGATTAAGCCAAAGTTTTCCGTCATTAGAGCTATTGAGGATGCTAAGCCCCCTACTGATAAAGATGCATTACGGTCGTTCCTAGGATTGGCCGAATACTATGCTAGGTTTGTACCTTGCTATGCTCAAGCAGTAGAACCATTACGCATGTTGCTTAGGAAGGGACAAAGTTTCAAGTGGACTGTTGAATTGGATAAAGTGTTTGGGGACGTTAAAAAGATGGTTGTGTCCGCCCAAGCTTTACATGCTTTTAGATGACTGTATCTCTGTTATAACAGTTGATGCCAGTGTTTCCGGACTCGGTGCAGTACTTAGCCAGAGAGTCGAGGGTCAGGAACAAACCGTGGCTTTATCCTCTAGGGGCCAGAAGTAGGTAAAAGCATTTTTGCGATTCCTTAATAGCGATTTTTAGGGAATTGCTATTAAGGACTCGCAAAATGCCATGTAGGTAGGAATCGCAATATTTTTTGCGATTCCTTAATTGCGAATCGCAAATTGCGATTCGCAATCAAGAATACCTTCCCATTCATTCCTATGGGCCTAGAGGCCCATAGGAATGAATGGGAATTATGGACGCAATTTGCGAGTACCCAATAGGTACTCGCAAATTGCGTGCGCACTTTCAAGGGTGCAAGGGTTCCAGAGGGACACCCTGTTGCACCCGGAAATGTGCATGTGTGCACATGTGGCGCACATACATGCCCTAAGGGCATGAATGTGTGCCACATGGCACTTTTAAAAAGCAAAAAGTGCTTTTTTAAAGGAAATTGCTAATTACCACTAACTTGAAGTTGTTGGTAATTAGCGATTCCTTAAGGCTAAAGTGCACTTTCTTTTGTGCTACTTACATTGCATTTAAGGAATCGCAATTTGCGATTCCTTAAATGCAATTGCAAAATAGGGAACCGCAAATTATGCGATTCCTTATTTTGCGAGGGGCTCATTGTGTGCTACATTGCACACTGCTAATTTGCGATCGCAAATGCTGAAATTCTGCGAATTTCAGCGTTTGCGAGCGCAAATTGGCTTCCTACATCTGGCCCTAGGTCTCTTAAATCATTTGAACAACAGTACAGCACTATAGAGAGGGAAGCCCTGGCATGTGTGTGGGCAGTACATAAATTTAGAATGTACATTTGGGGACGCAAGTTTGAGCTGGTGACAGATCATAAACCCTTGGTTTATATTTTTAACAAGGTGAATTCCTTCAACATGTCCGCCAGGTTGATGAGGTTGGTGTCTAAACTGCAAGAGTTCAATTTCGAAGTTAAACACATTCAGGCTGGAAAAAATTTCCGCGCTGACTGCTTATCGAGGTTATTGATGCACAAAGATGATGAGGAGGATACTTTTACAGAAGATATCGAATGTGTAGCGATTGTGGATGCAGTTCAAGAGTACGATACGGTATTGTCTGAAGTGGATTGGAAGTCAGCTTGTGAGAGTGATGTGGTTTTGCAAAAAGTGATGGAGTATACCACTCATTATTGGCCTGAGGCCAGGTGTTTGAATGGTGATTTGCGTGTGTTTGCACAAATTTCAGATGAACTTTCAGTGGAGAACAAAATTGTCCGTCGAGGGGACAAGTTTGTTCCTCCTACAAGTTTATGACCTTCAATCATTAATAAAGCGCATCAGGGGCATTTAGGAGTTACTAAAACTGTAATGAAGATTAAGCAGCATTACTGGTGGCCTTCATTAGACTCTCAGGTTAAGAAAACAACCGATAGCTGCCCTGAATGCCTTTTGTCAGATAAGCATTGGCGTACTTTGAGAACCCCGTTACACCCTACCGAATTTCCATGTGCTCCATGGGAGAAGATTGGTCTTGATTTTTCGGGTCCTTATTCCATTCTTGACCAGGATAGAAAATACGTAATATTAGCTGTAGACTACTTCTCCAAATGGATGTATCATGGTTTCGTGAAGTCTCCTGACACTGAGTCAACAATTTCATTTTTAAGTGAGATATTCTCTTTAGAAGGATTCCCTAAAGTGATTGTCACGGATAATGGTACCCACTTTGTGTCGGAGAAGATGTGTACATTTTTAAAAGAGTCCGACATTAAGCATCTTAAGGTTGCTTTATATTCTCCCACATCGAATGGTTTAGTGGAAAGAGGGAATAAGGTGGTGAAGGAAGGTATACAAACAGCGCTAGCTTCTGGTCTGAAGGTGGAGGAGTTTGTCAAACAAAAAATTTGGAGCTATACCACGTCTCCACACTGTACCACTGGGGTATCTCCTTTTACTTTATTAAGGGGTAGAGAAGCGCACACTGTTCTATTTCCTACGTGGTTACGAGAAATGTCTGGTGAAAATAAGGTAAATTTTAAGGAAATGTCTGAGAGAGTGAATGCGAAACAGACCCAGATGAAAATAGACTTTGACAAAAAATGTAATTTTCCGAGTGAGGATGTCCTGGTTGGGGACTGGGTTTTAATTAAAAAACCGACCAAAGTTAGAAAGGGCGAGTCAAAATTTTTATTTCCAGAACAAGTACTCAAGGTTAGTAAGGGAGCTGCTTTCATTGGGAAGAAAGGTTGGTGGAACAAGAGGCATCTTGTGAAAGTGTCTCCACAACAAGTGGAGATTATGCGTAGTAGACAGAGAAATGTTGAGGAAGACCTTGATTGGGGACACTGGTTGGATTCAGTGAAAAAACCTGTAGAGTTGACTTCATTTACAGCTACTTCCTCTGTTGGCTCTGATCCTTGTGACTACGTACATCTTATTGTCAACTCGAGCTCTTGTAATCTAAGTACGAGTTCTTCTAGGGGTCGGGTCATTAAAACCCCAAAGAAATTTGATGGTTTTATCAGATATTAAGTATTGTAATAAAATGTTTTATTGTAGAGTTTGATATGCACTGTATTTATTTATTTATTTTTATTTCTGTAAGGGGGGAAGGTGGTGTAATGGTATGTATGTTAAGCATCGCGCGGGTAGCGCGCGATGCTCCAGGAATGTATTACGTGTTCTTTTAAATATGTGGCTCATGCATGGAGTGTCCACTCGGTTGAGGTTCGAATGCAGATTGTCAGTGGCTGTTCGTACACCTACCTGGGAGGACGCTCTGTGTGTTGGGTGGAGTTGGATTTCAATAAACCTCTTCAAACAAGATTCTCTTCTTGCAACGTTTCATCATTTCAAATAGCTATGGATATTTGTGGTCCTTTTTCTGCCAAGGGTATTTCCAACAAATTTGCCATTGTCATGATCGATTATTATTCTAAATGGCCTGAAGTAGCGTTTTCCAAGGAAGTCAAGGCTGCTAATGTGATTGAATTCTGTGACAAGGTTTTCCGTAGAGAGGGTTGCCCAAGTTCCTTGGTGACCGACAATGGTCCCCAATTTGTGGCTGAAGAGTTTAAAAATTATTTATCTAAAATGGGAGTGGCACATCACACCACTGCTGTTTATAATCCCAGAGAGAATGGTCTCGTTGAGAGATTTAACAGAGTTCTGAAGGAGTGTGTGCAGTTAAATGAGAGCAGTGGTTGTGATTGTAAGGAAGCTGTCAAAGAAATGCTGTGGAGTTACCGCACTACTCCGCATTCTGTTACATTAGAGACTCCATTTATGCTTTTGAAGGGCAGACAGGCAAGTACCAAGGTATCTCCTGCTTGGATGCTCAAGGGACACAATCGTGTATTGGACAAAGCAAAGTTACAGGAAAGAGTCCATGAACATCAAACTAAGTATGCAAGCAGGCATAATGATAAAATAAGGAAGGGTAAAAGAACCTTCAGAGTGGGTGATTGGGCCAGAACTAACAGTCTGGGCACTCAGAAAACATCTAAATGGTCTATACCCAAAAGAATCACTAAAGTGGTTTACAATAATGTGTGGTTGTCTGATGGAAAGAAATGGAATGTGCGCAGAGTTACTTTATGTAATGATCTGGAGCGAGAACTGTGGGAAAAGAAAATTTGCAGTGATCCCAGGAAGGCTAAAGTTGATGATGAGTCAACTATCAAGCAAAGTGATTTACCAATCAACAAGTCAAAGGTTGTGTCAACTAACAATTCCAATCCCAATGGTAGGCTTGAGGTTGAACCTCGCTTGAGGAGGAGGCCTATCTGGCACAATGATTATTTATGCAAATGATCAATTGTTATTCTTTGCATCTATAGAATCTGTTCATTATTCAACTTTCTTATAAAGTTAATTATTTTGTGTTATGTTCTTATGGTCAATTTCCAGTCATATTTTATTGTTTGCTTTCTGTTGTTATTGTATTAGTAATAGAGATGTGTTGTATCCTAGCAACATGTGCATTGTATCCTAGTGATGCTGAACATTCCAATGCTATTGGAAAGTAAGCAGAACTGGAACTGCTGTTGCCTGAAGAGGAGTCTTCAGGGGTTGTTCTCCTGTACTTAATAAACCTTCTTCAATTTAAATCCTGCGTGTACCTCTACTTAAAAGTAGCATCACTCAAGACAGCGGTGCTGCCTCCGCCGAATTTGAACACTTTGTTCCTGTTGGAAGAGAAGTGAGGCCTAGGAGAGGTAGACATCCTCCAGGTTATCTCAATGATTATATATGTGGTTGATTCACATTCTCCAATGAATATATATGTGGTTGATTTACATTCTCCAATGTTTCTCAATGATATGTTTTTCTCAGTCGTTCTTTTGCACTGTTTCTTTTTTTTCTCCTACTCTTCCTTCTTCTTTCTTCCTTATTTATACTCTCCTTATTTATCTCTTTCATTATTATAAGGAAAGGGGATGTGTTATGATTAATTCTCTCTTGTTGCATTCTTCATGTGTGGAGTGTGGAGCACTGTGCCTAGTGCGTTCCACATTCCACTGATAAGTATGATGTTCCACGGTAATCAATTGGTGACTGGCTGGCTAGGGATGAGCCACGCTTTCCCCGCAGGTAACTGTTTTCCTAAATAAAACCCACAACTTACCTGCATCGTCTTCAGAGTGGTGTTTCTTGTGCCTTCAAGACCTTCATATCAGAGAAATGATCAAACACAGTATTACCATGTTGAGGTGTCCAGTGACCCTGGACCTGAGAGGTCTGCCCAGTATGGTTAGTTTTTAGGAGTAGGATTTATCACTTCATGTTGTATTTATTTTGGAGGTGAATTTCAGTGTTTTGGTTTTGCATTTTAGATGATCTAAAATAGACCTAAAGACTATCTGGTTGATTCTTTCGGTAAATCACGAAGTAGGTGGACCTGCGGGTTCTCTTGACTATGCATGATCAAAGTCTCGCAAAATGGAAGAATATCTGGTCAGGGAAAGAGAAGTCTCTTGAAGGATGGAGTCTTTGGATTGTAAAAGACTAAAGTTTATTAATGGGATTTTTCTTGGCCTTTGCAGGTTCAATGTTCCTCCTTTTATCTAGACCCTTCCCAGAAACTCCTCTGATATAATACACAGCATTGATGTGTTTGTGGTGTTTCATGAATGTTTCACCCCCACACTCACAACAACTACTTTGTGGCATTATTGTGTGCATCTTTTTTCTTCTTCGCACCTTCATATTAATACAGTTATGTGTTTTTGCGTTATTCCTCACAACGCCTTCATTGTAACTAGCATGTCTTACTCTTAACTGTTTTTATCCTTCTGTGCTATTGGAAACAAAATTACAAATGTGATCACAATCGTACTTTGTACTGTATTTCACTTAAATATTGTTTGAAAAATATTCGGCTGCCATAAAAATATGATGGGCAAAGAATTGAGGACCAAAATATCGACAAGCTGAGGGCCCTTAAGTAGTCAGAGGTTCCACATATATGCACTTTTTTGATGTGGGCTTGAGTAAAGTAAACCTATACTTACCTTCATGCATTTACCTTGTCAATATTTAGATCCACGATATTATGGTAGCACAATATTTTTCAAAAGATGTTTTGATGCACAACTGTACAGTGAAACCACAATGCTTTGTTTCTGAAACCTGTGTGCTCACAAATAGCAATGCACATTCATCACTTCCTTGTTATGTTGTTTGGAAACATCAGGGCCGTATTATGGTAAAAGCGCATTTTCATTGTTTGTGCTGGGCGCACCTCAAAACAGGTGCACCGGGAGCAAACAGTGAAAATGTGCTCTATTACCATGAATGCGCTGCCCCCAGTGCAGCCACAAACTCGTGCTGGCCTGGGGGCAGCACATTCAGGGGAAAACCGGAGCAGCTGCTTTACAACCGCTCTGTATCTTCACTGTGCAGGCCTGCACTTTTGAAGGGGATTTAATATCCCCTTGCAGGTGGGTGCAGTCAGTGAATGCACCTGCCTTCAAGGAGATGTCTGGAGGGGGTCCATGTGACCCCCTTTCCCCCCACGGGAGGGCTACCATCAGGAGTCGCACTCACAGTGCGCCACCTTTTAGGTGGCGCACTGTGAGTGCGCCTCCTGAGGGCTTCTTTGCCTCTGCGCCTGTGTCTGTAATACGGTGCAGGAGCAGAGGCACAGGGATTCTCTCATCTGCATGGGGCACACCCCCATGCAAATGAGGAACACCCCCTGCAGATAAAGCGCCAGCGTTATCGGTATTACAGAAGGGACCGCACAAGCGTCTGCAACCCCTTCTGTAATACCAAAGTGCCCCGGGGGAGTGCAAAGCGGGCACAAACGCCCGGTGCGCCCTTGGGGCACTCACTGTAATACGGCCCCAGGATGTTTGATAGAATCATTCAACATCTAACTCCCTTGTCATGATGATTCAATACTCCAATTAAACCCTGTCCCCGATGATTTTGCACCCCAATGTTGAAAGACTGATTATTCCTTGATTTTAACTATCTTTTATGCTAGGTAAAGATGACACACAACTGCTTAAATATGTTGCACTTTCTTTTCTTTTCTCATTCACCAGTTTGAGGGCATTCCCTTGTTTGTAAACCATGAGCTATCTGCAATTTCCTTAGAGACACCCCTGTCTTAGTCAGAACATCCCATGCAGTAGGTTTCTAAAGCTCAGCCTTTCAATCACTCCACATTCTGTGTCTCTGACATCATCAGGCATTGCCAGGCTGCAGAGATAGAAAAATAACAAGCTGGGGATTGTTGATGATGTCAGAGTGGCTCCATTACATCAGCATTGAACACTGAATCTGAGACTTCTAAATTGAAGGTGCAGGGGTCACTTTTCTTGGAGAATTGTTCTTGCTGGGAATCGTATGAGAACTGTGATTTCTTTACAACATTATCATTTAGGGCCCAATTCACAAAGGGCCTCTGCACTCATGGCAGAGGCCCCACAGTTGTGGCGGGGTCCCAGCACTCCTGTCAGGACCTCTGCACTGCATTTACTCACTGCATAAATCCAGCCACGAGTGCGGTCCCCTGCCATGAGTGTGGGCCCCCTGCCACAACTGCAGGGCCTCCACCTCGAGTGAGGAGGCCCTTTGTGAATTGTCCTCTTACTTGTGATTTTAAACCTCATCTGACTCCGGTAAGAGCTGTTACTTATTGTATTACACTAGATGAGATTGAAAATAGAACATTGTCCTCCCCGCAAGCATCTCCACTTTTCAAGGATCCAGGAGAGGCGGCACTCACATGGGGTTACTTCCCAAATGGGTCTGGGAACCTAGTTGTGAAGGACTTGCCAATCCTTAGATATCACACCCATAGCTGTTGATCACATAACTATTTCATTATTTATGCCTATATATTATTTGTTGCACTTGCTCAATCAGAACTACCTTACTGCAGTCCTCCAGACGCATGCCCAAAGCATTCCATATCCATTCTGTGCAGTGAGAGGAAGTGGTCACCCATGATGTCATTACACTGAGGTGTTCTATGCTTATCTATTCGATTTCAGAAATGCGTTAAATTTTTTCTGTTGAATTTGGTTTGCCTTTGAATCTACATATTTGTGTTTGTGTTTTATATCATGTAAAAATAGGTTGTGTGGTTAAAAAGAGGGGTTGATGATTTACCCTTTTTATGCTATTTCCTCCAAAGTTTTTGGCTTCATTACGAGGATCTGTGCCCTAAGACTTCTTCTAAGCAGCAGCCTGAATGCTCATGGCCACCATCATTAATAACACCAAATTAGGGAAACGTTTTGTGTGCAATGACACCTTTTTACTCCATTGCCAGTGTTCCCATTTACTTTGATCTGACCGTTACTTGCCCACCCATTTGGCACGTGTCCCTGTTATTGTTTTTATCCCTTCCCTGTGTGAAACCCTCACGGTGTGTGGCATGCTGAATTTTCCATGCCTTGTCATGCTATTAACTGTATGAATAATGCATCAACTGTGATAACCATTTCTCACCGTTATCATTTCAGATCAGCCTCTAGGTTTTTAAGGTATATCATATCTTGATCCTGAGTGTTTGGACTACACATTAATCAATGAATTGGGGCCAAACACTGTGTAGATTAGATTGATTCGGTCCTGAAGAATTGCCCTTTGATCTGTACTGACTCCACGATGGCAAGAAACATGTCGACCTTTTAACCACTAGATTGTTTTGCTACCAGGCATCATTGTCTCCACTGGTGGCGATCTAGTTTTTAACTAGACAAGTAAAACCCCTCTTTAGAGATTTGCTTAGTTTATTTTAAGCCACTTTTCACCACTCATCACTACATTCCCTACAATCTACACCCTGGGCCCTACAAATGCACTTCACTGATGGCATTGGGACAAAAGATCTCCGACAAAGAGCCCCCTTGAGGGTGCCCGTTGGGCATTGCAGCGCCGGCCTGGCGGGGAGCATGCCCGATGATGAAACATGGCACCCTTCTGGGTGTGTGAGGGCCCTAGTTCCAACAAGGAACTATCCCCCAACCTGTGGATTTCACACTTCTGACCTGAGATTCTCCTCCCCACTTAGGAACTGCATACCAGTAATTGTTATTATACATTAGTTGCCCACACCACTTTTTTTCATTGTGGTGTTTAGTAGTATCGCTAAAGCTGTGCAGGTAATATTTTAGAACTTACTAAATGTAAGCAATGTAATAGTTCAAGGTCCTGTTATTCTCCTCCAGTATTAGGAGGGGCTTACCTCCACTATAGTAAATACAGTTGTCGGCGGTGCACTAATTTCACTTTATCTCCATAAACAATCACACAGCTGAACTCAAGAGCGCATAACCCAGCAACAGCACCCCTTAATGTAACTCCACGACTACTCCCAACTTCTTTGGGCATGTCCTTCATATGGTGTGATCCTCTGCGCAGAGTAGGACACAACATCAGGACTGTGTCTTTGGACTCCCTTACTCTTTCCAGTCCCCTGGAAAGGTGCAGTCTTCTTCTTTAGCACAGATTCCTTGAACCCGGGGCTAAAGGGAAAACTGTATTCTTGAAGAACTGAGAGAGATCAATCTTGCCAAGGAGGGCTCATCACGTTCATTTAAAAACTCCTTTCTCTGGCCTAATTCTCTAACTATGAAGTTCTCAATACAGCTAAATAAATAGTGAGAAGGAAATCCTGTAAACAACGAATGACTGTTCACTAAGAAACTAATTAGCGCACTTTATCTGAGATGCTACAATAGAATAACTCAGGCACCAATAGGTGCCAAAAAGGCCTAACCAAAAGCTACTCTTTAGCAAAAGCATATTTGCACTACATTTAAGACAATAACATTTGGGCTCCAAACAAGACAATTTGTAAAATTGTATTAATTAAATAACTGAGAAGTACAAAAAGCCTTAGAATGAAACTGTACTAAGATTAAAGAGGATAACTTCAAGTAAAGACAATTTGATACTATGCTATAATGGACGCCGTTAGAGGCCCATTAATGTCAATTGGTGATTAAACATGTCTTTTGGTGGGACCGGTTGCACTGGACAGGCTGACTTACTCTCTACCAGGCCAACCTGGGCATGATTGATGGACCTAACAACAAACTCACAGTGAAGAATATTTGCAATAGTAAAGAACTCCATTAGGAAAGATCACATGTACCAGAGGTGCAGCAAGTCCATGTTTGGGATTCGCTAAGTTGGTTCTCCGAAGGTGCTTTGAAGGTGGCACCTATTTCAAGTAACACAGCTGTTTCTTCTAGTGCCTTCAGGCGCTGTCAACCTATCTAGGAATTTCATGCTAAAGAGGTTTAGAAATTATTAAGGCTCTTGATACAAAAGTGTGAGGGGTTTTGTACTTACAACATCTTGTTGCATCAAAATGACTAAGTCCAAGTACATCAGTGAGCACAGTAAACTTCCAGCTCTGATTCTTCTTGCTGGGACGGCACCTTGAAACATGACTTCTGGGCTTCTAGGAGCTATCCTGCTAGTCTTCTCAAGTGACCGCTTCAATGTTTAGATTTTTTTTACTCTCCCTTTACTCCAAGGGACTCAAACTACCGGATTCTCCTTCATGTTTACCAGTCTCCAGGGCACTAAACAACTTGGCAAGGCCTGGTTTCCGGCAAAAAAACAGCCTGTCCCTGATTAGTCTTGATTTCAAGCATTCTCATCAGCCACTACTCTCTTTATCTAACCCCTGCATCCACGACGCAGGAGACATTCATTCATTTATTCAAGAGCTATGTCATTCATTTCAAACTTTTACATCCCTCATGGAGTTACAGACTGTCCCTTGTTTTCACAACTTAGGGGCCGATTACGATGTTGGACGGAAACTTTCCTCCAGACACCGACTTGGAATCGGGACCGACCGACTCGCGTTCGGCGGTTCCGCCCGCCCGATTACGATGCGACCGAACACTGTTCAGTCGGATTCCCATTGTTTCCTATGGGAGCTTGTGTTCCGCCCGACAACCGGCTGTAATACAGGCTCCTATGGGGAAATAGGGTGTGTGTGGAAAACCCTGCACCTTGTCGTGGGCACCCCACGGTGCCTGCCACACAGTGCAGGGTTTTACAGGGGGGTCCCATAGGTGCCCCCTCGGCCCGTAACCAGAGGCCGCAGCATGAAGGGGGCCCTGCCAGGGGCCCCCAAAGTCATTTTCCGACAGCCTTTTCATGTCAGCTAGGCCGGCGTGGAAAGGCTGTTGGAAATCGTCATCGTAATCCAGAGGTCGGAAACGCTGCCAATAGGAGTGTACAATGCGCTTCCGACCAACACAAATCCTCAGAGAGCCGGTCGGAACCGATTCGGAATGACCGCGTGGTTTACCTTCCGACCGCGAACATCGTAATCGGTCGGGCAGATTGTAAACCGACCGAGTCGGTTGGAAGGGCTCCAACACAGTGGAGGAGAATCCGACTGTCGGGAGGAGGCTTTCCGTGCGACATCGTAATCGGCCCCTTAATGTCTCTGGATTTTTTCTTTATTTTCTAGCTGTACTTCTGCTGTCCATTTGAGTGAGGTCCATGTGCAGTTTACTTCTTCATTCAATTCAATCCAAGATGTATGATAACATGAGTTTAAATGTAATGCCTGTAGGTGTGAATAAAATACTGTGCTAATTTTATGGAGCACCATATCTAAGTCAGGAATAAGATACTCTAATGTGCAAATCGGTAGAAGTAATTATTGTTAGGTTGAAACATTTGCTAAATTAAGGACAGAGACAAAAATATGCCAGAACCAAACAATAAAACATATACTAGAAGGACAGACTAAAATATCAATGATAAGCAAATAAAATAAAGATGCTTGTGAGCAAGGGAAAAAATGAAATACAAGACGTGAAAGTAGATGGAAACAGAAGAGTTTTACTAACATAAGCTTTTACCAGTAAAGTGCACATTGTCCCCTTTTGGGCCTCTGGAGATGGTGTTTATTGTTACCCAATGGTACTCATTTTATCGACCTCACAAGATTGTATATTTGAGAGAACCTGCAGGGGCTTGAGCCTGTGAAAATGGGGTCAAACACAGATGCCTGGAGTAAATATAGGTGAATACTAAGCCAAGAGGGGACAAGAACAGTATTCACAGTATTGGCAGTGCTTTGTTTAGAGACTTGTTTATGCCACCAGATACATCACTGCACAACTCACAGATACAGTTTGAAGGTCAGGAATAACCAGTAGTGAGGCAAGGAGAAGACTTAGGTTAAAGTCTGTGTCCATTTAATCCCAGCAGAAATCACGTCCCTGATGAAAGTAGAACGATACTTCAGATGTTTGCAAACAATACTTTAGTTCCAAATATGTCCGTTTTTGTGGTGGGATCCCTGACTGCATCTTTGCATCAACATCATGCTCAATGCTCAACAGGTCATGGGCCTTCAACCAGAAGAGAAAGAGTAACATTGCAGGAAACCCCATACTTCTACTCCAAGACAGAGGTAGGGCATTGGTCAGTGTGCTGAGGACTCTCACTACAGTGTGATAAGGTCAGTGAGGTTTCTTTTTTGCTGAACATGCAAGTTTTCTTGTCAATAGTTAGATATAATTTGGCATCCTCTTCAGTGCCCTGGCTGAGCGATATATGATGTGAAACGTACAATAGGAGACATTGCAGTAGCAATACACAATGGTGGATTGTATTTTATGAAGGCAGAGACCTAACCTTTATTTCTGCTTTTCCCATACAGATACATAGGCGAGCCCCTCTCAGGCCACTACTCTGCTGTTGTTGTCCGTGAACAGCCCCTGGGAGAGGTAAGTAGTAACAACCCATGATTTTTGCCTCTTGGTACGGAATCTGAACATAAACTCAGAATGTTTCAGTTCATGTGATGTCTCTGGGCAATATTTATGTTTGCATTGAAAATAAATGGATTTTGAGCTGGAATACACAATGTCCCTTCATGGAATATCATCTTCCAGGTTGCCCAGGAAGCAGCAGCGGCTCCTCCGTTAAGGCGGAGGAGTGTTGCCCCACCTACTGCAAGCGCAGCAGGTACACACAGAATAATAAAATGGTCATTACGATTTTATTGTTTTGTGTGCCGCCGGCCGCGTTAGCTCAAGTGTAATGGTGGGGGCGGGGCAGATAGATTCCTGCATATTGCAGGATGTCTGCTTCAAGTGCTCAGTGTCCATGACAGACTGGCCGACTGTCTACACCCAGCCAATCTGTCATGCGCACTTCAGAGCATGCAATCCAAGTGGTGTAAAACCGGTCAACCCAGTCAAAATGAGTGCTGGGTTAGCCTGCTCCAACCAATCCTGGAGCTGCTAACAGCATGACAGCAGCTCTAGGATTGGTTGGATTTGCATCCTTTCCTGCTCGTTGTCATCGAGAGAGGAGAAAGGCAACATATCGGTGAGTTTTACAGCGCACCGCACCCCACTCCACCGATTTTTAAAGTTGCTAGCCGCTCCTGCCAGGGAAGATGAATCAATCTGATTTCAAATAAAACTTCATTCCAAGTCAGGCAGGAAGCAGATCCAATCTGCCACATGCCTCCTTAAAAGGTGCCTCCCTCTGTCACTGGTGCCAGATTACCACTCAGAAAAGGGAGCAGAGAGTTGTCTCTCTTAATGTGATGAATTATGTCTTTATCATGGCCCCTCAGCTTTGGAAATACCACTTTTCCTCAGACAAGCATTTGTGGCCTTTAACTACAAATTGTCACAAATCTGCTCCTACAGGAAGACACAGCATAGTCAGGATTACAGTTGGTCTTGATATTTGCTTTGACTGTGTATATCTTCTTTGTTCTTGTTAAGAACACACTGGGCCACAATAAGGATGTGGAGAGATTTATGTGTGGGGATGCTGTGTGGCTGGAAAAGCCTTTTCCAGACAGTATCTCTACACAGAAATACAGGTATTTGTCTCCACAATGAGAATAACTTGCAACCGACGAACGCCGGGGACCCAATCCACATGTGTTCTGCCCATTCCGAGGACAAATCCACCTCCATTTACCACTGGTTCTGAGTAGGTGGTGAAAGGGAGCAGGGAGGGCGGTGAGCTACAGGAGTGAGACAGGCACCAAGGGAAGGAGATGCTGTCAGCTAGAAGGGGGCACCATTCCACGATCTTCTGTGCCCTGGGGCAGGGTTGGATGGCAGCAGGCGGTGGAGGCTGGGTAGCGCTTGCAGCCTAAGTCTAATTGAATTTTTACCAGCCAGAATTTAAGGCAAGTGGTTATCCCCACATATGGGAAATCTGAGTGCAGGAGCACTGCGTAGAATATAACTGGGCAAAAAATAAGTTTCTGGTGCACATGCATGCATACTGACAAGAGTTGATCACAGTGTGGAAAATGGCAAGACTAAATTAAGAAGAGATGAAATACACCTCTACGACTTGCATAGATGTACGAGCTAACACCTACGGATACTTGGAAATCCAAATATGTCGCTTTCTAAATAAAACCTTGGCCTCAGAGGGTGAATAAAGTCACCACTTCAGTTTGCGGCTCAATTACAAGTTATTTCTCTAGTGATTTTGTGTTTCAAACCAAATAACCAGGAAAAAAAACGTATCCTTTGCACTTCCGTGTCAATTAAGCATAAGAGTACTATTGCAGCATTACTATGTCAGGTGTACAAATGCATCTCAGTGTGCCAAGCACAAAGGGGCATTGTGAAGTTGGCCAAGCGCAAATTAGCCTTTTTTTTTAACGTGCATAAGCATTGGACAGGTAGGTTGAGAAATGTTCTGTAATCCCATCTGACCGTAAACAGAAGGATGTCCACAAAGTTTTTTAACATAATTTGAAAATGTAAACTTTTCTTTGATGGTTTACTGCAATTCCATCAATTGAATCTCTCAGGCTCATGGATGCAGAAACCATACAGATTGTGTTGAACAGGTGTGCTTTGATCAACCCAGAAAGCATGATGCAGTCATGCTGTCCAGTCCTGAAAAATCGAAAACAGGTACTTGTGATTCTCCAATCAATACCTCTTTATATAATGTTCATGTCTAAGATGAACACGGACACTTGTATACTGCTCTGTAATGTTAAATCAAGTGGTGTTTGTAGTGTATTGTTGCAATGCACCATAGTGTGATGTAGTGTGGTATAATGTGACATTGTCTAATAGTGTAGTGTAGTTTCATGTTGCGGGTGCTTTGAATTGGGCTGTAGCGCAATACACTGTTGTATTGTAGTGTTGCAGGTAAATCTGGTGATTTTTTAAAATGTCTTTGTAAACAGAAGTGAATTCCAAGGTAAATTAGCTTTTTCCAGTATCTGTGTTCACTATGCACTGAAAAATCACGAACACAGTTGTTATCCTGCAGCGATTAAAAAAATCCTGCAAGATTGCGATCTTTCACGCCAGACATGCCCCCGCTACCCTGAGTAAATGGTCCTAACCATAGGCAGGGGCGTAGATTGGTCAGTGAGATTGGGGGAGGGGGTGAGCTTCAGATGTTCCAGCAATTACGCTGGCATTTAATGTTAATATACATTATGCAACAAGCAGGGCAAATGAGAGGGGCTTAAGGGGCAGTGGAAAGTGATAGGAATGCAGATTGGTAGGATTACTAACAGATAAAACACAGGATTTTGTAAATATAACCAACATTTTTGAAGACTTTCAAAACAGAGAGAGGGAGACTGAAGGGACCCGGGGGGGAGCGTAGCGTCAGCTGGCCTCCCCTTAAGTGACTTTGCATAGGTGGCACAGGCCACATTGTGGGATAGGTAGGTAGGTTTAGGGGGCGGGGCTTAGTCAGCCGGTATATAGGGCAGTTTTAGGCGGGAAGGTAGGTTAGTCAGGAGTGCCAGGAGGGGGCAGGGCGTTCTTGAGGCTGTATTTCTATCAGGTAGGCTTGTGAAGGTTAATTATAAGTGAGACGGTTTTAAAACACCACTTGTAGATAAAGATGATGGATGAGAACAATGAGGTTAGGAAGGTCATTCGCATTTTATGTGAAGCGGGTAGAGAAGATTTGTTACAGGAGGGGGTACCAGGGCAGGCATGGGTGCAGACTTAAGAGAAAGGCGGCAGGCAGGGTAGCAGCAGCAATCATGGCGTGTTCTCTACCAAAAAGGTACGTTAGAATTAAAAAAGAATTTGTTAGATTTCCTGAAGAAAATGTACCTCAGCGTGATGTTGTATCGCATGTATCAGTTGAGCCCCCAGGGCTGGCAGTCAAAACAAAGAGTGCACATCGTGTGGTGAGGTCTTCCAGGCGGAGGAATGTCCATGTGGCCAGAGTTGCGCAGAGTCCTCGGGAGTTGACTTCGGTAGGAGAGAGTTGTGCTGCTGCACTAGAGGAGTGCGCTGAGGAAGTATTTAGCTCAGAACCTCCGTCGAAGAGGAGGCGGGCTGCGGGCAGAGCTAGTGGCCTCTATGGAAGTGAGAGGAAGTCGGGGCAAAGGTTTGAAGGACACCCAGGTTTGTCTGTGGGCTCCGAGCAAACGACCGGAGGGCGGGGCTCACAGCCACGGCATGTATCGACCGGCCCCAAGCATCGGGAAATGAGGAGGAGCAGAGCAAGTTGGGATTTATAGTCCCTATAAGATAGATCGATCTTTTTAGTGTTACTGATGGTGATTTTGTGGGGCAATGGGGCCCCCATGCATGGAAAGCCACAGTTTGAGCAGGCTGGGCTAAAGGGTGGCGGGGTTAAATTTGTTGAGGAGGATTTGGAGAACAGAGGGCATTTTAAGGTCAATCATGAACAGCAGAAGGCAAGCAAATCAGGAAGCTATATTAGAGTTAATGGTCATAGAGATAGTGGTGCGATTAGGAAGGGAGACAACATGGTAGATGAGTTTGGTTAGAGAAACGGAATTGGAATAGTGAGTCACAGCTCAGGGAAGAAGGAAAGTATTATGCACATGGTACTGATGTCTTTATAGGTCTAAGCGAACAGAAGCTGTTATGGAAGGCACACTTACAGGACAAGAGAAGTAATTTGAAGAAGACGCCGACAGAGCAAGTAGCGGCTCTAACACATCGGTCTGAAGCAAAAGGGAGGTCATTAAGGACTTTTCTTTGGCGAGGGACAAGGAAAGTACAATGTCAAACACTAACTGGAGACAATATGATGGAGGAGTGAGGGATGGTGAGAAGCCTGGTGTGGGTGGTTTACATATGGGAATAACAGATTGGAAAGTTGATCTGGATATGATGAGGACAGTTTTGAACTGGAGGAAGGTGAATTGAGAGACAGGGAGAAAATCTAGGGAGAGGTTAAAAGGGTAACAACTGGGCTGGGAAGTGTTATTCCTATTTTGCAGAAGACTAGAGCAGACGAAACGCATGCTGAGTAAACAGGAAGGAATTAAAAGTCAGTCTTGGAGTGGGATGTTAGGGACAAAAAGAATACTGCTATGCTACAAAAAGGTAGGAGAACGGGCGATACTTCATCAGGGTTTAGGATTCAGGACGCACCATACTTACCGATAGAAGCTGTGTATAGAATTAGCTGCTGTAAGGCTTAATATGGTCTATCCCATGAGATGTATTGCTGGCGATGGTGAAATTGAAAAACTCAATAAAGAGAAGTTTGACAAAGAAAAGGTAGGAGAAAATAGTGGTCAGTTTAGAAAGACACAAAGCGGGGAACTGTTCAAAATAAACGTTCTGTAGCAATAGGTGAAGACACAATAGATGGAATTGAGGGTGGGGGAAAGGTTTTGAATGCCATAAAGAAAGTAATGTGTGATAAAGAAATTCAAAGTGATAACAAAAAGAATTTGGATAAACAAGAGAAAGGCAAGGAAGATAATGCTAATGCCAATAAAAGGTTGCCTTATATATGTATTGCAATGCCATTGGGTTCTCCTCTGTCAGAAAAAAAAAAGGAAACTATGGAAGCATGAGTTTGTTGATGTATTCAAATTATTAAGAGGCATTTAAGCAAAAGAAGGATCAAAGGAAGAGGAGTGGGAATTGGCTAGGCACCCTAGAGTTACGAAGAATATAGGAAACTGGACACCAGCCTTTATTTATGTAAGTGTTTATTGTGAACAATATGCAGATAGGGCGGTGGCCATATTCAAATATTTAGACATTATTAGAAATGCACAGATGCATTTTAGGGGTACGTGTGGCTCAGCTACGATGAAGAATCCAGAGCCAGGGTCAGTTTGAACAATGACAAACCTTGGGATGGTGTAGATTCAGAAATCTGGTTACAGTGGATGTCGTCCACAAAGCTGCCAGCGACAACACACAAGGCTAGTGGGCTAACAGTGACTTATCAGTCCTTTCAGTATCGCCCCACCAAGTATGGGGCGGGAACCTATAATAGAAATCAGACAGGAACAGCTTCATGTTGGAATTTCAACAAAGGATTTTGTCTGAGACACTTTTGTAAATACAAGCATGAGTGTTCAAAATGTGGTGGGAGTTATCCACTCACAAAATATTTTCCTGACAACAGATACTCTGAGCAAGGGAGGCAGTTCAAAGGGCGTTGTCAGCAATTTCATTTTGCACAAAAGGGCTCCTACCCCAATTAAGGTTGAAGTTTCCAATATTAGCTCCAGGCTTATCTAAATAGGGAAGCAGCTGAGAAACTATCTTTGGGTTTTCAACAAGGGTTTTGTCTAGGTTATCATGGTCCAAGGGTACAATGTTGGGCGGATAATTTTAAATCAGCTAAGCAGATGGCAGATACAGTTTAAAAAAAAATGGAGAAGGAATTGGAAGCAGGCAGACTAGCAGGCCAGTTTTTTAGTTGGTCTTTAACATTTTTATAATTTCTCCCTTAGGTGCTGTGCCTAAAAAAGCAGCAGGTGAATACAGGCTAATACATTATTTATCATGGCCTGAATGCCAATCCATAAATGATTTTATTCCATTAACAGAGTCCACCATCACTTATGCATCGGTGGACAATGCTATTAATTTGGTAAAATTGGGAGGAATGGATTTGAAATTGGCAAAAAGTGATGTACAAGCAGCTTTTCGGTTGCTACCAATTCATCCAGCAGATTTTCCTCTTTTAGGAATGCAATTCCAAGGAGCTTTCTCAATGTAGACAAAATGCTCCCTATAGGATGTTCTATTTCATGTGCATTATTTGAAGCATTCAACATCTTTCTTCAATGGTTTTTTACAGGTACAAGTGGACACAAGTTAGTTTGTCATTATTTCGATTACTTTCTTTTTGTGGGACGGAAAGGTATAAGAGATTGTCTGAGAGCCCTTACTCATTTTCAAACTGCAGCACAAGAATTAGGAGTTCCTTTAGCACCGGATAAAATGTAAGGCTCTTCTACCAGGTTGACTTTTTTGGGAATAGAAATAGATACAGTACAGATGATAGCAAGGCTACCAGAGAATAAGGATGAGGAAATTCAAGCATTCATTGAAGTTTGCATTGGGGAGAAGAAACTGAAGTTGGAAAGTGCAAAAATTGTTATGCTACCTAAATTTTGCCTGCAGAGTTGTGAGGGCCGAACGTACATTTTGCAGACATATAGGCATGTCAATGTCCGAAGCAACATTACCTCATCATAGGGTAAGAATGATGGCTCACACGAGAGCAGACATATGCATCTGGTTAACCTTTTTAGACAGCTTTAACGGAGTTTCATTATATTTTTTGGAAGAAGACACTGTATGGCAGGTACAAATTTACTCGGACGCAGCAGAGTCTAAAGGTTTTGGTAAATTCTGGGGGGGGAGATGGTGTGCAGAGGGCTGGCCATCACATTGGTTGAAACAAGGGCACAGTATTACATTTTTGGAGCTGTTTCCACTAGTAGCTGCTTTGTATGCATGGGTCGATGAGTTACAGAATAAAGCAAACACAAGGAGATGATGGATGGAGCACTGAAACCTTTCAGACACTTACCCCCAGTCACAGATCTGGGATGAATACATCATCGTTCTTTAGTTCACTTTGCCACCCCAGGTCAGACACAGCTATAGGCAAATCAGTCTTGACCCTGTGCCTCATGGGAACAGTCCAGCCCGAACTGCCAAGCCATGTCTTCCCTGGACCGGAAACAAGCATCCTGGGACCGGTTTCGTGGTAACACCCCTCATCGGCCAGGCTAGCTTGAGTCCAGTGGCAAAGTGAGCAAGGGACCAACGTTTGAGCATACCCTGACAACTTAGGGCGAACAAAGCAAACACAAGGAGATGTTGGACGGAGCACTGAAACTTTTCAGACACTCACCCTTAGTCACAGATCTGGGTTGAATCCATCATCATTCTTTAGCTCACTTCGCCACCCCAGGTCAGACACAGCTATATGCAAATCAGTCTTGACCCTGTGCCTCATGGGAACAGTCCAGCCTGAACTGCCAAGCCATGTCTTCCCTGGACCGGAAACAAGCATCCTGGGACTGGTTTCAGGGTAACACCCCTCATCAGCCAGGCTAGCCTGAGTCCAGTGGCAAAGTGAGCAAGGGACCCATGTCTGGGGATACACTGCCAAATTAGGGCGAACAAAGCAAACACAAGGAGATGATGGACGGAGCGCTGAAACTTTTCAGACACTCACCCGCAGTCAAAGATCTGGGTTGAATCCATCATCATTCTTTAGCTCACTTCGCCACCCCATGTCAGACACAGCTATATGCAAATCAGTATTGACCCTGTGCCTCATGGGAACAGTCCAGCCCGAACTGCCAAGCCTTGTCTTCCCTGGGCTGGAAACAAGCATCCTGGGACCGGTTTCGAGGTAACACCCCTCATCAGCCAGGCTAGCTTGAGTCCAGTGGCAAAGTGAGCAAGGGACCCACGTCTGGGCATACCCTGCCAACTTAGGGCAAAAATAGAAAATAAAAAAATCTATTGCATCATACACAAGAAGTAGGCTTCACAGGAATTGTAACATGTTTGAAAAGGGGAAGATGTCCATGTGGAAAAGATTCCACCTTGTACATGTTCTCCCCCTGTCATTCCCTGAATGCCACCTTTAAAAAAATATATATAAAAAGCAGCTCTGTTCTTCTGAGGAGCAAGGGCTGTTTAAAAATAAGGTGGGAATCAGAGAATGCAAATAAAGGTTGGAGGTCTACTGGCCCTCGCAGGCCTCCATTTGTGTCAATTTACAGGGAGTTAGACTGGGGTGTCTGTCTCATACATATTAATGAAGTTGGAGTTTCTCCAATCTCATCAGGACTGGGCATTTTGCCACGTGACTTATCAGAACATTAGTTGCATCACAAATAGAAGGTAGCGTTGTAAACTAGTTGATGTGAAGAAAAAAAAACTGATTTTGAAGCCCACCTACGTACTTCAGGACTATAGTTTGGGACAAAAAGGGGACATTATTTAACAAACTTTCCCTGAAACATAGTAGCAACAATTTCTCCCTGGGGTGGATAAACTCCGAAAACATGTTTGCCCTGTTTGTCAAAATATAAACACTGTGGGAAAGAAAGTAGCTATATTGGTCATTTTTGGCAAAACATAAATGCATGGGTGGCTGAGTCATTTCAGTTACTGTGAGGGAATTGAGTGGGTACAGGCAAAGGAAATGGATGAGTACAAATGAAAGAGAAAGGAGAAGTTAAATACCAAGGCTCATAGGAAAAGGATAGGTCAGTGCACTCAGAAAACGAAAAGTGCCTGAAGACACACTAGGAAACAGTGTTGGAAGGCATTGGCATGGATGGAGGTATGGACATTCACAATAATCTATAAAATGCCTCACTAGATAAAAGTGAAGGTATAATCTATGTGCAAAGACTGAGTGAAAGTGCTGCTTGCATGTAGGAAGTGTGTTTTTTCTTCTAACTCTCACATGTGCAGGAATTAGCCATTCTGCAGTGCATGTTTAACACAATCAAGCGAAGAGAGCTGAGAATGACCACCATGCTACTGGTAACTGTCACACTGGATGGCAGACTCAAGGGTCTCGGTAAGTAGCAGGTTCTCAGATTTTGGAGCTAATCATCCACCTATCTATTTGACACCTCAGAATCCACATGCTCCTACAATACAGAGGCAGCTTGGCATTGCAGAGTCTTCTAACATTTCAGCAGATGGATCTTTACATGTCCTGGTGCACATGTTGGCTGAAGCTTGTATTGAACCCAGCAGAGGTGTCACTGAATGTGGATACAATATGTACTAACATTAAAGCAAGTACTCATAGGTGCAGAATGCTTGACTTGATCACACAGTGGCTGGAAACAGAGACACCAGCAAATGTTCTCTACCTCCAGACTTGATTTTAAACTTTTCTCTCTCAGACTAATGAAAATTGGGTCCCTGCCTTGCCTTTTATTTCCTTTTTTCGCTTTTTCTTCACCATTGTTTTGTCTCACATCTTGTACCACTCTATATAATGTACTTCCTGTTTGCTGCTTTATGTATTGCTCAAACTGTCTGAGATGTACTTCAAATGTCTTTTGCAACACCTGCTTACATACCTACTGGTAATTGAACTCTTTGCTAACACTTGTATTTTAGAAGCTCTTTCATTTCTGTTCTATTTTTAACTTTACTCCTGGTGCAGGAGCTCTTGCCTCTCTGCTCTCTGTTTTGTTGTTCTCTTGTTTTTCTGGTATCCACCCTTCTGGGTCTCATTTAATTCATGTTTTACCAGCTCTAGACTCAAAGTGATGCCTTTGCTTTTTATTAACATTTCCTTGTTCCTGTTGTATTTTTCTTGCAGCAGTTGTGTTATTGCTCAGTTCTATTTTCGCAGCTCTTGTTGACTACCAATATTTTGTATTTATCCATATCTATTAGGGCATGGCTAAACTTCAAAGGGTGATTTTAACATGTGAAATTGCTCTGGTCAAGTGGATCCGGCAGGTATGTACCAGGATTGTAAGTCTATTTGCATTGCCTTCTTTCCCAGAAAACACTTTTTCTGGGCCATCCAACACCTAACGTTTCAACATGGTAAGTTAGATACTTCTACATTGGATGGATGCTAGGTGGCTAGGATCTCTGGGACTTAAAACAATTTTTGTTGTAATTTCAACTCATTGAAATTATCTCATCTAAAATATTTTCATTGATAATTATGAATTTCGTACCTTTTTAATGAAATGTATACTTTCATTGAAAATCTACTAACAATAAACTCATGGAAAAAGATAAATTAAACTGAATGTTTTTCTTATTTAGGAATGAATTTACACTCCACTCCTCTACTAATCAGTGGTGTGCTAATGATGTATGTGAGGTTCTGTATCTCATTATCTGTAAACATACATGTCCTTTTACTGTCAATTCCTGCATGCACTCCTACCATTGTCCATTACACTTATTTGCAATTTTCAAAATTCTCTTAGAAGTAATTTTCAGTAAGTTAATTTTGGCCTGTTATAACTACAGTGAATTGATGGAGTGGACTTCAAATTACAGGAGTTAATTCATGTGAATCAGAACTTCAATGAGTTGAGGTGAATTGGAACAGGAATCCAAATGTGATCACCTCTGAACAAAAGATCCACTTATGATGAATCACTGCCACTGGCAAATATTGGTCAGTGTCTTAAGAGTATCCAAAAGACTGCTTATTTTATTATTTTTAAAATAAAGACTAGTGGACCATCTCAAAGGATTTATGGATTCTGTAAGAGGCAATCACTGTACTCAGCCTCTTTTAGGTTATTGAGAGAGGAGAGATAAGAAGGTCTGAAATAATGTGCCTGACTCCTAAAGCTTTAACTACATTAAAAATACATTTCAGTCCATCAATGTTTCATATTATCAGTTTAAAATGTAAGAACTTGGCTGGTAAGTTGTAGGGATTGCACTAGAACAGACACAAAGAACATGACTAATTGCAATTTCAAGAATATTTCAAATACACATTTCTTATTAAAAGAACAGAACTCTTTGAGAGAATATTTAGCATTGTTGGCTAAAATTGTTTTGATTTGTTCTATTGGCATGGTTTGCCCAGTATAGAGGATACAAATTATAGTAGCTATACGTCAATTGAGGGTATGCTACATAGACACAAAATCCTGCAAATTTTGCAAATGTGACTGTCCCTCTGAAGCAGGACCTCTGTGCACCTTAGACCGTCTTCCAACAGGAGTTTAGCACACAGTGACCCACTTTACACCACCTATCTGTTGAAGAGACACACTAGGGGAAACGTGTTGAGTAGTAAAGAGGTTGTAAAATGTTAACAAAACTTGATGATTCTAGAATTAGAGATTAATAGTTAAGGCAAAGGAGTTACTTTATGAAATGTGTGGCATCGACTCAGCACATGAGGCACCATCCATGCCAATATAAACCTCAACCTTAAAAAATCACTTTAAAACACCATCTTTTCATAACTTCTTTCTGACACATACAGAACCACTCTCAATTGGCAGTTGGCTTCTCCTAATGCTCAACTATAACATTCACATGAATTCTCAAACTGTATTTGATCCATCCCCCCTTAGAGCATGCCCTCTTTCTGAAGTTCAATGTATCCCCGCCACTACATCCACTACCCAATGCTAACTGTCCGATCCCTTAGTAAAAATCCCACTCTGATTATATTCACTCCTTTCACTCCATATCAACCTACCATAACACATAACTACATCTACTTTGAGGACTTTAGTGACAACATATGGAACACAATAGAAATGTACTTCTCATTTGCACCTCAATCCTATGGATACTCCTCATTCAGTCTTGAATTCTCCACATACTTGCACCCTTAAGATCACAATGCGGTCAGACACTACACATATAGTGAGAGAACCACACTTCTGAAAACATACAAACTAGCAATCATCTTCTTAAGAGGCTTAAACCAGATATAAAGAGGACTTGCTCACATTGCTCTGATTCAAAACACCTAGGCCAAGTCATTCATTCATAACTCCTCCCTGCACTACTTCCTCTGAGGTTATAGCTGCTAAAGATTTCTATTATTTATTACTAAGAACCACAATTCTAGGAATACACACTACACCCTGCCCAAACCCTTGCCTCTTAATGTGCAGGCCATCCACGCTACCATCTACGCCTTCCCACCCAAGTCTCAGAACAAGTTAATCCTCTTAATCACCAGTCCATTCTCCTTCCCTCTGCAAATGGCTGTTGGCTTTTTGATAAGCAGGTGAGCCTGGTAAAAACAGTTCATCTTGTTTGTTGATTCGAGGATTATCTATCCATATTTATCTGAAATGGTCTCTCAGCACTCTCCTTCCCACATCTGAGCTTTAGTAAATGTCTCCTCCTCACTGTTCCCAAACCCCCACTTGCTTGCTAATGCACTTCCCCAATTTTACCATGTTTCATTGTCTTGCCCTCCAACCCTGTCTCAGGGCCGTACCTTGCCTCCAAGCTATGACAACTGCAAAGCAAATATCTGTTCTGTTTAGACCTTCTTAACTCAGTATCATCTTGGCCTGCTCTTGCCTCTTCCCTTTAACTCTGGTTGACTATTTGCTTAAAGTGGAATAAATAATAAATACATCATGTTACTGTGTGTACTATCTTGTCTTTTGTCTTCACCATCAAACTTATCTTCAGCCTCACAACTATGGGGCCGATTCCGATCTCGGCCGGTAGGGCTCCGAATCGGATTCGGCTTTACCGGATCCGATTCGGAGCCCTGTTTCCCGACCGAACCGTACACGGGTCCGGCCGAGCGAGTACGATGCGAAATCTCCGACCGACTCGTCCGGGCGTCCCGACCGCTCCGACCGACTCGCTCCCGGCTCGAACCGCTCCGACCGACTCGCTCGGACTCGACTCGCACCGCGCAATGGAGACGTTTCCCGGCCGGGTAAGTACGATGCGCGCCGCGAGCAGTCCGACCGAGCCGCGCACTCCGGCTCGTAAGAGCTGTCGGAGCCGTACTTTGGGGGTCCGTGTCGGACCCCCTGTACGCGTAGCCGCGCGAGTCGCACACAGGGGGACCCATGGGTCCCCCTACCTGTGCGTGTACGGCGCGAATCGCTTCGCCGCGTACCCGCTGTAGGGGGCGCCCTTGTCCGACTCGCACCCATTGAGTCAATGGGAGCCCGCGTACGCGTTGTACGACCGGCTCCCATTGACTTCAATGGGAGTCCGACCGACTCGAGTCCGATAACATACGGACGCATCGTACTCGTTCGGTCGGACTGCACGGGTCCGATTCGGTCGGAAATCTCTCCGGGTCCGGCTCGGTCGGAGAAATTTCCGGCCCGAATCGGAATCGACCCCTTTGTCACCAAGTCAAACCTGTCCTTATGTTCCACTGGTTTCCACTGTACTAATGGTATATCACTGCTCATATATTTGTCATCATTTTTGTTATTTTTCCCAAAAGGACCCGAAGTGTTAGCACACCGGGGGCTGATTCTCAGCACGTTTATTCCTATAATTAAGACAGCTAAAACTGACCAACAGAAATATTGGTTCATTCTTGGTATTTAGAATGGCATGGTGGGATTCTCTTTGTGCATTCATACACTTTCTTTGTGGCATCATCACTAGTGCCCTTCATTCTTGGTAAAATCTCCTAGTATTGACTCAGGTAGGACTTTATTGTTTATGTTTTGCGTGTATATATGGAAGGGATGCAGTGCCTTCGTTATATTGCAAGTGGAGATAATAAAGCATCAGTATCAAATTCTAAGCACCTTATTTAGACCTTGGCGGATGGTTTGCCGGTGTTCTGGGGTGCATAGGTCATGACTTCTGCTTCTCTGGCCAAGGACAGTCTGTCCTATTTAGCGATTCCACATGCATGGCAGGGGTCTCTAGATTGTAGAGAGAGCCATTGCCTGGGTGGCACCATTTCCAATAGTAAAGGTTTGCTAAGCATGCCCCATGTTTATAGCACCCACTAAGCAAACATTTTTGCTCAGAGAAAGAAAACTCCCAAAGTGCACTTTGATGTACAGGGAGTTTTCTCCCTGCATATTGCGGCCATTCAGTATGTTTCCTGCCTGTGTCTGCTATGCTTTGCATGGCAGACATGGGAGGGAAAATGAGTGTTGGTTGTCTCTCCCTCAATTGGACGGGATGACTATCACTGTGTCCTTGTGGTCTTTTACCTGACGGACTGCCAGGTCAAACGTTAAACCTGCAAATCCAGGGGAAGTCTCTGCTGATGTAAACCTGGCACTTTTCTGACTCTAAATAGGGCAAGGGAACTATGAGTTTGATGGGACACCGCCATTTTATGGTGATGCTTGTCCTCTGCTAAACTCTAAATGAGGCACCAAGGTACTGATTACGATGTTGGTCGGACCGCCACCGTCAGGCCTTTGGTGGCAGTCCGACCCTCCAACAGCCCTTCGGTCTGTCCGCCGGATTACAATCCAGGCGATCGGACCCTAAAGGGTCGGGGAAAGACCGCCAACTCCGACAGGATCAGTGATCCCGACGGGGCGGCGGTTGGAATTGCAATCCCAAATGGAGGCGGTGCTGAGGCAGACACCGCCATCAGGATTATGAATATCCCTTTCCGACAGTCTTTTCATGTCCGAAAGACCACCATGAAAAGGCTGTCGGAAACGAATTTAGGGGGCCCCAAATAAGGCCCCCTTCTGTGGTGGGCCACATGCCCCCATGCACCTCCATGCACCGTGTGCCATGCACCACATGTTGCATGGCACACAGTGTATGGAGGGGCAGGAAGTGCTCCGTTACATGGCGCTTGGGCTGCAGCCCTTTTCCTGGGCTGCAGCACAAGCCGCTGTGTAAAGGAGAACTTTATGACCGCCAGTTCGGCAGTCACATCGTAATGCAGTGGTCGGACTGCCGACTGCTTGTCGGGCAGTCTCCTGACCACTGTGATAGCGGTCAGCCGTCCAACTGACCACCATCACAATAAGGCCGAAGTTCCCAAAATGCATTCTGGTGACATATCCAAATGTAATAATAACTCAAACCTTAAAGCCCTCAGAAAGCTGTAATTGTTGGTTGAGAGATAATTTTCATCTTTATGTCCTAGACATTTTAACTAAATTTGGGTTCACAAACACCTTCCAACTTCCATCCAAACTCATGAATCAATGAATACTCCCCTTTTCCAAGCTAAACAAAATTTGTGGTCTTTTCAAGGTCTTCTAAGTTTTGGTAGATGTCAGGGCTTCTGTATAAAAAGGAGATTCTTTTTGGGAACTTTGGGGCCTATTACGATGGCGGTCGGAAAAATTATCCGACCGCCATGGTAGCGGGAAAAGACCGCCCGCATGGCCCGCGACATCACCGCCGGTCGAATTATGATGACCCGCGGTCGAAATCCGACCGCGGCGGTCTGATCGCGGGCCTTAACATTGCGGCGGTTGCTGCTGCCCGCAGCACCGCTGCGATGCCGAAAGGAGCATGTCCTGCATTTCCCTGCACTGCGTGCCAGGCACTGCACAGTGCCTGCCACCTGGTACAGGGAAATGTAGGGGGGACCATGGGTACCCCCCCTGTGCACCCACACCCCCCCAACACATTGGGGGCCCGCAATGGGCCCCCGGAAGACAATCTCCGCATGCCTTTCCATGGCGGTTTGACCGCTGAGGAAAGGCTGGCTACCACCGGCATCATAATCCTGTCAGCGGAGCCTGCTCTGCACCACCACCATTATCCTGGTCCTGCTCCGTCCGCCAGGCAGGAGTGCGGATGGCAACCGGCGGAAAAGCGGCGGTCGGAATTTCCCACCGCCGCGGTCACCACCGCCATCCTAATTTGACCGGCGGTTTTCTTGGTTGCGATCGCGGGAGGATGTCAACCGTCGGTCGCCACCACCGGCCCGGCAGAGGACATCCGCCCGCCATCGTAATAGGCCCCTATGTAATTTTAGTAGAATGTGACTCATGCTTAGGTAGGCAGTATTAAATGGATTTCTGGAATTAAAATGTAGATATTACTTGAGAAAACAACACACCTTGTTGGTAGCAATGAATGCATCAGATAGTGATGTGCTATTTTCTTTTTACTAAACCAAATTATAGACTATGTTAGACTCCATACTGTTGCCCCTGTCGGGAATCAGGTAAAGGACGAGGAGCAAGAGCTGGGTATTTTAATTTTCACTTGGGTGGGGGAAGGAATTATTGTGGATGTGGCTGATGAGGTGTGAGTCCTGTTCAGCGGTAGTAGTAAGAGACTGCATTAGACATGTGGCGAATAGAGGAAATTGGAGGTTAACAATAAATGATGTTATGGTTAGAACGGAGAATTAAAAACAGTAAGTATGGTTACTAATTAATGTCTATTATGTGGTGATACTGCAGTATCTCTCTAAAGGTGATCATGTATTTTATTTACACTAGCGAATTATAATGGCTGAACTCACTGTGGCAATTCATCACAGGCACCTAGGCAAGACACAATTCCCCTACATGCACGATTAGCACACAACACAGTACATCTTCTTTTGAAAAAGACTTTAGGCCTGATTTAGATCTCGGCGGGTGGGTTACTCCGTCACAACGGTGACGGATATCCCATCCACCTAAATATAAATCCCATAGGATATAATGAGATTTTTTTGGGGACGTAACCCGTCCGCCGAGATCTAAATGAATGGGCCGCATTCTGGCACACTGGTGAACCACTCTATATGCCTGCTTCAAAGTGAGAAAAATTGCCTTTTAATTGATGGTTCAGCACCAAATACCTCCCAATCTGTGGCTAATGTGTGGGTAATAATTCTCCAAATTTCTTTTTAAGAAATGCAGATATAAAACACAAAGAAAATTAATTAAAGAAATTAAATGCATAAACATCCAAAAATCAAATCAAAAATCTGAACTCAAACATAAAAATACTTCATTTAAAAGATGGGAAATACAATATTGTAAAACATCTAAAGTTTGAGAAACGCTTTCATACCTACACACTGCTATATATCCAAGAAACATTTTCGGAGAAGCGTGCATTGACCTCTATATCAGATCCTAAGCCAATTCAGGGGCAGGCAACGTACATTTAAGTCTAGAGAAGTATCACCATGTTCCTTGGTAGCCCTGAGCTGGAATTAGAGGGTGCGGTTCTTCTTTCAGTTGTGCTCTAGCCACCCAAAAATGGTGGAACACTTGTGAGCACCAAGGGCCAGACGGATGAATCATTTTTGAGGTAGCAAACAGCCCGATTCTCAGAATTGGGTCATTTGCGACCGAAGTAATGCTTTTTGGTCTGTACAAACACCAAACTGTGATTCTACAGAATCTCAGTTTGAATTTGCTAATAGGTATTTGGACAGGGGCGTGTTTAGTGCACCCGTTCCAAATACCGATTTGCACTAGTATGTAGTAATGTTTTGCATCGAAATTACGTTCACAAAACATAATCTTTTGCTGACTATTGAAAGGTAGAGGTAATCAGTATCACTGACATAATATCGATGGATACAATAATGAAACACAAATATATCGGAAATAAAATATTCATAACAAAAATATCGACTTTCTTTATTTAACTAGTATAACCACAAATATCGAAAACACAAACATCATTGTTAAAAATATCGAATTTTACCTATATTGAAAACAAAAATATTGTTTCCTTTAAATAAACATATATGTCAAAAATATTGATTTACACAATATCGACTACAATATCGCCAAAATAATTAAATAATCATGAGTAAATATTTAAAAAATAAACACTTTTTACATAAAACAATTCAGATAAATCCCAAACAATTCATACACATATTTAAATAAAATAAAATTATATGACATCAACAAAATATTTACCATACACCCCAAACAATTATAGAATTTAAATATTAACAATACAACTCCTAAAAAATTACCATTGACTACAAACATTTAAACCCCAACCTATATATATATGTATATGTGTGTGTGTGATCAAGGCAGTGAATGCCGAAACGCGTCGCAGCGTAATGGAGAAATAAAAGCTTTTAATTCCTGAAATCTCCCCGTGTCGGTGTCCGGTCTGTGTGTGAGGAATCGGATGTGGCGTTCATATATATATATATATATATATATATATATATATATATATATATATATATATATACAGAGAGAGAGATAAATATAGATATATAGACATAGATATAGATATATATAGATATAGTTATTTAGATTCAAAACTATCAAACTATATATCATACATCAAAATTAATTAGTGTTTGCATTAGAACTCAAATGATAATTGTTTTAACTAAAACTAAACCAACTAATAAAATAACACTGTAAACAATTAAGACCAATAAAATCAAACAAACAATTAAATCAACCGTATAAAAGGCACACTAATGTAAACAACTAAATACTTCAATAATGACAAACGTCTATGACAGAACCTTGATACAGGAAGCAAAAACATACAATGCAGCGGAAGGAGGATACAGTGCCTTCCAATCCACACTAGGCAGAACCCAACCTACACTCTAAAAATTTATAGAAGCATTACAAAAAGAGCAAAGCTATCAAGAACTACGAATTGAACACTCTGTTAGCCAAATTGGCTCTAAATGTAGCAAACAAACCCAAAGAATATGCTAGATGTTACAATTTAAAGTCAAACTCTTCATAAATAACAAAGGAGTAGATTACTTAGAAATCATAGCCAAATGTGTATTATAAAATAAATAGTAACGTACGAAGTCTTAAAAAATTATGACAAATTCTAAACCAGCACACCAAGTATTTTTTATTTTAAAAAATAATAAATATATTGCTTTTATTACATGAGTCAGAAAATTAATTTAAATTACAATATTAATGAAGACTGATATAATAAAATCATATATAACGCTGCTATTAGTAGTTCTCTCCCAGAGTCATGGCATCACTCTGTTATTATACCTGTATTTAAGAAGGGGAATAGGATTGACCCTGCCTGCTACAGGCCCATGTCCTTAATTGAGATAGGTAGGGTCATACTGAAATGCTTAACCCAGTGGGCTGAGGAACGGAACATACTGACATACATTCAATGTGGGTTTTGTGGAGGGAGAGGCACTGTGGAGCAGAATCTTAATCTTTATCTTTTAACCACTAAATATGTACGGGCGAAAAAGAGATCCCTTCTTTTAGTGTTCATGAACCTCAGCTCTGCATCTGACTTGGTCAACAGAGAGAAGCTTTGGGCAGAACTGGGTTTCATGGGGGTGGATGCGACTTTGGTAAGTTTTCTTAGAGATCTCCATTGTGGGTTGTCGGCCTTGGTACGCTATGGTAGTAACGGTGAATGCACAAGGGGTCATGCAAGGTTGTATCTTGGCCACCTTTCTTTTTACCCTGTATGTTAATCGTTTAGAGAATGCCCTCCTTGTCTTGGGCGAGAAGCATTGATTTGCACACAAATTTTAATAAATCACTTGTGATGGTCTTGGGGCCTAAAAACACAAAAGTGCTACACTATCCGTTCAGGGACATATTATAAGCAAGGTTGATAATTTTGCATATTTAGGTATTTTATTAGATTCGAGATTGAGCTGGCAACCCTTAATAAAAAAGAACACCTGTAATCTAGCAAGAGTTTGTGCCGGAGTTAATAACTTTTTACTCGATTGGGTGATAAGCCATTAAAAATCATGTTGGAGGTTTATAAAGCCAAATGTATCCCCAATTCTACCTATGGGTGTGAAATTTGGGGTTATACAAATCTAGATTCTCTAAGGGTAGCAGAGAATAAATACTTTAGGAGTCTTTTAGGGGTGGGGCAATATACCCCAAGGGAAATAATACATGAAGAGCTATTTATGAGTTACATTGTGGATTACATCCAGTTGCAACCCCTCGTGTTATGGTGTGCTGTTTGGCTAAAGGCTGCTCTAAGTTTGAATAGGGTAATCATTTTAGATTGTATGAAAATGGATAACATGTGTTATATTCCCTGGATGGTGTATATTAGAGAGAGTTTTAGAATTTTAGGGAGGCCAGAGTTATATTTTAATCTTCTAAGCATTACCAAAAAAGTTGTTGTATG
This sequence comes from Calotriton arnoldi, assembly GCA_963921515.1. NCBI lineage: Eukaryota > Metazoa > Chordata > Amphibia > Caudata > Salamandridae > Calotriton > Calotriton arnoldi. The sequence continues at coordinate 2,679,343 of CAWUFW010001284.1, read as the reverse complement.
ACTAGAAGAGTCCTTTTTTATCAAAGAACGAAGGTGGAAAGGGTATCTCTAGCACTAGCCAAGTCCCTCTATCAAAAATTTGTTTTGGTCAAAACAGTACCCAGGATAGAGCCAAATCTTCTTTTTGAAATGCCTACTCATCAGTGTCGTTTCTTTACTTTTTTTTAGATTGGGTCTGTTCCATCATCACCTGCTCGATCCTGAAGGTACCTGGAATAAGTATTCTTATCCACCTACATGTACTTGTGATCTTTTGTCTAAATGTGATACCTTGCACCCTTTACTGATATGTCCTTTTTATAAATCTCTTTGGTATAAGTTTTTAAAACCTCTTTTTTTATCCTTTGATTTTTATCAGGCTAGGCCTGCTTTTTTATATCTACAACTTTTAGCTTCTCATGAAATCTGTTATAATTTGTCAATGTTTCTTATGGGGTTTTCAGATCAGTTCAACAGGGGTAGCCATTATTGATCCGGCTTTTGACATTTTTATGCAATTTTATGTTAATATTTATATTTTTGCCTTGCTGTATAACTGTGTTGTTTTATTTTTTGCTGCACTTGTATAATTTTATTTTTAAAATCAAATAAAGTACTGATTGATTGATTGATCATATATAAATTGTTTTTAAAATAATGTAACCGTGACCAACCAAGAAAGTTAAAAACAAAATAAAATAATCACAACACATAAACCAAACAATTCTACATTTCCCACCCAAAATAAAATAAATAAATAAATCTTACTGTTTTGTAACTAAGGATCTTTATCTGTATCCATGTGAAAAAAATACAAATCCACCAAAAATGGGAAACATATTGTCAAAAAAAGCCCAGTAAAAATCCAAAAATAAAAACAATCCAATAGAAATCCCTCAAAGAAATCCAAAGTATCTGGGACTCCTTAAACAACCCAAAAAAGTGATTGAAAAAAGAAACGCTCCAGGAAACCCAAGAAAAGGAAATTAAAAAGTAAAAAGCATTGGTTTATTATGAACCAAAGATTATTTCCTTAAACAAAAAAGAAAAATGTAAACTCTCAATGCCCATATTACACGCTCCTAGACAAAAACCTGAAAAGTAAATGAAAAAACCCACCCACAAAACACATTACATTTAAAAAAATACATAGACATATCAGTCAATCATCAAAATATAACTAACAATCTAATTTAATGTAACATAGCGATACATTACTAGAATAGTGAACGAAAAAAACGAATTCATATAAATACACAAAAAGTCACAAATTACAATGAAACTAATTTGCAGACCTCACCCCCTACACTCTCCCCCCTAAAGCCCTTAACAAATCCTAGAAAAGATGTTACGTGTCCTGACAAACAGCAGCATTTTACTGTGACCTGGTTATGGGAAAATAGACTAAAAATAACACAATAGGTTACAAAATAGAAGGTAGCTATAAACAAAATGATTGATAAACGAAACAAAAAAAAAACTACCTCTCCATAAAAAAGAATGGGAAATATTGCAAATCTTTAAAATTAACTTAAAACTTCATGTATTTTAAAATTGAAATTTAAAAAAAACTTCCCTAATCCCTAAAAACCCCAAAACCCTCCACTATAAAAAAACAAACCTAGCATTTATATACACTAATACAACTAAAAATACAAATTTCAACAATTTCATAACTAAAACAATATATTAATAAAAACAATAAACATATAAACACACTACAATAAATGATCTACTAATTAACTCTTACAAACAATATTACATACAACAATATTTTCTACATCGATATTCATTACAATGATATTAAAAACAACACTATAGCAATATTTTTACCTTCATACATTTTTTTGTATCACCTTTAAATATTTTGTCCAAATACAGGTAGTCATTTGTAAAGGGAAAGGACACTTTCTCCTTTGAGAATGCAAAAACAAATATGTTTTAAGAGCAGGCAGTGGTCCCAGGGACCACTGCCAACTCCTAAAAAAATTAATTTTAAACATTTTTTTTTCTTCTTTGAAACGCCTCCCATTTTCCTATAAGGAAAACTGGCTGCATTTCAAAGAAAAAGCGATTGCTTTATTTAAAACCAATCACAGTCATGGTGACCTGCTGACCCCTGCAGGCCACCATCCCTATGATGGGTATTATTCCTAATGGGTCACAAACTGTGACCTACCTCAGTAATATTCATATGGAAGGTCAATTTGCAACCTGCTAGAAGTCACTAATTTTAATTTAAAACGTTCATACATTAGGAATAGTGATTTTCTAATTGTGATTTATAAAAATCACAATTAGGAAATGGCTATTCCTAATGTTAGTACATCTAGCCACAGATTGCCTAGTCGTTACTCAGACCTTGCTGACTATAATTTACCTAGATGTGATCCCTGTGGTTTTAAGATGTGTAGATTATCGCTCTAATTAAGGCTCTAAATCTTTTTACGTAGTTATATTTTTCTACAGTTATTGAACACCTGACAGGCGAATTCGTACCCGACATAGGTGCTACTCTGGGTCCGCTCCTCTTTGAAGCCTATGCCACCTGTAGAGAGTACCTTAAAAAACACCCTTCCTCTCCATCAGGTAAGTTATAAAAGTGGGGAAAGTTGAGGTTTTGATCGGAGGTAGCTATTGTGGGGAAACTGCTTAATTCCCCTTGAGGATCCCTCATACTAACTTTCTATAGCTGAAATATATTCTAAATATGATAACTGCATATTAAAGGCACATTTTTATGACCACCATGTTTTCCTAACAGTTAGAAGTTAATTTATGGAACTGAATGTGGTGTCATTTCTCCACACCAGTTTGAGAAAAAGTTATTATTTCTCTGGGACACTTGGCCTCTGTCTTGACTGCTGAGCTGTTAAACAAAGAACTTCCCGGGATGGCCAACAGGACTGAACGCCTCCTGCACCAAGCGCCTGATGGTGCCTGCCTAAACTGCAGCTGCACCCTGTCCTACCTCCGCACTCCAGCTCCTCCCGCCGCTCAACCGACCAACAGTGGCCCCGACCGGCTCAGCTGCATCCTTCTCAACATGTGCTTCCTCCACAAACACGCCACAGAAATCTGGGACCTCCTCGACTCCATCTCTCCCAGCATCACCTTCCTCCCGGAAACCTGGACAAACTTTAGCTCTGGTTTGGACATTGCCACTGCCATCCCCGATGGCTACAAGATCACCCGCAAGTACTGCGCTAACCAACCAGGAGGAGGCATCACCATCATCCACAAAAACATCCTCCGCCTGACAACCCACTCGGACTACTCAACAACAACAATGGAACACCTCCACTTCCAGATCCAGACCAACCCCAACACCACAGTTCGAGGCACCCTCGTCTACAGACCTCCTGGCCCCCGCACGCCCTTCACCGACACCATTGTTGACTTCATTGCACCCCAGGCTCTTGCATTCACTGATTACATCCTACTCGGCGACCTCAACTTTCACCTGGACAACCCCAACGACCAGAACACTGCATCCCTTCTGGAGAACCTCGCCAACATAGGACACAAGCAGCTAGTCACTGCTCCAACCCACGCAGCTAGACACAAGCTCTACCCCGTATTCTCCGCCACCAGAAACGTCACCTACAGCCACACCACCGAACTCCTCTGGACCAACCATCACTGCGTGCACTTCGCCGTCACCAAACCGACTGCACACTAATGCTCTCACCGCCCCCCTGGCCGTAGCTGGAACAAGGTCACAGAAGAACAGCTTACCGCCTCCCTCAGCACTATCACACTGCCGGCGCTAATACCGCAGCACGCAACCTCCACCTTTAGATCTACAACTGCTCCGACACTCTGGCCTCCCTCAAGAAGGCACCTGGCAAGCAAAACTTCAAAAAAGGCAGCTGGCTCACTCCCGCCCTCCATGAGTCCAGACGCACCTGCAGACTACTAGAAATAGAGGAACAACAAAACCCCGGAAACCCACACAACCGTCAAAGCCACAATGACCGCACACCACCTCCTACTCAATACCACAAAGAAAATGGCCCTCAAGTACAGAACAAATACCAACACACACAACAGCAAATAACTCTTTGCCATCATTAAGGAGTTTGCCAGGCCCAACAGCGAGACCAACTCGGCGCCTTCTTCTAACACAAGATCAGGCAGATCTACGTCAGCTTCAACACCCAAGACCCTCCCACAAAGCCTGACATGACCGCACCCAACCATGCCGCACCACAACAGATCCTGCTCAACTGGACCCTGCTCACCATAGACAACACACTCAAGACCATGAAGAGGATCCACTCCAGAGCCCCCTCGGACCCATGCCTGCACTACATCTTCCATAGAGCAGCCATCACCCAAGCTTTGCCGCACCATTAACTGCTCCATCGAGTCCGCCACCTTCCCCAATGACTGGAAACGTGCTGAGATCAACCCTCTGCTAAAGAAACCATCTGCCGACCCGACAGACCTCAAGAACTTCAGACCCATCGTCCTGCTCCCCTTCCCAGCCAAGGTCATCGAGAAAGCCATCAACCCCCAATTCTATGAGTTCATCAAAGCAAACCACATCCTGGACATCTCAAAAATTCGGCTTCTGAAGCAACCACAGCACCGAGACCACACTTCTCGCTGCCACTGACGACATCTGGCCCTTCTCGACCAGGGGGAAACCGCAGCCCTCATCCTTCTGAACCTCTCTGCCGTCTTTGACACCGTCTCCCACTGCAACCTAATCACGAGACTCCATGACGCTGGCATCCGCGACAATGCCCGGACTGGATCCACTCTTTCCTCACTGGTCGAACACAGCGAGTCAGACTACCTCTGTTCCTCTCAGAAACCCACGGAGATCACCTGCAGAGTACCCCAGGGCTCCTCCCTGAACCCCACCCTCTTCAACATCTACATGGCTCCACTCGCGGCCATCGTCAGGAAATACGGACTCAACATCGTCTCCTACGCCGATGACATCCAACTCATCCTCTCCCTCACCAAGGAACCCACAACCACCAGAAACAACTTCCACAGAGGGATGAAGGCCGTTGCCACCTGGATGAAAAACAGTTGCCTCAAACTCAACTCGGACAAGACCGAAGTCCTCATCCTGGTACCCACCCCCTCACTTTGGGATGACTCCTGGTGGCCCGCTGCATTGGGAACTCCCCCACCCCCACAGACCATGCACAAAACCTCGGCATCATACTAGTCTCCTCGCTCACAATGAACCATCAGATAAACGCCATCTCCTCATCATGCATCTACACACTTCGCCTGCTTTGAAAGGCATTCAGATGGATCGCCACAGAATCCAGAAAAATGGTCAGCCACAAACTCATCAGCAGCAGACTCGACGAAGGCAACACACTCTACGACGGCGTCACCCAGAAACTCCTCAGGAAACAACAGAACGTTCAAAATGCCACATCCAGATTGGTCCTCGACATCCCCCGCCACAGCCACATCACCGAACACCTCCAAGAACTCCACTAGTTACCAGTCAACAAAAGAATCACTTTCAAGCTCCTCATGCACGCCTACAAAGTCCTCCATGATGCTGGACCAGCATACCACCGCCTCTCATTCCTCGTACCCACCAAACACCTCTGTTCTGCCCAACTGGCCCTGGCCACCGTCCCTCGGATCCACAAGACTAGAACCGGAGGGAGATCCTTCTCCTACCTTGCTGCCAAGACCTGGAACACCCTGCCTCTCCACCTCAGACAATCCCTGTCACTGCCCCAATTCAAGAAGGATTTCAAGACCTGGCTCTTCGGCTGAACCCCAGCGCACAGACAGATCAGCCCCTCCCCCCCAGCACCTTGAAACCCTCACGGGTGAGTAGCCACACTTTACAAACCCTGATTGATTGATTAATTGATTGAGACCTTTGGTCTTATCAAGGTATGGATGATCTCAATTAAGACTTATTCTATTTATAAACTACTTGAGACCACCCTAGTACTCTTGCAGAATGATCACATACCTATATTTGAGAAGTGTAAAAATGTACTCCACCCCGACATATGTTAGGAGTGCATTATAGTCAAATGTAGTCTGCACACACACACGTATATTCTGTGTAACTATTGTTATAAATGACAAGTGGGAGTGTTGCATATTTAAAATATCTCTGCACACTAATGAGATTTATATGTGTATTTAGAGATGTAACTGATAGAATTGTGATGTTCACGCGTTAATATTCCATAGAAACGTTTATGAGTATGTTAACACATGAGTGAAATAGTGGTGTGCTTACTAAAGAAGGTTCATGTACTTAGAAACTTTAACTGAATAAGTTGTATTTCTGTTGTATTAACCCTGAAAGTATATGTTGGAAAATGTTGATTGATTTGTGTGTAGAATGTGCACATGAATGTAACCCGTGCACTTGTTAGCTTAGCCTAACTCGTGGGCCTGAAATGCATTTAGATTCAAGCACACGTTTTCCTGTTTAACTTTTAATTTGTACTTTGCTTTGCAGAAGAAATGTTGCATGTATTTTATGTTCCCACTGCAGGTGCACAAGGCTTCATTAGTTTAGAGAAAGGGTCTTTGTTCTTAGTAGATAATGAAGCATGTGAAGCGGCAACGGTTATGAGGGACTAGATTAGATGAGTTCTCGTGGAAGAAGGAGATGAAACCAAGGACAGCCAGAAGAAACTGAGTATGGGAAAGAAGGCCGGTGAAAGAAGCCAAGCTGTGCTGGTGGAGTGGAAAATTACTAGAAGAATCTGTGGGACATACTTTGATTGCAACTGATGATATGATGCTACATAGTGAGAGACAGTTACCATTCTGACTCTGAGCGCTGTGAGGTACAGAACTCTTCTTTGACTTCTGTTGCTTTATACTACATTGACCCATTTTGGAGCTTCTTTCACAGAGGTCTCTGACTGCTAACACCTTTCTTTTTCCAAATTCTTTCTTATCCTATCCTTGCTTAGCTTAGGGTTGCCACGTTAGAGTAGAGTAGGGACAGATAGAGGGGGGTTCATGTTTGCCTTTAATGACCACTGATAGAATCAGCTGCAAAATTCTGCTTTCTTATTACATATATTATCAAAAGAGAACTAGTTGTTTTCTTTGTGCTATACCGAGTGAATCAATTTCAAAGATTTGGTTTATCCTGTTGGTATTGTATTTCTATACAATAATGCTTAGACTATTTACATAAATCTGTTTTTGAACTTAAATTTGAAATAAAACCTACTAACTCGAAATTTGGTTTCAAACTGAGTTATTGGCTACACTGTATTTAGATATTGGATCAAATTTTTTTTCTCCTCACCCCTCAAGTCGCACAAAAAGACCACCGAGCGAGTGTTACTGAGCAAGTGGGCCCAGGCTCCATCAATAGGAATTACCAGGAAGCTTCGAACTAAAAACTGATTCCTCTGTCACAGTTGTCGTGCCTTTTGTAAACTTAATTTATTCTTTATAGATTTTTTAAATAAAGCTCCCTTGGAATAAATCTCATGTCTGCTTACAGGCTCTGAACCTGTGCATAACTGCAGCTGTGACTAAGAGATGTGAAGTGTTGGAAACGGCTCTGCCAGCTATGTTTTCAGGCCTGGAACACCTGGTGAATATGTCCAAGGGGACAAAATATGTGAAGGGAGATGGAAGGCATTGCTCAACTTTCCGCTGAAAGGTATAATTTCAGTTTCTAATATTTTTAAAGTGAGGAACTATTCCCTGTTAGATAGTCAGTCAGTCATTCATAAATCTTTATTTCGCATTATTTCCAGTGCATATAAAGTACATAAAATAAAGACATCTCTGATCCAAATATGTGTACATAACATATAAAATGCCTCATAAGAAATTTTTTTAAATTCATCTATAAAATCCAATGGTTAAAAAGACAATCACCACAAAAATATAAAGTGCATTGTGCCCTCGATCTTGACCTCAGTCATCTCCATTTTATCCTTTACTGACCCAATCTGTCAGGCCTTTCTAATACTCAGGTATAATGTATAAATGTATGTGCATATCATATTACATGCCTCATAAAACATTTTTAAAATTCATATATAAATTACAATAACTAAAAAGACAATCCCCGTAGAGATATACAATGCATTGTGCCCTCACTCTTAAACTCAGACATCTCCCTTTTATGCTTCACTAGCCCATTCAGTCAAGACCCTTCTAGTAATCCAGGAGGACCATAAAAGCAATGTCGTAATATAACAAACAAAGGGATTAGACAATTGTTTTATAAAATAAAGCGCAGGACGGCATTGTTTGAAATGGTATTTTCGCAGAAGTGGGAGAGTGTACCTTTTTCTATGTGAGTTATACAAAATACAAAAAAATAATATATGCAACTCACCGGATTTATTAATCAAGGTGCGAGAGGTGTGGGAGTCCGATGTGGGATTATTAGAGGATGATGATTGGGTGGAGGCACTGCAGAGTCCCAGGGAGGTAGCAATCCGGGCACGCTTTAGATTGGTCCAACTGCGGATCCTGCACAGGTCCTATTGTACCAGTACACTTATGTTTAAATTAGGATGCATCTCAACTGAGGAGTGTCAGAGGGGGTGTACGCAGAAGGGAACGTTTTTTCATATCCTATGGGACTGCCCGATAATACAGAAATACTGGCGGAAGGTGGTCCGGATTATGTCGGAAGTGTTGGAGCAGGAAGTCCCCCTGGATGCCAGATGGCATATATTGTGTGTGACTGGGGAACTGAATTGGCCCAAATATCAAAGAATCTGGCTACAGGTGGCGGCAATGGTTGCAAAGAGGAATATTGCGGGGGCATGGGGGGCAATTCCACCGCCTAAAGTCTTCCAGTGGAAAAAGGATTTAGACTGGTGCTGTGCGGCAGAAAAGACAATTTATGACAGCAGGGGATGCCCCAAGAAATGAGAGAAAATTTGGCAGCGATGGGAAGATTACAGGGAATTTGGGGGGGTTGCGACTAGTTAGGTGGGGAGGGCGCAGGGACCGAGTGAGTTGGTTTGTGGGACTTCAAAGGGACTGTTAATACAACAATATGTCTTTGCATTGTAGTATGTGTATCTCATTGAACATGAATGTAACCCAATGTAAGTTTAAGATCATGTTTATGAATGCTGACTATTGTTTAATAAAAAGAAGTTTAAAAAAAAAACATACTGACACCCATCTAAAAATATCTGGCCTGTTTCCCAAGTTTCTTGGAGGCACAAGATGTCATATTTTGTTACAAGACTTTTCCAATCTAAATTACCCATCTTTTGTTTTGTAACGGCTACATTCCAAGTAGCTATTTTTACCATACACTTGGTTGTCTCTTTCCTCTCCACCTGTGTCTCAGCCATTTTAATTGAGGAAGTATTTATAGACGGAGCTATGGAGACATTTGTTAAACCGGGCCGTCTGAGGCCCAATCAACAAAACTTACTGGTTCTCCGGTAGTTGCTGGCTGGGGTGGGACTACAGCATTCTACGTGGCGCAGGAGGCAGGGACAGCCCTCAAGCTGCCGTAAAGGCGCCTCTCCTGTCCCGCAGCGAGGGTTTGCTAAACCGGGCTGTCCAAAGCCCAATCAACAAAACTTACTAGTTCTCCTGTGGTGGCTGGCTGGGGTGGGACTCGGTCCCCCAGCATTCTACGCAGTGTGGGAGGCAGGGACAGCCCTCCTGCTGCCGTAAAGGCGCCTCTCCTGTCTCGCAGCGCGGGATTGCTAAACTGGGCCATCCGAGGCCAATCAACAAAACTTACCAGTTCTCCTGTGGCGGCTGGCTGGGGTGGGGCTCGGTCCCCCAGCATTCTAAGCAGCGTGGGAGGCAGGGACAGCCCTCCCACTGTCATAAAGGTGTCTCTCCAGTCTGGCAGTGCAGGCTTGCTAAACCGGGCAGTCCGAGGCCCAATCAACAAAACTTACCGGTTCTCCTGTGGTGGCTGGCTGGGGTGGGACTCAGTCCTCCAGCATTCTACGCGGTGCAGGAGGCAGGGACAGCCCTCCCTCTGGCGTAAAGATGCCTCTTCTGTCCCACAGAGCAGGATACGTGCGGGCACGCCCGGGCCAAGAGCTGGCCTGTCAGCGGCTGGAAGAGGCAGGCTGGCATCCCCTCTAAGCCGTGGTTGAAGAGCTCTGATTTGGCTGACTCTCTGAACAATCCCGAACCAATGGGTAAGCGTAAGATACCTCAAAGAGAGCTAGGGGGGAAGCAGTCAACACCTTAGACTCTTTCCTGAACAGGGCGGCAAATGTCCTGTCTAAGGAGATTGCATTGACGGAACACCGCCTTTCTTTAGGTGTAGGGAGGAGAGAACTGGTTCCAGTTGAAATTTCTCATAATACGTCTATACCGGCACAAACAGCTATAATGACTCGAGAGGATCCCCACCTAACCCCATCTAACGTTTCCCTTAACTAGGGCAAAATGACCCCAACACCCCAGAGAGAACCTCCAGTCAACAGGAAAAGGCCAAGTCTAGCAAGGCCCCGAAAGTACCCCCTGTAGTGGTCTCGGGTGCACTGACAAAAGAGCCACTTCCTAAGAGTAATGATGATTTATATCTAAGACTGGAAAAATTACTCTTATCGCTAATTCAACCACTGTTAAACAGTCAAATATAACCCCTAAAGTACCTGTTCCTTCTATTTTAGTCCATATTAATGGGACATAAGTTGGCAATTCCAAGACTTCCTAAAGATTAATCCAATTCCCCTTTTTGATGCAGGATCCTCTCTTCCACATCCCACTAGAATGCAATTCACTATCAATACTTACGAGGAGATGCATGCTACTTTAGTCACAAAAGGTGTTACAAATTGCGCCAAAAGTGTAAGTCCTGGTATGGCATTCCCTATGACACTGGTGTTGACACTGCACTCACCACGTACACCATCATCTAGCAGTTATTTCCTTCAAATCCTACCTTTCAGGATGATTCATACTAGACAGATATATTGAGTCTGGTATTTGGGCAAAATATTGAGTTTTTAATATCAGCAGACAGAAATATAGGAAAAAAATATTGTGATAAAAAATATATTGTGATGCAGAAATTTCGTTGTCAGGCATATTGTTTTTTAGGTAAGTAATATTGTTGTTAAGAATATTGTTGTTGTTTAATCTTGTTTTCAATAGTATAGTTGTTAAAAATATAGTTTTTTGATTATTTTAATGTGTTTTAGTGCATATATTAATTTTCTGTGTTATTATTGTTTGTGTAATTGTTAACTTTTTTAAAATATAGTTTGTAATTTTAAGTGATTTAGATTTTTTTAATGTAATTGCTAATGGCAGTTTATAGTGTCGTAGTGGGTTGTTGGGTTTATAAGGGGCTAGGGTGTGAAGTTAATTAAGTAATAATTAATTATAAATTAATTCATAAGTTTTAAGTAGGTATGTGATTGATATTACTTTTGTACACTATGTCATAATGATTTATTTTTGTTATATTTTAAGTGCAATTTGCTGGGTTTATAGGGGTATAGGGTGGAAAGTTCATTAAGTAATAATTAAATATAATTAGTTAATAATCTTTAACATTTTTATTGATTAATAACTATATATATTATGCAATAATTATATATTCTAATGGATACATCTGCCTGTGGAATCCTCACCTTTTGAATTACCCCCATGCCCAGCATTCCACTGAAACTTTTCTCCATAGCTCTCCCACGTTGGCGAGGACGTCACAAAACATGGGCTCCGCACACGACTTCGCATGACATCATCGGAGCCATAAAAGGACCTCGTTGGCGTGCTGACGTCAGTTCCCTTTTTTCCGCGCTGTCTAATCAGAACTTTTTTTTCCAGGCTCACCATTCCTGGGGGATTTCTTTAATTCTCTTACTGTAACTTTGTTGCTGTTGAAGATGTCACCTCCAAGGAATGTAGGGAATGCGGTGGTCAAATGTCCATTACTGACCCTCATGAGGATTGCCTCTGGTGTTTGTCATCGGACCACGGCGTCGAGGCATGTTCATCATGTCGCCAGATGAACCCTAAGGCCTTGAAGAAAGAGAGGCTATGTTGTTTATGGCCAGGGCTAAGAAGAAGAGGGTTTGTCGGAGGTCTCGACCTCGTTCAAAGTCACTGTTTCCCACACTTCAAGATCTTCCAAGAGAAAGCATAAGAAGAAGCGGCGCAATGGGTCTCAGTGTGGTTCTTCTAAAGATGATTCTCCGAAGTCGGCGTCCCTGGATCCAAGACCTCGGCATAGAGATGAGATATCTCTGACTCCGTCTCTAAGGATGTCTCCTGCTTTGTCCCCGAGGTCTAACTCTCCTCCTCTGGCTCCGAAGCCTGTGACTCCGCTTCCGGAGCCAGGGCTGAGGACTCCAACTCTACAGCCGGAGCCAGATTTGGTGGTCCCTCGTAGGGCGCCAGAGCCTTCGAACCAGGATCCGGTGTATCCGACGTTCCTGACTCCTGGCTCGCATCCATCCAATTTTCTTAATGCTATGTTCAGCATTTTTGCGAGAGCTTCGACTCCGCTTGGTGCGCCTGTGGGCACCAATGGTCCACTTTCTTATTCGCTTGGAGGCTTTCCACCTCACTTCCATCAGGCTCCTTTCATGGCGTTCATGTCTATGTCTCCTATGGCCTGGCCTCAGCCATTGCCAAGACTGCAGGGGCGGCTCCTCCGTTTGAAAGGAGGAGCGTCGCCCCACAAGCCCCAGAGCTGAAAAATAAAACGATAATAAAGTTTATTTATTACTGTTTTATTTTTCGGCAACCTGTCCTGAACTAACTGTCAGGACGGGGTTGGCCAGCGCTGCCAAGTGGCAGCAGGGAGCTATGCACTTTAAAATGCGCATGTCTCTTTAGCCGGCCATCTTGAGACGGCCAGCCAGACACTACAAAGTTCTCTAAACCAGCTGCTTGAGACAGCTGGGTTAGAGAAAGCGCAGGCCTCCTGTGCTCTTAGGAGCGCTGAGTGAGGCCGCTCCAACCAATCCTGGTGCTTCTCTCATGCTGTGAGAGCAGCGCCAGGATTGGTTAGTGTAGTTGGCTGGGTCCCTGAGCCTGCCTGGAAGAGAGTCGACAGTGGAGGAGGATGTTGCTCCTCAAGGTAAATATTTTATTTAAAAAAATGTTTGCGTTCCCCCATTCCTCCCCGCCCACCCTCCTTGGTAAATGGCAGCCTCCACTGCGAGACTGTTGACGCCGTTGCCATTGCAGGAAGGGCGTAATCCTTTGGTGTTGAATGAACCATCTCTGGCGTCCTCTGAATCGGAACCGGTACTGATTCGTCTGCAGCCGACTCCACTGAATCTGCCTCTGGATTGTCCTTCGGCACTGGTAATGAAGTCACTGGTACCGCCTCTGGCGCCGCCGACGCCAAGAATCAGATTCCATAGGGAGGCTCAGAGGTTGTTGGAAGAGGAAAGGTATCAGGAAGAGCATGAAGGTGCTGAGGAAGGAGAAATTGTGGATTTGGATCTTAATTTTGAGGGCTTAGAGGAGGTGAGCAGATTGGATACCTCTCCTGAGTGGGAGTTAGTGTCTCCTAGGAGTTTTCCACCTCAAGAAGGAACATCTTATCATCATGCAGTGATAAGAAAGGCCACAGAAATATTGGACTTGCCTCTCCCATCTGCCAAATTAAAATATAATATTCTTACAGAGGTACTTCATTCGTCTGCCTCTTTTATAGAGCCTTTATTTCCTTTTAATGAGGCATTAGTGGAACCTATCCTGGAGATCTGGCAAAAGTCTATGACCTCTGCTGCGGTTTCTAGGTCAGTGGCCAGGAGATATAAAGCAGCTCCTGGAAACCTGGTGTTTTTATCATCTCACCCTATTGCTTAGAGTCTAGTGGTTCAAGCTTCATGCTCCTCCAAGTTGTCTGCTGGCTCTTTCCCACTACGCCTGCAGATAAGGAATTCAAAAGGATGGAGCAGTCAGCCAAGAAGATATTTTTTTCTGGAAGTATGGCCCTTAAGTCTACTAATGCGACTTGACTATTGGGGCGTTATGTACATGCCTTGATGGATTCAGCTAAGGAGGTCGTACCGAAGTTGCCAACGCATCTTCAAGGTCATTTTTCGGAACTGTTGTCTGATGCTCAGGTTATACAATCAGGGCTGGACACTGTAGACTCAGTGGCAAGAGCCATGAGTTCTTCTTTGGCTACCAGACGTCATGCCTGGTTGAGGGGATCAGGGTTTTTGCCAGATGTCCAGGCTACTCTTTTGGACTTACCATTCGATGAGTCTTGTTTGTTTGGGGCCAAAGCTGACTCTGCGCTTCAGCAACTTAAAGACAGCAGGGCAACTGCAAGACCCTTGGGACTTCAGATCCAGCCTAGGGACTATGGGGGATTTCTCAGATTTTGAGGATTCTCGAGGAACCTGTCTTTTTGTGGAAGAAGTAGGCAGCAGCAGCAACGACAGCAGCAAATTGCAAATCCCCTTTATAAGAGCTTCAGGGGAAAGGGCAGAGATTGTCTGGGTGGTTCTGCCCGTCAACAAGACTCCTCCTCCTCCTCTTCTGCTCCAGCCGCTGTTGCAGGAAAGCAGCTCTAGCTTCACCATCTCGGAGCATGCTTGCCCTGTGAGAGGACGGGTGACCTATTTTCTGCCTCACTGGAGGTCTGTCACAACAGACCTCTGGGTTTTAGACATCGTGGACAATGGGTATGCCCTACCCATCCAGGAGTATCCCCCTCCTGTTCCTCCCCGACAAGGACTTTGCTTGAAAGAGCATCATCTGCTTCTTCAGCAGGAGGTGCAATCGCTGCTTCAAAAGGGTGCTATAGAGTTGGTTCCAGTGCAGGAAAGGGGTCAGAGGTGCTATTCTTGGTACTTCCTGATTACCAAATAGGACAGTAGTTTACGGCTGATCTTTAACCTCAGGATTTTGAATTCTTTCCTCAAACAGGAAAAGTTAAAAATGTTGACCCTGGCACAGGTTCTCCTTGCACTGGAGAAGGAAGACTGGATGGTGTCAATCGATTTACAGGATGCGTATTTTCACATTCCCATTCTCAATTAATCAATCAAGGTTTGTAGAGTGCACTTCTTACCTGTGAGGGTCTCAAGGCGCTGGGTGAGGGGGTTTGAGCAGCTCCGTTAGGGTAATTCGTAGAGCCAGGCATTGAGGTCCTTTCTGAACTGGTGCAGTGTCGTGTCTTCGTCAGATGTAAAAGGGGAGTTCGTTCCAGGTCTTGGCTGCGAGGTAAGAGAAGGATTTACCACCTGCTCTGTCCCTGTAGAAGCGGGGGACGGTAGCTAGGGCGAGGTCGGCTGAGCGGAGGTTTCTCTTAGGGGCGTGGAAGAAGATTCGTTCATTGAGGTATTGGGGTCCAGTGTTGTGGAGGGCTTTGTAGGCATGTGTGAGCAGTTTGAAGGTTATTCTTCTTTTGACGGGGAGCCAGTGGAGGTTGCGGAGGTGTTGGGTGATATGTTCATGTCGTAGGATGTTGAGGATAAGTCTGGCTGCGGCGCTCTGGACGGTCTGGAGTTGTGGAGGAGTTTTTTGTTGATTCTGGCATAGAGAGTGTTTTCCGTGGTCCAGTCTGCTGGTAATGAGTGCGTGGGCGACGGTCTTCCTGGAGTTGGGGGAAATCCATTTGAAGGTCTTGCAAAGTATGCGGAGGGTGTTGAAGCATGTGGAGGAAACGGCGTTGATCTGGCGATTCATGGTGAGTGAAGAGTTGAGTATGATGCAGAGGTTGCGTGCATGGTCTGTTGCGGTGGGTGGGTTTCCGAGGGCGGGGGGCCACCAGGTGTTGTCCCATGCGAAGGGGGTGGAGCCGAGGATGAGGGCTTCTGTTTTCTCTGAGTTGAGCTTCAGGCAGCTGTTGCTCATCCAGGTTGCAACGTCTTTCATCCCTTCTTGGAAATTGCGCCTGGAGCTGTTGGGTACCTTGGTGAGGGAGAGGATGAGCTGGGTGTCATCGGCGTAGGAGACAATGTGGTGTCTGTGGTTTCTGACGATGGTTGCGAGGGGGGCCATGTAGACGTTGAAGAGTGTGGGGCTGAGGGAGGATCCTTGGGGTACTCCGCATCTGATCTCTGTAGGTTCTGAAAGGAACGGCGGAAGTCTGGTCTTTGGCAGTCAACAATCCATATGGTCTCACTCCTGGTGGCCGGAAATGCTTGGACCATGCCCCTGCCCTGCTGTATCAGCAAAGAATCTTGGTGTTATAGTCGACAACTCACTCTCTTTTGACCCCCAGGTCAATAGAACTGCTTTGACCTGTTTCGGAGTTATCAGGATCTTGAGGAAGATCTTTCCATGTCTTTCTCTCTCTTCTCAAAAGCAGGCAGCTGTTGCCCTGATCTTGTCCAGGTTGGACTATTGTAACACTCTCTACCTGGACATTAACAAGGGATCCATTCATAAAATGCAACTTTTACAGAATGCAGCAGCGAGACCCGTGATAGATCTTCCTAAGTTCCACTCGGTCTCCGCAGCAATTCGCAAATTACATTGGCTTCCTCTAGAAAAGAGAATTCTGTTTAAGGCCCTAAGCATTGTCCATAGGGCTCTTCATAATTCTGGTCCTGAAGGAATCAAAAGACTCTTCCAACGGTATGTCCCCACCAAACAGCAGCGGTCTGCCAATAAAAATTGGCTGGTTGTCCCCAGGTTTAGGAGGGCTAGGTGGGGAGGAAGAGCCTTTACCCTCACCGCCTCTAAGCTCTGGAACACTCTCCCTCTAACGATCTCTTGTCACCCTTTCGCAAGTCCTTAAAAACATGGCTCTTCACACTTTAATATCTGAAAGCCTCATCCCTACTACTCATGACCGCTGGTTCTATCCCTAGCACCTTGACGCCTTTGGGCAAAGTTTGCGCTCTACAAGATGATCATTCATTCAAGTCTTATTCTCTGTGTTCTGCCTGAGAGGAAAGATCGTATCCAGTCTAAGGCTGTTCCTTGGATGCCGGTGTCATGGAGCCTGGTGGCTAGTGTGCAGTGGGAGCTGCTGATCCAGGAGGATGAGGGCTGCCGTGTGGTCTTGGTCGAGGAGGGCATAGATGTCATCGGTGGCGGCTATGAGGGCAGTCTCGGTGCTGTGATTGCTGCCGAATCCAGATTGCGAGGTGTCTAGGATGCTGTTGGTTTCCATAAAGTGTGCTAGCTGGGTGTTGACTACCTTTTCGATGACTTTGGCAGCAAAAGGGAGCAGTGAGATGGGCCTGAAGTTCTTGAGATCTGTCGGGTCTGCGGAGGGCTTCTTTAGGAGGGGGTTGACTTCGGCACGTTGGGGAATGTGGCAGTCTCGAGGGAGCAGTTGATAGTCCGGCGTAGCTCTGGTGTGATGGCAGTGGCGGCCCTGTGGAAGATGTGCGACGGGCAGGGGTCAGTAGGTGCTCTGGAGTGGATGCTCTTCATTCTCTTTACGGTGTCTTCTGTGGTGCGAGGGGTCCAGGTGAGGAGGGTCTGTTGGGTGGCATCTCTGGGGGTGGGAGTTGAGGCGGTGCCGTGGCCTTGGTCGTCGAAGTTGTCGTAGAGCATCTTGATCTTGAGGGGAAAGAAGGAGCTGAGTATGTTGCAAAGGTCTTGGGAGGGAGGGACGTCGGTTGTTTCGCTGTTGGTTTGGCGAATTTTTGTGTGATGGCGAAGAGTTCCTTGGAATTGTGGGCGTTGGAGAGGATTCTGTTTTGGATGAAGTTTCTCTTTGTTGATTTGATGCGTTGGTGGTGTGCCATGATGGCTGCTTTGTAGGTGGAGTGTGCTCCTGGGGATTTGCTGTTTCTCCACGTCTTATGCAGTCATCGGCAGGAGCGCTTGGAATCTCAGAGGTCCGTGGTGAACCAGTTGGCTTTCTTGTTGTGTCGACTCATGGTGTTCTGGATGGGAGCAAGAGTGTTGGTGCAGTTGGCAATCCATTGGTGGAGTTTAATGGCCACTGTGTTGGTGTCTGTCGTAGTTGGGGGAGGAGTGCAGGTGAGGGCAGAGGTGAGGTGTTCTTCTGAGACTTTGTTCCAGCTTCTGCGTGGGGGGCAGAGCGTGCACTTGTGTGTGATTGGTTTCGAGAAGGAGAAATGGATGCAGTGGTGGTCTGCCCAGAGCAGTTCCATAGTGTGGCTGAAGTGAATGTTGTTTCCTCCGACGAAGATGGGGTTGAGTGTGTGTCCTGCTGTGTGAGTGGGGGTTGCTTCAGTCCTACGTTGGTGAGGTTCTCCAGGAGGGCGGTGGTGTTACGATCGCTGTGGTTGTCCAGGTGGAAGTTCAGGTCTCCGAGTAGTATGTAGTCCGTAGAGGCGAGAGCGTGGGGTGCGATGTGGTCTGCGATGACGTTGGTGAAGGGGATGCGGGGTCCAGGGGGGTCTGTAGGCGAGTGTTCCACAGAGTGTCATACTGGGGTTGGGCTGGATCTTGAAGTGGATGTGTTCCATGAGGGGCGAGGCGTCATCTGAATTGGTGGTTGTGAGTCGGAGGAAGCTTTAGTGGACGATGGCGAGGCCTCCTCCTGGGCGGTTGGAGC
Source organism: Calotriton arnoldi (assembly GCA_963921515.1). NCBI lineage: Eukaryota > Metazoa > Chordata > Amphibia > Caudata > Salamandridae > Calotriton > Calotriton arnoldi. Next base: position 2,660,979 of record CAWUFW010001284.1, on the reverse strand, counting down.
GGTCTTTCTTCAGGATCTTCTATCCATAGGGGATGGTGGTTGCGATGTCAGGTGCTGAGCTGGCATTGGTCCAGGTCACCAGTTGGGGGTGGGTACCTGGGTCCAGAGGTGGGTGAAGGTGCGGCGGCAGTGTCGGCAGGAGATCAGGCCCTGGGTGTCGAGAGCTGGCAGTTGTTGGTGTGTCTGGGGTTGAGTGCGTGGAGAGTACTGGGGTCATAGCGGTGGGGGCTCGGGGGACTAGAGTTCCTGGTGCTGGTCACAGTCGGGTCAAGGACGGGCGCAGAAGGGCTTGCCTTTGGCGCGGTAGCCATTGAGTAGGGGTCGGGTGAGGGGGACCATCTGGGTGGCCGGAGCGGGAGCGACACGCTGGGGGGGCGGGGGCCGCAACGGCAGGGAGCAAACAGAAAAGGCAGACAGAGAAGGCAAACAAATAAGGGCAAACAGAAAAAGGCAAACACAGAAAAGGCAAAACAGAGAAAAGGCAAACAGAAAAGGATTACACACACAGAGCGGATTAGCAGAAGAGCAGGCTCCTCCACTGGACCACCAGGGATGACGCACAGGCAGGAGCCTGTGGGTGCGCCTCGAACACCTACCTGAAGCTCAAGCTGGCGCTAAGGGCAGAGCCTTAACGGTGGACCTGCGCGGGGTGAGCAGTGACTCAGAACGTGCTTCAGTCTCCAGTATCCAATGCAGGGAGCTTTGGGGGGCGTGTTTCAGTTAGAGTGGGGCTCCCAGCTTCTTTACGTGTTTTCCCCATACCCTTGATTCCTCGAGTTCTGCGGAAAATTCGCCAAGACCGTGCCCAAGTCATATTGATAGCCCCAGATTAGCCAAGAAGGGTGTGGTACACGGACCTTCTTTTCCTCTCATTGTGCCCTCTGCTCCTTTTCCCTCTCAGGGCAGACCACCTCTCTCAATTGCAGGGGCAGGTTCTACACTCCCACCTCCAGAGCCTGCACCTTCATGCCTGGAGATTAAACGGGGAACCTGAGTTCTTTTTCTCTCCCACCTGATGTGGTGGACGTTATTTTATCAGCCAGAAGACACTACACCGAGACCGTCTATGCTGGCAGGTGAGCAAAATTCATTAAATGGTGTGGAGAGAAGTCAATTGACCCTTTGAAAGCCCATTCATCAGATGTTCTAAGTTTTGCCCTATCCCTGGCGCAGCAAGGTTGCAACTGTCAAAGGATATCTATCTGCCTTGTCAGCATTTCTTTATTTGTCGGATCAGCCTTCGTTTTTTAAATCCTCTATAATTATGAGATTTATTAAGGGTCTCACTAATAAGTTTCCTCCCACTCCATTTATAATGCCTCAGTGGGATCTTAATCTTGTTATTACATTTCTTATGGTTTCGCCTTTTTCAGCTCTTGCATAATTGCCGTTGAGGCTTCTTACCTTCAAAACTAAATTGTTAGTTGCTATTACGTCTGCTAGAAGGGTGAGTGAGTTGCAGGCGCTTAGTTCCAAGCCCTCCTTCACATCCTTTCGTGCAGATAAGATGGTGCTCAGGACCAGAGCTGCTTTCCTGCCTAAGCTGGTTACTCCATTCCACCTAGGGCAATCCATTACCTTGCCTACTTTCTACCCTCCCCCACATCCTTCATAGGAGGAGGAGAGGCTTCATCGTTTGGACCCCAAGTTTCTATATGGACAGAAAACAAGGGTTCAGATCAGGCGACCAGATGTTCGTTGGATATATGGGCAAGATGAAGGGGAAAGCTGTCCACAAGAGAACTTTATCCAGGTGGATAATCCTGAGCATTAAAATTTGCTATGCCGTGGCGAAGTCAATCACTTTCCCACATGTAGCACAGACTGGAGTGGGAATAGTAAATCTTACCCCTCCAAAGTCCAACACTTTTGTTACTGTTGTACAGACTGGAGTGCGAATAGTTAATTTAACCCTCTGAAGTCCAATGCTTTTTCCTAATGCTGCACAGATTAGAGTGGGAGTAGTAAGTGTTGCCCCGCCAAAGTCCAACTCTTTTCCTACTCTTGCACAGACTGGAGTGGACATAGTAATTTTAACCCCTCCAAAGTTCAATGCTTTCCCTATTGTTGTGGAGACTGGAGTGGCTATAGTAAATGTAACCCCTCCGTAGTCCAACACCTTCCCTACTGTAGCACATACTGGAGTGGGAATAATAAATTTAACACCTCTGAAGTCCAATGCTTTCCCTACTTGGTCATACGCTGCGCGCCGCGAAAGTCTTAACTTTTGAAGATTCCAAACGAAAAAGACTCGAGCACTCCCTGCTGCGTGGCAACAGTTCAAATGAACACAGCAGCACGAGAACGGTTGCGAAGCACAACAAAAGTTAAAGTTGAGGTTATTTGGCTGCTCCCTCACCGGTTCATGCTGCAAAGACCTCGCCTCTGTCCTGGAAACAAACACATCTCTCACAGAGCTCGAGCTGGGTAGAATTGGGCAGCTGGGCAAAAATAATCTGGGAGACACTGGAGTGAAGAAGTTGTGTGAAGGCCTAAAACATCCTGGCTGCAAACTACAGACACTGAGGTTATATGACTGCTCCCTCTACGGTTCATGCTGCGAAGACCTCGTCTCTGTCCTGGAAACAAACACATCTCTCACAGAGCTCGACCTGGGCGGCAATGGCCTGGGATATACTGGAGTGAAGAAGTTGTGTGAAGGCCTAAAACATCCAAACTGCAAACTACAGACACTGGGCGTGGGTGGTTACTACCTCTCAAGTGAGTGCTCTGCAGACCTCAGAGAAGCTTTTCTGAAGAAACTGTCACAGGAGAAACTCGTACTCAAGTAATGTTGAGAAGCTTCAGTGACTGAGATCTCTACAACTGAACTCCAAGCGAGACCAGGGGGCAAGGACTCGCTGCCCCAGCCTGCACCTCGCTCTCCCGAGCACCCAGCGTCATCACCAGCGCCAGGAGGCATGAGTTTAAAATCGGAAAGGGGCGCCCGCAGCGCGGGACGACCGCACTTACTGCCGCATTTCTTCTTCCCGCCAGCGAGACCAGGGGGCAAGGACTCGCTGCCCCAGCCTGCACCTCGCTCTCCCGAGCGCCCAGCGTCATCACCAGTGCCAGGAGGCGCGAGTTTAAAATCGGAAAGGGGCGCCCGCAGCGCGGGACGCGCGCGGGCGAAGGGCGGGCCCGTTCTTGCCCATCATTGCCAGGAAGAGGCAGGGCAGGGCCACCCCTCTAACGTCTGGCTTTTCGTGGTTATACTGTGGACTGGAACAACTGCCAAACCGGATATTCATCATCAGGTCGGTTCAATTGTGCGGCCAATAGTGTATTCTAAGTTAAATTATTGTGGCTGCCGAAGTGTTTGGAAGTGGGACTATATTCTCAACATATCATCATTGACTGTATAATTTAAGCCCTTGCCAATACAGTTCTCAGTATGGGGAAAAGGAAAACAATGGAGGGTAATGGAGGTGGAGGTGGAGGTGGTGGGGGAAGTGCTGGGAAGGAAAATAGAGTAAAAAAGCCTAGAAAGTTACGCAAGCAGAAAAATCAAGGAAGTAACTGCATCATGAATAGAATAGACACACTTCTTAGCGAGTGCGAGGGTATTTTAGAGGGTGATACAACAGCAGAGGTAGCTACCACTGAACCCCCATCTTGCCCCGCACAATTGGCTAATCCTAGTCCAGGGCGTCAGTTAACTATTCCTGTTATGTTTCACAAGCCGGCGGGTGGAGGGAGCCCATTAACCCAATTAACCCAAGCGGGTGGACAAACAGAGGAGAGGGATGGTAGACTTGCTCCCGATAAAATCGAAATAACAACTATCGACTGCTGGGAGTCGAAGTAATATGTACCAATAGATTCTCCCCCCTAGTTGACCTATTAGCTGTCCCATTGGAGGAAGACGGGGTGGACACCCAGTTGCATACTAGTCATTCTCTGCTTCGTAGTTCCTCCCCCAAAGCCGCCACAGAGTTAAGCACTAGCCCGTTTTCCGATTCGCAGGGAACGCACGCTCTTATCCTGGAATTAAGGGTAGAAATAAATTCCATGCAAACACTGATCATGGAATTAACATCCGTAGTTAAGCAACTAGTGCATAAGGCCCCTACTGAATCTGAACGTAAAAATTGTAACACACGGCAACAAGCTCAGCCCAGCCAGGCGAACCATCACACTCTAAATGTAAGCACTGTAACTAAGATTGCCCATAGTAAGGCTTGTGTTCTGCCCCACTGTCACACCTTACCAGGAAAGGAAGTAACCTCCCCTGTACGGTTAAATTGTTCAAAAGTATTCAGTTCAAATATGAACACCGCACAAACACTTAATAGGCGACTCTCCTTATTGGGAACAGGAGATTCCCAATCTAATCTTCAACAGCCAAGGTCTAATAGATCTAGACCTAACCTGCTCCAGGCTTCCACAATCTATATGGTTAATGTGCCTAAATATAACATTAGTAAAGCTTTGAAAGCGCAGATTCCCTTACTAACAAGGCAATACATTGGATTCGCCATGTTAGAGGGTGTCGGTCTGTCATTCGGGAGGATATAATTAGAGCACAGAGACTTACTTTTAGAACACAATCCCTAGAGTTCATTGAGCTGACATTAAAAGGACAAGACCTTGCTGAAAACATGCTTGCTTTGGAATTTCGTACCTCTTCCCCAGACCATTCCTCCATTCAGTTTAGACGGTCTCCACCGAGTGATAGTTTTGGAGGTCTACCTGGGCAACGAAATCCTTTCCCAGTTGGGTCCTCCACCTTGGAAGTCAATGATTGACTTTTAAATAAGCCTCATCAAATATTGGATGCTCAGGTAGATCTTCCATCCAGTAGCGATTCATCTCCCTGCTACGTTATTATTGGCAGGACATTATGTAACATTAGTGACCTGTCTATAGGTAATACAATGGTAAATTCAAATATGCAGGAAGATAAGGACATTCTTAGAGAAGGCATACAAAATACTCCTACTGAGCATGGTGTAGGTGATAATTTTCCAACTGACCTTACTGTGTTATCCTGGAATATAGCCGGGCTAAAATCTAAGATTCCATCTCCCGACTGGCATACATTTATGGATGAATTTGATATATGCATACTCCAGGAAACCTGGACGGTGGACCCTGTCTACAGCACAGGTTACTTAAATTTCTATTTACCAGCAGACAGTAGGGGGAAAGGTCGGCCTTCAGGAGGTCTAACAATTTGGGTCCGACAAGATATAGGTTTTGTCATACAGGTACTAGACTCCTTTAGCAAGGACATTCTAGCAATTAGGCTGAAATGGGGTAAACAGGAGTCAGTTGATATTTACAATATTTATGCAAGGGGGACGAATGAGAAAAAATCAGAAGTCATTGCGGCTCTCGATAATTTAGTAGAAGGGAACACCAGGGGTAGGAATGTAATAATTGCGGGTGATTTTAATGTGACTTTCGAACCACTCATAAAGGAGATATGTAACTTCGCTGAGGAAGAAGATGCCCAGTGGGGAATCCCTAAATTAGATCTACCCCCTATAAAAAAATGGACGGATGTGGTGATTCAAATGAATTCACTATGCATGGAGAAAGGTCTGAGGGCGGTAAATGGCAGATCCATATCTGATAGAGATGGTGCTTGCACATTTAATAATGGATTTAGTGCAAGTCGATTTGATTATTTATTGATTAATTTTCATTTATGGTCTGCACTAAGGGATATGGTGGTAAGAGAGCGGTTGGAGAGCGATCACAATCCACTATGTTCAGTCTTTGCCCCATTGTCTGAAAATGTAGTTAACTCCCGCAATTGTGATTTAATCACCTTGGATTTGGTCCCCTCAAATGATATGAGGCAGCTAAAATGGGCAAAACTACTTGAGAGTCCGGAGGTTCTAGAAAATATATCCCTAGACATTGATAACGCAATTATAACTCTAGAAGCACTCCTGGCCAACTCTCCAACACCCGAGTCTGTTACAGGATTCCATGAAGAATTTTTTACACAGCTCCGCAATTACTTTTACAAACAGTGTAAGACTAGGGCCAATCACCCTGGTAATACGAACACTGATACCTGTAAATGGTTTAACGAACAATGTAAGATGGCACGTAGTTCCCTCGGGGCTGCAATAAAAGAAGGGAATCTTAATAAAGTGCGTTTGGCCAGGTTATTTTATAAGGGTACACAGGCGAAGGCCAAAAAATTATGAGACGAGAAGAGATGGCTGGATCTTAAAAGCGCTTGTGAAAGCAAAAACCCTAAATTATTTTGGGATACTGTGAAATGGGGCAGTGGTGGTCGACCGCCAGAACCAGTAAACCATGTACGGCAGGACCAGTGGGTTAGTCATTTTGAATGCCAATATGCTTGTGGTGCAGTGGATCTTGATAGGGCTGTCCCCTCTTACTCTTACTATCAGGGTTCGGTTTTTGACGACGCTGATGTTAGCCTTGCTCTGAAAGCTGTTTTGGGAGGTAAAGCTCCTGGGCCGGATGGGGTCCCAGCAGATATATTTCTCTTTGATAAACGTAAATGGAGTCACTATATAATGATTTTAACAAACAAAATTGCTAAGGGCGCTCCAGTCCCGAATTCATGGAAAGGGGCTGAGATAATCCCTGTTTTTAAAAAAGGAGATAAATCCCAGCCTGGAAATTATAGACCAATTAGCCTAATAGATTCACTTCAGAAGATCATGGGGCGACTTGTTTTAAATAAGGTTCAGGTCTGGCTCGAGGAGCAGAGCATACTGTCACCGCTCCAGGCTGGGTTTAGGGCACGTACAAGCACTATCGACCAGATATTTCGCTTTACACTACTTTATTGGAAGACAGTGGTCTTGGACAGAGGCAGCCTATATGCTGCCTTTGTGGACCTTAAGTCAGCTTTTGACCTTGTCTCCTGTAGTAAGCTATGGACAGTACTGAAAGATCTGGGGATGCCCAATGAGTTATTATCTCTTATTGTTAGACTCCATGAGGGAAATCACGCAAGAATCAGGTGGGGCACACAAGGGCAGGTGACAAACTCCTTCCCAGTAGAGAAAGGAGTGAGACAAGGTTGTGTAATGGCTCCCACCTTGTTCTCGCTGTTTATAAATGGGATTGCGAAATTTATGGCAGCCACTCCTACTGATGCCCCAGTCCTAGCGGGTGAGAGAATTCCCATCTTAATGTTTGTGGACGATACGTTGTTAATCGCTAAAACACCGAGCGGTCTACAACGGGCCCTGTCTCTCTTTGAAGAGTTTTGTCATCTATGGGGCTTGGAAATCAACGTATCAAAAACCAAGTTTATGACCTTCAACCCGCATAAAACATTTAGAGGTAGCGTGGTCTTAAATAAACGTCCCCTGGAGCAGGTTAAAGACTTTACATACCTAGGAGTTATAATGCAGGGAGATATGAGATGGAACAAGCAGCTAGATATGGCCACGCTGAAGCTCCGTCAGCTGTCAGGCACTCTACAAACAGAGTTTACTGTTTCTTTAACTAAACCAGTTCGCCCAGTTTTGCAAATATACAACATAAAAGTTGTTAATTCTGTGTTATATGGGGCGGAGCTTTTGGGTTTTAATACTCTCACCAATCTAACCATAGCGGAAAATCGGTTCTTTCGGAAGATAACTAATCTTCCGCAAAGCACCCCTGTTCGTCCGCTACTTCATGACCTAGGTAAAAAGGCACTGGCCGATATAGCCAGACTCCGCCCTTTGCTTTACTGGAGGAGAATCTGGTCTACACTGGAATTATCTTCTTATGCTGCTGGCCTTAAAGATCTAATGAGGTCAGATCATCAAAAAAAAATCAAATGGCTGCAGGAAGTTAAATTTACTCTGTTAAGCATAGGCATGGCAACACTATGGGAGAACCCAGAAAGCATTCCATTTCCCTCAAAAACTTTATTGAAGGAAAGATACTGGGGCTGGGTGTGTGACAATATCGTTAGGACTAGTGTCCCCTTAACACTAACAGGGCACTTCCTGGACGTAAAGCCACTACAAAAGCTGGAACCATACTGGGACATAATAACTAAGCCTTACGACAGAAAACTCTATTTTCAATTTAGAATTGGCTCCCTACCAATAAGGACTTTTTCGGCCAAATGGGACAAGTCAATTGATACTTTCTGTCCCACTTGTCTTGTATATCCAGAATCCTTGGCCCACATGTTATTCGCTTGTCCAGCGTATAGAGCCCCACGTCGCATATGGCTGTCTCCAATTTGTCGCTCTTTGGGTACTAGACAAAACTCACAGCATTAAGGCTATTGCGTTCAGACACTAAGGCATCTATTGTTATAGCCTTGGCAAAATGTTTAGGATGGGCATGGTCTATTAGATCTCAGGCAATTTCGGCAACATAGTATTATATACTTGTTTTATGATAATATTATATATTTGTTGTATGAATGTACATTTTGACCACTGTTGTTATTATGTCGCAATTGAATTTGATAATTTTTTAAGTGTTAAGAATGTAAAAGTTAGGCCTGGGTCTAATAGCAATGAATTTTCTTGCAAATGGCCAGTACCTATTAAGGATTATTATACGGTTTTAGATTTGTTTTGATGATTAGAAATGAAGTTGTTCTCAAATTTTAATAGATTTTATTATTTTAAATGGGTACTTTTATGTTTAATATTTATTGGTCATGTATCGGTCTTTGTATTTGTGCTTTGATGACTTAATTGTCGAGTAAAGCTAATTTGACTGGATGGCTTTCCCTACTGTTGTACATACTGGAGTAGGAATAGTAGATTTAATCCCTTCGAAGTCTAATGCTTTCCATAATCTTTATAGTATATTAGTTAATGTGTTATTTGGGGTTTTAAATTTGCAATATTTAATTTATTGTCTAAATTAATTCATAGATTTTTGATATTGAATTGTATATATTTTTATGGATTTATTGTATATATATATATATATTTATATATCGGCTCCCAACTTGTCTCCGCAGGAAACAAGACGACCGCACTCAGCTTTAAGGGGATAATTCAGTTACTTTATTTACAACTAAAAACTCATAAAGGGGGACAGGACGCGTTTCGGCGTTGCGCCTTTTTCCACTTTTTGGCGATATTAGTGTCAACAATATTATTTTTCTGATATTTTTGTAATTATCATTATAAATATAGGGATACAATATTTTGGTAAACTATATTTTTAACACAATATTTGTGTCAAATGATAATATTGTTTACCTCAGTATCATGTCAGTGATCCATTGAGTTTTGCAAAAACAGTTCCTCACTCTAGGCCCAGGCTGCTTCAGGAACACAAACAAAGAAGATGTTCTCACTATGCACTGAGCTTTCAGGCCATCATGTTTCCACTGAAACATGGAGTTCTATATTATCTGAATGCACAGGAAAGGTAGTGAGTGCTTTGCTTCTCCTTCATTGTTATTTAACCCGCTGCTGTTTCTGGCAGATCTGCACAGCATCGAGTGGAGTTTCTGACAAAGGAGAAGCCTCTCGTTTGGCCTCCAAGACCCTTATCCTGTCACTGGGAGAGTTAAGGACAGGGTGGCACATGTTCCTCCTTTTCATGAAGAGTGTGAAAGGCTTGGAAGATGCTCTTGCACTTCTAGGCTGTCAAACCTTTATGCATGTCTGCCCTTACAACATGAGGGTGATTCATTACTAGATAACAATACCCTTTTTTAGCTAGAAATCAAAATAACAAAAATAAGCAAACTGATATATATTTACATTCCAGTGAAAGTGAATGTGACCAAAAAACGAATGCTATTTGGAGGAAGTGTGCTAATAAACATGCATTCACACATTAAATACTAAAGCCTAAACACTCCATGTTTTCACCTTATTATATTGCAGATAACCTGAGAAATTACTGCTTACTGCCTCACTGAATCCATTTTGTAATCACTGTACAGAGGACATCAACTGGTCTCGGACTCCCACACACTATGATGTCATTTTTTACTACCTGCCTGCATGGATTTAAGCTCTTGCACTCTAGATATGGCTGCCTACTTTTGCATTTAAGTTGAAGACATGAAACCCAACAGAGCATGGAAAATACATCATGCAAGTCCTCCAAGAATAATATACTTCCTACTACCTCTACAGATTAAATAATGGGCACTTTGTGTGAAATTATCATATATTGCCATTGAGCGCTTCTAATGACATAATAAACCATTGTAAATGGCACCAGAAAACCGAGATATTACAGATGTTAATTGTTTTCAGTTTTTTCTATTACATATTTATTTTGGTGAGCCTTTCATAAAAAAATGGAAAATTTTAATTGAAAACAGTCTATGAAATAATCGACTATACGTGCCAGTGTTGCAATTGGAATGTTCAGGAGAGAAGCCTGTGTCCTCAATGGGTGTTTCTAAATGCCTTTACTTTTTATTGATCTGTATCAGCTTCGCTGATTTTACAAATGAGTATTTTACCACATTTCCTAATTGAAGTTTTCAAATGGTGCTGCTGCACTGTTCCGAATGGCATGCTTGCTGCTTGCATGATCAGTCAGAGTGATAAAAATAATGAATCAAAGATGGTTGTCAGTCAGTTAAACAATACATATATTTAAGGTTCAGACAAATTTCAAGCCAGTCGCCATATTTTTTATTTCAAACTATTTTTATTGAAATTTTTCTCAGAGAGTGCAGCAAAAGCAGTATATATGCAACCTTTCTCAATGATAACATCCGCCCAGGAATACAACAAGTTCCTAAGAACTACATCTTACCCCCATGTTCAAGCGGATGAGTTTTGAATATATGACACAGTTTCAACTAGACATGTTGCTTTCCAATAATGTGAGCTAATAACCCACTACCCCCCCAAGAGAGTAACATAAAAAAGAAAACTTAATTATCCCTAAAAAAAAGGGAATAAATCTACCTAAGATGTCATGGTGCAAATAAAAAGCGCAGAAAAATGGGTATGAGGTTTGGGTCATCGAGGTCCTCCTTCCGATGGGCAGTGCCGTACTAGTCCCTCCCTACGACAATGGGGGCTTAGATCAGGAACAAGTGGAGGGCCCTAAGCCTTGGATTGCAAGCTGTCAAAGGGAGCCCCTCTGAAAGATAACTGACCAATGGTGACCAAATGTAATCGAAACCTCTCCTGGTGTCCTCAACAATATCAGTCATTCGTTCCAGTGCCAAAGCCCGCCACAATCGTGCATGCCACTGGGTTAGGGATGGGGCCTCTTGTTTCTTCCATGCCGCGGCTACTGACATTTTGGCGGCCCCCAAGCAAAGCCACATCACCGATTGGTCACTCTGTGTCTGTCTCTTCAGGAGTGGATCTCGCACCCCCAGCAACACCTGTTCCATAAAGTTGGGAATGGGGTAGCCTAAGATAAGTTTTATTTGGGACAGGATCTCCTTCCAGAAAGGCATGATGACAGGGCAGTCCCACCAAATATGTCTGAAATCACCTAAGAGCCCACAACCCCTCCAGCACCTGTCGGAGGTTCCCGGGAAAATCGTTTGCAGCTTCTGAGGGTACAAATACCAATCGTACATTATTTTGTAATGTGCCTCCCTCAGATACATGGAACGATTGAATTTCCCTATGTCCCTACTCAAATGTTCCCATTGTTTGTCTTCTAAAGGGGCCTCCAACAAATTAGTCCAAAAGTGCTTAAAGCGCGGCGTCACCCTGGGGCTCGATTCTTGAATAAGAGCATATAAAAAGGAGATGCAGCCCTTGGAAGAGGACCCCGACCCCGCAAACTTTTCGAGGGGAAGCAATTCCCTGATAGCGGCCTGCCGCACCAGGGGCTGCTGCACCCAGTGTTTCAGCTGCAGGTAGTGGTATTCTTCTTTGTCAGATAATGCAAACTGTGTCTTGCATTTCTGGAAAGTGAGGAGTTCTCCTTATCAAACAAATGCGATATCATGAGGCAGCCCCCTCCCTCCGGGCCTCAAAGGGCCCTTCCTGCAAGGCAGGGGGAAACGCAGCATTAAAATGTATAGGCGTGTAGGGGGATGGAAAAGTCGTAAGCTGGAGCTTAGAGGTGAGAGTGTCCCAGACCTTGAGTGTGGTGGAGGTGGGGGTGCTAATATAAGCATTAGGTGGTCTGTCACGCTTTGGTTTCCAGAGGAGGTCCCAGATAGTGCGCCCTGTTATCTGTCTATCTATGTGTAGACAATGCTTCTCCGAGACCCTCAGTGACCACTCCGTGATTACTCGTATCTGAGCTGCTTTATAATAAGATTGAAAGTCCGGTAGCGCCAGTCCCCCTCCTTGCGTGGTCTAATGAGTAGTTTGTATGGAAGTCTGGCCCTCTTTCCCTGCCAAATGAATTTAGTCAGCATGCTTCGCAGTTCTCTAAATAGTCCTCTCTCCACTGGAATAGGAAGCCCCTGGAAAAGATAAAGTAAACGAGGGAGAACATTCATTTTAACGGCATTAATCCTGCCCAGCCATGTGATGTAAGCTGCACTCCAGTTGCCCATATCGATCTTTAGTTGACGCAGGAGGGAGAGAAGTTGGCCTGATATAAGTCCTGCACTCGTGGGGTAAGCTTAACCCCCAAGTAGGTAATTTCCGAGGCGGTGCACTGGAAAGGCGTCGACCCTTCGATCACCCTCCATTCACCTGCGGGTATTGTCAGATTCAAGAGAAAGGATTTTGTCAGGTTGACCTTAAAACCCGCCAGCTTCCCAAACGCCTCCAGTTCCGATTGAATGGCCGGGAGAGAAACCTGGGGCTCCGTCACCGGAAGGAGCACGTCGTCTGCGAACAACGAGATCTTATGAACATCTGTGCCAAAACTCATACCCCTAATCGCCTCGTTGCCCCTGATCCTGTGCGCCAGAGGTTCGATACTCAAAGCGAAGAGAATGGGGGATAAGGGACAGCCCTGTCTCGTCCCTCGCGTTAGGGTAAAAGGGGAGGACGCCACTCCGTTCACAAGGACCCGGGAGCTTGGAGAGTGATAGTTAGCGCGAATCATTCCAATGAAGTCTTCGCTGAAGCCAAATCGTTGGAGCACTTTAAATAAAAAGGACCATTCCACGCGATCAAAGGCTTTCTCCGCGTCTAGCGAGAGAAGCGCTGTGGGAATGTTCTTCTTGCGGGCCTTTTCAATAATATGAATGATGCGCCTCAGGTTATCGTGTGTTTGTCTCCCCTTAATGAACCCAGATTGGTCCGGATCTATGAGAGCGGGTAGAATATTCTCGAGACGTGTAGCTAGGATTTTGGAATAGAGTTTGGCATCCAGGTTTAGAAGAGCGATCGGGCGATAGGAAGAGCATTGGGCTGGGTCCTTGCCAGGTTTGGGGATTACTGCCACTATTGCTTCTCCCATCGAGGAGTGACCTTATTTGAGGAAGCGATGACATTAAATAGTGTAGTCAAGAAGGGGACCAGCTCCGGTGCGAAAGTACGATAGAAGTGTGCTGAGAATCCATCTGGGCCGGGAGCTTTTGGAGTTTAAGGGAGTCAATCGCCTTTTGCACTTCTACTGCTGAAATGGGTTGTGATAGTTCGTCATTGGTGTGCGCCCCTACCCGGGGGAGGTCCAGTGAGTCCAAGTAGCCCGAGGGGTCGATCGACCCTGAGGACTCCGAGGTATAAAGTGCTCTATAGAAATCCTCAAAGGCTCTAGCTTTGCCCTCGTCCTCTCTGTGGGAAATACCTTTTTCGTCCACTATGTGCTTGATGTACTCCCGCTCCTGTTTAGCCCTTAGTTGGCGTGCCAGTAAAGTGCCAACTTTATTCCCACTCTCGTAGCCCTTGGAGTGGAGTCGTAAAATAGACTTTTCAGCTCTGTTAGTGTAAATGGCCTGTAGTTTCCCTTTAAGGGCTGTGACCTTCCTAAGGGTCAGAACTGAAGGTTGGGACTTATGCGTCTGTTCTGCGGATTTAAGGTCATTTTCTAATTGGAGACGCTCCGCACCTTGCTGGGAACGTAGCGTAGTGGCTAGTTCAATGCATTTGCCCCGGATCACAGCCTTAAGGGCATCCCAAGTTGTGGAGTAAGAGGTGTCCTCAGGAGCATTTGTCTCGAGATACCCTTTTATAGTCTTCCGAAGGTCGTCTCTAAGGAGATGATCCCTGCATAGGAAGTGTGGAAAGTACCATCGGGCATGTTTAGGGCGCGGGTTTGGCCAAGTAATCGTCATTTCTACGGGGGCATGGTCCGATAAGCAGATTGGGTGAAACTGAGATTGTAAAACAGACGGTAATAGGGCTTGGCTCAGAAAAATGTAATCGATACGGGAGTACGTTCTGTGGGAATGCGAGAAGAACGAGTAGTCTCTTACTGTGGGATTGGCATCCCTCCATACATCCACCAATCCCAAGCGCTGCATTTGTGAGCGCAGCGCCTTGCCAAACGCCCCCCCTGAAGCCCTTTGTGAATGTGATGTGTCTCTGTCTAAATCCCGGACTAGATTGAAGTCCCCTAAAAGCACTATATCCCCCGGGCAAAAGTTTCCAGAGTCATAAGGAAGGAGAGGATGAAATCCTGTTGACCCGTGTTAGGTGCATAGAGCACCGCAAACGTGCATGGTCGACCCCTAAGATCCCCCTGACCATGAGGAACCTCCCGTTTCTGTCCGTTTTAGTGTCCTGAGCTTGGAAAGGGACCCCTGCATGAAACATCAGTGCCACCCCATTTTGTTTCGCGGAATGTGAGGATCTAAATATGTGGGGATAAGCCTTGTGACGCAGTCTCTGAGCATCTGGTTTTTTAAGATGTGTTTCCTGAAGAGCTATTATGTGAGCATTGTGGTCAAGCATGTACTTCCAGAATCGCTGGCGCTTATTGGGGGAATTCAACCCCCGTGCATTCCAAGATACCACCCTAACTGCCATGAGTACATAGGAAAGGATGTTGCCGTAGTGATGGGGGACCCCTTCTACTCGCCCCTCTGGATCTCCTTCCCCCTTACCCCTCCCGAAACCAATAAAAATAATAGCACCATGACATCGAACTAAAATAAAAAACCACAACAAACATATGGGATGAGTGTGTGGAATCCCCTCCTAGAGGGGAAGTCCATAACTAAGAAACACTCTAGGAACATTACTATTTCCCGTCTCCCAGCCCTTGCCTTAGCAGAAGAAAAAAAAAGAAGGCTTTCATTGCATGAGGAAACTGCTCCCCCCCCCAAAATCTAGAAGCCGTTAATAGAGACCTTTAAACTGGTCAGTGAGTAGCCTCAACATTGTCCCGAGTATACATCTCCTGCATGTTTTGCCGGACAGGTTCCGTCTTGCACAGCCCAACCCCCTGAGGTCTCCCCCCTCCGTGTATTTGGAAGTCCCCCCCCAGCCTGAGCTCTCAATGACAGTTAGCTCACGTGTCGACTGTGGTGGGCACCGGGAGTAACTGCGCTCTAGACATCGGGGCAGCCAATCCGCAGTAAAACGTGGAAGATGCAAGTCCTCCGCTCCATCCAAATCTCCAGGACTCCCACCTGACCCACTCCTGGGCGCAAGAGGGGGGTGAGTGGAGACCGTCGTCACTCCCTCCGTACCAGTGGGTGGAGATCTCCCTTCTCCCTTAAAGCTGTGCCCTCAGACTGGAGGTTTGGTATTTTTCCTGCCCATTCTGCGCCATTGTCCTCCATGTCGCCGATCCGTACTGCTTTCCCCCTCCTGGTCCGAAGAGGCTTTGGAGAGTTCCAAGCCCAGCAAGGTCGCCGCCTCCGCTAGCTCCACGCAATGGTGCTGTTTGTTTTGCCATAGGAAGGCGATCCCAAAGGGGTATGTCCACCGGTACCTGACGTTTTTCTCTCGTAGATGTTCGGTAACTGGTCGGAACTGCTGACGGCGTATGAGAGTGGCCTGGGCCACATCTTGATATAGGGTGCACGTGTTGTTTTGAAAGGTAAGTGAATCGGTGGCCCTAGCTTTTTGCATTACTAGTTCTTTTATTTTAAATGAGCTGAACTTCGCCAGGACATCTCATGGGCGACGATTCTCCCCTGGTAGGCGCGGACCCACTCTATGCACTCTCTCCAGTCGGACCTCCGGGCCCTCTTCTCCAAGAGCAGAGGAAAAAAGACCCACCATGAACGCCTCCAAGTCTGGCCCCTCGCAGTCTTCCTCCAGGCCTCGGACTCTTATGTTTTCACGGCGTGAGCGATTTTCCAAGTCTTCGCATTTGAGTAGTGAGTCGCGTAGTTGCCTATGTAGATCGGCCGTGCTTTCTTCCAGAGCTTTAACCTTGCCCGCTGTCTCCTGTTGCTGCGCTTCCAAATCGAGTGTACGTGCTCCCACGGAGTCTACATCTGCCTGGACCGACTCTAGTTTCTCGCAAACCTCCACGCGGAAGGTTTCGAAGGAGGCTTCCATGTCCGCCTTAATGTCCGCCCGCAGCTCTGTGCGGAGCTCTTGTTTGAAATCTCGCAGGGAAGACAAGAGGTCTTCTCGAGTCAGTGCCATGGTCACTCCCTCCTCCGTAGTCCCCTTACCAGCCGTCGTGAAGTAGTTGGAGACCCTATTGTTGAGGTTCCGCTTGGGTGGCATAGGGGCCCTCCGCCCGGCCAGCCGTCGGCCGCCCCTCGCGTATTTGGAATCTGCGCCGCTCCGATGGCCACACTCAGGGACTCCCTCGACCACTTCTCTGTTCACGACTTCACTCTACTCCTCTTCTCCAGGTAGCCCTCAAGAGTCAGCAGGTTCATTAGAGGATGTCACCCACTCGCCTCCTTAGCACCCTCTATTCGCTTTCTACCCTCGCCTCCAGCCCTCTCGCATTGAGCATATATCCGCAAGGTAGGGCCTCTTGGCGGCCATGTTAGGGTCAGGCGCTCCTCTTCCAGGTAGTCTCTGCGCAGATCAAAGGACCCCCTCCTATGTCTACCTTCGCCGTGGATTCATCCTGAAGGAGGGGGGTCGCAGCTCTGCCATAGGGACCCCTGGGACCTCGTCAGCACCCCAAGGGGGTGAACTCCTCTGGTGGGTCGGTCCTGTCGTCTCCAGCACCGTTCAGTGTGTCCCTATTAATTGAGGTAGGACAGCGCATTCATGCTCGCGGTGAACCCTCTCCGCCGAGCCTCCGAGGGCGGCCGCCCGCGCGCTGCTCATCGCGGCTGTCCGCCATCTCAGGAAGCTCCGCGTCAGGCCCAAGGCGGTCTCGCATATCACCGGGAATGACCGCGGGGTCAAGAGATGCGTCTGCGCTCCCCTGCGGGCGCCGATGACAGGGCTTACCCGGGGGCATCTACTGCTGTGCGCTGCGGGCTTCCTTCAGCTCTGTGCGGCGGCCTTTTGAGCCCGGACCTCCGCCATTTGCTTTTGGCGCTGCTGCGCCGTTTGACGCTCCTCGGGACTCGCCTGGGCTCTCACCAGGTCTCCCAAACCCCGTAGTCCGGGTCGTGACGGTCTGCGCTGCTACGGCATCCAGGAGCAGTGTTCGTCAAGCCGGTGCGATGCCTTCATGCCTCACTTTCGGTAGGGCCTGGGACGGAGCCGATCGAGATCACGTCCGATCGGCCATGTTGGTTAGCCACGCCCCCGCCATATTTTTTAAAGCCAGCTCAATATTTACTTTGTTTTTCACAAACTGCAAGGCAGGACTTTGTCTCTTTTATATCTGAGAATTAAGATAGCAGGTTGCCAAGCATATCAAGGATGAAGCAACAGGCACTGTGGCCTTGTAGCCCAGCGGTGAATGTATCATCAGGTCAAAGGTTTCAATAGCGGAGAGAGCTGAGGCTCTGCCATCGGAAACCTTAAGGGTTCCCTGACTCTGAATGCAGAGGGGAAACAGCAGGTTTGGTGGGAAGGACCATCTTCATTATAAGGCAGTGCTCCCATTCTTGCAAACTCTTAATGAGGGCCTTAATCCTCAATGACCGTGCATGCTCTGCAGCTTGGTTGTATGAACATTTGTATCATCATGAGTTCATGCATATGTATGTTTTTTATTTTAGTACGTTTTCTGTTTGACTTTGCTTCACCTATTCTTGTATTCCAGCCATTAGCCCCCTTTGGGGATGTGTGCAGACATGACGTCATACTTTTGTTGTCAGGTGGTCTTGGCTTGACGCTGTGTGGCTGACTTGACAAGGCTGTTGGGTGTTGCTTATTGTTTGTCTTGTTCTTCTTTTTTGGTGTTAAATGGCCTGTTCCCAATTCTGCAATTTTCTTGAAAGCAAACAATTCTACCCAAAAGGTTCTGATTGGTTGACATGACAAGGCTGTTGGATGTTGTCTATTGTTTGATTTGTTTTATTGTTCTCTGTTCCACTGTTTCTTCTTTACATCCTGTGGACATGTGATTTCAGTCTTGGGTTCAATAACAACAGGTAGAGAGACATCCCTATTGCCAGCATTTTTCATTCATTGGTTAAAGTGTGGCTTGTGGTCCTCCCTCTTGGGCAGAGATCGATAGCTTCCAACTGCCTCTGCCTTTCTGGGTTAACATGTATCTCACGACCTCTGGATGAAACATTGGCATACTATAAAAAAAATAAACTTCCTCTCCAATGATCATCATTGAATGATTGATATAGCATGTCAATGGTCAAGTCATTTATATTTATAGAGAAGAAACATTCCGTATTTGGCCAGAACTATAAAACTCCAGCCGTTACGTGACAAGAAAATAATTTGCCCTAGAGAAAGTAATATTCTACAGCTCTTTTCATATAATTATTTCTTGCTTTGTACAACTCAAGGTGATGTGCTCCTGCGGCAGCCAGACAGTTGTGTTTATCCTTGATGAAAAGTACTTTTTGATCCTACTACTAGGCTCTCCATATACTGGCAGACTGTAGTACTCACACAACACATCTGTTTTTAAATGTTTTTTTAAGAAATAATTTGGTTCTCAACTCTTCATTATGACCTTCTGGGCAGTTTTTCAATAAAACCTTTTTATTCTAGTAGCTCTGTGAAGCCTGAGAATTTGGATTCTATATGCCATCATTCATGTGGGAGTCAGGTGAGGTGTGCAGCCCTTTGCCAGGTATGGCATACAACTCTTTTTTGTTGCTCAAAAGTAGTGCTTGGTGAATATTTATTGCTGTAGGCCACAGTGTGCCTGTTTTTTTTTTTTTTAATGCAGATTTATATAGCGAGAACTTGACCCGAAGGTATTGGAGCGCTTTACATGAGCACCGGTTACGTTACACAAGGACTCATTCAGGCACGGGGAGATTAAGTGATTTGCCCAGAATCACATGATGTGGACGCGACCCCGAGGCTCAAACCTTGGTTTCCAGCACCAAAGTCGGCAATATAGCTGACGGACCACATCCTCTCCCCTGTTTAAGGAAATTTAAATACTCCTCATTTGTCTTTGTCTGAAAGAAAAAATTAAGTAACAAGTTGACTCACAGGTAGTCAGCAAAAAACGTGATGACCAATTTCCATTTATTTCAAAATATGTTTTATTGAAATTTTTCTCAGACAGTGCGACAAAAGCATTACATAGGCAACATTCGTCGTAAATACATTTCGCCCAGATATACAGGTCGCTCTTGAAGGTCACAGTTTTCCCACAAGGTCCGTGGCGAATGAACGTTGATATATGACACTGCATCATCGTAACATGTTGCTTTCATACCCCTGTTTCTGAATGACAATCTACCCTCCCTTGAGAGGAACATAGAAAGGAAACTTATTTGTGCCTAATAGAAAAAAAGAACATAACTGTGATGTCATGGTGCAAATTAGAGAGAAAAAAAAAAGGGAGAAAGTGAGCGCGAGGAGAGGGTTACCGGGCCTCTACACAGGTGTTCAACGCACCAATCAGAGATCCCGTCAATTTGGAGTAATTAGATAAGGAACAAATTGAGGGCCCTGAGCCTCGGGTTGCAAGCCGTCAAAGGAAGCCCCTCCGATAAGTAGCTGACCAGCGGAGACCAAATGTAATCAAAACTTTTCCTGGTGTCTTCAATTATATCAGTCATGCGCTCCAGTGCTAAAACCCTCCACAGTCTTGCATGCCATTGGGTTAAGGATGGGGCCTCGTGTTTTTTCCAGGCAGCGGCAACTGCCATTTTGGCGGCCCCCAAACAAAGCCACATCACTGATTTGTCCCCCTGTGTCTGTCGTTTCAAATTTGGATCTCGGACCACCAGCAGAACTTGTTCCATGGAGCTGGGAATGGGATAGCCTACGATAAGCTTGATTTGGGACAAAATTTCCTTCCAGAAAGGTTTAATGGTGGGACAGTCCCACCATATATGCCTGAAATCGCCTAACATCCCACACCCCCTCCAGCACCTATCCGACGAGCTAGGGAAAATCGTATGGAGTTTCTGAGGGTACAGGTACCAATCATACATGATTTTATAGTGTGCTTCCCTGAGATACATTGAGCGGTTGAATTTCACTATGTCCCTGCCTAAGTGTTCCCATTGCTTATCTTCCAAAGGAGCATCTACAAGAGCGTCCCAAAAGCGTTTGAAACGTGGCGTCGATCTGGGACTCAACGATTGTATGAGAGCATACAGATAGGAGATACATCCCTTGGAAGAGACCCAGACTGAGCAAAATTCTCTATAGGGAGCAACTCCCTGGTGGCGGTCAGCCGCACCAAGGGCTGCAGCACCCAGTGTTTCAGCTGCAAGTAGTGGTATTCTTCTTTGGCGGGCGATGCAAATTGCTTCTTGCATTCCTGAAAAGTGAGGAATTCTCCTTTGTCAAATAAGTGAGAGATCATGTGGCAACCTCCCTCCCTCCAGGCCTCAAAGGGACCATCTATTAATGCGGGGGGGAATGCAGCGTTAAAATGTATAGGCGTGTGAGGGGAGGGGAAGGTCGTAAGATGCAGTCTGTTAGTGAGGATATCCCAAACCTTGAGTGTGGTGGATGTGGGAGTGCTAATGTAGGCGTTGAGTGGTCTGTCTTGCTTTGGCTTCCAGAGAAGATCCCAGATGGTGCGCCCTGTTATCTGTCTGTCTATATGAAGCCAATGCTTTCTCCGAAGCCCGCAGCGACCATTCCGTGATTACCCGCATTTGTGCCGCTCGGTAATAGGACTGAAAGTCCGGTAAAGCCAGGCCTCCTTCTTTGCGAGGTCTAATAAGCAAATTATAGGGAAGTCGTGCCCGTTTCCCCTGCCAAATAAATTTGGTTAGCATATGCCGCAGTTCCTTAAATAGACCTCCCTCCACTGGGATAGGCAGACCCTGGAAAAGATAAAGTAAGTGAGGGAGAACATTCATCTTAATGGCATTAATCCTGCCCAACCAGGTGATGTAAGCCACACTCCATTTACCCAAGTCTGACTTTAGTTGTCTCAGAAGGGGGGGGAAGTTAGCTTTGTACAGATCCCGTACTCGAGGGGTAAGCTTGACCCCTAAGTAAGTGATCTCCTTACTAGTACAGCAAAAAGGTGACCCTTCTTCAACCCTGCGCCATTCGTCTTTTGGTACTGTTAGATTCAGTAGGAAGGATTTGGTCAGGTTGATCTTGAATCCCGCCACCCGTTCAAACGACTCCAGCGTTGCGTGGATAGCCGGGAGAGACACAATAGGGTCTGATACTGGGAGAAGCACGTCATCGGCAAATAACGATATCGTATGATCGTCTGTGCCAAAACGTATTCCTTGGATCTCTTGGTTCCTTCTGATCCTGTGGGCCAAGGGTTCTATGCTCAAGGCGAAAAGGAGGGGGGATAAGGGGCAGCCCTGCCTCGTCCCGCGAGCTAGGCGGAAGGGGGAAGAAGCAACTCCGTTAACAAGGACCCGAGAGCTGGGAGAGTGATAGTTAGCGCGAATCATCCCAATAAAGGTTTCGTTGAAGCCAAAGCGCTGGAGCACATTAAATAGAAA
The DNA here is from genome assembly GCA_963921515.1 of Calotriton arnoldi. NCBI lineage: Eukaryota > Metazoa > Chordata > Amphibia > Caudata > Salamandridae > Calotriton > Calotriton arnoldi. The sequence goes on along the minus strand of CAWUFW010001284.1, from coordinate 2,639,285 downwards.
AGACCATTCCACGCGGTCAAAAGCTTTCTCTGCGTCTAGCGAGAGAAGTGCTGTTGGGATGTTTTTCTTGTGAGCCTTTTCAATGATATGGATGATACGCCGCAAATTATCGTGGGTTTGTCGTCCCTTAAAAAATCCGGACTGATCCGGATCTATGAGACCAGGGAGAATTGTTTTGAGACGAGTGGCCAGGATTTTAGAGTACATTTTTGCATCTAGGTTTAGAAGAGCGATCGGGCGATAAGACGAGCAGGCTGAGGGATCCTTACCCGGTTTGGGAAGCACTGCCACAATTGCTTCACCCATGGAAGGAGTGACTTGTTGCGTGGAAGCGATGATATTAAATAATGTAGTTAAGTAGGGAACGAGCTCCGGCGCAAAAGTACGATAGAAGTGGGCTGAGAAGCCATCCGGCGCTGGAGCTTTCTGGAGTTTAAGGGAGTCGATCGCCTTCTGTACTTCTTCAGCTGTTATGGGTTTTGCCAACTCTTCATTGGAGCTAGCCCCAACCTGAGGGAGGTCTAGGGGATCCAAATACCCCGACGGGTCGTGCGTCCCTGGAAGCTCTGAGGTATAAAGAGTTCTATAGAAATTCTCAAAGGCCCCTGCCTTCCCCTCCTCTGACCTGTGAGAAACGCCCTCCTCGTCAACTATTAGTTTGATATACTCTCTTTCCTGTTTGGCCCTTAGTTGGCGCGCCAATAAGGATCCCACTTTATTCCCGCCCTCATAACCCCTGGATTTTAAGCGTAAGATGGTTTTCTCTGCTCTGTTGGTGTAGATAGCCTGTAATTTTCCCTTTAGGGCTGTGACTTTCCGTAGGGCCGGAGTCGAGGGGTTGGCCTTATGGGTCTGTTCTGCCGTTGTTAGTTCTCGTTCTAATTGGAGGCGATCTTCGCATTGTTGAGCACGTAAAGCAGTGGCCAGTTCAATGCACTTGCCTCGGACTACTGACTTAAGGGCGTCCCAGGTAGTTGCATGGGAAGTAGCCTCAGGCTCATTTAGCTCGAGAAATTCTCTAATGGTCCTTCTTAGGTCGTCGCGGAGAAGTCTATCCCTGCAAAGGAAGTTGGGGAAATACCATCAAGCATGTTTCGGGCGCGAAGTGATCGTCATCTCTAGGGGGGCGTGGTCCAATAGGCAAATCGGGTGAAATTGAGCTTGCAGTATAGATGGGAGCAAGGATTGGCTCATAAAGATGTGATCGATACGGGAATACGTCCTGTGGGAATGAGAGAAGAACGAGTAATCTCGCGTCGTGGGATTAGCATCCCTCCAGACATCTACTAACCCCATTAGCTGAAGCTGTGAGCGCAGCGCCTTTCCAAACACCCCTCCTGGAGCCCTGTGTGAGTGTGTCATGTCCATGTCTAGATCCCAGACTAGATTAAAGTCCCCTATGAGAATTATGTCCCCCTGAGCAAAGTTCTCCAGAGTCATAAGGAAGGAGAGAATGAAATCTTCTTGACTTGTGTTAAGGGCATAAAGAACTGCGAACGCACACTGGCGGCCTCTCAGGTCCCCTTTAACCATTAGAAACCTCCCGCTTTTGTCTGTTTTAGTGTCCTGAACCTGAAAAGGGACCCCTGAGTGAAACAACAATGCCACCCCGTTTTGTTTCAAGGAATGTGAAGATCGAAATATGAGGGGAAAAGCTTTGTGGCGTAGCCGGTGCTCATCAGACTTTTTGAGGTGCGTCTCCTGGAGAGCTGCTATTTGGACATTGTGATCTAGCATGTACTTCCAGAAGCGCTGGCGCTTGTTAGGGGAATTCAGCCCCCGAGCGTTCCATGTTAGCGTTCTAACCGCCATTTGTACCTAGAAGGGAATGTCGCCCTTTTGGCGACGGGCTCCGCTTAAAAATCCCATTTGTGACCCCCCCCTCCCTCTCCGCCCACCAACAATATAAAAAATAAAAGCACCATGACATCTAACTGAATTAAAAAACCCGAACAAATACTTAAGATGAGTGTGTGGAATCCCCCTCCTAGAGGGGAATCCCAGTACCAAAATACACTCGAGGAACATTACCATTTCCATTCCCCCAGCCCTTATCTTAGCAAAGATCAAGGCAAACGTTGCATAAAAAACTTTTTTCTCCCCCAACTGAATAACAAGTAACATTGGAATTTAGGCCTTTGCCGAGGATAATCTTAGCAAAATACCCCCAGCTATAACTCAAATGGTTAGGAGTGTGCAAGTCCTCGGACTCCAACCTCCTCCACCCTGAACCCCCTTACCACCTTGTGGATAATTCTGTCCCCCTGACCTGTCACCGCAGATACAGTGTTCTCTCGTGATGCTCTTGCCAAGCCCTGAGAATAAAGCAACAAGTAGCGCCTGGGCTCCCCAGCCCCCTCCAAGTATGGAAGATGCAAGTCCTCTGCCCCATCCAACTCTCCAAATCTTCGGCATGATGTACCCTTGGGGGGATAGGAGGGGAAAGGGGGCATAACTCCGTCAAACTTGCAGCGGGATCAGTCAGAGGTACTTCCGGGCGAATGCACTTCTAACAATGCAAAGTGAAGGGCCCCTGGGGCCCCCCGATCAAAGGCCTCAGTCCGATGATTTCGTGTTTCTCCTGCCCATTTTCCGCCATTGTCCTCCATTGCGTCGTTCTGGTTGACCCTTCCCGACCGTGTCCGACGAGGTAGTGGAGAGTTCCAAGCCTAGCAGATCTGCCGCCTCCGATAGTTCCACACAGTGGTGCTGCTTGTTGTGCCACTGGAAAGCAAACCCAAAGGGGTATGTCCATCTGTACCTGACTTTCTTCTCTCGCAAATGTTCAGTGATTGGGCGGAACTGTTGGCCTCGCAGGAGAGTGGCCTGAGCTACGTCTTGATATAGCGTGCAAGTCGCATTTTGGAAGGTGAGCGTGTCGGTAGCCCTTGCCCTCTGCAGGACCATTTCTTTGACCTTGAATGAACTGAACTTTGCCAGGACATCTCTTGGGCGCTGATTCTCCCCCAGCACGCGTGGACCCACTCTATGCGCTCTTTCCAACCGGACTTCAGGGCCGTTTTCCCCTAAGACTGAGGAGAAGAGGCCCACCATGAATGCCTCCAGATCCGGGCCCTCACAGTCCTCCATCAGGCCTCGGACCCTTACATTGTCGCGGCGAGAGCGGTTTTCCAAATCTTCGCACTTGAGTAGTGAATCTCGTAGTTGGCCACGCAATTCGGCGGTTCCTTCTTCCAGGGACTTAATCTTGTCAGACACCTCCTGTTGCTTCGCTTCCAGATCGAGGGTACGCGTACCCACTGAGTCGACATCTGCTTGAACCGCTACCAGTTTCTCTCGTACTTCAGCGCGGAAAGTTTCAAAGGAGGCCTCCATATCTGCTTTGATGTCCGTTCTTAGCTCTGTTCGCAGCTCCTGTTTGAACTTGCGAAGGGAAGACATGAGGTCGTCTCGGGTCAGCGCCATATTTGCTGGTCTTGGCGTCGTGTCTTCTTCTGTCGCCCCTGCTCTGGCCGACGTGAAGTAGTTGGAGACCTTGTTATTGGGGGTCTTTTTGGGTGGCATAGGGGGACCCTCCACTCGGGCAGCGCCCGGCCGCCCCTTCAGGTAATTGGAACCAGGGATCAGCAGCTAACCACTGTTGGGGCCCCCCCCACTGACCCAGCTGCTCCTGGGACCCCACTCCACCTCTCCTCCAGGCGCTTGACCTGGCCAGTCCGTCCCGGGCGCCCTCCCGGATGACGAGCGAGGGGCAGCAGCTTCAGCCGGACACCCAAATGGTGCCGTCCAATAATCGCTCCGGCGCTCTCTGGTGGCCTCCCCAGCGGTTCCAGCTCCCTTCGGCTCAAGCGCCTCGTGGCATCTGCAGATCGGCAAGGGATGCCATGGCAGCCATGTTAGGGTCAGGCAACGCTCCTCGGCGCTCAATCGAGTGGGCCTCTGACCCTTCCGCCTCCCCCCCGTCTCACCACGGCGATTTACCTGTCTTTGGCCGAACCAGGGGGGAGGGATGTGCTCAGCTCCTCCAGAACCACCCACGGATCTTTCGCCCAGTATTGGAGTGTGTGGCTTGCAAAGAGGGGCCAATGTCAGCAATCAACCTTTCATCCACCGTCCGAGCAGGAGATAAGCTCAGAGCAGGAGGGGCGTTTTTCTCCGATGAAGGGAGGCCGCCAGGATCAAGGCCCCACTCTCCTGCGGATCGCAGCCCCAACACACCGGCAGCCCGCCATTTTGAGTGGCGCCGCGTCCGGACCGGAACAGTCCCGTTTCGCCCTTCGTCTGTCTCCGACAGCGGCAGGGGGGCCCATGCAACGATGCGTGCTCCCCTGTGTGTGCTCTCGCCAAAGACCCCGGGGCACTTTCGTTGAATGGGGGTGCAAGGACTCAATACCTCCACGCTCTGGAAGCCGGCACCCGGGTGGCCGCCATTTTCTAACCTGCGCCGCCGCGCCGGTCTCCTCTCACCGGAGCCTCTCCTGTCCACACTCTGGGATTTCTTGCGCGACGGAGCGTCTCCCCGTCGTCAGCGCCACCTCGGCATCGCTGGGCAGTGTTTTGGAGGCCGGTAAGACGCCTTATTTCATGTGTTTCAGCAGGGCCTGGGAAGGAGCCGATCGGATTCATGTCCGATCGGCCATGTTGGTTGGCCACGCCCCCCCAATTTCCATTTAATCCCTATTTGTCTTTCACAATTTTTGTGGTTGGGTTAGATTTAATCACATGCATTATTTCTCTTCACTTCTGCAGCTCGTTCTCACTGTTATGAGGTCCTAATATATTTTTAGAACAACCTAATCCAGTTGGATGCACTTTTCCGTGCCACTAAAATGCATCTATTCCATGAACGTGTTGTGGAAAATGGTCAAAATGGTATGGTGAGATTAATTTAGGCACGAAACATAGATTAGTGCATATATAGCTGCTCATGTAATAGAAGAACCCTAAGTTATAACACTGAGTTATAACGCTAGCACTCCCAATCAATTGTATAATTCTACCTGTCAAAACTGGAATCAATCAATCAATCAATCATGTCACTTATAAAGCGCACTACATACCCGCGAGGGTCTCAAGGCGCTGGGGGAAGAGGGGGGTGCTGCTGCTACTGATCGAAGAGCCAGGTCTTGAGGAGTCTTCTGAAGGCCAGTAGGTCTTGGGTCTGTCGGAGGTTGGTGGGGAGGGTGTTCCAGGTCTTGGCGGCGAGGTGGGAGAAGGATCTGCCGCTGGCGGTCGTTTTCCGGATGCGGGGGACTGTGGCGAGGGCGAGGCTGGTCGAGCGGAGCTGGCGGGTGGGGGTGTAGAAGCTGAGTCGTCTGTTGAGGTAGGCTGGTCCGGAGTTGTGGAGTGCTTTGTGTGCGTGGGTGAGGAGCTTGAAGGTTATCCTCTTGTTGACAGGGAGCCAGTGGAAGTATTTAGGAATAATTTAACGTGATTTGATTCAATTCAAAACTTTATTCAGCATGCAAAAAACAGCGATAAAAGTGTATACAGAGTATCATTGATAAATATACAACATAAAAAAACAAGTAAACTAAGACCATGTAATTAAGAAACAGCCCCACCACCTCCTTTTGTTCACGTCTAACACGCTATACTTTTCCTGAGGTGTATTGCTCCCCTTATAAAATGTGCAACATTAAAACATACAGAGGGGTCTTCAAGTGCAAACAGGTAGCTTAGTGCAATTTTGTATTCTCTAATATTCTGTGCAAGGAAAATTGGTTCAAGATAATATCTCCTAAGATTCTTATAAAAATCATAAAATAACATAAAGTGCTTTGCTTAGACCGCCATCACATGGATAAGGTGTCATATCCGGTTGGCGTACCTTTATTTCAGGGAAGGGCAATCGGTGCTGAATGATATTCACACAAGACAGGTAATATTGACAACCATCCTGTAAGTTGATCGATATATAAAAGGCAACAGTTGGCTTCCTCAGCTCCTCACACATTCTGCGATCATGCCTATATTTGAAAAAGGATGCCATCATAAACCTCTTGTGAAGAGCTAAAACTGTAACTGTATATTGCAATGCAGATATAATAAATAGAGTACTATAAGGTGCATGTATATAAGAAAGCCAAGGGATATTAGAAAAATGGTCCAGAGCAAGACAGTCTGAGATGACCGATTCTGTAAAACCTGTTTCATCTTTAGATAAGATGGAAAACCAGAGTAACAAAGGTTTCAGTAAAAGCAGGTCTGCAGATTTGCAAACCGACCTCCTTATGAACAATCAGGGATGAATTTGAGGCTGGTAAGCATGGCAAAGACTTTAAAAAGGCATTCTTCTCTACCTGAAGGGAGTTACTAGAGGTATAACCCCACAGCCCCCCTGAATGCGGCAGTGGACAGCCCTCTTGCCTTATAAATGTCAACCATTTCCTTAACTGGTCGGCTACCCAACTTTTGAGAGAACCTGAAAGTCCCATTGCCGTTTCTGTTAAATCTTTGTTCAAACGTTTGAAACCTGTTGAGTCCATGTGCTGTTGCTCGAAAAAAGAATTCCTAGAAAACAAAAAGAGTTTACTCTTGCTATTGATGAGTTCCCCCAACAAATGATCTACACTTCTGCACCTTCTTCCCACAGACCATTGTTTAAGTTTTGGATTTATTAATCACCAATATTTTAGATTCCATGAAGGCCCCAAATGCATTCATCAGAATCTGCAGACCGATGGGTGTATTAGATAGTAAATCAGCGCCATAGGTATTTACCGACACGGGGCTTGGATGGCCGGCGACGCTGGGTGCATCGGCCTGCAGAGCCTGAAGAGCACCATCAACCCCATTAATAAAGGGCGAAAACAAAAAAAGTTCCAATACACAGCCCTGCCTAATTCCCCTCTTTACTCTAAAAGAGGGGGAAGATTCCCTGTTGGGGCTATACCGCACCTTAGATGATAGGTTTCCATACAAACGTGGAAGAAAGCAAATAATCCCCTCTGGGGCGCCAGGGGAGATCAAGGTTGACCATAGAATTGAGTAGTCAATCGGGTCAAAAGCACTGCTTAAATCAACAAAACAAAGATAAAGAGATCCTGTCTTGGCCCTGGTATACTTTCCAATCAACAGCTCTAAATTCTCACATTGCTCGACTATCCTCAAGCCTCTCCTAAATCCAAACTGTATGCCTGACAGAATAGAGTTATTCAGTGTCCATTCCTCAAGTCTCCTCAGTAGTATATTACTCATCAATTTCACTGATAAATCTAGGAACATAGCATTTGAGGTCTGATTTGCTTCTCTTCATAAAAATTGGTACTATAGTAGAAACAGCCCAGGAGGAAGGGATCATGCGCTCGTCAGCCGCTTTTAGCACCTGTGTCCAGATGGGGCCCCATAAATCTCTCACTGCTTTAAACACGTCAACTGGTATCCCATCGGGCCTGGTGATTTCCCTCCTGCGCTTTGTTCTAGGAAAAGAAGAGCCTCCTCAAGGGTAATACCCAATGGAAGATAGTTCCTGGATAAGTCCCCCTCGCCCACAACTGGCCAAATAACCTCCTGGTTTGAGTAAAAAATTTCCAAGAATTGTGCCACCCATGATGCATGAACTGAATGAATGAATTGAATGAACTGAATGAATTGAACTCTGAGATAAGATCACTTAAAAAAAGAGGAATTAACCGTACTCCGGAACAACTTGGTGCCTTTCGTCTCAGCAGCCTGAAGCAATTTGGCCAGGCCTCTTCCTGTAACATCTTCTTCCTGGCTACTAGTACCTGGTTAAAGTTTTTATGGAGAAGCTTGATAACTGTATGGACCCTAAGAGAACTGTATAAGAGTGATTTCAGATGCTTTGAAGCCTGGATAAACATGTGATCAAACCACTCACGGTTTCTAGTTTTGACGGGTTTTGAGGGTCGCGTAAGTAGTGTGCTTAGTTTCCAGATGATCTGATCAAAGGTGGGCAATAGCTTTTCAAGATCTACCAACGTCCCCAAGCAGAGTTCAGCTGAGTTCCTACTAACTATTTGGTATAGTACACTACTAGGATCTATTGCTACCCATTTCATACAAACCCCAATAGGCCTGACTGGGGCAATATTAGCTACACATACAAATTCTTTGGCACGTTTAACCCAGAAAAGCATTGACAAAGCTAGTGGGATGTGATCACTTATTGCAGTTGGGATAACTAGAGGGGTACAGACCAAATCACTTACAGAGAAGGAGATCAGGACGAGGCCAATAATAATGAGGGCGTCTCTACGAATAAGAGGGAATCTGCTCTCCATTATTTGTGCATCTACATTCTAAAAGGAGGAGGTCATTTAAAAATTAGGGATTTCAATGCATTCCCATAATTGTTATGGGGGAAATGTGAGCTACCTACCCCATCTGCATTGGAAATCCCGCATATTGGTTTGCTGGGAGGGGGAATGCCTGGATATTAAAATCGGCTGCCCATAACATTGCAAAGTTAGAATGGATTGGGCGCAGGAAAGCTTCCAACCCTACATCAAGGGCATATACCACCATACTGCAGGAGGCATCAAATACATTATTATAATAATTTGAATACCACTAAATCGGGACCAACCTTAAATGACAGCCAAAAAAACTGGGAAGGGTAGAGGCAAGCCTTCTAGTGATAACGGGGACATTATTTGATATTAAAATCTGTAAACCCCCTCCCCTTTGGCACGCCATGCTGGAGATGGTATGGCATCCAGGAAAGGGGAAGAGAAACCCTCAACGTGAATTGGATCCACACGCCAAGTTTCCCGGAGGCAAATAACATCGGAGACAGAAGTAATCTGGGGAGTCCAACTTATTTTGAAGCCCTCAGAAATTCCAAGTACCAAATTGGTATGCACCTTCATGGACCTGTCGGATGGCTCTAGAAGGTGGCTCAGTGGGAACACAGGTACTTGGAAAAACATATAGAGTCGGCTGATGAACATTAGCGATGGCGGGACCCACAGGCTCAGTTGTACATGATGGGACAGGATATGTCGGTCCTATGATCTGGTCCGTCAGATTGTCCACACAGCTGTCCACAATACAGGGAAAAGAAGGTTCCTCCCTAGGGTAGAATCAATCATTGTCCTATAGGGAACTCAGAACTTGAAACCTGTTCGACAAGGCTATAGAAGGGTTGTAAGGTAAATTGCGTACAGTCAATGGTTGATTGTGTGATTTGCCAAGGGGCAGCTGTGGGGCATGACGCAAAAGGCGATAAAAGAAGCCCAGTGGGAGTAATGCAATGTTAACAGCAAATCGAGTAATTGGCACCGACCTTGACAAAGACTTTCCTGCAAATCTTGATTGCTTAAAATGAATGATGATGCAATCCCGCTTGAAAACTTTCCTTAACGGGATATCCATCCCACTCATCTAGTCAATAGGATTTGATCAGCCAATCAAGTTGGAATATATCTTTGCAATGGGGCCAAATGATTACTTTATTCTTTAACAAGACCGAGGTTTCGTTTATGCCAGGAGTCAACCAATACTGCCACATTGGACAGCAAACCGGTAGCAGATTGATGGTTACTGGATCAGAAAGATCCTCAGTGCAGTTCCTGTTCTCATTCCCCACAGAGCTACCAAGAGGTGGAATAGGAGTCTGATTCAAAGGGATAGGTAACTGGGGCTGATGCGTGCTGGCCATAGACAGTACCTTAACGGGCGGGAAAGAACATTCCATAGTGTTCTGATTAAAGACATGGTGTGCATGACTAGAGTGAGGTAGCACAGGGGCACTACTGAATATGTTGCTATTGGTGACATCACTCAAAAGGGGGCATGGGCCACTAACAAGAATAAGAGCAGCAAATTGCACAGATCCAGGCACGGGCACAGGCTGGAATGGATGTGCACCTGGGTCATCAGAACACAAGTTCCTTATACTTCGCAAGAGTTCTTCGATCACTTCCAGACATTTAGTGATAGGTAGGAACAAACTTTCCATCAGTCCCCCTATCCTATCGAATAGTTTTTCCTGGAAAATGACTAGGTCCTCAGGTAGGAACATATTAGTGGGTACTGAGCTAATAGCAATATTCGTAGCAAGCTTGGCTGGTAGAGCCTTATTGTGGGAGATGCTGATAGTTGACTGCAATCATGACCATGACCGTCATCAGCAGGCATGGAGTTGCATGAGCTACTACTTGTAGTGCTTGCGGGTGGTCAATGATAGGAGAAGTGGCCTCAATTACAGTCTGTGTTGTTGGCTCAGGGAGTAGTGAGGAACCAGCAGCTTAAACAATAGTGGCAGATAGGCGTCACTCTGCATTCTCGATTTCTTTATTTAAAGAGCCTACTGCTTTCCTGATATACCCGACCAGAGTGGTAGTGGCAGTGTTTGCAGAGTAGGAGCCTTATATTTGACCATCGTGCAGTAGTACAATGGCAGAATAAACACTCAAAATGGAAAGACAATAGGTGCACAGTACCTGAGTGATATCCTCGCAGGATAAAACCAAAGGGGGTGGCCAAGCCCAGACTCGTCAGGCTGTGGACAGGCACAGACGGGCCTGCTCTTGCCCCGGTCTTCGCCCGGTCATGTGCCCAAAGGCGTCCCGTGCAGCAGGATTAGGGCGTGCTGAAAAGCGCTCAACAGATGTTGGAGCCCTCCTCCTAGGCTCAAATGGCCTTCTGAGGAAAGGTCCTGCCCCCAGGGAATGACAAGTGCCGCAGAAGAACGGCAAGTACAGCAAAGCAGCTGGCACTCACAGGAGCCTGACACACTGAAAAGTGATTCCCAGACATTGGAGCCCTCCTCCTGCACTCAGATGGTCTTCTGGAGGATGTGGTCCTGGTGCTGTCCCCAGGGAATAGCAAATTCAGCAGGAGAGTGGCAAGTGTGGCAAAGGAAGCCCAGGAACCCTGCAACAGGGTTTCAGCAGTGTCACCCTGAGATGGGGCTCTTCCTAGGAGCTCAGCCTGCTAGCAGCAGCCGCTGGCGCCATGCTCGCCTCATGTGCATGACTGTATATCAAGTTCTAAAGGATACTTATTTTCATGTGTTGTGATGAAAAAATAATCCCGTAAGGGAGCGGCCTTATGAGGTGGCTCCCTCTGATCCACCTAGACTGCCTAACCTCCCTCAGTTGCTCTCACTAGGGATTACCGTATTCTGCTTGCCAAAGGCAGAGTGCCATGTAACTTTTATTTCTTTAGCTTAGATAGTTTAGGGGCAAGGAATGATTTTTTATTCATGACACCAACCGCTAAAATTTTGGGTGTGGTGAGGAGGTGAGATCTATGCTGCTGCTGCTCTAGGTCTGGCCAGTAGACAAAAGTGTTCCAGGGGTGAGTTCTCTTTATGGGCATGGTCTGAGGAAGGCTAAGATACATGTTCTTAACCCTTCAATTTGATGCTTAGAGGTTCTATCCCCTGAGATGGAGCACTCTCATTCCAGAACCATACAACACCAGGGTGGGGATCCCTGTGGAAAGTTCCATTCAGGCTCTTCTTCACTCAGCTAGTCACCCCCATGAGAACAGTGAGCAAGAAACTCCTGTTTCTCCAGTATTGGGGTGTCTTTCATAGATTCACATGCTTGAATCATTCCCCGTCGTCGAAGTGGGAGTCCCACGATACATAAAATAGCAATATATATATACATATATACATAGTATAACAGTAGCATAGCAAAACAATACTATAGGAAGTAATGTAACATAGCAATCAATAGGAAAAAAGTTGCCACTTTATTAGCTCGTCCAAGTCATTAGATATAGTCCAAACTCCAGCCAATCAGGCGTCAGCACCACCTAGAACCTTCTCCCCAGAGGCTCAGAACCTCAGATTTTCTACCGCACGTCGTGTGAAGGGAGTCTTCCTGAGCTCTGCTCAGTACTTCAACTCTTCTTTTCAGAATTCTACTTGAAGCTTCCCAGCAATGTCTACTACTAAGAGATCACTCTTCAGACACTGTGAGTCTTGTGGAAAACTGCGCCTTCACTCCGAGGATCCTCACAAAAAATTTATTTACTGCCTACATCCTGACCATCAGGTGAGAGACTGTAAAATATGCAGGACTTTTCCTCAAAAGACCTTAAGGGACAGAGAAGGTTGACTACTTCTGTGGCTACAGAAGCTTAAAATGAAGGATGACCCAGTTTCTGATATGGAGAGTGATTCCTCTCTTAAGACTGTCGCCTCTAAGAAAAGGACTAGTGAGGCGGAATTGACTTCTCCTAAGGCCAAGGTACTGAAAAAACATCACTCTTCCAAGCGTGATGACCAGCCTTCATCGTCAAAAGGGACTTCTGTTCCCCCTAAGGGTCACTCTACATCGTCTACGCCCCCGAGATCCAAGTCTCAGGCGTCAAAATCTCTGTCAGAATCATCTTTACCTCAGAAAACTGGTCTATCGTCGACGGGCTCGCCGTCGATTCCGCCGTCGACGAAGTCCTCCGTCGTCACTACTACGACGACGACTACTACTTTCTCTTCGCCTAAGCCTGCTATGTTGATGTCGTCGACGTCTTCTCCGTCGACGCTGGTCTCAGTAACGGTGAAGCCTAAGTCAGCTGCTTTCTCTTCGTCGACGAAGATGAAGAAGACACTTTTGTCGACGGGCGCTGCTTCGTCGACGGGAACTTCCAAGGATCTATTGGTTCCGTCGACGTTTACCTCATCGACACACTCCTCGTCGACGCCTGTCCCATCGACGGTTGTCTCGTCGACACCTGCTTCGTCGACGCCTGCTTCATCGACAGTTCCTTCGTCGACGCCTGCTTCATCGACGGTTCCTCCGTCGACGCCTGCTTCGTCGACGGTCGCTTCGTCGACGGTTGCTCCGTCGACGGTTGCTTCGTCGACGACAGTGAAGACTTTACAGATGGAGAGTCAAGTATGTCTTTCGTCGACGGCGGCAGCTTCTTCGACGGAATCCCTGGTTTCGCCTCCAGGTTTGATGCCTCTAGTGCCTTTGAAGCCTTCAGCAGCCCTTCTGCCGTCATCTGAATCCAGGAAAGGCTCGTTGCTTCAACGTAGACAGTCTTCAATGGACCTTTTATTGCCTATACAAGCCTCTTCAAACCTTCCAGTGCAACTGTTGGATTGTGGGGCGGACGAGGAGGATTCAGAGGAGGATGATAGGTTTCGAGCAGCTCGTAGTCCATCAGAGCTCCTCATTAAGTGCCAGGACATAGATGAAGAACAAGACTATGACTATTATTCGGAGCCGAATTTCCAATCGCAGTCTGAAAATCCGACTGCACAGATGCCTCTGTCACTCATTTCAAATTTGCAGCACATGCTGGATGACTATTACCGCCGTTTCCCTCCTTCAGAGCCAGCTTCTTCGGTCCCTCAAACACCTGTTCCTCCACCTTCTTCAATCATTGCGCCGCCCCCTCCTACTTCTCCGGTGGCTTCTACTGCTCATATTATAGAGGACAATCATTCAACTGATGAGGACAGAGAAGAAGGGGAGTTAGACGATAGATCCCTACTTACTGAATGGGACAATTACCAAATTCAGACACCGCCGCCTGCCTCTCCTACTCCTGTGGAATCTCCGCCTGTGGATATAGGTGGATTTCACGTCCTCATGGACAGAGCAGCCAAGAGATTTCATCTCCCTATGGTCTCCAAGGATGAGGATTGTTTCTTATATGACTTCAAGAATCAACCACAAAAACAGGTGCGGGCGATTCCTATAATCGATTTCATCTGGCAGGAGGGTCTGAAGGTCATGAAATTCTAGGCCGCTATGATAGGCAAATGTGGTCGGACATTTCTCCTTTCATCGATCTGTTGCCTGAAGACTCAAAGACCGAAGCTTTAAAGATTCTCCAGGGGGGGGGAGAAGATCTCTGCCGAGATCATTGATTGTGCACTGGATGTCTCTTCCACAGGTTTTCGGCAGTTGGCAGGTGCGGCAGTTCTCCGAAGGCAGGGTTGGTTAAGAGCTACCTCTTTTCGCCAAGAAGTGCAAACAAAAATTATTGATATGCCTTTTGACGGAGAATCACTTTTCGGGCAGCACATAGATGATGCCCTCCAAACAATTAAAAAAGATACTGACACCGCACGTGCTCTGGGCACTTTACAATTTAAAAAGCAGCCTTTTCGTGGAGCGAGAGGTCGTGGATCCTCCTATTCCTTTCGAGGAGGTTACAATCAGAACAGACAGTATCAGGGACAACAACGTTACTCTTCTTCACAGCAACAGCAAACGTATCGTCAACCTCCAGCTGCCTCCTACAAGCAGTACAGAGGAAAATCTTCCTACAGAGGCAGAGATTCTTCAAAAAAGCAGTGACAGCCGCCACCTGCCTACCACTCTGCTCAACAACCCAGCCAAAGTTGGAGGACGAATCTCCCATTTCTTCTCAAACTGGTCTGCCATCACTACAGATCGATGGGTGTTGGACATAGTGTCCAGAGGACACACCCTGGAATTTGTAAAATTTCCCCCAAATTCTCCTCCCAGAGGTCCTCCTCCTGCACATCTGAAGGAACTCTTATGCCAAATCAAAGTCATGTTACAAAAAGGAGCGATCGAAGTGGTTCCAAAATTACAAAGGGGTGCAGGTTTCTATTCGAGATTCTTCCTCATCAAGAAAAAGTCAGGGGATTGGCGCCCCATCCTGGACCTTCGTTCCCTCAACAAATTTCTCAAAAAGCAATCATTTCGAATGTTGTCTCTCCAAGAAGTACTTCAGTTTCTATCTCAAGGAGATTACATGACAACACTGGATCTTCAAGATGCCTATTTTCATGTCCCCATCCTACCCAGACACAGAAAATTCCTGCGCTTCAGAGTGGCTGGCAGAGACTTCCAATTCAAAGTCCTTCCCTTCGGCCTCCGCTCTGCGCCCCGAGTGTTCACCAAGGTTTTGGCACCGGTAGCAGCACATCTTCGTCAAGCGGGCATCCAAATTTTTCCCTACCTAGACGATTGCCTTATCAAGGCGCAGTCATTTGCAGTGGCAACAAGACACACTCAAATATGCCGGTCTCTATTTCAGTCACTGGGCCTGTCCATAAACCTGGAGAAGTCACACTTCACCCCTTCTCAGGTTCGGACTTTCTTGGGAGCCATGATAAATTCTCAGACAACAAAGGCGTATGTCTCAAACGAAAGACAACAACGGATTTCCAAGCTGGCATCTCTTCTACGGGCAAGAAAGTCAGTTTCTGTTCGACAGTTCAAGTCACTTCTGGGAATGCTATCTTCCTGCATTCCCTTAATTCCCAACTGCCGTCTCAAAATGAGACCATTGCAAGAGGAAATCGACAAACAATGGCATCAGGTCTCAGGGTCTTTCGACGATGTGATCGTCATTACTTCTTGGATGCACAAAACGTTGCTATGGTGGACTCACAAAACAAACTTGTCAGCAGGCCGCTCCTTTGTAGCAGACGATCCAAGTCTCTTCCTTACAACAGATACTTCCCTCGAGGGATGGGGACGCATCTTCATGGTCTCACAGTCAAGGGCAAATGGAATGCTCTGCAAAAAACGTGGCACATAAACCTTCTGGAATTACTAGCGATATTCCTGGCGTTACAATCTTTTCGCACCCTTCTTCAAGGTGCTTCAGTGTTGATCCGGACGGACAACACTACAAGCATGCATTATGTGAACAAACAAGGGGGCACAAGGTCCACTCTGCTGTCCCTGCAAGCACAGCAGATCTGGATCTGGGCGATTCGACATCAAATAACTTTATCAGCAGTTCATGTTCCGGGAGTGTCCAACGCTCTGGCGGACTCCCTGAGCAGGTCAATCTCGTCCAACCACGAGTGGGAACTTCATCAGCCAACGCTGGACAGCATCTTTCAGTGGTGTGGACGGCCCAATCTAGACCTATTTGCAACCAGTCGGAACCGCAAATGCCAATTTTACGCAAGCTGGCTTCCCCAACCAGGGTCGTGCGGGAATGCATTTTTGATGAATTGGTCAAAAATGTATGCTTACGCTTTTCCGCCCATTCCTCTAGTCCCAAAGGTGCTTCAGAAGATGCGGAGGGAGCTATGTCACATTCTTCTCATAGCCCCCAGGTGGCCTCGCCAGATTTGGTTTTCAGAGCTACTCCTCCTGTCGGAGGGCGATCCGATTGTACTTCGTCCAATTCCGGATCTTCTGACAACGGACCAAAGAAATTGGCGGCCTGGCGCCTGAACACTATGAGTTTGCCAACTTAGTGATTCCTTCAGACTGCAGAGAGGTCCTTGCTAACGCCAGGGCACCTTCCACTATCAAGACCTACAAACTTAAGTGGAAACGGTTTTGTCTTTGGTGTGAAGCTTCAAATGTTCACCCGGTTCATTCTACGCCAGAGCAACTTTTGCCTTTCTTCTTACAATTAGCAAAATCTGGGTTATCTCATGCTACCCTTAAAGTTTTTTTTGCTGCAATTTCCAGGTTTCGACAAGATGGTTCCAATTCTCTTTATTCTTCTAGAATAATTCAACAATTCTTCAAGGGTTTATTTCGGATGTTCCCTCCAATACGAAGCCCTCCTCCGTCTTGGCATTTAAACGTTGTGTTGGCTCAACTCATGAAGTCCCCATTTCAACCCATTCATAAGGCTGATCTTAAATTTATCTCTTGGAAGACTTCATTGCTTTTGGCTCTTACCTCGGCTCGACGAGTCAGCGACATACAGGTTTTTACTATTAAACCGCCTTTTCTTCAATTCACCAAAGACTCAGTGGTGCTCCGCACCAACCCGGCATTTATCCCAAAGGTGCCTTCGGATTTCCACTTAAATGAGCCGGTCATCTTAAAGACTTTTTTCCCTAATCCTCAGTCGCCAGCCGAAAAGGCTTTACACTCTTTAGATGTCAAAAGGTGTTTAAAATGTTATCTACAAAAGACAGCCAGTGTTCGAAAAACTGATCAACTATTTGTTGCTTACGGCATGATGCGTAAAGGACATCCAGTAACCAAACAGACTATTGCTAGATGGATATCTAGTACAATCTCTTTCTGTCATCAACAAGCGGGGAAGACACTTCAAAGAACGGTCAAGGCACACTCTACCAGAGCAGTCTCCTCTTTGACTGCACTTTTTGCCGGTGTGCCTCTTCATCAAATTTGTAGAGCTGCAACATGGTCTAGCAGACACACCTTTACCAAGCATTACTGTCTGGAAGCTGCGGACAATGCGGACACAGCCGTGGTGCAAGCAGTGCTACGTAATCTTTTTAAATAAGGTGAGCCTCTGTTTTTCCCTCCTCCTGCACAGAATGTACATTATGATGTATGTTTTAGATACATTTATTGTCATGCTATGATATATATATATATATATATATATATATTTACATGTACATATAACTGACTATGTACAGTTTTGGAATTACTGCTATCTATTCTGATTCAAGCATGTGAATCTATGAAAGACACCCCAATACTGGAGAAGAAAAAAGTTACTTACCTGTAAACTGTGGTTCTCCAGTATTGGTGTCTTTCATAGATTAACATGCGACCCGCCCACCTCCCCTCAGAGGTTCCCCTCGTTAATTGACTTTATGTCACTCTCGTGCTAGAAAATCTGATGTTCTGAGCCTCTGGGGAGAAGGTTCTAGGTGGTGCTGACGCCTGATTGGCTGGAGTTTGGACTATATCTAATGACTTGGACGAGCTAATAAAGTGGCAACTTTTTTCCTATTGATTGCTATGTTACATTACTTCCTATAGTATTGTTTAGCTATGCTACTGTTATACTATGTATATATATATTGCTATTTTATGTACCGTGGGACTCCCACTTCGACGACGGGGAATGATTCAAGCATGTGAATCTATGAAAGACACCAATACTGGAGAACCACAGTTTACAGGTAAGTAACTTTTGTTCTTACTAATTATCATTCCTACCAAACACAAGGACACACCAAAGGGAGCAGCTGCACCAACTTCCCTGTCTCTCAATCAGTCAGTCAAAATAACTTTATTTGGTCTAACAAAGACCATAAAAGTACAATAAACATAAATAAATACAAAAAGTTCTCACAGAGAATAAAACATTCCAAATGCTATGGCAATGAGTCGCTTATATCCATAAAATGCATATAGCGTGCTGGGAACATTATAGGTGGGTGACTTGTGCCAGTAAAAATTACTTTAAAAAAAGTATGCATCATATCTAACAAATTAAAAAGAGCACATCTTAAAATAAATTTCACAAAGGACAATAATAATATAAATTACATGTCCACAAACAACTTCTTCTCAAAAAGACTAACAGCAATTACATGTCGACACTCCCTTCATCAAATGACTTTCTCAATCTCAAAGGTGAGGCAAGAAAGCTGGCTATAACATATGTAGAATACCCATTTATGTAGAATACCCATCCAGAAGTGACTGTAGAAACTATAATGCAGGTTTTACTTGTACAAAGTGCAAAGCTTTTAATAATGGATTTAGATACATTTTTAGGGGTGTTTCATAATAGCCACAGGAAAAAAAAAAGCAATAGGTCCTGGGGAGAAAAATGATCACACGTACAGCGGCCTAACTTTGTACTCCAGTATGCAGTTTTAAGGAAAGCTAACAACATATGAAACTGGTTAAATCTGAATCTTGCAAGGAGAAATCTATGATGGACATTAATAGTATTGAGCAAATAGGGCTCAATAGCAGGACATGTTCTTATTAATGCACGGCCAATTACCGTAGGTTTTTCAAGCTCATAGTTTACCTCTCCGATGACCTCCACAATAAAAAGTTATTCCTGGTCCAGGCAATATCAGCTTCAGAGATGGCCTACCTAACCTAACAAAGGTGTCCCTAATATAAGTCATCCATTTAATTGACCTCCACCCATCAAGCTTCAAGCAATCCTGAACTATTTCTCTTCTCAGCAAATTTTCCGGCCGCACCCAAATATTAAGCCACTTAATCAGGGGACGGAGTGTAATAAAATCAGAGAGATAGGGCAGCCCTAGTTCCTCATAAACCATAAAAACCGGGGTAGAAGCTAGAACAACCAACATGCACCTACAAAAGCCATTCTCTACCACCTGGAGTTCCCTCAGATTAACATAATCCCACACATCACTACCATAAGTGACTACTGGGACAGACTTAGCCTGATATATCTTAATCAGGGTGTTCAATGGTTTATTACAAAAAGAGAAGAGTGGCTAGAGTTTTCAAGGGCCCACGTATTCCGGTTATCAAAAACCATCCCTAAATAAGTGTACAGCTGTACCCTAGACAGGTTATTACCCAGTAAATGAAAATATCTCAATTTAGTCTTTTTTAGGCCCAAACACCAATACCTGGGATTTGCTGGAGTTGGTGGAAAGGTCTAATTGATTAATGTAACTCACAAAACCATCTAACTAAGTCAGTAGACCCAGTGAGGTTCTAGCCAATAAGACAGCATCATCTGCATATAACAATGTAGGGATTTGGCGAGAACCAATACGTGGGCAATCCACCTGCTTGTCAAGTAACCTGGCTCCTAGGTCATTTATGTATAAGGTAAATAGAAAAGGGGCCGTTATACACCCCTGCCTAACTCCCAACCTCAGAAAAAAGGGGTTTGTACAGGACCCGTCAGTTTTAAACCGAACAACTGCCTTCATATCCCTATGCAACTCACTAAGGAGGTAAACAATTGCATGATCAAGGCCCATGTTCAGCAAGATCTGCCACAGTTAAGATCTATTCACCTTATCGAAGGCTGAGGACAAATCCATGTACGCAACAAACAATGAGCCCGATTTTGCCGCTGTGTACTTGTTGATCAACATATGAAAGTTTAAACACTGAACACAGGCCCCCAAACCCGGCCGAAAACCATACTGAAGATTTGATAGAACAGACCCATCCTTGGCCCACGATATGGTTTTTTGCGGATACACCTTGTACTGGGATCTATTTGGACAATCGTACTGGACTTCGTCCTATCTCCACTTCTACTCCCACTCTGGACCAGGTTGACCCAGAAGTGAGTATCTTTGAAAGTGCAGTAGTGACCCGCCTGAAAGCAGTGACCAATAACGAGTTGCGTCCTTCTCCCAACCGGCAAAAGAGTGAGCTCAATGCCCTACGTGATCTAGGTAGTACCTCTGATATAACCATAAAAAATTGTGACAAGGGAGGAGGTATTGTAGTCCTAGATACTGACAACTACGTGATAAACATGCATGCTATTTTAAATAATTTAGAGCATTATTTTACCAGTCAAAATAGACCCCACCACTGGAGTACAGAGAAAAATTCAAGTTCTAACCAAAAGATCCTTAAAACAAGGGTTTATATGTAAGAACGAATATGACTTTCTTAACATCACTCATCCATGCATGGCGAGCATTTACGGGGTACCTAAAATACATAAGAACAGTACCAACCCCCATACCGTCCGATTGTCACCACCATATGCTCAGTTACTGAACCCATTTCTAAGTATGTAGACTTGATCTTACGTCCATATATACCCAAAACTACCTCCCATATTCAAGATACTAAAGAGATGATCTAAACAGTGAAAGGCCTTCCATTCAATGCTATGAGAGAGACCCATGTCACATTAGACATAGAGTCTCTATATAGTAATTTACCTCAAAGCGAAGCCCTCAAAGCAGTACATTGGTTTATCGATCAATACCTTATAGACTGCTGCACCACGTTCATCATAGAGATCCTACGTGTGGTGCTAGAGGAAAACACGTTTAAGTTTAATGGTAACCTGTATAGACAAATCAAGGGAGTCAGTATAGGAGCCTCGTGTGCTCCCATAGTAGCCAACATCTACATGGCCCATTTCGAACAGAATTTCATCTATAACGAAATAGCGCCTTTCTTTGAGTCCGTTAACCATTGGTCACGTTACATCAATGACATTTTCTTCATTTGGTGTGGTGAGCCAGACACCCTTAATGAATTCCTTGAGTGGATCAATCAATGTGATACTAATTTGAGATTCACAGCGAGTACAAGTAGCCCCAAGATTGAATTCCTTGACATCGAAATAAGAGACTGTGAGTCTAAATTGGAAGTAGACCTTTATGTTAAACCTACAGCTAGGAATACCCTCTTGCATTTTAATAGTTACCATCCGAAATCTGAGAAAAAAAGTATTCGCTTTTGGCAAAATTGCACCAACTTGAAGGACTATAACCTCAGATCTGTCATAATGAAAACTAAATTCATCTCCAGAGGTTACCCTAGAAGATTGGTACGCGAGGCATACAAACGTGCTCGCTTCTATGATAGAGACCATCTATTGCATAACCCACACTCTAAAGGGGAGCCTAAACTGGTATGTGTGACTAGACATTCCATCCTTAATGAAAAGATGCGCAATATCATCTGCGCAAATTGGTACATTTCGAATACCAACACAGAACAGAGTGCACATTTACCACGCCCCATGTTCGACCACTGGCGTAACAAAAATCTTAGGGACCATGTAGTTCATTCACGTATGAGTACCAATGCTCCCTTTATACAGAAAACCATCGATGGACAAAAAGCAGTAATAGGCAACTATAAATGTTCGCAATGCAAGGCATGTGACAGTGCCATAGTTACTACCACTTTCGAACATAATGCACACCATATCGGTTTGAAATCATTTACTAATTGCAAAACAAAGAACATTGTATATCTGTTGCTAAGTCGCTGCCACCTTGGATATGTAGGGGAAACATCACGGTCTTTATCTACACGATTGACTGAACATCGTTCGGCAATCTGGACGAAAAAAATTGCTGCGCCCCTTGTAAAACATTTCCTCGAATTAGGACATACACCCAAAGACATCCAGTGGCTTATATTAGAGAAAATCAATAATAAACCGGGATGTGATCCTGATGAAATTAGGAAACGCAGGGAGGTATACTGGATTTTTACATTAGATACCTTCACACATGGCTTAAACCAAGAAATACCATGGGAACAAGCCATCCGCTACAATACTGGCTAGTTTGTTTCCTGTCCTGAGTAAAACACCATCTCGAGGACACACCACCATTACTCTATAGGTATGACCCTATTTTATCCCTTACTTTATAGGGCCCATTACCATTTTATTCCCCTGGGCTTCTTGATCATCTTTCAGCCTTCCTGTTTTTTTGGGTTAGTACCATCACGCACCCCGTTAGAGACCTTGTCTCTACTTCCATCCACTTAACCACTGTTTACTCTCTGACGTATCTACTACCTCACTTTCCTGTCCACTCATGTCCTCTGTGGGCGTACTATCTACTTTATGCTGCTCTAGTGGGATCAACACATATATATTCCCAGTTTTTCATATGGTTCGTGTTTCTCTTTTTATAATATTCATTCATCCCTAATTTTTCTATTTTATACATTGCTTTTCTAAAGCCACTTATTTTCTCATCCACTTCAAGTTTTCTTGGATGTTGATCATGTTTTGCTTTTCGTGCAGCTATGGCTGCCGTTTACTTAGCATCCTTTTGACTTCTTTTATTTACAGTCCCTGTGGTTTCTTTTCATCTATCTTCCCCCCTCCCTTGTTTTATCCTTTCATTCTCTTATTACATAATTTTTTTTCCCCCAATCCATGAAATTTTTCTTTTTTCCATAGCCATTCATCAACACTGGGATTTTGTTACCGTAGTTTCTTATATTGGATATCAACCGTTGCTCACCACGTAGCAATGGCTGCCGCTTTATCAGTATTCCTGCTCCGCAGTAACCTTCAACACGTGACTCGTCACATGATCCACGTAGTTGGATTTATTTCCCCCTTTCCATCGCGGCGGTTCAGGCTCAGACGGTGTTCGGCTGCTGATTCCTCACCCGCTGGGACGATCGTGCGTACATTTCCACCAGTAAGTCGCCTGTCACTGGTGCACATTTGTCGGCTTCGCGTATGGATTGCTCTTTATCTACATGCCCCATCTGAATATTCTTTGTTATTCCCCAGGCATTTTTAACAATTACAGGGCCTGTGTACTTAAACCTTGCAGCATGTGCTGCCGTTTTTTCATATTCTGAGCCTAGTTTGTATGCATGTTTTGACCCCCTCTGGTGTCAAACTCGCAATTTTTCATCTTATACCTTTTAATTACTACATTTATCTACCTTGTTAATCCACATGGCTGCATAGACATTTTATCAGGTAACTCTGCATTGAACCTACACTCATGGTTCGCCTGTCTTATATACTAGGAGTACCCGGTGTATTATACGTTATATCTGTATAGATATATCACCTGAGTTTACATATAAATTCCATATATTTCAGGTCTGGTCATTACTTTACCATGTCCGTTCCGGTAATTAAGAAAAGTCAGCATTTTGGGACCGCAACATAAAGGTTGGCCAACCTATACCGGATATCTGAGTTTCAGTGGTCTCTCTTTTTTGTTAGGTAAATATGCTCGCCACAACTGTCTCTTTATCCATTTCTACTATATTTGAAAAATAAATATAGTATCCTGCTATATTTTATAGATAATTCCTTCCCCTGCGTGCTTGAGAGGACCTGTTATGTCTCCACTACACTGTTCAAGTAACTCTGCCCTTTCGGGTATTTATGGTTAAGAAATACATTTTACTCCTATATCCTTTATACACTCTGGGAGTCTTAATGAGATCTATGCACCATAGATTGCTATTTCTGATAGATTCTTACTCACGACATGGGTAGGTAGGACTGCATGTATGTTCTGTGACAGAATCACTTGATCTGGTAGCACGTTCCATAATTCCTATTCACTGTTTCTTCCTTTTTTCACCTACCAGTTAGCTGGTGTTTTCTGGGGTCTTTTTATCTCTTTTTCTTTTAACCTGTGGTCCTTTTGAATTGACAGATCACAGATACGAAGCAATGGAATGTGTTTATTTTTATTCTGCTAGTCTAGTTTTGGAGGGACTACCTATACGTATATAGATTTAGATTTGTATATGCTTTATTTCAACAGCTCGTGTCATAAAAGCTATAAAACACCAATTATATTAAAACAGAGATTTAAAAATAAATAATTCATATAAAAGCTTAATACAATTGAGTACAGATAAATAATTCATCGTAATTCATAGCTGCAAAAAGAAAGCAATGTAAAATACAGCAAATCAGTGGTAAAAGGAATTGGCACTGGACTGATCCAGATGGCAGATACATCTTTGCAAAGCTCAAGATAGGTGATAAGGTCCTCTGTGTTGGCTCGGTTTATGCTTCAACAGGAGCCAAATGCGCTTTCTTTCTCAGTTTGAATCGTTTACTGGTAGAAATTGGTGCTTCTAGTTACATTATTGGCGGTGACTGGAATCTTGCCCGAGACCCTATAACTGACAGAACGGGTCCCTTAGATAGATGCAATGAGGGAGACCGAGCCCTGTTGGGAGATATAACATCAGATCATGGATTAGTGGACCATTGGCGTCTTTGTCATCCTTCTGACCAAGAATACACCTTTCTCTCCTCCACCCATGGCACACAGTCTAGGATAGACTATTTTCTGATCCAGATGGCAGATACATCTTTGCAAAGCTGAAGATAGGTGATAAGGTCCTCTGTGTTGGCTCGGTTTATGCTTCAACAGGAGCCAAAAGCGATTTCTTTCTCAGTTTGAAACGTTTACTGGTAGAAATTGGTGCTTCTAGTTACATTATTGTCGGTGACTGGGATCTTGCCCGAGACCCTATAACTGACAGAACGGGTCCCTTAGACAGATGCAATGAGGGAGACCGAGCCCTGTTGGGAGATATAACATCAGATCATGGATTAGTGGACCATTGGCGTCTTTGTCATCCTTCTGACCAAGAATACACCTTTCTCTCCTCCACCCACGGCACACAGTCTAGGATAGACTATTTTCTCATCTCGCATCCATTGGTAGCAATCACCACTGAATCCTGTATTCTTGAGGTTGCACTATCAGACCATGCTCCTATCCTTATTACTCTAGAGATTGGTTTAGCTTCCCCAGGTCGTAAACCAAGGCGTATGAATATCCAAAGATATCGCTCTCCCAAAGGTAAGCTTTTACTCCGTTCACACATTTCTGATTATTTAACTGTTAATAAATCATCTGTCTCTTCTGGCAGAATTGTTTGGGCAGCTGCTAAAGCAACCATCCGCGGTCAGTTGATGAGAGATGCTGCGGAAACTAATAAGTCTAACTCTTTACGTCATACTGAATTAAAGACTCAAATAACTTCTCTCACACGTTTATACACATCCCATCCCACATCATCCAACCGTCGTAAACTTGAACTTGCTAAACTGGAGCTTAATAACTCATATACTTCTAAAGCGGAGTATGCTCTTCAACGCCTAAAGGGTAGACATTATGAGCAGGGTGAAAAAGCAGGTTAACAGCTCAATTGGAACAGCATGAGGCAGCTATGGCCATTCCTGCCTTACGCTCGGATAGGGGTGAGATCCTTACGAGACCACAGGATATTGTAGATACCTTTGCATCCTTCTATAAAAAACTTTATACCCCGGAAACATCAGTAACTGAGGATCAAATAGTTTCATATTTGGCAGATATCAATCTCCCCTGCCTCACAGATGAAGGTAGAGCCCTGCTTGGTGGTGATATTAGCAAAGAAGAAATTGCTATAGCCATCACCAAACTGCCTTATCACAAATCTCCAGGAGAAGACGGTTTCCCTGCGGAATTTTATAAATGGACTGGGGCAGAAACTGTTGATACTTTATTTACTGCCTTTCAAGAGGCGGTTCAAACGCAGTCACTTGGTCCTATTTCTAACAAAGCGTTGATTGCGGTTATTCCCAAGCCCGGTAAAGACCCACTTGTCTGTAGTAGTTACCGACCTATCTCCCTCATAAATAGTGATGTAAAGATTTTAGTTAGTATTTTAGCGGCACGTATACGTAAAGTCATTCCCTCTCTCATACATCATTCACAGGCTGGTTTTGTCCCAGGCCGTTCTTCCAGGAACCATCTCCGTACCCTGGCTCATACTTTGTGGTCTGCAAATAAGATGACGGAAGATGCTTTGGCTCTCTCATTGGATGCAGAAAAGGCATTCGATCGCATTGACTGGAAATAGCTTTTTGCAGCCATGAAACGCTTTGGCCTAGGTGACCAATTTATCTCTAAAGTTTGTCTCTTATATGATACTCCGACAGCCCAAGTCAATTGTGGTGGATTTTTATCTGATCCCTTTCCAATTAAGCGAGGTACTCGACAAGGTTGCTCTCTTTCCCCCCTTTTATTCTAACTAGCAATAGAGCCTCTTGCTTCACTCATTCGGCATTCACCTCATGTACAAGGTATACATATAGCAGGAGGCGCTTCTACATTATACTTGTATGCTGATGATATTCTACTCACGTTAAAAGATCCCCCTCACTCTCTGTCAGCTTTACTTAAGATCCTTGATGGTTTTGCGACTGATTCTGGTTACAAAGTGAACTGGGATAGAAGTGAGGCTCTGCCGATTTCTCCTGGTACCACTAAAGCATCAATCGATGGTTTTCCCTTTTGTTGGAAATCATCCCAATTAAAATATTTGGGAGTCTTGGTTAATAAAGGCTTATCAAATATGGTCACAGATAATATTACACCCCTTATAACACAATGGAAACTGACTTACTTCCGGGTACAACAGATCCTCCACAGTGGGTCACAACAGAACATTCTATACTTAATCGAACTGATGGTCTAGATTTTCTTTATGGACTCCGTCTTCCACGTTCCTCTCCCCCGCATCCTATAATGCAAGCTACTTATCAAACGTGGCAACGTGCACATCGTATCCTCCGCGTTGGCCACGGATTACACCTTAAAGCCCCACTCTGGGGTAATGAAAGCATTTGTGGTTGGGCACTCCAATGGTCTAGTTGGAAATCAAGATTGATCAACTTATCCTAAATGGAGAACTAAAATCCTTTGATTCACTTAGAGAAGAGTTAGATCTCCCGCCGCATCAGCTCACACGTTACTTACAACTGCAGTGCTGTCTCAAACGATGTCTTGGTTCTTCTCCCTGGTCTCTGAATTCTTCACCCATCTTAGACTACCTTCTTACTTGGGGTCGACATAAAGGGGTATTATAAGGCCTGTATGGTGTCTTGATTCACCACCTATATTCACAACCACTTTCTTAAAGCTCTTCAAGAGAAATGGCAAGACCGTCTACACATCATTATTGAAGACGGTGACTGGTCAGATATGATAGAATCCCTAGACAAGGGTACCCGAGAGGCTCGTTTGAAGTTCTCCCTTTTTAAGACCCTACACGATTGGCATTGGACACCTCTAAAATTACAAAGAGCAGGACTTCTACCTCACTCTAAATGTTGGAGATGTACTGGTGTTAATTGTGATCTTCCCCACATACTCTGTGGCTGCCCTTCCATGCAGAATTTTTGGGCATTAGTTGGGAACACACTAAAGGATTTGATCCCTTCTCTCCACACTCCTCTTACCCCTTCTATTATTTTATTACATGGTTTTAGAAGTCTTATTACTATTACACGCCCGCAACGTCGTCTTTTACATACTGCACTCTCCACAGCTAAAAACTGTATCCTGCGACATTGGAAATCATCTAGTCCCCCTACCCAAGAAGAATGGATCTTAGCAATGATTCAAACTGCTTCTCATGAACGATTATTTACAGATTACAGGATCAAGAGGAAATTTTTCAGCAAGTTTGGGCTCCCTTTCTTCACAATCCTTGAATTCTTTTCTTTCCACTCTTATAATACGATATCATTTACATATATTTATACTTTATTACTCATCTAATTTTTGTGTATTCATTTAGGTTTTCTCTACTACTTTTTCCTTTTTGTACTCTACAAAACTTATATTACTTATTTTCTAATATACATACTAAAATTATTTTCTTCCTTTGCTCTATAATTTTATATAACTTATCTATTACTTATTGTTTATTATTATATATGATTTATTGTTACTTTGTATAAACACAAGTTATTTTAAGAATATTGCTTACATATTGTTGTTTCTATGTATTGTTAATTCCTTTTTCTCAATAAATAAATATGAAACAAAAAAAGGAATTGGCACAAAGTTACAATAACATAGTATACTTAAAAGTGATGTAAAAAGATAAAAGGAGCATCACTGTATTTTCCCACTTGGGACCTCTTTACATGGGCCTATTGCACAATGCACAGCAGACCTTTTGGTTGCTTTTCCAGCCCGCTAAAAACAGGGTTTGCAGGATAGTTATAAGCAATAAAGTGCGTGTGCATAGCAGGTGCATTAAACATAAATTTCCATCCTATAAACCCTTAAACGGTGGTGTATAAGCGTCATCCTACTGGAGACTGCGGCATTCCTGACAAGGCCTTTCTCCTTATAAACCATGCGTGACTTAAAAAGAGTGGTCTAGGGTCTGATCTTAGAATGCGCAAGGCATCCCGATGATTCCGTGTGCCCAATTGCTGACAAATCGGTTTTAGCCATTTAGACCTAGGTTTGGCATAGGCCTGGCAAACAAACATGAATGGGCACGGGATTCCATTGGGTCCTTGCAGCATGGGCACTCGTTCGATGGTGGATTGCATGAATGCCAGCTAGCTGTTACCTCGTGAACAGGAAGAGTACCAAACCTGAAGTGGATATATAACATCCTGTCGCGAGGGACCTGGATTTTGTCAAGATAGGGCTCCAAGTATCTGGTCTGTTTATGGAGGAAAAATTCATTGGTAAGTCTTCCCAGGTTGGGCTTACTGGACTCTTGTTGTTCCACCCATTCCCAAAAGTGTTGTTTGAGGACTTCTTTCCGGGGCGGATCTTGTTTGGCCCAATGGGCTTGAAGCCCTAGCGCAGACATCAGCTTCCTGGCGTTTGCAATCCAGCATACCTTATTCCTTGGGGCCGATTCACAGAACTAATCTGAGATAAAGGCATTTAGTAGTAGTAAAGTTAGGAGTCCTAACTTTACCACTACTAAATGCCTTCTGTGAATACCAAAAGTAGTAAGTTTAGGATTTTATCTCAGTTTAGTAGTAGTAAAGTTAGGAGTCCTAACTTTAATACTACTAAATGCCTTCTGTGAATACCAAAAGTAGTAAGTTTAGGATTTTATCTCAGATTATTTCTGTGAATCGGCCCCCTTGTGTCTAACCGAATAACCTCGGATAAGGTTTCCGCATAGGGTAGAAGCTCTGGGGTCTGCCTTATGCGGGCCCAAAAAAGCAGTGGGTGGAGCCTCGCTAGATCACCAATGGAGCGCCTACCCATGTCAAGCATTAGGGGAGTGAACGGAGTACTACGGGGCAACATCACAAGGTCTCTTAAAAATTTGTGCTCAGATCTGCAGAGATCGGGGATCTTATTAAATCCCCACAACTGTGCTCCATACAGGGCTGTGCTGACTGCTTTGGAATTGTAGACCTGGAGGACCGGAGCTACCGGTCTACTGTGCGAAGAACAATGTTCCTTTCCTATGGACCCAGATGTTTGTTTATGGGCCAATAACATCTTGGTTAGATGGGGCTTCCAAGACATTTTATCTAAAAGACGGACACCAAGGTAATCAAAGATGCCCACTCTTTCCAAGGGAGTCCCTCCTAGCGTTGGGCTACCTTTATAAGACCTATGGGGGTTAAAGGCCATAAATTTAGTTTTTGATGTATTAATTACCAACCCCCTAGTTTTGCAGAAGAAATTAAATCTATTGAGTAAGAGCTGCAGCCCTGCTTGGGTCTTCGACACCAGCAGGGTATCATCTGCAAACAGAAGAGTCGGTACCTTAACGTCCCCCAAAGTTGGTGCATCAGCTGGTTCTTCTTGCAGGAATCTGACCACTCCATTATATACAAGGAGAATAGGGTTGGGGCCAGAACACAGCCTTGGCGAACTCCCCTGCTGTCTGGGATGCGCTCAGTCAATTGACTTTGGGCCCCCCACCTTATCTGGGCATAATTCCCTTCGTGCAGCCGTACTACTAGAATAGGTAGCAGGATGCCCATATCTTTAAGTGACAGCCAAAGTTTACACCTGGGGACTAAATCGAATGCAGTCTTTAAATGCTAAATAAAGACCACCATTACCAATCATGACCACTTTTCAATAAAGGAGTGAAAGCCAGAATGCCTGGTCGATGGTCCCCGTCTTCACCCTAAAGCCTGCCTGGTACTGTGATATGATAGTGTTGTCGTCCACCCATATCTGGATCTTCTGCAGCATGGCTCTGCAAAAGACCTTCTGGAGGGCACGGATCAGACTTATAGGCCTGTAATTTAAGGGTTCGTCTCTATCTCCTTTTTTATAGATTGGGACCACATCTGCGCCCTTCCAAGACCCGGGAACTGGAGCACCGCTAGCTATTACGTTTGACAGGAGTAGAATATAGCGGGCCCAATTTGGGATATCTGCTAAAAGTAGGACCCCCCGGGATGCCATCTGGCCCTGCTGCTTTGGACGGTACTATTCAGCCTATTGCGGCCTATATTTCGCCCAAGGTGAAGAATTCTTCATCCAAAGGTTGGCTGTGAAAAACAACCAGCTCCGCTGCAGGCATGTCCCCAGAGGTTGTATAGAGATTCCAGAAATGATCATACCATTCCTGGCCAGTGATGTGATTGGGGGATGATAGTGCCCCTGAGCTGCTACCCCAGGTGACTAGGGACCAGAATAACTTAGAATCTTTGTTTGCACTTGCTTCCTTGAGCTGCTGCCAGCGCGATTCGTCCCATGCCCTTTTTGCAGAGCACAAGGTGGCCTTATAGCGCTTCCTGGAAGCTTTGAACAGGCAGCAGTTCTTGGTTTTGATGGCTGAGGCTAAGAGTGTGCACTCGTGTCTACATTCCTTTGTGTACCACGAGTACACACCTCCTGGTGAAATACTATGCTTTTGATCTGGCCTTTGCACTAAAAAGTAGGAACTAACTCGGTCGAAGGTTTGAGAATGAGCCGTGGTTACCTGAGCCAGTCCATTTTTATTTCTAGCCAAAGACTTGAGCTTAAGAGTACCTGCTAATAGGTCGTGCTGTATGCCCTTGGGCTTATTATCTTGCAGAGCCACCTTTCGCCATTTAAGGGACCGCCTGTTGTTAAAAGGGTGAACCACCCTGGTGTAGATCGGGGGTGGATTGCGCTTGGGATAATAAGAGGCTTCCCACAGGGAATTCATATTAAGGGAAAGGGGATAATTGGTCACTGTCTGTTGTTACACCAGTGCTCATATCAACCAGATCTCTCCAGAGCCTCACATCGAGAAGAATATAGTCCATGCAGGATGGACAGTTAGTTGGGTTGTACGTATTCGCACACTGACTGTCTGAAGGGGTTCTTCTATTTACTGCCCTAAGGCCGAAGTTAACGTTGAGATCATTGACTGGGAGCGCCACCTATGTCCATTTTTGACTGGGGGGAGGTCTAGGGAGGGAACATCCCATTTGAGATCATCGTCCTCTGAACCTGTTAGGTCTTTTTTATCGAGAGGCTCAAAGGTACTGTTAAAGTCGACTGCTACTATTAATCTTGAGTGTGTTGGGCATCTAGCTAGGCTCTCTTCCAATTTGGTGTGAATGGGCGAGAGTGTACCCCCTTTGGTCCCCCTCACATAAACGTTATACAGATCAATGGGGTCTTCCCCCATATGTCCCTTAATGCGGATCCCCAAAATGTCTGGACTAGTGTTTGAATGGAGGGTAAGCTGGCATCCCAGAGCGATGGTCACCCAGATAATCAGTCCCCCTGCCGGACACCCTCTCCCTATTGTGATAGCAGGTGAACAGTAGCATGCGTAACCAGATTTAAATAAGGGGACCAGACTCCAGGTCTCCTGAAAAATGCAAATGTCAATTCCCTCAATTAGATCATTCCAATGGGGGAGCGACATTTTGCTATTTAAACCAGCCACATTCCACAATATTACCCTAAGCTGCCGGTGGAGGTCAAGGCTGAGAGACGATGCAGCATTTGGGTTGGAAGGGCAATGATTGGTGAGAGTCTGGGTTGGTACTTGAGAATTAAGGTTCACACTAGGAGCCATCCTACTAAGATTAGTCAAGACACTGCTCACATCTGCTACTGACTGGAGACCGTCATCCCTCGAATAGGGCAACTTCTGCTGGGCCTCAGTGCTTAAGCAGTTATCTGCATGGGTGGGATTTATAAAGCGTGGCCTGGAGAGCTGGAGATCCTCCCTCTGGAGTCAATTGTTAGATTCTAAATTAGAACCATTAGTTGATCCGCCCAAATGTAGGGATGAAGTGAGCTTATTCTGTTTGTGGGGGATAAAGCGCTTAAACTGGACTAAAGAGGCGTCAGGGGAGCAGGTTCGGTATTCTAGGGCAAGGAGATTTTCAGCCAGATCGATGCCTTTAAGGTGTAAGTTCGATACAATTGAAGGGTTGAGCAGGGAAGGTGCATCTACGAACCCTTATGATGTCATCACGAATCACAGAGCGGCAACCCCTGACGTGACGAATCCAATGGATCGCCTTGTTGGTCAGAGAGTCTTCCCCTCATACCCCGATCTACTGTCAAGTTTTGGAACGCTGACCATGAAAATGTTCCTAGCTGATGGGAAGCTCGGAAGGGCTGGTGATGTTAACTGGTTCCTACCCTGATGTAACAGTGATTGCCCCGAGTGCAGATTGGTGTTACTGGGCCTTAGATGAATGGAGGGGCTGTGCGTGGGAGATGTTTTACCTATTTTGCAACGGGTTTGGGTTCTACTTGGGTGCGAAGGGTAGAGACAGGGTGTAGCTGGGGAGGCACATGCTGGAAAGCGTCCCTTTGATGTATAGTTTGCTGATATGGCATAGGGTAAATACGGGTTGGTTGAGTGCCTTCACCTAGAGTAGATTTGGCAAGCAAAGGGTGGTGAACCATTCTGGAGTAATGATTTCACCAGTGTTGTGAGGCTATCGATCATTGTTCTCATGATCCCTACTTCGGCCCGAGATATTCAATAAGCTGATGGGTGTTCTGGGTCTGGAGATCTGTATTAAGTGCAAGTGCAATCTCTTCAGTTGTCTCAAGGGGCTGGTGGGGAGTATTATCCCTAGGGTCATCGAGCAGGTCCGAAAGGGGGGAGAACCTGTTAGCACATAGAACAGTGGGTTCCAGTTGGGGCATTAGGCCGCAGGGAGTATTAGAAGGGGGAGGGTGAACCCTCACGGTATGGGATATGACCACCTGGTTGTTTGAGGATGTCCCCTTGGAAATGATTTCTTAAACATGGCTGGAATGGCTGGTGGGCCATTGGGGCTGGTGGTACTGGGGGGGGATTGGCCGACAGCGGGACATAACGGGGTAGCTGGTTCGACATCTAAGATGCCTTCATATTCGCTTAGCAAGCTATCGATGCGGCCTAGAACGCAGTTGCTGCCTGGATGTTTAGTAGATTTCCTGACCTTTTCCCCCTTCCCAGCTTGCCCCCTTCCAATGCCCTTGTTAGCTTTTCTCTTCCCCATCCTTCAGACATCTAGAGACACGGCCCAAGGTAAGTGGAAGACAACGAGGAGCTAAACCTTCCCAGCACAATATAACACGGTGCTATGGGAGAACAAGAGTAGTAGGAACACTCAGCCCAACAAATAGTCTAGACGACCAAGACCAAGGCTATCAACCCAACCCAAGATAGGGTTAATACAGGGGAAAAATGGTCTCCAGAAAGCACAAAGCGGCAAATACCTGGGTGAAGCTCCCCCCACAGCAGGTAAAGTGTCCTTGGGAAGCTACTGGTAACAAATAGCTAGAATTTATGAAAAGAAACCTGATAGCTCTAAAAAATAGCAAATGACCAGCATCGATGGACAGTCAAATGTCAATGTTAAGTCAGTAAGCGATCCCGGGTCACTTGTTGCCCCAATGGTGTGCGCCCGAACCTGGGCCTGAGCCGAAAATAAGGAGAAATGAAAATAAACAGTACCTCGTGTGGCAGCAATAGGCTTGCGTGAGTCAGTAGGGAGCCAGATGTAAGAGGGATGGCCCTGCCCTGCCTCTTCCTGGCAATGACGGGCAAGGACAGGCCCGCCCGGGCGCGGACCGGGCACGCCCGCGTGCGTCCCATGCTGCGGGAGCCCCAAGAAGACTTTATGCGCCTCCTGGTGCGCGAGTTGCTGTCAGCGGTGTGGAATGCCGCAGGGCGAGCTGGGGGTTGTGGTCCTCTCTCCCCCTCCACCAAAGAAGGCACCAACCCAGGCAATTGGCGTCCTGCGCTGCGGGAGCCCCAAGAAGACTTTATGCGCCTCCTGGCACGCGAGTTGCTGTCAGCGGCGTGGAATGCCACAGGGCGAGCTGGGGGTTGTGGTCCTCTCTCCCCTCCACCAAAGAAGGCACCAAACAAGGCGACGGACATCCCCAATCTGTCCTTTGTGGCTTTTCCTGATGAAGGCACTGCCGTGTCAAAACGCGCGTAGATACCATTTGGGATGCAGCCACTGACTGTTGCTGAAACGATTCTCAGATTATTCATCAGTTTGAATTATTGTCTAATACAATTTAGTTTCCTGTCATTCATGACGACATCACATGTCATGGAAATAGAACAGATTGAACATCATTATCAATGAGAATTTAATGGACATTTTTCTACATTTTTTGTCTCTGCCATTATCTATGTATACAATCTCTGTTTGTCTTTATTACACAGTGTGATGTTAGCGTGAATGTGGATATGACTGTAGTTTGTCTGTGGAATGATTTATTGTTCTTATTATTCATATTTATTGTCTTTCCTGAATAAAAGCTATATTTGTATTTGATTAATATTTTCTTGTCCCTCTATGTGCCAGTTATGAATTATTGTTGCGTTATTAACCATGTTTGAGTTGCCCTAGGATTTTGCATTTTCAAGGCCCTTGTTCAGCAAGATCTGCCACAGTTAAGATCTATTCACCTTATCGAAGGCAGAGAACAAATCCATGTACGCAACAAACAATGAGCCCGATTTTGCCCACTGTGTACTTGTTGATCAACATATGAAAGTTTAAACACTGATCACAGGCCCCCAAACCCGGCCGAAAACCATACTGAAGATTTGATAGAACAGACCCATCCTTGGCCCACGATATGGCCCTCTTTAAGATCACCCTGACCATTCCCTTGACAGCCAAGTCAATCAAAGAGATGGGCCTATACAAGATGGAAGATACCTAGAGCCTTTTTTATACAGAAGGATAATGATGGACTCGGAACAAGAATGTGGTAAACCAACATGCACAACCAGATTAAATAACCGTGTAAAATCAGGGCCCACAGACTCGGTGACAATTTGAACAGGTCGGCAGGGATCCCACCAGGAGCCTTGTGGCTTGCCATATTAGGTTGCCTTGTTACAATGCTACCACAGGGGGCATATACAAGGAAAACTGGTCCACTGAGACATAGATGCCTTCAAAATGCGCAGTCCATTTCTCGGGGAATATACGGGAAAAGATAGCTTGGCCATTACTTACCCTGAAAAATGAGGAGATTGACAATCTCCCAATATAGGACACTGTCAGCCTTTGTAGCTGCCTCCACCAGGTCGGACCAAGCCTCCTCCCTAAGCTCTGTTTTCCTTCTCGCTATCGCTTTTTTATATAAAGCCTGTTTAGATTAAATTAGACCCCGATCTTTTGGCTGGGTTTTGAGCGCAAACATAAGCGATTTATGAGCATCAGAGCCTTCTTTGTAAAACCACCCAAGTTTATTTTGGGGGGCCTTAATAGGAGGAAGGGACAACATGACCTTAACATCTGCCTCGGTCTTGTGATAGATACTCAAAAAGGCAATATTATCCAGTAGATTCCATAAACAGTAGGCATCCTCCCAGGATATTGGTCACAGAGGATAAAAGAATGTCGACACAGATGTATATTAAAATCACCCACTAGAATAAAACCAGGTCTAGCAATGACCTGGGAATCAAACTCTAAAAGCTGGCCACGTAGGAAAGACAGTGAATTACAATCATTCAGGCCCTGAGTCTCATTATAAAAATTCAGAACCATAAAACTTCCACCTACAGAAGAGGAAAATAAGATAGCTTGGACATTAGGAGAGAATGTCATCAGATTTCTCGACGAACAGTCTAGTGAAAGAAAAACCAAGGTTAGGTCTACCTTTTGGGAATGGTATGGCAGGGATGAATAAAGACTTATAGCCATCTAAAAAGAAGGAACTGTCAGTGTCCCAGGTCTCCTGAAGACAAAATATAGAAAAAGATTTAAGTTCTCTACTGTGGAGCAAGTGAGTCAATCAATTGCCTCTGCCCCTAGAGCCTCAAACCTGTTAGCTGTCTTTAAAACAAAACTATTTACCTCTGGATCTCTCACTTGTCCATTGCGGAGACAATTAATACTCACAATGGACTCAGGGGGAATTGCAACAACAGGCGGCCAATAAAAGTAACCCAGGGGCAGGGTCTGAATGGTAGTGGGATGTACACCTGCATGGTCAAAGTTAATAACAAGGCAATCCCCATCATGAGTTTGGGGTGAGGGTCCCACCCAGTTGACCCTTCTGGCCATGATAAGCCTGTGTGATAGTCTATGACCTTTACTACCCATCAAGGACATTCAATGAACTACTTTATTCCTTAAGGTGTGATAATCTTCTTTAGTTCTGCGCTTTAGTACAGGAACCCCGGTGAGTATCAATACATAAGATACCGAAGCAGGGGGAAGATTCAATGAAACATGCGGTGAAAATGACCCCTCCTGACTTTTTGTGGTGCCAACCCTTCCCACTGGGGGCTCGAGGACAATCGATTGACAAGCTCCTTTTTGGCTAATGAAGGCTCAGGGAGCCCAGATGAAACCAAGCTCAGTTTGTGAGATGCCATCGGTTCCTGACTGGATATCAAGTTATTAGAAGGCACTACAGAAACACCTTGCGGGGGGCGAAGTGTGGATGGAACCTGACTCAAGCTCCCTCGCGGGCCTCAAACCCACCTACCCCACCTGCCCTGTCCGTCAGGGGCAGAGGTTGCATTGATAACATTAGGCAACATCTGAGATAAGTGGGATTTACAAAACTCTATTAAAATATTGAGACTGGCCTCAATTGAGGAAAGTTTATCTAGACATTTGGCCAGACATTTTCCCACTCCAGCCTCAATCATTGACTGCAACAACAGAACAAGCTCCCCACATTATTAATAGTTTTGAAAACTGGACTGTGGGGCTTACCGGTCCCAGGAATCTGACAATCCCTATCCCCCCTTTCCCTTAGTCCCAGATTGACCAGACACATTTTCTGTCCTTTTACTTTTTTTGCGCTATGGGGCTGGGGGACCACAGTCGACAAATAAGTTACTAGGCCCAGCCGCAACTGCTGGTTGGTGGACTTCAGCGGTGATAGTCATAGTGATGGCTAACTGGGTCGAGCCGGGCCCTCCTAGGCGCCAGTCAATGTATCGTTGTAGCCCACGATAATAGGGTCATCGGACGTAACAACAGGGGTTACAACTGAAGCAGTCGGAGCAACACTAATACCTGATCTTTTTTCGCAGGTGTTGATTTCATCATTGATTGACCCCGCTATTGAGGATAGATAAGAAAGAAATGATGATTTAGAGAGCCCAGACATTGCAGAATCTTTTTGTGCAACTCCTGGATGTGAGGTCCCCCCTTCAATGGAGGTATTTTACCCTTTTGCCCATCACAATGTAACTAATAGTGTCCCAATGTCTCAACAAATGCATGCATGCCCGCCCACCCAGCTATGAAGCACTCATACAAGAGAAAACAGACCAGAAAATGATTAAAGAAAATGCCATCCCTATTGCAAAACAACTTTACCAGGGCATAGGAGCTATACCCAACCCAAAAGGGCAAAGAAGGGTTGCCCGGCCCAGCCTCAGTCAGTAGCTGACGTGCACAGGACGGGCCCGCCCTTGCCCCGGGCGCTGCGGAACTACAGCACGCCTTAAATCCCCAATGATGTCAGGCACAGGTATGCAAGCAGAGGGGGTCGTGGGAGTTGTGGTCCCCAGCTGAAACGGGTGCGTCTGCGGAGGATTCCCCCCAGAGCAGGCAGTGTTCAAGGTGCAAAAGGACATGTGTCCTCAGGTGTTAGCGTGAAGAACAGCAATGTTAACCCCAACAGCAATGACAAATGTCAGTAGGCACATTTAATAATTTTTCAGTCCCCAAACTGTTGTTTTGCTTTGCCTGAGATCCCCTTGTCTGTCTCACAGCATCCAATGGAGAACAGTGGTGACCTTCCTTCCACCTTGTGCAATCATATGGTTCAAGGTTGGTTTGGTGATATAGAGCAGTGGTCCACACTTGCTCTACATCTCTTATTTCACAACATTGAACAGAGTTGGTGAACACCATCCCAGAGGGAGAAGCTATTGCGGTCAACTCATTCAATCAATCAATCAATCAGGGAATTGTAAGCACGCTACTCACCCGTGAGGGTCTCAAGGCGCTGAGGGGGGGGGTCCGCAGATCTGTTTAGCTAAAGAGCCAGGTCTTGAGGGTCTTCATGAAGGTGTTCAGGGAGGGGCGCGTCTGATGTCTGCCGGTAGCTCGTTCCAGGTCTTGGCTGCAATGTGAGAGAAGGATCTTCCGCCTGCTCTGGCTCTGTGGATGCGCTGGGTTTCGGCCAGTGCGAGGTTGGAAGATCGGAGGTTTCTTTTGGGTACGTGGAAGTTGATTCTGTCGTTGAGGTATTTGGGTCCGTTGTTGTGTAGGCATTTGTAGGCGTGAGTGAGGATTTTGAAAGTGACTCTTTTCTTCACCGGGAGCCAGTGGAGACTTCGTAGGTGTTGGCTGATGTGTTAGTGTCGGGGGATGCCGAGGACGAGTCTGGCGGCAGTGTTCTGTATTGTTTGGAGTTTGCGGAGTAGGGACTTGTTGATGCCAGCATAGAGTGCGTTTCCATAGTCCAGTCTGCTGGTGATGAGTGCGTGGGTGATTGTCTTCCTTGACTCAGAGGGGATCCACTTGAAAGTCTTGCGGAGGATGCGGAGGGTGTTGAAGCAGCTGGAGGTGACGGCGTTGACCTGTCGGTTCATGGTGAGTGATGAGTCGAGTACGATGCTGAGGTTCTTGGCGTGGTCTGATGGGGTAGGTGGGCTTCCAAGGGTGGTCGGCCACCAGGTGCTGTCCCATGCAGAAGGGGTGGTACCGAGGACGAGGACTTCTGTCTTCTCGGCATTGAGCTTCAGGCAGCTGTTGGTCATCCAGACTGCGATGTCTTGCATTCCTTTCTGGAAGTTGAGTTTGGCAGTGGTGGGGTCTTTGGTGAGGGAGAGGATGAGCTGGGTGTCGTCGGCGTAGGATACGATGTTGAGGCCGTGTTGTCGGACGATGGCTGCGAGGGGGCCATGTAGATGTTGAAGAGGGTGGGGCTCAGTGATGAACCACGTGGGACTCCGCAGGTGATTTTCGTGGGGTCGGAGAGGAAGGGTGGAGTCTGATCCTTTGGCTTCTTCCGGTGAGGAATGATCGGATCCAGTCCAGGGCTGTTCCTTGTATGCCTGCGTCGTGTAGTCTGGCGACTAGTGTGCGGTGGGAGACGGTGTCGAAGGCCGCTGATAGGTCGAGTAGGATGAGGGCTGCGGAGTGGCCTTGGTCCAGGAAGGTGCGGATGTCTTCTGTGGCGGCGAGTAGGGCGGTCTCTGTGCTGTGGTTGCTTCGGAATCCGGATTGGGACGGGTCGAGGATGGCGTTCTCTTCAATGAATCGTGTCAGTTTCCTGTTGACTGTTTTCTCTGCAACTTTGGCTGCGAAGGGGAGGAGCGAGATGGGCCGATAGTTCTTGAGGTCGGTGGGGTCAGCTGTGGGCTTCTTGAGCAGGGGTCTGACTTCTGCGCGCTTCCAGTCATCTGGGAAGGTGCCTGTTTTGAAGGTGGTGTTGATGGTGCGTTGTAGTTCGGGTGCGATGGCGGCCGCAGCTCTGTGGTAGATGTGAGGGGGCAGGGGACGGTGGGGGCCCCGAGTGGATGCTTTTCATGGTCGAGGCGGTGTCTTCGGCCGTGATCGGTGTCCAGTTGGAGATGGTGGGCTGGCTGGTGTTTCTGGGGGGCAGGGGGCCGTCTGTGGCACCTGGTGGATGGTCAATGAAGTTGTCATAGAGGTTTTTGATCGTGAGGTGGAAATAGGTTCCAAGCTTGTCGCAGAGGTCTTGGGATGGTGTGATGTCTGTGGCTTCGCTGCGTGGGTTGGTTAATTCCTGAATGACACTGAAAAGTTCCTTGGAGTTGGTGGAGTTGGCCAGGATTTTGTTGTGGATGAAGTTCCTCTTGGTGACTCTGATCTGGTTATGGTAGTCCGTCAAGGCGTCCTTGTAGGTGGTGTGGTTTTCGGTTGCCTTGGTGTTTCTCCAGTTCTTCTCCAGGCGTCTGCAGGTGCGTCTGGCTTCTTGGAGAGCGGTGGTGAACCAGGCGGCTTTCCTGGGGCATTGTCTGTCGGGGGTTGCGTAGTGGGGCGAGCTCGTCTGCGCAGTTGAAGATCCAGGTGTGGAGTTCTCTGGCTGCGTTGTTTGCGTCGGGTGCCCAGGTGTGGTTGTCTCGGGTGAGGGTGGAGTTAAGTTGCTCGTCGGTAACCTTGCTCCAGTTCCTTCAAGGTGGGCGTGGGGCTGGTTTGGGTGCCTTGGGTTTGTTGATGGCGAAGTGTACGCAGTGGTCGGTCCATGGCGGCTGCGTTGTGTGGCTGAATTGGACGATGGGGTCGAGGGTGTGTCCTGCTCTGTGGGTCGGTGTGTTGATGAGTTGTTTAAGTCCGATGCTGGCGAAGTTGTCACAAAGGATAGTGGAGTTGGGGTCGCTGGGGTTGTCGAGGTGGAAGTTCAGGTCTCCAATGAGTATGTAGTTT
Source organism: Calotriton arnoldi (assembly GCA_963921515.1). Taxonomy (NCBI): domain Eukaryota; kingdom Metazoa; phylum Chordata; class Amphibia; order Caudata; family Salamandridae; genus Calotriton; species Calotriton arnoldi. The sequence goes on along the minus strand of CAWUFW010001284.1, from coordinate 2,598,692 downwards.
GCTGAGGCGATGGCGTGGGGTGCGATGAAGTCGGTGATGGTGGTGGCGAAGGGTGTTCGGGGGCCGGGGGGTCTGTAGATGAGGGTTCCTCGGAGTGTGGCTTTGGGGGTGGTCTGGATCTGGAAGTGCAGGTGTTCGGCGGAGGGGAATCTTACGCTGGAGGTGGTGAGGCAGAGGGTGCTCTTGTGGGCGATGGCGAGGCCCCCTCCTGGGTGGTTGGGGCGGTCTATCCTCTGGATCTTGTATCCGTCTGGATGGCGGTGCTGATGTCGGGGGTGGAGGATGCGTTGGTCCAGGTCTCTGTGAAGAAGGCGATGCCGGGCGAGAGAGAGTCGAGTAGGTTCCAGATTTCCATGGCGTGTTTGTGTACGGAGTGTACGTTGAAGAGGATGCATTTTAGGGTGTCCCCGGTGCTGGCGTCGGTGGTGTTGGAGGCCGGGGTGGCGGTGAGGGTCTGGCGGCAGTGGAGGCAGGAGAACTGGTCATGGGTCGTGTTCGGCGAGGCCTGTTGGCATTCTCTAAGTCTTCCAGGGTTGAGTGCGAGGAGGGTGGTGGTGTCGTAGCGATGGGTAGTGGGAGGTCCAGAGTTCCTGGCGCTGGCCGCGGTCGGGTCACGGACGGGCGCAGACAGGCTTGCCTTTGGCGTGCCGGCGGTGCGACCGCTGCGCGCAACCGCCATTAAGTAGGGGAGGTGGGAGGGAGGAGAGGCTGGGAGGCGGGAGTGGGGGAATTCTGGAGGGGAATTCCGGGGGGGAATTCCGGGGGGGAGGGGCCGCAGGGGCAGCAGCGGTGAAAGGAACAGGCAGGCACGAGAAAATAAAAACAGTGGTGGAATTAGAGCAAGACACAGATGGGCACAATAACAGTGGTACAACAGGGAAATATTAAGAAAGAAACAGCTGAGAAAGGTTACGGTGGTTGCAGGCAGTCTGGTCCCAGTTGGAGCGGGCAGCAGGCGCAGGAGCGGGCAGCAGCCTCAAACCTCCCATAGAGGAGGTCGGGGTCTGGAGGCAAGAGACGGCACAACTGAGCTGCGGGGAGAGAGTGGACCTAGACCGAGGGTCGGAGGCTCATTAACTATCTGTATCCATCTACAAGCTGCAAAAACAAGTTATATGATTTTATTTCCTATATTTACATGATGTGTTCTACCTAGAGCAGGGGTCTCCAATCTTTTCTGTAGTGAGAGCTATTTCTGATCAGTGAAAATCATCATGAGCTACTGAAGGCTAAGCAACTTGCGCGTTGTCACCAGACACCCGCCCAGCTTAAATGACTTTAAGTCTAATGTCCATACACCCCAAATGCGATGGTTTTTAAAAAATACTTTGACTAGGGGCACTATGACAGGGCTGCCATGTGTGTTAGTGAGACCGTGGTCTTTGGGGATGTATGAACATGTGTGTGTATGAGTGGGATATATGAGTGCAGGTGACTGAGAGACTTTGTTGTATGTACTTGTGGCACAGAACATACATTTCACGATAATTGGCCCCGCTACATGTACAATACAAATGGGAGAAATTTAAAGTGCAGAAAAACGTTCTGCAAAAATGTTCAAAATATGGAAAATTTTTCTGCAATTTAAATTTCTCCAACTTAAAACAATGGCTGTATTTTATCACTGTAACGAGAAAATTAAACTGAAGAGATAACTTTGTTTATAGGCAATCTATAAAACTCATCATTTAAATTTTCTCACATTTCCAAGTGTCACATTTACATACACCTAGCATCTTGCTCACAGCGTCCTGTAGACATTAAGACGTCTTTGGCTTAATTGAAAGTGGAGAAAGACATTAAAACTAAATGTTTCATAGAAAAACATTTCTTCACTTTAAATTTCACCCATTTGAAAAAAATGGCTATTTTTCAGTTATAAATATGGCACAGTGTCTACTGGCCACTGGGGGCAAAAGGCCTGCTGCTTGTAAATGCAACACTTTTAAATTGGAAAAAATTAAAATGAAAAGTTAATCATTAAGCTAACTTTCATTTTAATTTTCTCCCATTCAAAAGCTTTCAGAAACATTATTTTGTTCTCACACTTCAATATTGAGTCAACAAGGTCTTTTTTAAAGAGTTAAATACTTCAGTTCTTAACCTCTGTGACCCAGCCTGGCCCATAAATCTGACTGAGCACTGCTCATTACTCCAGTATTGGAACTTTCATAGAGTCACATTCTTGAACCATTCCCTGTCGTCGAGATGGGAGTCCTCCGTATCTTTTTAAAAGTAATGTCCTAGTAGACATAGAATATATAGGCCTAAGGCCTCATTATTTAGTAACGTATCCATGTCCTTGTTTGAAAAAGTACCAAACTAATAAAACAGCCAATCAGATGGTACCACCCTGTAGAACCTTCCTGAGAGAAGCTCCAGTCCTTCAATTTTTCTACTGCACGTCGTGCTAGGAAGTCTCTACTGAGCTCTACTCAGCTTTTTTCCTCACAGCTTTTGAAAGAAAATTTCTTCAGGTTTTATCTTCTTCTGACCTCATAGATATACTATCCAGATCTGTGTATTTGAGTTTAGGTGAAGTAAACTGATGCCCACCATGTCAGACACACCTAAAAAAGACCTCTTCTGACTCTGTGGCACCTGCAGGAAGAAGAGATTACACATTGACGACCCTCACAAAGACTGTCTTTATCCGGACCAAAAACCCATGGATTGTAAGGTATGCCGCACGTTTTCAACTAAAACTTTGAAAGATAGTGAAGGGAGGCTTCTCTTGTGGCCGCAGAGGTTCAAGAACAGAGATACTCTTGTCTCTGATGAGGAAAGTGATGCCTCTTCTAGATCCTCCTCTAAAGCACCTCAAAAAAGATCTTTGGATGACCCTGCAGGTCATTCTTCGCAGCAACCACCAAAAAAGGCACCTAAAAGATCAGAGAGCTCCCATAAACACACTACTCTGTCTAAGCTGCCTTCCCACCTGCAGCAGGACATAAAGCCAGTATCTGTTAAAAAAAGACCTTCAAAAACCAGTTTCAGAGCCTTCTACTCCTCCTCTGAAACCTAAACACACATTTAAGAAACCTACCTCAGCTCCGCCTATGGAGAGCTCGTTGACGACATCCCTGACTACGAGGAAATCCTCTTTAGGGACCATTTCAGTGGTGTCGACGACGTCCACAGTCACCGCCGTTACTGTATCGTCGGCAGCAATCTCCTCGTCGACGACGTCATAGTCAATAAGTCAGGCTCCATTATCGTCAATGGTAAAGATGACTGTCTTCTAAGTCGTCGTTGAAAAACCACCTCTCGGCGGCAACCTTCCCGTCGACGACAGACCTCTCGTCGAGAACGATCCTCTAACTGACGGCAGGCCTCTCGACGAAGACCTTGTCTACCACCACGTCGACGGTCCTGTTGACTGCGAATATCTTGTCAATGGCGGACCCAGCATCCATGACTTTATCGTCAACGGCAGCCGCATTGTCATCGTCTTTGAGGCTTCTCTTCACCGATGGCTCATCGTCGACAACAGGTATCCCGCCGACGAAAAATCCAGGTTTGATTGAAAAGAAGCCCTCGTTGACGGGCTCGTCAACAAAGAGAGAAAAAATTGTTTTCAACCAAAAAGTAGAGCATAAGACCCTAACTCCAGCTTTAACTTCACCTAGTCAAGTGAAATCATTGCAGCGGTGGCCGGAACAGGTAAGCGTGGTGGGCGGGCGTGGGGGGGAGGGGTGGGGAGTCGACAGATGAGGTATTATTTATTTAATCATACCTATTCCGTCGTCTGTCGGCCTCCCAACACCACGCTTACCTGTGCCGGCCACCACTGAATCACTGTTGCCTTCACACCTTTAGGATGATGATGATGATGACTCTGAGGATGATAGCCTCTTTGGGGCAGCTCAATGCCCTTCAGAGCTTAACGTTAAATATCATGAAGACTCAGATGATCAAGACTACTATCATCAACAATATTATTATTCCCACCAGCAGCAGTATCAACAGGATGTGGTGTGTCTTCCAACCACTCTCGTAACGGACTTGCAATCCATGCTAGCAGATTACAAAAAGAGGTTTCCGCCAGCATTGTCTTCTCTTCAACAAACTCCTCCTCCGCCTTCTGAAAGTCAGGCTCAACATCTAACCTCACCACAGCAGGGATCTCTGATTATTCGTCCCTCTTATCAGGAAGTACCTTTACAACAACTGTCATATTCTGAAGAGGAAGGAAGAAAGAGAAGAAGGTGAGATTCAGCAGGAACAGGATAAGTGGAATGCCTACATAATTCCCCCACCAGCGTCGCCATCTCTACCCCGGGACTCACCTCCAGAGGATATAGTGGGTTTCCATAACCTCTTGACAACAGGGATTAATAACCTTGGTAAAAAGCGTACAAAAAAGAAGGTTTCTTTCCGTACGCCTTTACATATCTCTCCTGGGCATGATGTCCTCCTGTATTCACCTCAATCCCTCACTGTCGCCTACACATGTGTCCTCTCCAGAAAGCTTTGAACATGCAGTGGGTGCAGGTCGAGGGAACATTGGACAACATAATTCAGGTCACTCGACCCATGATCTCATCACTAATCTGGTGGACACAACCTCATCAGCTGTCGCAAGGCTTATCATTACTGCCCTAAGCCACCCCTCTGGTGATAACAACGGATGCCTCCTTTGACGGCTGGGGAGCTTTCCTGCAAGAGCTCCAGATCAGTGGAAAATGGCCATCATCTCATCAGAACCTTCACATCAATCTCATCGAGCTAAGAGCAGTGTTCAGGCGCTACAAGCTTTCCTGCCCAGAAGTCGAAATGCTTCGGTGCTTGTCAGAACAGACAATACTACAACAATGCACTGCCTAAACAAGCAAGGGGGAACACCATCTCTCCTGCTACCTCAGGAAGCTCAACTTATCTGGCGCTGGGCGATTCAGCACAAAGTGTCACTAGCAGCAGAGAATGTACTAGGAAGGCAAAACATCACAGCAGACACGCTTAGCAGACTCAAAACAACAAGCCACAAGTGGTAGTTAGACCAGCGCACTCTCAGCAACATCTTCTCTCGGTAGAGCAAACCGAGCATAGACCTTTTTGCACCACCCAGCAACGCCAAATGCTGGTACTTCGCAAGTTGGCATCCCCATCATGGATCATGAGGAATGCCTTTTCAATAGCATGGTCCAGCATATTTGCTTACGCCTTTCCTCCCATTCCACTCCTGCCAAGACTACTATGGAAGATAAAGGCAGAGCTCTGCAAGATTATACTAATAGCTCCAGCATGGCCCAGCCAGCATTGATACACAGAACTTCACCTCCTCTCAGTACAACCTCCGATTCACCTCAAACCAATTCCATCTCTGTTGACAATGAGCAGAGAGGTGCTTGCTAGGGCAAGAGCAGATAGTACTAACAAGACGTACTCTCTGAAGTGGAAAAAGTTCTGCATTTGATGCACATCAACTAACGTGCACCCCCTTCACTCATCACCAGAAGAAAATTTGCCTTACCCTCTGCATTTGGCGCGTTTCGGCTTGGCTCACGCTTCAATAAAAGTTCACTTAGCGCCAATTTCCAGTTTTCAGAGATCATCCAATATTCCATCTTTGTGGTCCAACAGACTGGTGAAACAATTCCTCAAAGGATTATTCAGAACTTTCCCACCAGTGAGAGCCCCTCCTACCATATGGGTGCTCAACATGGTACTTGCACAATTAATGAAGCATTCGAACCTATCCATAGAGCGGATACAAAGTTCCTATCCTGGAAATTTGCTCTCCTACTGGCTCTCACTTAAGCAAGGAAAGTTAGTGAACTCCAGGCTTTTACTACCCAGGAGCCATTCCTACAGTTTAAACATGATAGGGTTATTCTACGCACAAACCCTAGATTTATCCCTAAGGTTCCTTCGGACTTTCACCTAACCAAACTGATTGTTCTAAAATAATTTTTTCCAAATCCTCAAACATCAGCAGAGCGTGCTTTGCACTCTTTGGATGTCAAAAGGTGCCTAAGATTTTATTTGGACAGTACCAAATCATTTCGTAAATCCAACCAGCTGTTTGTAGCATACAGTGCACCTAGAAAGGGTTTCCCTCTTACAAAGCAAAGCATCTTGAGGTGGATATCAAGTGCAAATCTTTTCTGTTATCGAAAAGTAGGCCAGCCTTTGGCGTCAAAAGTCCATGCTCATTCCACCAGAGCCATTTCCACGTCTATGGTGCTGTTTGCAGGTGTGTCCCTACCAGATATCTGCAGAGCAGCAACCTGGAAAACGCAGCAAACATTCACTAAACACTACTGCTTGGACTCGGAGACCATACCAGATGGGGCAGTAGGACAAGTGGTTCTAAGACATCTTTTTCAATAAAGGTGAGTCATTTCTTCCATCCCACCATCCATTTTATAGCGCACATTTTCTATAATATTTCTATATAGGTTTATACTTATATAATTATGTACGTACATATATATATTTTGTTTTTTTATATGTGCACGGAGTAGTATTTCACGTTACTCGCATAATGTGTCTTATTTAATGAAAATGTGCTATTTACTGCTCTCTACTCTGATTCAAGCATGTGAATGTATGAAAGTTCCAATACTGGAGTAAGAAAATAAGTTACATAGCTGTAACTGTAGTTCTGCAGTATTGGAATCTTTCATAGATTCACACGCAGCCCACCCGCTTACCCTGGAAAGGCTCTCAGTTTTTTCTATTTGTACGCATTAGAGCTTAGAAAATCTGAAGGACTGGAGCTTATCTCAGGAAGGTTCTACAGGGTGGTACCATCTGATTGGCTGTTTTCTAAGTTTGGACCTTTTTTAAATAAGGACTGGGATGTGTTACTAAATAATGAGGCCCCAGGCCTATATATTTTATGTCTGCTAGGCCATTACTTTTAAAAAGATACCGGGGACTCCCATCTCGGCGACGGGGATTGATTCAAGCATGTGAATCTATGAAAGATTCCAATACTGGAGAACTAGTTACGGGTAAGTAACTTATTTTCTAATCAGCCTCTGCTATCTGCAGCCTGATGATAATTTAAAGTAAACACAGCCTTCCTTTAATGTTAAAAGAAAAATGTGCTTATTTAAAAATGAACTCAAGGTTATGAGCTACTTTGAAGGTATCTGGAAGCTACTGGTCGCTCACGATTGACTGGTTGGAGACACCTGACTTAGAGTCTGTGCTTCATGTGCTCAAAGAGGAGGATCTAACGGTACTGTGAAGTTGTTTTGTTTCAAACAATCACATATACAACTGTGTGAAAGCTGACTATTCAAACATGTCATGTAATGCTTTTTTGTGTAGCTCAGTGTTCACTATTTTCATGGGTTAATGTTGTCAGTGTGTTCCTCCATGCACAGACTAACGTCTGATAATTGTAGGTTGTCCATATGTATGGGGATCCGGAAAAGTATTGTGTCTTGTGACCTACAAACATCACCTGTACTTCTGTCTCTCTGCCTCTTGGAGTCAATATGTCCCATTGACCATATCTGTGCTGACCAGTCAAATTGCATGCAGCATATTTCCCTTTTCAGTGTGTGTGTGTGTGTGTCTCCTCTTCTGTTCCATGTCTTAGAGGAAGTATATATCCCCTTGAAGTTGAAAGTTGTATGTCTGAGTAACAAAGAAAGGGTGTGTTGTCTACCTGTTAAAGGATCTATATTCCACATTCAATTGGTCTGTAAAACTCTTTCGACCTGATTATGAGTTGCTCATTAAGTTCTGTCCTGTGCATAAAGCCCTGTTTATGCATGGGTTGAAGTTAGGAGTTTTTAGGTAGTTAATGCATCCGATAATTACTGGAGGCGTTACATAAGTCAACCATCCTTAAATTTTGGTAGATCAAATCTGCCGAAATGTAATGGGGGAATACTAAACGGGATTTACCATAGAATGGGGATTTTGATGTGTAAAACCACAAAATCTGCATGTTATTCCCTAATAACTTGTAATAGGTGGTATTTATCACACTCGCTATATAACGTATCCAATGGTATCATTATTTGTCATGTGCGATAAATACCACCTATACCCATCGTCAGGCACTTATTTAAAGGGGAGCGTGTTTGTATATTTGTATGTCAAGGCAACTGAAATATAAATAACAATTCAGACTGCCTAATCTAAATAATTTACTTATATTAATTGAGTTTAATTTGCAGAATGGAATGCCTTAATATCTTCTTTCCTACAGTGGCTTTGATTCTCCCTCCACCCTTGCAGAACTCGTGCCAGAATGTGTGATTGTAAATAGATAATAACTCATGAGGGGGTTTTCACTCAACCTGCATTGTTATTTCTTTCCATTCATGCAGGTCATCCTTGCAAATTTAGGTTTAATAACAGATTTAATTAACTAAAGGTTATTACAAGAGAGAGCGCAAAGAGCTTCTTCATTATTTGCTGAAGCAAAGCAGCCTCCCTGTCAAAGAAAAGGTAAGCCGAAATGTATCTTTGCCTACCTTTGTCGGAGGAGATTCTGACATTAATGTGAATGATGGATGACTGAACATTGTCTCCCCTCAGTAGTTGCCCACAAATGCACAGAGCTATCTGCTTTTGCAAAGCAAAGATGAAACCTTGCACATTTAGCACATATTTGACTTCACTATTTAACCACACTTCCTCCTCCCTCTCTTGATTCTCTGCAAACAGTATTTCGGCTGCCAACAAGTTACAACATGTCTTTGGCAGTGCAGCACAATGCGACCCACTCCCATGGTTCACCAAGCTTCCCTCAGGTACACTTTGGGATAAACAGATAAACCTTTGGAGAGAACAGGCCTCACAGATGCCCATTATGTTATTGTCCTGTTAGGGTAGGAATCAATGAGCAGACGGGCCTCCAAAGAGCTTGTCCTTCATTTGTGATATTGACATTCATCCTCCCAGCTCAGCACATAAATCTGGATTTCATTTCAAGACCGGAGGCTACCATTATGCATAACATCTTTTTAATGCCACTCTGCAGCACCTTTAAAGAACTTTCAAACAATAAAACAATCAAGAACACTGTAGCCCATAAATAGCACCAACTCTGAACACTCTTCCTCCTTTGCAGAGATAAGTGCCTTTCATGTTCTGTGTTAACTGTAGTTTGAGTATAAGTTTATTGTTTTTACAGAATTTGGCATTGATTTTGGAGTATTGGAACTTATAATGAACTTATAATGTATGTGTGCCTCTAATTTACAGAAGCACGTTTTATCATTTTGGTATGTAAAAAAACATTTTAGGCCGTTTTCTCAATTTTAAAACTAGACAACGTTTTATAGAGCTTAACACAGGGTAATGTTTAGATTTTAGTAAAGCATGCTGGGACATCCGAAAGAGGTGGGGGCGAGTAGGCCTCTTCTCGGTGTTGTATCGGAGGAGTAGCGGGCGTTTACAAGTGCGTGCAGTCTTACAGGTAGGACTGGGGCATTGGGCTTGTGCTCTCTCTTTCAGGCAGCGCTGCCGGGAAGAGTGTCTCCTCATGCGCTGTTGTCCAGCAGGAGGAAGATTTTTGACTTTCCAAGCAAGGGATCTCACGAGAATTCAGCGCCATTTTGAAATGGGCCCAAATAAATATAGGAAATTGAGGATACACTGGCGCGATGCCAGTTGGTATTATGGCGGTTTAAAAATAAAAGCATGAATTGTTGAGGTAGCGGTTGAGAGCAGAGTCGGTGAGGTCTGATGACAACTTTAGAGGGATTTGATTAACTAGGATTAATAGGAGGATTTTCATTGTTTTGCTGTTAAGGGATAGCTATTAGGAATAGTTAGGATAAATTGTTTGGAAGTGTTTTTTGGGAAGATCGTTACTGGTATGGAGTCTGAGCAGAGTGGCAGTGTGAGGACTTGCAGTGTTCTTTAACATGAGGAAGATTTGAGGCGATTAGTACAACAAGAATTGCAGAATAAGGTGCAGGAGACGGTTGGCAGTATTTTAAAGAAAAGGAAGAGAAGAGGCTTGAAGTCCGGTGAGCAGTTTTATTCTCTGTCAGAGGAGGAGGAAAAAATAAAGGAAGACAAAGGATTTGGAGGAGGTTCAAAAGACTAAGGATTGGAAGGATGGTTTGAACACCATCAAAAGAAGAGGTGTCCTTTGCGGCACACAGGGAATGGGTGTCCTAAGCGGCACACATGAGGAAGAGAGTATACAGGCAAAAAGGTCTCTGACAGAGGAAGGTGAAGAGTGGGATGAGTACATATTGAATTTACAACAGGAAGGAGATTTTGATGAAGAGTTCGAAAGATTTGGGAGTGAAGGTAAGTTAGAGGTATACTTAGGAATCCTTTGGGCGAGGAAATGTATTTCCTATTTGGTATTATGGACCATGTGGGTAGGTTTATAAGAGAATGGATACGCAGATCCTTGGAAGAGGATGTGAGGCGAGGAATGAGAGAGGAATGCACTAGGCCAGTTATTGGTTATTGGTAGAACACCCAACTTGGATCCCGAGTTGATAAGATTTTTGTTTGGGCTAGGCCGGGATCCTAGGAAAGGTCTGGAGTGCTTGTTGAAAATGTGCCAGGACAAGCTGTTGCATGTATTGGGCTCTATAGCCAGGATTTTAGATAAGTAAGAGGAGGCCTACGTTAATGAGACTCCTGTGGACGTGCAGTTGCTCAGAGGATGGAGTCAACAAGCAGTAGTAATGCTAGGGAGCACGAACGCTGGCTTGCTAGCGGAGAGAAGAAAGGCTAAACTCATGAAGATAAGTCCCAAGTTGGGGGACTTGGCTCAGAGGGAGCCCAGTGAGGATGCAAAAGGCTTGCGTTTTGGCGAGGGCCTGGTAAAAAGCCTGGGGAAATACGTAGCTACGTTTACGGCCCTAGATAAGGCTCAAACAAACATGAGAAGAGTTTTCAGTAGAGGAGTTTTTGGTAGGGCCAGTAGAAGGGGACCCATTACTGGCCGAGCGATACAAAGGTCCCAATACTACAATCAGTATGGAAGAAGATGTTATCAGGCCTCAGCAGGTTTCTATCCCAATCATGGAAGAGCTGGGAGAGCTGGAAGGGGAAGATTTTCCCGCAGACGAGGCCAGAGTTCAACAGGATTCCAAGATGAGTACAGGGATTATTACTGGTTTTTTCCAAGGAAAAGCAGGGGGTCGGTTGAGAATTTTCAAGAAGAAGTGGAAAAGTATAACACAGATCCCTGGATTTTGGAAATGGTTCAAGGGTTTATGATATAGCTTGTGGAGTTGCCCCATCAAACAGGAGAGCCAAGGGAATTGGCGCTTTCAGAGGAACAGAGGAAGGTAGTGGATTTATAGACAGAGTCAATGATTCAGAAGGGTGCTGTAGAATGCATAGAAAAGGCAGGAAAGTGCAATCTTCTTCGGGAGGAAAAAAGATAAAGGATGAAGACCAGTGATAAACCTCAGGGAGTTAAACAAGTATTTGGTTTACAGACATTTCAAAATGGAGAGAATCCATTGTCTGAGGGATCCGCTGCATAGGAATGAATAGTTGGTGAAGTTAGACATGAGGGATGAGTACTTCACTATTCCCATTCGGAAGGAGAATCAGAGGTTTCTCCAGTTCTGTTGGAAAGGCCGTTTGTACCAATTTCGAAGTCTTCCGTTTAGGCTTTTAACAGCCCCTTGGTGCTTCACGAAAGTGATGAGAGTGGTGATGGCATATTTGCGAGAAAGGTGCATTTGGATGATAGTGTATTTGGGCGATATCTTGATAATGTCTCAGGAACTGGTGAGTCTAACTGAAGCTCTAGTACAGGTGAGGGGTTTGTTGGAAGGCTTAGGATTTATTTTACACAGCGAGAAGTTTGTTTTAGAGCCAACACAGAAGTTGGAGTTCTTAAGTTTCCAGATGGAAACGAGAGAGGTTGTTTTGCAGCTCCCTGAGAAGATTAAGTTAATAGGCAAAGACATTTTCATGTGTTAAAGAAAGAGTTTCTGTCTTTAAGAGATTTTGCATGGATTATAGGTTTGTTGTCATCTTCGATACAGGCAATTTTCCTAGGGCCTCTTCATTATTGAGCTTTACAATGGTTAAAGGGGGGATGCCTTGAGAAAAGGGCTTTGGTATGGGGACAGGATTTTCCTGAGTACAGAGGCGAAGGAAGACTTAAGTTGGTGATTGGACAATATGCAGGTTTGTCAGGCCGTGCCATTTTCGTATGTGTTCTGGATTATGTGCTAGAGGCAGATGCGAGCCTGAGAGGCTGGGGTGCACAACTAGGAGCACAGGAGGAGTTTGGACAGAGGAGGAAAGGATGAACCGCATAAATTGTTTGGAGTTGACGGCAGGTTTGTATGCACTGAAAAGCTTCAGAGAGGTCTTGAAAAGGCAGTCGGTGTCGAAGAAGATGGACAATATTTCAGCAGTAGCTTATATCAACAGGTTAGGAGGGACGTGGGTTGTCGGAGTTAGCGAAAGAGTTTTGGTATTTTTGCCTGGAGAACAAAATTTCAGAGATAGCAGAGTATTTGCCAGGGGAGTTGAATGTGACAGCAGACTGGAATTCCTGACATTTGAGGGATTTCAGCAACTGTGAATTGGAGCGGAGTTGCTTTTGAGAGCGAAACAAGATTTTGGGACCATTGGTGGTTGATCTTTTTGTGAGCAGGTTAACTTTCCAGTTGCAGATGTGGTACAGCTGGATACCAGATCCAGAGGCGTCAGCAGTGAATGCTTTTCAGCAGGTATAGAAGGGGAGGAGAGCTTATGTGTTCCCTCCATGTGCTATGATACAGAGGGTGTTATTGGAAGTGAGAGAGGAGAAGTGTCAAGTAGTTTTGGTAACTCCATTCTGGGTATCTCAGGTTTGGTATCCGATTCTGATGGAGATGGCGTGTGCAATACCTTTCTTAATTCCGATGGGAAAGGGTCTTCTGAGGAATGAAGATGGAGAACAGCAACCTTTCAGTTCAGGACAAGGTGTTGATTCTTCTTGTTTGGAAGGTGTCAGGGGATCCGACTGTTGCAAGGGACTTCCAAGCAGGGCTGCACAATTATTGGAGAAGTCTTGGACGCGTGGAGGCTCTTGTCGTGTAAGTGGTAAATGTTTTGGTAGAGCAGCATGAGAAAGGATTGGGGTACTGGACAATGAATTGTTACAGATCAGCAGGCCATGCTCATGTTGAAGGTAGATTGCTTAGTAGGAACGTATTGGTATGCAGAATTCTTAAAAGTATGAGGCTGAAGAGGCCGCCCAGGGCGCAGTATGATGTTTTGTGGGATGAGAATATAGTTTTGTCTTTATTTCAGGATTGGCACGTGAATAGGTAGTTGAATTTGAAGATATTATTTGCAGGGAAGTTGGCTACTATCTTATGTTTGGTGTCTTACAGAAGGGTTTCTGAAGTGAAAGCATTGGAGGTAAGTAGTAAGGTTTATGGGCAAGATGGAGTGCTTTTTGACATCTAGAGGAGGACTAAGACTATGTCAGAGTCTATTTTATATCCTCTATTTCCAGAGGGAAAGAAATTGTGTTTGGTCGATTGTTTTTCAGGAGAATGACAGCAGAATGATGGAGATTAGATTGCATGGTGTAGATCAATTATAGATTTTGCATGTTAAACCTCACAAAGCGGTTAGTATAGCAACTATTGCAAGATGGATAAAAGATGTAATGAAGCAAGCAGGTAGATAGAGAAATATAAACCACATTATTTACGAGGTGCTATAGCAAGCAAGTTGTATATATTTCATGGGGCGTTTGAGAGAGATTCTGAAGACAGCTGACTGGTCGAATGCAGGGACATTTGCAAAGCATTACTTTAGGCCCATAAAGCATGTGTCAAATGTGGTGTTGAAGGGCTTTCAACATTTATAATGGTAACCTCCAGTCTTGAAATAAAATGGCGATTCTCCGATTGAAATGAATAGAGAATCAAGATTTCATTAAAAACACAGAGGCTATCATTATCCCACCCTCCTGATGTTTTGAAGTAAGAGATTATTAAAAAAAAGAATTAGAGTAAGAAGGTAAGTAGTTTCTTTTAATCTTAGGAAGAAGAAAGTAAGGAAGTAAGTAAGTTCTGTATAGAGATGTTTTAGCATTTTAAGAATAATGTTTGTTCAAGGTTTGCACTAGGTTTTTGATTTGATTAGGCGCAGAAAGGTGAGATGTGTGGGTTTCTTCTAGTGGCACAGTAAAGGAGGATCAAGAGAAGAGTACAGCGGGGGGTAACGAAATGGATGAAGATACTTTGGAGGGGCATTTGCTGCATTTAAAGAGGAAGAGTGGAGGGCGTGGCTACGGAGCCAACGAAGATGGCCGCTGTTCTGAGGAGCTCTGTGGCGGCGTGAGGCGACGGGTGTCCTCCAGGCTATAATTCCTGTAGTCCGGACTCCAAACCGCCCACACATGGATGCGAACTCCTGCTCCGTCATCTGCGACCTTCACGAGTGACCAGGGTGAGCGCTGAGGAATGCGTTATTGCCTCCTCATTTCGGCCGCGGCTTGATGCGTGTATGCGGCTGCCATTTTATATCTCTGCCACTCTGCATATTTACCGCTTGGCAGCCTCATACATCTCTTGCCTCACAATAATATGCTCCTCCAGTATTTCTCCAGCGTTTTTTCTCCCATCTTCAACATGCATTTCTTCTATTGACTGATAACTATGGACAAATTAAGTTTCATGGCATAAATTTTTCCTCATTGCGCATTTGAGAATCTCCTTTGAAGCTTGTTTTTTTCTCGTTAAAGCAGTGTATCCTACGCTATTATCGAGGAGGCTTCTATTCTTAAAATATCACATGGCAAAACCGCGCTCGACCCGCAGTGGTGCTCAACCTTCTAACTATACCTCATTAGAAGAGTATAATCCATTCAGTATTTTACAGGAAAATATGGATGATGTAGATTCTGGCTCTTCTGCTACAGGTGGCTCGACACCCAATACACCTCGCTCGAACTCTAAACCAGTTTCCAAAATACCTTCCGCCTCAATCTCTACGTCAGGCAAACGAGTCAAGAAGGACCCACCTTCTCCTACTACTCCTCCTTCCTCAATTTCTATGGAGTTACTTCTCAAGGAAATTCGTGCTCTTAAGCCCTACATGGAAGAAACCAACATCCGTCTCCAGAGTCTTGAAGACAAATGGTCACATACGTAGCAAAAAGTTGACTACTTAGAGAGACGAGTTGAGTCTGTTCAAGCTGTCACCAATCAAGTCCCTTCTATGCACAAAGAGATTTCACATCTTAAGCAGCAGGTGGAAAACCTGGAAAACCGCAACAGGCATAATAACTTACGCATTTATGGTCTTGCGGAAGGACTTGAAGGTTCAGATCCTCTCTCCTTTTTCCAATCCTTTCTTCCGACTCTTCTTGGTTTTCCTGAGTCCCCATCATTGAATATTCAACGAGCGCATCGCTTGGGACAAGGCCCCGTCTCCTCATCTTCCTCAACTAAACCTAGAGGCGTTATTTTGTATTTCCTGGAGTACACTGATTTGCTTAAGGTCCTACATGCCGCCAAGCAGAAAGGAAAAATCTCCTGGAATGGTTCTAATCTTTTCTTCGCACAAGACTATGCCAAAGTGACAGCGGATCGCCGAAAAAAGTTCTTGGACTTGAGACCTGCCCTTCGAAGTTTGAATGCTAGATATGGTTTGTTCCATCCTTGCCTTTTTAAGGTGACTTACAATAATAAAACAACAAATTATGAGGATCCAGCACTTCTTCAACATTTCCTGGACACCTGCAATGAAGAAACTATGGAATTTCCTCGGTCATCGATGATTTGACTGTTCCATTAATGTTTGCTGTTGCTTGTATTTCTCCCTATTCTTGATGTACTTTATTGTTGTATTGTTATGTCTTTTGCTAATGAATTCTTTTTCTTCTCTATCAGGTGCGGTTTTGTGGTCCCCCGCTTTATGTTCCCTTAATCCGCCTGGATGATGTTCCCCCTTGCCGTCTTCGTCCTGGAGTCTCCCGCTTGGCGTGCTGTCTTCCTTATGTGGCTCCACCAACCCCGCATTCATTGTATGTTTGTGGTATGTCTTTTTGTTTTCTTTCATCACCACCAGTTGTTTGATTTGAATTGTCTTTTTGTTATGTTCCTCCCTTCTTCCTACCTCTTTACTTTGTCATTTTCTTTCCTCTTAACCTTTTTAGTATCTATTCTATCACATCCTCTCTCCTTTTTTTCCTCCTGAAACAGCGTTTCTATTTCCATACTTTTATCTTTTTTCTTTCTCTCAATTTTGACTTCAATGGTCTCACTGTTCGTTTATTATTTGTTCATGTTAAAACTTTTTGGTTACATTCAGAGTCACTACATGGAATGTTAAGGGAGTAAGTAATCCCATTAAAAGACAACGGGTATTAACCCATTTAGCTAAATTAAAAATGCACATTGCATTACTTCAAGAATCACATCTATCTGAAGCTGAGGCATCTAAACTGAAAAGATGTTGGGTAGGCAATGTATTTTCTTCTCCGGCCCTAGGTAAGAAAAATGGTGTTTTGATTCTTTGCCACAAACATTTCATGTTTCAGTTGTTCATCAAGAATCAGACTCTGAGGGCCGCTGGGTTATTGTTAAACTTCTTATTGATCAGATACCTTTAGTTCTTTTTAATGTTTATGGTCCAGTTAATGTTGACAAAGTTTTTGGGACTCAGATCTCTGATAAACTCCTATTATTTGATGATGATTATATTGTTTTTGGTGGCGACTGCAATCAAATTCTTGATCCCATACTGGACAGACATTCATCAGTTAAATTTGTCAACACTAAAATGCACTCACAATTTACCTCCACTATACGTCGCAAATCTCTAGTTGATATTTGGAGGCTCTGTAATCCAGATCTCCGAGAATATCGTTTTTACTCCCCTCCACACCAATCACAATCCCGAATTGACTACCTCTTTTTAAGTAAATCCCTATCTCAACATGTTCTCCATTCCGAAATAGGATCTATTTTAATATCAGACCATGCCCCGGTTTATGTTGATTTTGATTTGATTCCTTTTACCCCACATGCTGGTAGATGGCGCTTTAATAATTCATTATTAACCAACCCTAGCTTCTCTAGCCAATTCAGCTCCTTTATCTCTGAATTTTTCTCTCTTAACTCAACTCCAGACTCTTCCCCTGTAATGGTTTGGGACTCTTTTAAGGCCGCAGCTCGAGGCTTTATAATGAACTTTGTTTCGCAAAAGAAAAATCTTTTGAAGCTCAAACCACTCAATTTCTTACTAAGATTAAACAATTGGAATATACATATTATCATTCTAATACTGAATCTTCTTTAAAAAATCTTATTGATGCAAAACTCACTTTTAACAGAATATCCACGGAGGCCGCTTCCTCCTATCTTTTAAAAAGCAGTTCTCGATACTATGGAGGCCAAAATAAAATGGGGAAATTATTGGCTAACTATTTGAAGATAAGAAGAGAAAGAACTAAAATAGAATCTCTAGGAAATGCTGCCGGTACTTCATTATTTAAAGACAACGATATCTTAAATGAGTTTGTTTCCTTTTATAAAAAATTATATACCCCTGAGAAGCAACCAAATCAATTGGATCTTTCTTCTTATTTTCAATCTATTGATTCCTCTCCTTCTCATCATATTGATTTTGATTCTTTGGAATCTGATATTACTTTAACAGAAATTACTCATGCAGTTTCGGTGCTAAGGAGAGGGAAAGCCCCTGGACCCGATGGATTTACTATTGAGTTCTATGAGCACTTTGCTAGCCTTCTCCTTCCAAATCTTTTACTTTTATTTAATTCCTTTATTACAACTGGCTCTTCTTGCGGAACTTTTCAGGAGGCCATGATATGTTTAATCCCTAAAGATAATAAAGACCCTTCCCTTTGCAAAAATTATCGTCCCATTTCTTTAGTTAATACAGATTATAAGATTTTTGCAAAAATTCTCGCCCTCTGCATTGATCCTATCTTACCTGAATTTATTGGCCCCGAACAATCCGGTTTTGTAAAGGGTCGATTATCATCCGACAATTCAAGAGTCTTTTTCAACATTCTCAGCAAAGCTTCTTCCCTAGATTACCCTATTGCTGCTATAGCTTTAGATGCTGAAAAAGCTTTTGACAGGATTGGTTGGGATTTTATGTTCCAGGCTTTAAAATGGATAGGTTTTCCTCCAAAATTGATCTCCTTAATTTCCTTATTATATTCAGGTCCCAGAGCATCTATTTTTGTTAATGGTAAAACCTCAGATTATTTTCCTCTCTTCAGGGGAGTAAGGCAAGGATGTCCTTTATCACCTTTATTATTTGTAATAGCATTAGAGCCCTTCTTAACTAAGATCAGACAAGATACTCAGATCACTGGTTTTCAACTCGACTCATATCAAGTTAAAATGTCTGTATATGCAGATGATATTCTTTTATATTGTTCTAATCCTGCAACGTCTCTCCCCTCCTTTCTACGTCAGGTTGATATTTTTTCTCAACTTTCAGGCTACCGCCTCAATCCAGATAAGTGCAAGGTCTTACCTCTCAATGTGTTATGCTTTAAATATTATTTTATCCATACTGGTTTTTCCTGGCAACCTTCTAAAATAAAATACTTGGGCCTTTGGTTCTCCTCAAATATTTCAGAAACATTAAAACTAAACTTTGACCATATCACCAAAACATTAAACGATACTATTGCACGTTGGCACCCTCTTTTTCTCTCTTGGTGGGGACGAATGGACTCGATCAAGATGATGCTTACTCCTCTGATTCTATACATTCTCTCAATGATCCCTGTACACATTCCCGGAATTTATTTAAAAAAAATTCATTCCCTTTTAACAAAATTTCTCTGGAAAGGTAAACCTCCTCGGATATATCCTCTTTTCGTCCTCCCGTTATTTCCCACACTCGCAAAATTCTCATCCCTCTTCTACCATCTTCTTATTCTTCTCCTGCTTCTCTTGATCAACAGCCCATTTGGCACAATAATTTATTGCGAATAAAAAAATCGCACCATTTACTGGAAATCCAGGGGGTTGTTTTGGATTTCGCAACTATTAGCCAATGACTCTCCTCTATCCTTCACTGATCTTCAAACCAAATTTTCATTGCCGACTTCTTTCAAATCACAATATAATCTTTTACTTCCTTCTCTTAACCAATATCTCCTCTCACTATCATCTGCACCTAAGCCTCCTATGACATGTTCTACTCTTTTTCCCATACTAACTTCTTCTCCTTCTGCATCTTCTATTTATAAGCACATATTCCTAACTTCTGACAGAAATAAATCAAAGGCTGAACTGGCGTGGGAAAAGGATTTATCACAGTGCTGGTCAACCTCCATCTGGGATAAATTGTTGTTCAAGATTCACAAAACGTCTAGAACTGCTAATACTTCTCAAACCCTTTACTTTGCCTATCAGCGTCTCTTATTTACTCCTGCAACATTAGCATCCTTCTCTTCGAACACTCCATCTACCTGCTGGTCCTGCCCATGCACTATGGCTGATTTAAAGCATATGCTTTTTGATTGTCCTACTATTTTTCAATTTTGGCAACTAGTTTGGACCCAAATTAACAAAATCTTTAAAACTAATATATCCTTCTCTCTATCTAACATTTTCTTAGGCTCCTTGTCACCTCAGTTGCCCCAGGCACCTTCTAACTTAAAATTGATAGATCTATTACTAGCAGTAGCCTTATATTTAATAACCTCAAATTGGAAACAAGCAGACAAAGTCACCTTTAGAGCATGGTGGAATGCTGGATGTTTCCATCACAGGCTTGATACTAATTATGTCACCCCCATATCTTTATCTATTAAAAGAGATCTTTTATGGCTCCCTTTGACTACCTACTTAACCTGGTCCGCTTCGTCTACTATTCAACCTGTAAATGCCTCGGATGAAGTCCGGAAACCACCATAAATGCACCATGTTGTCTTTTTCTTAAAATAATAAGTCATTATTATCTCTTACATATGTATTTCATATCATAGTATGTTATTTATTCCTAAACGTTTTTTATGCTTACAGTGATTATCTCCATATGCTGTTTTTCTTCTACTGTTATAACGTTATAATGCATTTTTCATCCCCTTTTTCTCTCTCCCCTCCTCCCCCTTTCCCTTTCATTTTTCTTTTCTTCTTTAATTTCGCTCCTTTACTTCACACAACGTTTCATGATAGCCATTGTACTTTGTTTTTTTATTTTTATTTTTATAATATTTATTTGTAATGAGATATATTATACTTGTTGTATATGCTGTTTTACTCCTTTGACTTTTTTGCTCAATAAACTCAAACTTAAAAAAAAAAAAGAGGAAGAGTGTTCTGAGTTGGGGCTATTTATGGACTACAGTGTTCTAGATTGTTTTATTGTTTGGAAGTTCTTTAAAGGTTTGGTGGAGTAGCATTAAAAAGATGTTTTGCATAATGTTAGCCTCTGTGTCTTTAATGAAATCTTGATTCTCTATTCATTTCAATCGGAGAATTGCCATTTTCCATCACTTTCGAAAGTATAACACAGACTAAAACCTCTCCATCATTTTGGAGTCTGTAGGCCCGCTAGAGTGAGTGGCACTATTGCAATATATTGCAGCAGATTTAAACTGATATTAAGACAGTACTGGCATGGCAATGATCCTGACAGCAGTTTAAGATGTTAAAGTGATATTAACAAATCATGTTTGTTCTGGAAGGATAGTACCCCTTTAGGGCTACTTGAATCTCATAATCACCTTGGTTTTTCAAACTTTGAGCAGTTTTTGAACACACACCTTCTTCCTTTGAGGGAATGGTCAAAGAGAGTTCTATATATTTGAGAAGAGAAATCACAACAGCAATTCTTATGAAATTAAACATTACTGAGTGAGGCTCTCACTGGTTGTTTCTTTTTAAAGCAGATCAAACCCTTGGTTCTTGAATCTGATGTTGATACAAAAACCATACTATTGGAAAGTGCTCAGCTCTTCATGACAAAAACATGCTGATGAGGTAAGCGAGAGTGAGGTCTGTGTGATTAAATCCCATCACATAGCTTCACCAAAATATAGAGTCAAAGTTAGAATTACTTTATTGTTTGATTAATAAAAATCATTGCAATGATGGACATACAACAATAAAAACATATGTCGTTCGGTAACTAAGATATTTACACATAGTGGGAGAATCGGGAAAAACATTAACTTAGTTTCTGAATCCTTGCTTACATTATTTCCTCACGCTCTTTAAAAACAAGCCTAGGTACAGCCCTCTAATCCGTTAATAGCATCACATATAAATAGCAAATAATGAGGATTATGATATTGAACGATAAATAGTTGTTTAAGACTTAATCAACGCCCGTTAAGAATTTCATAATCTCTCTAAGTTCATGCTGCTTAAATATGGACCGTGTTTAGATGAGGAGTCCTTTGGTTAAGTCACAGTTAAAACAGTAATAATTCATTTAATTTTAGCATCATGCTAAAGAGAAGGGGCAAAGCACTAGACATTACTAAAAACGTGCTAACAGTTCCACTGATGGTGCAGTTCTATTTGTAAATAAGTAAAACCCTGCAAAGGATGGTAGAAAACTTTAAAATCGCACAGGACAAGGAGCAATAAAAAGGAGCGATGTGCAAAGTACCAGATTCGTCCGGTATCGGGTGATACAATAAAATAAGCAAATTAACGTAAGAACGGGGTTAGAGCAACCCAGTGCAAATTAACAGTCGTTGACTCACTGGCTCTCACAGTTAGTAAGCCTTTTTACTGCTCTTGTAACAAACTTGGTGAACTGGATATTAAGCATTGGATTATCTGGGTTCATAGATGTAAGGATGGCTTGTCGACAGGAGCGGACACCAAGTTTGTTCCATTCGCCCCGTAGCAGAATCTTTTGATCGTTGAGAAATGCTGGGCAAAGACATACCACGTGCTAAATTGTTTCCTTACTGCTCCCGCACCCCCTGCACGTTATGTTGTTGTTTGTGCGACGCCAGCCTGGTAAATGATACAGGAAGAGCCATTCTCCCATTCTGAGGGCCGAAAATCTTTTTTTCTAAAACACTGCGTAGGTACATGACAAGTGTGGTGCCACAACCCCTGGCTTAAACCCTGATATGACTGTCCAGGCGTGCTTACGTTGTGCCAGTTGTGCTCTATCTGAGTGGAAGGGCCAAGAATGGACATTCCTTTTGATATACATTTTGAGGGTCTGCTGAGGCGGATTGGAACTCCAAATTTCTTCTGCTTCCAGAAGTTGTAGAGAATCTTGTAGGTAGCGTCGGTATGATCGCCCCAGCTGACTAGTTGTTATTTTCTGCCACAATATAGCCTCCAAGCTTCTTCTCTGGAGGTGAGTAGCTTGTTACACAACTTGATGAATGCTCCAGCCCCAAAAGTTTGATGATCTTGAAGGCCGAACTCAAGTTGTATTTGGGCAGGGGATGCAGTTTTTGGTAGGCTCAACACTTGCTTAAAAATTCTTGTTATTTTGTTCACAAGGCTGTTATCTTTCCCCTGCATAATCTCCTGAACATAGGAAAGATAATTAAGGATTTTATCCTTCATGATGGTTATTAAAGGGGTCAAGCTTGGGCCAGATAGCTGCCTTGCGAGATTCGTGGGTGCTACCTGAATTGTCAGAGCTTTGGCTTCTATCTCATCTCTGTGTTTTAGAAACGTGCCCCTTCTGTCCATGTGGACACAAAATATTTGTATGAGGTGGCCCTGTCGATACTTTTACCATTGTACTGCCATCCGCCGCCTTGATATTTGCTCGACCCGTAGATGATTGCCCTTGTCTTTGATAAATTTAATTCCAGCTCATTTTTGGTTGTGTAGGAAGACAGCCGATCAAGTAGTCTCTGCAAGCTGACCCTGGTGTAGCTAAGCAGAATGAGGTCATCTGCATACAGTAGATTGCTGACTCTGGTCCCGGCAAGTTTTGGAGGATGAGAGTTGACGTCTTCAAATAACTGCAATAGATCTGAGATGAAAAGGTTGAAAAGGAGTGTCGCCAGCACACAACCTTGTTTTACTCCAAATGATGTTTGTGTCTTTCTGGAGATGTGGGGTCCGTCTCCGAGTTTTATACGGATCCATGTGTTTGTGTGTAGCTGAATTATAGCTTGTAGGAGCGCAGGTGGAATCCCCCATTTCTGCAGTTTGGACCATAGTTGTCCCCTGGGCACACGATAGAAAGCGGCCTTGAAGTCGACAAAACAACAGTGAATTAGCATTCATGAGGCCACCGCTTTGTCCAACAGGACTGATATTGCAAGCAAGTTTGTTATGGTTCCTGATTTTGCCATAAATCCTGTCTGATTGAAGGGTATAAGATAGTTTTTGTGGCCCAAGAAGACGGATCTTGAAGGAGCAAACTAGCGTAGTATTTAGATTCAACATCTAGGAGGGTAATCATCCTGTAATTTTTGGGGTCTGATCTCTTGCCACCTTCATAGATTGGATGTATGATAGCTCCTCACCAGGATTCCGGTATGAGCTGGTTGGTCCAGCAGTAGTTGAATAAGGGTGCCAGATGTTTGGCCCAGAAGGGCCCAGGAGCTCCGTCTGAACGACCCTTGGTTATGATTCGTGCTGTTCGGGTCATTAGTGCTTCTAGTGTTTTAGGTGCCTGTTGAGGAAACACTTCTTGCTGGGACGGTGATTTGATGTCTATTACCGATGGCGTCCTGGTGGTCAGTTCTACAGGTTGCTCAGATATCCCAGCTTGAATTGTACCAAGGGGGAACTGCGATTGACTTAAGTTAGTTTGAGGGGCCGATGTTAAAAGTTTGGCCAGTGGACCTTCTTCCTTTTCTCCAGTATTGGATCTTTCATAGATTCACATGCTTGAATCATCTCCGTCGTCGGAGTGGGAGGCCCACAGTATACATATAAAAGCAGTAGATAATACTACAATAGGCTACAATGCAATGAACAGTCACTGCAATACCCTATCCATTTTCTTTTGTAAAAAAGAACCAAACTTAAGTAGCAGCCAATCAGGCGACCGCACCCTCTAGAACAATCCCAAGAGAGGCTAGGTTCCTCAGATTTTCTACTGCACGTCGTGTGAAAGGGCGTCTCCCTAAGCCCTGCTCAGTTTTCTCTTCATAGTTCCAGATTTCAGCCAGAATGTTGGATTCTTCAAAGAAAGGTCTCTTCAGGTCGTGTGGATCATGCGGTAAGAAGAGACTGCATGCTGAAGATCCACATAAGAACTGCATCTACTGCCTTTACCCTCAACATAAGGTAAAAGACTGTAAAATCTGTAGGACTTTTTCTACAAAAACCCTCAAAGACAGAGACGGTAGATTATTGATTTGGCTTCAGAGACTTAAAACTAAATTTGACGTCGTCTCTGAGGATGAGGAGAGCTCTACCTCACAGGCTTCTAAGGAAACATCCAAAAGGAGAGATAGACCTCTGGAATCTCCTGAGGTTTCCAAGAAAAAGACTTCAAAAAAGTCTCGTCAAGAAGATACAGGCACCTCACAAAAAGGAAAGCTTCTATTTCCTACTGAGGAAAAAAACATAGAAAGGAAAAGCACTCTTCTGTACATTCAGTGAAAATTTCAGTCTCTAGAAAGCTTGTTTCACCAACGGTGTTCCCATCTGGATCATCGTTGACACAAAAAACACCTTCTGGACATGCTTCTCCTACCTCATCATCGAGAAAATCTACATCGTCGACGACGGATACCACGACGGTCCCGCCGACGGCACTTCCATCGACGACGATGGCTTCAACACTGCCGACGACCTCATCGTCGATGGCGACTCGGACGACGAAGACTACAATCTTTTCGTCTGCGTCGACGACGGTGGTTTCGTCTACGACCGCGTCAACGACAATATCGTCTACGATGCTGACGACGACTTCATCCGTCCCTGTCATGTCCTCGTCGACGACGCTACCGTTGACGAAGTTGACAACGCTTTATCCCACGCCTGGTCGTAAGCGTCCATTGTCCTTACAGCTTACGCCTATGTACCCGTCGACGACGTTCCAGTCGACGAGGCATTTTTTGCAAAATCCAGCAATAGTTTCACCTTTGCCACCTTCAACTTTTTTAGACGAATCTGATGACGATAGAATGTTTGGACCTGCTGATAGTCCTTCTCAGCTGCATGTAAAATATCTAAAGGAAGATGATGATGAATATGAAGGTTACTAGAAAACAAGAATATCACCCTCCTCATGCAAAGATTCAATATATGGAACCAGTTAATGAGCCTATGGTCCACCTTCCTGTCACTCTGGTACAGGACCTTCAAGATTTACTGCATGAATATCGCGCACGCTTTCCTTCAGCAGCTGTTCCTCCACCTCCACAGCCATCACCGCCTGCCTCTTCTCCTCCACGTACCTCTGTACCTTTGCCTGCGATCTCCCCTGCGGGAGATACTGTTTTGCCGCAACAACATCAGGACACTTCTGATGAAGGAGAAATTGAGGACAGTCAACCTCAAAAAGATGGGCAAGCAGGAGATGATTGGGAGGACTATGTTATATTGACACCTGCTTCTCCTTCTCCTCAAACTGTAGAGTTTACACCAGAAGATATCAGCGGCTTTCAGGCTCTAATAGAAAGAGCACTTCACGTTTTCAACTGTCTTTAACATTCAAGCAATCAGATTGCTTTCTCTATGATTTCAAAGATCTATCCAGAAAATCTGTCAGATCTATACCCATTGTAGATCACATCTGGGAAGAAGGTGTAAAAGTAATGAGGACACACGCCACAGTTATCCCGTTCTTGCCCAGGAGCGACAAAAAGTATAAAGCTCCAGATGATGCTCCAGCTTGTCTGGTAGGACATCCTAAGCCTGACTCCGTTATCTCACAAACCTCCCAACGGAGATCAAGGAACCCTCTAGCGCCCATTACTGCACCGCCTGACAGAGAAGGAAGGCGCCTAGATAACATTGGCAAAAGATTCACAACCACCTCAGGTACTACTGTTTGCGCCGCTAACGCTCTAGCGATTTTAGCCAGATACGATTGCCAGATGTGGTCAGACATTGCTCATTTCATAGATCTCCTTCCAGAGGATAAAAGGATGGAAGCAAGATAGATCCTGCTAGAGGGGGAAAGATCTGCATCTGAAATCATTGATGCTTCTATGGACATTGCTTCCTTGGCCTTTCGTCAGCTTGCTGGAGTTGCTGTCCTCAGACGCCAGGGTTGGCTGAAGGCAGCTATGTTCCTCCCTGAGGTGCAAAGCAAAATTTTGGACATGCCATTTGATGGTGAAACACTTTTTGGCAAACATATTGATGATGCTTTGCAAACCATCAAAACGGACACAGACACAGCTAAGGCCCTCGGAAGGTTCGAATATAGAAAGACCCCCTTTCGTGGAGCACGTGGCAGAGGAGCCTATTCTTTTTTTTGAGGAGGTTACCAGAGATATCAGCTTCAGACTTACACCTCTTTTTGATCTTCCTACCAGCAGCAACAGCAATACCGTGCACTCCCACAAGCTGCTTATTCCAGACAACCTAGACGGAAGCAACAAGTTCAACCCAGGGATTCAGTCAGAAAGCAGTGACGCCACCTCGCCACCTGCCACTCTTCCCTTGTCTACTTCACTAAAGAAAATTCCCCTTTCTCATTGCCGACATCAATGGCAGAAAATAACAACAGATAAATGGGTCCTGGATATAATAAAAATATGGCCATACCCTAGAGTTTACCTCAACGCCACCTCCTCATCCGCCTCAAAAATCAATAACACCCCATCGTCAATTGCTAAAGAAGGAGGCTTTGCTAATGCTTCAAAAGGGAACAATAGAATGTGTACCACGCTCTCAGAAAGGTAAAGGCTTCTACTCGATGGTTTTGTTATCGATCGCAGTTTCGTCGCGTATTGTTTCAACTTTAAAATCTTTTACTGATAAAGAAGAAAAGTCGGGAGAATGGGGTCCCATTCTAGCCCTCAGAAAACTCAACAAATACCTGCTGAAGAAATCCTTTCGCATTGTAACTCTCCAGGAGATATTACAGCTTCTGAACCATTCGGATTTTCTAGCAAGCCTGGATTTGGAAGACGCATATTTCCATATCCCTATCCATCCCAAGCATCGAAAATTTCTATGTTTCTCTGTGGCAGGCGCACATTATCAATTCAAGGTGCTTCCCTTCGGCTTTCGTTCAGCTCCTCGGATTTTCACCAAATGCCTAGCTCCCGTGGCAGCATACCTAAGATTGAAAGGCCTACAGATCTTCCCATATCTCGACGATTGGTTGGTGAAAGCTCCTTCTCTTCATCAAGCTTCAGAAGCCATCTCCTTCTGCCTACAGCTCTTCTGCTCTCTAGGGCTGGCAGTCAATCTTCAAAAATCTATTCTAGCTCCTTCTCATTGGATAACATTTCTAGGAGCAACATTGGATACTCTCCAAAACAAGGCATTCTTATCAACAGAAAGACGAAACGCCATTCTCTCTCTGGCTCACAATCTCTACAAAAGAGAGTTCGCTTCTGTCGGGCTCCTCAAATCCTTTCTCGGAATGATGTCTTCCGCCATTCTCATGGTACCTCATGCTCGTCTAAGGATGAGACCATTTCAGGAGCTGTTGGACATCCAATGGCTTCAAATAACGGGATCATTCGACGACATAATTCGGATAACTCCGATCATGACAGACGCACTTCTTTGGTGGCAGTCTCCCAGCAATCTCTCTCTGGGACTGTCATTCCTTTCTCCTCTTCCAGAGTTTGTTCTGACCACTGATGCATCTTTGGAAGGCTGGGGAGCGCATCTGCAAGACCTCCAAATAAGTGGCAAATGGAGTCTCTCTCTCTCCAAAATGCATATCAATTTTCTGGAACTAAGGGCGATTTTTCTAGCCCTCCAGTCATTTCTTCCAAGGATAAGAGCATCCTCAGTCCTCATCCGTACAGACAATACCACCTGCATGCATTATCTAAACAAGCAGGGAGGAACAAGATCTCCAATCCTATCCTGGGAAGCTCAAAGAATCTGGGAATGGACACTGCAACATCACATAGCTATCAAGGCAGAGCATCTCCCAGTAGTAAAGATCAACCTAGCAGACACCTTGAGCAGTTTAAATCAAACAAATCACGAGTGGGAACTCAATCAACTGATTCTCGATCACATTTTCCAGAAATGGGGAACACCCAACTTGGACCTATTTGCGTCTCAAGTGAACCAGAAATACAGGTTCTTCGCCAGCAGGGAACCACAGATATCGTCACGAGGGAATGCGTTTTCAATAAGATGGTCAGGAATCTTTGCATACACTTTTCCCCCATGCCCCCTCATCTCCAGAGTACTGATGAAAATGAAACGGGAACCGTGCCAACTCATCCTCATTGCTCCGCGTTGGCCACACCAGCACTGGTTCACGGAACTACTCCTGCTGTAACAGTCCAAGCCTTATCGCCTGCCAGTGTCTCACTCTCTCCTAATGATGAACAAAGGAGAGATCCTGCATCTGCACCCAGCTTCTCTGCAATTGAATGCCTGGAACCTGAGTTCAATAAATTCAAAGATTTAGTCATCCCTGAAGAATGTAGAGACATATTATCCAGAGCTAGAGCTGAGTCTACTACTAAAACGTACAGACTAAAATGGAAACGTTTTTGTTCTTGGTGCCTTCGGAATGACATTCACCCTCTTCTCTCTTCTCCAGAACAAATCTTGCCTTATCTCTGGCAAAATCAGGTCTGACGTATGCTTCAGTGAGGGTCCACCTCGCGGCACTATCTATCGCGATACAGACGCGTGTCCGACGCTTCTTCTCTCTGCTCTTCTCGCATCATCAAGCAGTTCATGAAGGGATTATTCAGGACTTTTCCCCCCATTAGGCCTCCTCCACCAGAATGGCACCTTAATGTGGTCCTGTCGCAATTAATGAAACCACCGTTTGAGCCAATCCACAAAATTGACCTCAAGTTTTTCACATGGAAAGTGGCTTTGCTTCTCGTGCTTACTTCTGCTAGGAGAGTAAGCGAAATTCAAGCCTTCACCATTAAAGAGCCTTACTTACGCTTCACAGAGGACTTTGTTATGTTAAGAACAAACCCTAAGTTCATACCAAAGGTTCCATCTGTTTCACCTTAATGAGCCTGTTATACTGCGCACTTTTTTCCCGCATCCTTCTTCACCGGCGGAGAAATCTCTCCACTCTTTAGATGTCAAACGATGCCTTAAGTTTGACTTGCAAAGGACAAAGCAGCTACGCAGAACGGATCAACTGCTAGTATCTTATGGGCCTTTAAAACTGGGTTCTGCTGTCACAAAAAGAACTATTGCACGATGGATCGCTGCTACTATTCAACTCTGTCATATTAAGGTGGGTAAACCGCTTACAGTCAAGGCCAGGGCGCATTGTACAAGAACAGTTTCCTCTTCTGCTTCTCTTTTTGCTGGTTTTCCACTGGACAAGATTTGCAGTGCCGCTACTTGGAAGAGTGCTCATACTTTCATGCAGCATTATTGCCTGGACATGGCAACTTATAGCGAAGCAGCTGTGGGACAGGCAGTCCTACGTCATCTATTCCAATAAGGTAAGCCTCTACTATTAGAAGTGTTTTTTATTTTGCATTGTGTAATGTACTTTTTCACACTTGTGCTTGAAAATCTAAGGAACCTAGCCTCTCTTGGGATTGTTCTACAGGGTGCCATCGCATGATTGGCTGCTACTTAAGTTTGGTTCTTTTTTTACAAAAGAAAATGGATAGGCTATTGCAGTGACTGTTCATTGCATCGTAGCCTATTGTAGTATTATCTACTGCTTTTATATGCATACCGTGGAACTCCCACTACGACGACGGGTATGATTCAAGCATGTGAATCTATGAAAGATACCAATACTGGAGAACCGTAGTTACAGGTAAGTAACTCATTTTCTTCTGGTATTTTGAAGTGGGTTGTTAGAAAAGATGCCTATTCATCTTCACGAATGTTTGCACTGCTTTGTCCTCCTTGGTTATATGTTTTTCCATTAACAAGGGACCAAAATGACTTTGAGTTATGATTTTTGCTTGCATGGACCAATTTTATCCAGAACTGCTCAGAGCGTTTTTTATTCTCTAGAAATATTGCTTGTCTGAATGCCTTTTGAGCTAGCTTGTATGTGTTAAGTAGCAGGTCTTCCCCTGGATGCATCTGTGCTTGTCTTAGTGCGGAATTACGTAGGGATTTTAATTCCTTAATTTCAACAGTTGTTATTGTTAGATTATCTTTTTTGGTTTTTCGTGGGATACAAGAATTTAAGCAGTTGACTGGAAAAAACTCCCATGATGTAGTGAGCGGGGTATCTTCGACACCCCTTACGCCTTGCAGCGCTCTACATTTTGTCATTATTGTCGGTATCGTAGAGTCTGACCATTTTAGCCTTTTGAGGTTCTCTGGTTGGATTCCTCTTGTTGTCCGGCTTGTCACGGCGTGCCATGCTATGTGGAATGTCATGGTAATCACTTAGGGTCGGTGATCGCTGTCTCCTCGTGCAGCATTGGTGTAATTTTCGATCAAGGAAAGCATTTCCTTATTACAAATGGTATAATCTAGAAAGGAGTGGGTGCGACCATTTGTTCTTGTGCAGTTTGGAGGGATGTCCATGGGAAAACGACCATTCAGGATTGTGTAACCCAAAATGCTGAGTTGTAGCACCATGTATTCGCTGAGTTTGCTGTATTTGTTACCAGTGGGCTTTGTTTGTTCCAAGATGTGTGGCCATATTACATTGTGCTCTTCAGGGAATTCTTGGAAGAGGTTTGTGTTGCAATCGCCAGATATTAAACAGGCTGTTCTTCCATAGTCTCTTAGTAAGTTACACAAGAGCCAGATCAAATGATCAAACTTGGATTTTTTCTCCCTGGCACTTGGTGAAATATATACGTTAATCAGGAGCAGTTGTTCAATCGGTTTGGAATTTCTGATCCTTATGCCGAAGATCCAGTCTTCCTTGAATGTTAGTTGGTCAATGTTAGCATTTAGCTTGCCAGCTACGTAGATTGAAAGACCACCACTTGATCTACCAAACTTGTGCGACCTCAGGGCAGGGGACCTGTATTCCAAATATCCTTCTATTGGTAGGTTGACCTCGGACCATGTTTCCTGCAATAGTATGACCTCATGGTATTTTAAAAACTTTATCACATCTGGTGACTGGAGTTTCGTGGTGATACCATTGATATTCCACAAACACACTGAGAGACCAGGTTGAACGCTAATTCAGTCGTGGTTTCCCCCGGTCAGGGCCGCTGGCAGCCAAACCCAATGAGCTTTCATGGTTTTAGGCTCCTCTATTTCCGGTTGAGTAACTCTTGCAGGGGCTCGACTTTGAGCAGATTTTAGTATTGAAAATGGTGGGATTCCGATGTTATCAAATGGGGCCAGACATTTTGCAAGTACCGACGGGTACCGTGTTTCTGTTTGAGGAACTATTTTGATGCCCCATTTGTTAAATTGGTCAGACCTTGATATTACCTGCTCTTTGATTGTTACTGATTGAAAAGTGATTAACGTTGGTTCAGTAGATTGTTTACCTTTGATGGGTTTGAGTTCGATAGATGTTATGTCACTGGATTCAATGTGACACAGTTCAGGAATGGATTTGAACAGTTTGAGTTTCCTCTGTTCAAGATGTTGTGTGGTCCTTGAGTGAAATATTCCGGGATGAATAACAGTTTGGCTTTTAAATTTGTTGTGGTCAAATCCTGGCCGGGAGCCGTGTGGTTGCTCTTGTCCTTTGTTTGGAATAGATCGATTCTCCTTTGATTGAAGGTTAATCGTTGTGTGTATACAGCTTGTTTGCCTTGGAGTTGATAAGACATTTTGTTAGAAATATATTTACCCATGTTTGCAGAGTACAAATTTTTTACAAGTGTTATCCCGAGGTTCTCCTTACCACTTGACTTAAATTTATCGTTGTACTGTTATGTGGCTTCCCTTTTTTGAGTCTGCTTAGGAATGTTTGCCGCGTTTATTGGGGTTGTTGGGACTTCAAATCCAGTCACTAGAGACTGCGATGAAGGTTTTGGCTCGGAAGTATAGAGTCACAGCATCCACTTTTGTGTACAGAATTGTCTCTCAAAAAGGCCAACTTCTTTCAGTTTGTTGCAAGAAAACCTTTGTAGTGTTAACTGGCCACTTGAATGTTTTCTTACACAATTTCCCCCAGGGTGCTCCGTTTTCCATTGGTTTTCTCACTTTTCCTGATGACAATACACAGGAAGGAAGAGTTTTGTGTGGAATGTCATAGAAGTGAAGGGTCACCTCTAGGAAGTTTGGGGCATATTATCAAGGGCTTTATCGCCGCGTTAGCGTCACTTTTAGGCGATAAAGCGGCGATAATCCCAACGCCCTATCAACAATGCGTCGCTAACCCCTCTTAGCGCTAGTTTCCCGCGACAGTACCCAGAAATGTTATCGCCTTGCACGCCAGCGATATTCTCCGCTAATGAGATGCAAAGTAGGCGTTCCTGACTAAAATTCACTGAAAAATGTCGCTAACACAGCTTCGCACTATTAACAATGCTATCGCTGAACCGCGTAGCTACAAAAAAATTCGCGCTAACCCACGTTAACTCCAGTTTTTAACACCTGATACAAACCTGACTTAAATTGCAGATAAGTGGACATATATAAGGGAGACTAGGCCAGAGCTCCCTCAGAACAGCCACAGAAGCCATGGAGGTAGTCATCATGCAGATTGGAGTCCCACGAAGGCAACAACAACCACCGCCAATGCAACACCCCCCCGGACCACCCCCACTGAGGCAGCGACAAAGAAGACAGCGGGCACTGCGCAGACGTGTCTGCCTTGCTGATTTAAAGCCAGAGGATGTCATAGCCCACTACAGGCTCAAAAGGACATCTATCCAGCATATCCTGACCCTCATTGCCCACAGGCTGACGCCACCAACACAGCGACTCCGCAGACCAAACTACTTGCTGTGCTGCACTTCTTGGCCTCTGGGACATTCCAACCAACAACAGCCAGAGTTGGTGGAGTATCACAGGCAGCCTTCTCAGGCTTCCTCCCCACTGTCTTGGATGGTATACTCAGCCTGATTCCCCAGCACCTTCACTTCCCCAACACCATGCAGGAGCAGATTGCTATCAAGCAAGGATTCTATGCCATCGCTGGCTTCCCGCAGGTGTTGGGTGCAATTGACTGCACACATGTATCATTTGTGCCGCCTGCGGACGGCGCACACATATACCGCAACAGAAAGCACACGTATTCAATGAATGTGCAGGCAATAGTGGATCACCGTGGACTGTTCACAAATGTCATTGCCAAATTTCCAGGGAGTGTGCACGATGCATTCATCTACTGACACTGCGTCATAAACCAGCGCTTCCAGAATCGCATAAATGGAAATTCATTGCTTGTCGGTAAGTACCAACTGGACACACCACATGCACAAAATCCACAAGAATGTCGTCCCATCAAGAAGGAGGATTCAAATACGTTGCCTAGGTACCGATAGGGGGCTGCAAAAGGTATTGGCACACCACCTGGTGTCACATGCTGATGTATTGTGTATGAGCATGAGATCTCCAGGCTCCTCTGCGTACAGTACCCACCAGCTTCTGAACATCCATGTCGCAAATCAAAGTTAACCTCACTGGCATCCCAGTCTGGTGTGTTGGTGTATTGGTGAGGATGAACATAATGTTGGTGTCCTTGTTGCTGGTGACACATGATGGTTGACTAAATGTCGCACAAGTACTCCCCATGTCTCATCAGTGTGTCAACTCAGAGCTGTGGAGTGACCAGGCTTGTATCAATGCATGTGGAATGTTGGAGTTGCACAGTGTGGCAAATGTGTATGCGCAGGTGGAGAAATGTGTCCTGAAATAACTATCTTGGCGCCATCGGTGTTGACTGCAGTGTTGTGGGTGCTGCTGTTGATGGTGGTGTGTAGCATCTCATCTCTAACCCAGCTACACAAAAGTCTCATTGTCCCATCTGTGCTATGGTGTGTCATGTGGTTGCACAATGAGTAAGTGGATGTGTCCGTGGTCACAACATGTGTGTAGAATTTGTATTGGCAACTGCAAAAACATATCAAATTACAAGAAGTGTGCAAAGGTGTGCCCTGCCATGTGTATCAGTGTGGTGAAGTGTTTGGACAATCAGATGTTGTAAAACAATTCACAGAGTGCAATTGACCTTGAGTATGTGTGGTATGTGAGTTAGAGGCTCTGCTTGCGACAGAGGATGTAGTCCATGAAGTTAACGTTGTGACATGTGATGTTGTAGATGGTGTGTGCAAACCGTCAATGCCCTCAGTGGACCCTGCAAGCGAGGGGTCTGCTGTCTGTTGCTTTGTGTAAGCTCTGGATATTCAATTGCATGTGTTGTGTGGTGTCACAGGTCTGTCGTCAGCACCAGACGCAGATCGGAATGTGAGCTGTGTCAGGCGTGGCCCATGTCTTTAGAACATTCACATGGCGTTGACTGCGAGGAGTGCTGATTAGTGCCATCGCTAGACGGTAGGATGCTACCTTGCAGCACATACCAGCAAAATGGCCGTTTGTAGGATCAACACTGAGGCAATGTACTTAGCATTGATGCTGCTAAATAGCCAGAAGCAACACATGGCCAACCCAAATCAAAAAATCGCTAAAATAAGAAATGTACAATGCCTCTGTCAACACTGCCAACACAGTATGCATAATGAATAATGGACACATCTCCCTATTACTTGTGACAGGCGATCAAGGATATGCTCTCTGCCCGTGGATGATGACACCCATACGAAACCCCACCACCCAGGCACAGAGGCAGTACAATTCTGCACATAGACGCACCCGTGGCATCGTTGAGCGCACATTTGGCGTGCTGAAGTCACGCTCTCCGTTGCCTGGATATCACAGGTGGCAAACTTCTGTACAGCCCTGAAATGGTAAACAAAATCATACTAGCATGTTGTGTATTGCACAACATATGTGTGCGCACCAAGGCCCCCTGGATCCAAGTCCCTGCAGCACCGGACGATGACCAGGATGATGAGGAAGATCACCGAGGTGGACCACACCCCACAGCCACTGCAGCAGGAATTGCCCGAACGGACAGGATAATAAACAATTACTTCACTTGAGCACATCACGTTGTGACTGACTACAACAGAGACATGTTTTGTATACTGGTCTCCCTCTAAGCTTTCTAAGTTTGCGAAGGGAGCTATCCCATGCGGTCCAAAGTTTCAGCAGGAAAAAGCAGACGACGATCATATGTTCATAAGTTGTCCTATGTTACATCAATTTTGGGGTTCTGTTATCAGAGGTATGGAAGATATATTTGGTTTCTATATCCAGGTGAGCACCTCTTTAGTATTCTTTGGTATTTTTTCAAACTATGAACTATTATCTCTAGATAAAAATAAGCTGTGTTTTTACCTCATTCTACTTGCTTGGAGAGAAATCTGTAAATGCTGGATTAAGTGTACGCCTCCGACGTTTTTAGATTGGATAAATTCCATTAAGTATGTAATGAAATTGGATAAAGTTATATGGGAAAAGAAGAGCAAGAGAAAGAAAGAGTTTTGGTTGCCATGTAAGGGTTGGCTGAATAATTTATGAAAGCTAGGGCATATATGTCCAATGATTATGCCTCTACATAGAAATACTTCACCACTCGGGTCAGTTCTGGGGGCCAATCAGATAGAAGAGTTGAACAGACCGAATACGAGAGGTTCTGTGTAAAGTGCATCCATTTAGATCAGAGTTCTCTTGCTGGTGCCAATCAACTGGGGGGCCACAGAGTAGATTAAATCGGCTCTGGACACATCTAATGGCGTATGAGGACCAAAAAAAACCCCCAAAAAAACAGAGACCTGTTTTGGGAACATTACCACAACAACTGTTTGTGATAATAAACAAACTTAACACATATACCCTGTCTGCAAATCACTCTCCTGCATAAGTATATCACAAATGAAACGTTAACATTGTTCAAAAATAGCTATTATGACCACAAAAGTCAAACAATGGCGTGTATGTCACCTCATTACAGAGATGCCATAGTGTGTCAATTGTGCACAACTTGACTTTACAAGGTGTAAATTGTGGCACACAATTACTCAATTAGTGTGTCATACTGTACGTAAATCATGATTTACAGGGTGTACTCGGTCTTAAATCTTGAAATGTATGTGGGCGTATGGGGGAAACAATGATTATGAATGTTCAGTCTGTGTGAAAATATCATTACAATGTTGTGAAATGGGGCTCAAATATGAAAATTGGGCGTGAAAAGGGGGTCAAATATCAAAAATGGCTGTGAAATGGGGGTCAAATATGAATATTGGGCGTGAAATGGGGGTCAAATATGAAAAATGGGTGTGAAATGGAGCTCAAATATGAAAATTGGGCGTGAAAAGGGGGCCAAATATCAAAAATGGGTGTGAAATGGGGCTCAAATATGAAAATTGGGCGTGAAATGGGGGTCAAATATGAAAATTCGGTGTGAAATGGGGCTCAAATATGAAAATTGGGCGTGAAATGGGGGTCAAATATGAAAATTGGGTGTGAAATGGGGCTCAAATATGAAAATTGGGCGTGAAATGGGGGTCAAATAAGATAAAATAAACTCACCTTGCCCCCAAGACCATGAATGAGCCATCAGCAGACCCCACATGCGCACCATCCCTGAACACCTTCATGAAGCACATCAAGACCTATCTCATTGTCGAACAAATCTGCGTATCAGCGGAATCACCCGACAGACCTGAAGAACTATTGGACCATCTCCTTCCTACACTTCGCGGACAAAGTCACCAAGAGACACATAAACCCGCAGATGAGTGCCTTCACTGAAGAAAAATCCATCAGGGCCCCCTCTCAGTCTGGGTACGGCAGCAAGCACAGCACCAAGATCGCACACCTCACCACCAACAACGACATACGCATGCCACTTGACCAGGGTCAACTAGCGGAACACATCCTATAACACTTCTCTGCAGCCTTCAACCCCGTCTCACAACGCACCACATCCGCCAGAATCCACGACACCGGGATATGAGGAACCACCCTCTCCTGGATCCACTCCTTCCTCTCCGTAATAAACCACAGGATCAGACTCCCCCCTTCATCCACGAACCCACAGAGATCAACTGCGGAGTACCCCAAGGATCGTCCCTAAGCCCCACAATTTACCACAACTACATGGACACGCTCACCTTCATCATCAGACAGCATGGGCTCAGCATAGTCTCCTACGCAGACAACACACAGCTCATCCACTCCCTCACGAAGATCAGAAAATACTACAAACTCTGCTTCCAGGAATGAATGTTGGCAAGTGCAGATTGGATGAAATACATCTGCCTAAAGCTCAACTCAGAGAAGACTGACATCCTCATCCTCAGGCCATCCACATCCGCATGGGACAACACCTGGTGGCTCTCCGCCCACGTAAGCCTACCATCACCGACAGACCACACACGCAACCACGGCATCATCCACGACTCTTCCGTCACCATGACCTTCCAGGTCAACTCCATAGCCTTCAACAGCCAGAACTGCCTACGGATCCTACGCAATACATCCAAATGTATAACCCCCAAATGCATCAAAAACCAAAAACACGCATTTATCACCAGCAGACTGGACTACGGCAACGCCCTCAACTCAGGAATCAACAAAACACTACTACACAAGCACAAAAACATCCAGAAGGGCGCAGACATACCCGTCATCACAACCCCACGTCACAAACACAAAAGACAGAACATACAAAACCTCCACTGGATCAACCTCGAGATAAGAGTTAACTAAAAACCACTCACACACACATACAAATCACTCCACCTCATCATCGGACACAAATACATCAACAAGAGAGTCACCTTCAACCTCCCCAAGAGGAAATGACGCTCAGCAAACCTTGGCCACGCAGACTCACCCCGGACCCGCTTATCCAGAGTGAGAGGAAGAGCATTCTCCTACGTCGCTGGCAAATCCTGGAACAAGATGACAGTCAACATCAAACGCTCTACCACCCTGCATGCTCTCAGGAGGGACAACAAGACATGGCAATTTGCCTGAGACGGAGCTGCACTCTTACTCCCCCCCAGCGCCTTGTGAGCTTCACGGGTGAGTTGTGCACTTAAATACCCCCCTCATGGACTGATTGATCTGTGCACACCCTCATTGCCTTCCAACCACCACAGGTGAGTAGTGCACTTACAATTCACATCATCAATTCAATGATTGTATGTGCAAATAGCTAGTGATCTGGTGATGAGTCATGTTACGTGACATTAAGGGGCATATCATCAAGGCCCGAGATAAAATTATCGCCGCTTTAGCGTCCGTTTTCGGGCCAAAAGCGCGATAATTTTATCGCACTATTAACAAGGTCACGCTATCGCGTGAATCCTTGCCGTAGCGCCCCTTCCCTTAACGCCCAGCTTTGCATCTCTAATGAGATGCAAAGTGGGCGTTCCTCGCCAAAACAACCTGAGAAATGTCGCTAACCGACATTTCTCCTATCAACAATGTGAACGCTAACCTGCAGAGCGATAAGAAAAGTAGCGCTAACCGTGGTTATCGCTACTTTCCTTACGCCTGCTTTCAGGTTGACTTAGCCATTATATCCAATGGAAGGTGGATATAATGGCTAAGTCTGCCCTGCCCTATCAACAACGTATCGCCATCGTTGTAGCGATTATCGCTGGATTTCCAGCGATAATCGCACATTTGGCAGCTAACTCTGAATTTGTATCGCCGGCGATGCGCGTTGTTGATAACGCGCTAACCGGGCGATAAATTCCAGAGTTAGCCGGCGATAAATATGCAAGCGCTAAGCGCGCTTTGCGATATTTATCGCCGGGCCTTGATGATATGCCCCTTAGTCTGTCACCTGTCTTGAAATCTAAAATTTCCTCTGACTGTCCATCTATGTTTGTAATTGGTCTTGCCGTAAAATCTACACGCCAACGCAATGTCTAACTTTACATGTGCCATGTAAAAAACATCGCTAGACACACCCACTGTACAATACAGTACCAACCTAAGCCTATTTGCGGCCTAAGTGCGTGCAGATTTACATCGCATCTCCCAAAACGGCACGCATACACAATTGAGTTCCGACATCAGCACATTTGCGATCTATTTGCGTGCAGATTAACATCGCATTCCCAAAAACTGCCCGCATACACAACATAGTCACAACGAGCCGATTAGCAAGCTATTTGCGTGCAGATCAACATCGCATTCCCAAAAACGGGCCGCACACACTACATAGTTACAACGAGCAGATTAGCGAGCTATTAGCGTGCAGATTAACATCGCATTCCCAAAAACGGGCCGCATACACAATTCACTTACAACATGAGCACATTAGCGAGCTATTTGCGTGCAAATTATCATCGCATACTAAAAAACGGGCCGCAAACACACAGGAAGTGATGTATGCATGCTTCCTGTCTACCAGAGGAGTGTTTTTCACTTTCACTTTCTGTTCTAAGGACATTGCTGGTTATTGCTCAGATTGAGGGAGGTGTCTGGTGGTTTGTGCTGTTGGTGTGAGATTGTGAGAGTGTTGCTGTGTCCTGTGAAAAGTGTCTGTTAACTCATTTTAATTTGTTTTAAATTGTTTTACTGTCTCCTGTCCTGAGTCTTGTTGTGTGTTTGTGTTGGGGTATTTCACTTCAGTGGTTTTAGAGGGTTATCATTCTTTGGGTTGAGGGGTTACTGGTGTGCAGGGAGATGCCGGCTGTGGGCAGGTCGGGAAGGATGTCTGAGGGGGCATTGGGCGGCTTCCTTTGGCTGGTAAAATTTAACCTGCCATTGATGTTGGAGAGGGGTGGACGTATCCTGCAAGGGTACAGCGTGGCAGTGCGGAAAGTGCGTTGGGAGCGTGTGCATGTGCAGATGCTCCGTTGCTTTGGAGTGGACAGGAACGTGCGCCAGTGGAAGCACCGCTGGCAGGACATGCTGGCACGTGAGGCCGACATCCTTGAATTCACCGGAGTAATGACTGGCATACAGGGTGGTAAGTACAAACACTATTTTAACCCTGAATACTGTTACGTACATTGACAATTGACGTGTGGGACATGAAGGTATGATGTCATAATGCTGTCTTAACACCGTGATACTGTTGCAACTTGGTTAATACAATGAAAGTCGTCAAAAAGGCATGCGCATGATGCACTGGACTCTTGAATTGCATGATTTAGTTTCCCCACTACAGTGTTTGCAACAGAAGGGAAGGTGTCGGAATACTCAATCCTAATATCCCTTATTGTAGAGCGCAATCCAGCGCAAGTTGTATTATCAATTTCTGTTGTAATGACCGGGTAGAAAACATGTTGCGCTGTAAAGCCCACATTGTAATGTAGGTCACCTGTGGGACACATTCCATCAAGCACATGCTTATTGTGAGCGTCTACTCATTTGTAAGGGTCGCAAGGCGCGTGGGGGTGTTTGCGTGTTCAAGTCCATCAAGGTGTGTGTATGTGGTCAACCCATTTTCATAAGTCTATGTCTGAAGATGGGGAGCAATGTGGTCTGTCGAGGTGGAAGTTGAGGACTCCCAGTGTGTTGTAGTTGGGGGACGCAATGGCATGCGGGGAGATGATGTTGGTGACGGAGTTTGCGAGAGGTCCACGGGGGCAGCAGCGGTTGCAGAGAAAGGGGCGTGGAAGGATGAAAAGTCGGTAGAGAGGGAATACAGAGTACGCATCAGGAATCCGGATACTGACGAACAATAGATTAGGTATGAGTGTGGAAATAAGTGAAGTAACAAGTTGATAAGAGTGAATGATGGAGCCGAATGCGTGAGTCAGAGCTCCAATTGACCACCAGGGTTGATGCACAGGTGAACCTGCGTGTGGAGGAGGGCTTCAAACGCACACTTCAGAGAGTGCATGTGCTTGGGGGAGGCCTCATTCAATGGTGGAGCTGCGAGGCTGGCAGAGCAATTTCACTGACAGTTAGTCAGTGGACTTGCTAGTCTGTCCCCGCAGCGGACGTCATGAAGGAGGGGTCCAATTCCAGTACATTTGATGAGTGAGGTGTGAGGTGCAATGTGTTTACACATGATGTGGTCACATCAGAGGCACAACGCTGCACCATGCCGACAAGCATAGGGGCTATTTTGGGTGACCCACTGCGCTGGATCAACACTTAACAATGTGGTGCCAAAGCTGGCACACTTGTGCCAAACCGGCGTGCTGATTAATGTATGTTTGTGTACAGTAAGGGTGACTGTACATGTACAAGCCAAGCCATTGTGAGCGTGAGCTGTGTGCTGGCCAGAATGTAGTGTAAAAAATAGCAGTCCTACATAACTTGTGGAACCGTAGCTACGCTGCCCCTGTACATGGTTTATGTGTGAGCAGGGGCGGCTGGTGACATTTGAAAGTGGTGGGGCGTAAAATTATTGGCATAGTGCATCGTAGCGAGCGAGCGTAGCGAGCGAGCCCGAACGACCTAAGGGGGTTTGGGGGTTCTCCCCCAAGAAAATTTTGAAAAAAGCGGAAAAATGGTGCATTTTCAAGCAAATTTGAGAAAGCAGGAAGGTTAATAAAGCAATTGTGAAAGTGCAGTTATTACATTAATAAAGAGATGTCATATAACATAGGTAGCTGCTTATTCAGTATAACCACAGAGCTTCATAACAGACTTCAAGATACAATGCATTTCTGAGTACCTCACAGAATTTTTTTATTGAACAACAACAACTAAACTGGTCGCAAAGTAGCTGCATTGAACATATTTTTTACTTTTTGTAAATGAAATCAGCACGTCTTTCTTTAAGTGCAGCAAACTTTTCAATAATTTTAACGTCAAAGTCTGGTATTTTTTGAACTAGCTTGCTCTCTATGGAGAGCATTGCCAAAGCATTTAGTCTTTCTTCAAGCATGGTGTTTCTCAGGAAAGTCTTTATCCTCTTTAAGGTTGAAAAACATCGTTCTGACTCTGCTGTTGTCATAGGTGTAGTTATTACAATTTTTAGTAAAGCCACTGT
Organism: Calotriton arnoldi; assembly: GCA_963921515.1. NCBI lineage: Eukaryota > Metazoa > Chordata > Amphibia > Caudata > Salamandridae > Calotriton > Calotriton arnoldi. The sequence continues at coordinate 2,556,845 of CAWUFW010001284.1, read as the reverse complement.
CTCTGTAAGTGACTTTTCCATATTAAGTTTATGTATTAAAGCCAGCAAAGAAATGGCACCTTTGGCCTTCCGGTACACAGGCATTGCGTACAGTACAGTCAACTCAGTTCTCAGCTCCTCTTTTTGAGCATGGGATAAGCTTCCACAGCCTCATTCAGAGCACGCTCAGGGAAAGATTCATCATATTTTGCAAACTGTTCACTTTGCAATAATGTGGCACTCACCAAATGTTTTGTGAAAGAAAAACGTTCTTGTGCCTGCACAATTACAATGTCACATATCTCCTTTGCAATTCGGACCAGAGTGGTGATGTTTTTCCTGCGGTTTGAAAAAGTAGAATGCTCTGGCAGTTTGCTGTCTAAATTGTCAACCCCATCTCTCACTTTGCTTATGCTTTGTACAAACATAGTGGTATATTCTTGCACTTTGACAGTATCTATCTCTCGTGCTTGTAACTGATTGTATAACAGGTCGACAGCTACCATTATATCATGAAATAAAAACAGTAAGAACTGAAACTCTCTGTCTTGTAGTGTTCTAGCAAAGCCACGGGCTTCAGTCTGACTTTTGTAATCAAAGCCATCATTGTCTTCTATGGCGGCAAAACATTTCTCAAGGTCCTCCCTATGTTCATAGATTAGGTTGACTGTACGGATGTTAAAGTTCCAACGAGTTGAGGATCCCCTTGGAACGCTTTTGTCCACAATCTCATGAAGTGCTTCCGTTCTTTTGGGGAACGTGAGAAGAATGCTGCCATGCCTCCTACATCCTGAAAGAAAATTCGTGTCTCGCTGATCTTTGATACTACCTGTTGCATAATAAGATTAAGTTGGTGGGCGTAACAGTGCACATAATGAGCATTAGGGTACACATCTCGAATTCTTTTCTGTACTCCACGGAGGCTTCCACTCATTACAGACGCACCATCATAGCTTTGTGCAATAAGTTTTTTTTTTGAGGCAGCTCTGGAAAAATTAAGCTCAGTTGACGCAGTATAGCTGCAGTAATGGTTTCTGCAGTAGAGTCTCTTAAATGTGTGAAACCATAGAACCTCTCCACAACTTGTCTGTCATTGTCAAGGTACCGAAACACTAATACGGACTGTGTTTTAGTGGCCACATCAGTGGTGTCATCAGCCTGAATAGCCACAAAGTCTGTGTTTTGCAACTCTTGCACAATATGGCTTCTCATAATTTCGAGCATACACTCAAGGAGTTCATTTTGTATTGTTTTAGAGGTGCCCTTAAAGACTGTAGCACTTGTTAAATGTGCTTCCATTTCCTTGTCTATGCTTGCTATTAAATCCACAAGGCCTCTGAATATTCCAGGTTTTGAGGAACTTTTGATTCATCATGGCCTCGCAATGCCAGTTCGAAAGCACCACAGAAACGAATGCAATCAATTATTTTGGATAGAATCTGTCTGTTCCTATCAACTGCTTCATTGTGTTTCTGTATTGTTTTGCGGTATGCATCATTTATCTGCTGCTCAATCGGTGTGTCTTCCCCCAACATTCCCAGTCTCGTCAGGTTTTCCATATGCCTTCTTGTGTGTGCATGCTTCTTTATTTTTTCAGACAAATGCTTCAAGTCTGTTACTCCTTCATGTGTCCAAGGAAACTCACCACCAAACAGCAAGCAGGGGAAGCAGAACAGAGAATTTCTTAAAGGGCACCCTGTAAGCCAATCAGCTTTTGTGTACCAGGCGTTTGAGAATGTACGTGTGGACAATTTTCCTCTGTCCTGGGAAGTTTTCTGTAGTTTTAGGTCAGGCTGATGAGGTCCTAATTGCTTTATATGTATTTTCTCTTCTAGTGGCCGTGCCTGGAATGACCTTGCAATTAGCTCTTCTACTGTATTCATCATGCCGATGCTGGCCTTACCAATATGAAAGAAACCTGTCAATAATCAAAGTACAACGTATAAGGTGTGGTGCAATAATATCAAATTTCAGTATAAATACATATATCTTGTGCAGTGTCGCAATAAATCTCTAACAGCTGCTTCCCTTTGCACAACATGACTGCTAAAAATACAGCCTTACTGGCTGCTGCCTCTGTGTGCCATAGTGGTTGCTGAAGGCACTGAAACAGACACTGCTTGAGGGCCTTGAACAAGGCAAGGGATAGATACTGGCTTTAACAACCGTTATTGCCCAAAGCACAGGGCTAACGCTATTAGTAAATTCCATCCACTGAGGGTACAATGTTCAGAATGTGCACCCACCCCAACCACCATGTAGAGTGACCACATACATAGCCCTAACTCCAATCCCCAAAAAAATAGTATCAGTTTCCTTACCTTTAACACTGGTGTTTGCTCGGTCGTAGCCGGGATGAAAGAGCAGCAAAGGAGGTTGGGGCCCCTTGTTCTTCTTCCAAAAATTAGGTAATGGTTCAGGTTGCTGAAAATAAAAATATAACAATTTATTTTTGAAAACGTTACGGTAATCAAACAAAGACTGGGGGGGGAAAACATAACGCTCCAATTTTTACCTTGCAGCTCTTAGATGAGTTAATAGCTCACTGTTGTATGTTAGGATTTTAACTTACAAACTGCAAGTAACAAAAGGATCTCTCTGACAAAAGCAGTGACTCACTGACCTATTTACATCATGTGCATTTTGTGATCTCCATCAGGTACATGTTCTTTGCAGCAGGCACATTCACCTTCTGCGCTACCTTTCCATGAGTCAAAACTTCCACTAGACAAAACTCTGATCTCTCTCTAGGAAAAACATTAACCATCAGCGTTATCATGACATTTTTATTGTCTCTCGTCAGGAGGCTGCTTGCTAAAGCGCTTTGAGAAAAAGTGCTGAATAAGGGCCATCATAACTTAATGGAACGCTTGAGTGTGCAAGGATGACGAGCTGAGTGGACATTACTTAATGCCTCGAGTTACCCCAGGTTGTTTCCTGCCAATAACTTAAGTTGAGGAAGTGCTTCGGAGCGGAGTACTTCCCTGCGCTCAGTCACACAGAATTACAGAGATGCAGTACATTGAGCATGACGGGAGATGCAGGTACGCCACCAGGTAGGATCACTAGTCTGCTCATGTGCACTAAATATGAGTGCTCTAGATGAACCTCTATTGTGCGGCAAGGACCCCACCAACCACTATCACTGCCCACTAGAAAGAAGTGCCTGATGGAATTGGGGTAAGTCAACAGCAGTCAAAAAAATACAAATCACAGTCAACATTGAGGAGGAGGCAGGGAACACACTACTGCAGCTGCAGCATAGCCTTTACCTTTTTACTTCTTTGCAGACACACCACCTACCAGCCCACTCCGAATGCCAAACTGTAGTTAAGTTTGGACTTGGCACTGGCAGCCATCTTAGGTGTAAATTCACAGCAGGGTGTCACGCTACATGGGACCGTCCCTGCTGATGGCACGTGAGGTATGAGGTGCAAATTTGGACATTGATTGGGACCCTAAGGTTGTGATCGAGGATGGAAGCCTCCCACCCTCCCCGATTTCAGCCCTTGCTGCCAGAACTCTGCTCTCCCTCCACGCCTCTCATCCCTCCCTGGTTGCTCCCTTCTCCTCCAGGCCTCTCATCCCTCCCTGGTTTCTCCCTTCTCCCTCCAGGCCTCTTGTCCCTCCACTCTCCCTCCAAGCTTCTTGTCCCTCCCTCGTTGCTCCCCTCTCCCTCTGCTTAATTTGAGCCGCTGGTTGCAGCACCCAGGATAATGTGCTGCATCATGGATAAATACTTATAAGGTCCCAAAAGCGAGACCGATTGCATTGCAAATGCTTGTTTGAATGTAAAATTGAAGCACAAAACTGTCAATAACTAACAGAAACTCACAAAAGTAATGCATCTAAAAGTGCACCATGTGCAAGGCCATGTTAATCTACACTTTTTTTTATTGACTTATACTTTTGCACAAAAGAAATTTATTTTGCCGAACTTGGGACTCGGGTCTCTACTCTAGAACACAAACAGTAAGAGTCCATCTCCGCCCCAATCATCAATACATCAATTTTAATACACGTGACTTGATGCCGTGTGTAAACAATTTTATTGCATGGCTGGATGGGTTAAAGGTTTCACAAGACAGATTGGCAAATGATCTTCTGGGATCAACTCAGTTGAGATGGGGGGGTAATTGAGCTCTTTACTATGTGAAAGGGAAACAACCGTGCAAAATGTGTTGTGAATTGGCCCATACATGTTACATAACTAATCATAAAAAGCCTTCTCGAGAACAAATACTCTTATATATGTGAAACATAAAATGTAGCGCTGTGAATCAAACCCCAGAATACGTATTAAAGTGAGCTATTTCCCTGGTTTCTAATCCAGCTGGGCTAATTTCGAATAAACTCATGCGATTGATTGTTCTTTTTTGACACTCTCTAGAATTAATCTCACGCAGTTTTTGCCACAATAAAGCAAACTTGACTGGCCACTACACTGGCATGTTAAACCTTAACACAGGAGTAGAAGAGGCAGAGAACAGACTAATCAAATTGTAATCGAAGTGCGTCTCTGTCTTCCTGACGTGGCCGCCTTGGAGGATGTGTCACAGTAACCTGGCGAGTGGCGACGTTAAAGCAGGGTCAGTGGCACTTGTGATGAACTCAAGCGCATTTCGCATTAAGCCAGTCACACTGGGGGCAATATGACTACTACTGTGTGAAGTCAACAGTCAAGTGTTAATAATAATGACACGAAACACTCCCTGCTGAAGAAAATGCAAAGTGGCACTATTCCGGTTTCAGCTTGGAAAGCTGCTCTGCTGTCAATTCATGGAGCTGCTTTCCCAACTGCAAAATGGATGGAATCAAACTGGCCTGCAGTGCACAATCTCTGCCTGTGAACTTTCTCCTACGGCTTGCAAATTGCAGTCAAACAGTAGGTGGTTCCCATCCCTCTCTCCCTTGTTCGGAGCCAGGTTTAATTTTGGACGATGGACGGCCGTGACAACAGAGGAGCCCAGCGTGCTGAAATGCCCTGTACTGTGTACTGTAGTCAGCTATAAAAGAGCTTCTAAAGCAAGGCTCGTGTACCGTGTACACCGTGCTCTGGTTCTATCGTGCATGCATTTTAAACTTTCTGCACAATGAATTTAATATATCGTCTGACAATTCATTTGCCGCAGCCTAATCAACGTCTCGTTTAATGCTTTAGACGTGACGATCAGTGAGTGGACGCACACACTCTCTACTCTGCCGTCAACGAGCATAGAATGCGGCTTTCGCTTTACGAACACACGACATCCGGGCACTCAGTTATGACAGCAGAATCAGGCGCAGATTTGAGCGGGCCTGGGTGACTGTTCCTCTGAACAGGCCTCGTACAGCATGAGTAATATGGGGTGTGAGTAATATGGGACCTCGGCGTTCTGACAAGCGTCCCAGTCATGCAATTCTTAGAACCTCCACCTCCTTTTTTAATAGTTGTCCATACTTAGGGTCATCATTTTTTCTCACGGATAAACTATCCTGCATTTTTTAAAATGACACACACACAACTTAACAATGTGTTTTTTCCAAAACTGCGAATGCAGATATTCAGAAAGAGGCTGTCAGAATCCCAGACACTTGTCTTTGAGGCTGCCTGGCAGAAGGCGCGTGACTGCCCTGACCACGTGATGGTACACACACCCCTCCGTCTTACCATCTCTCCAGAAGAGGATTAAATGAGACCCCTTTAAAAATCCATTCAATCGTTCAAAAACCAATGCGCGCCAGGTTCACAACTTTCTTTGACAAAAAACTGCACACAGCGCTATAAAATTAAAAATTACCAATAAATAATTAAGAGGCTATCTCACTGTGGTGCCAAGAAAGGCAGTTTAAAAGTTGATTTTCTTGACAAGAATGTTTTCCCCATTAAACTATTAATTTTTTAATAAAATTGTCCCTCTGTGTTTACTATGTTCTATTGACTGTGGTAATTATTATGGTCGCACGTATTCATGCTGAAAACAATTTCTGGGAACAGCCAAAGGGTCTGGTTTGCATCCGGAGCCTGCCCCTGACTACTGTGTTATTTAAACCAAAAAGTCCACTGAAATGAAAAAAAACAAAAAGCGATTGCTTTCTGTAAACAATGCATCTAGGCCTGGTGGCTGGTGCAAGCAGCGCCACCCGCCGTGACAATGACAATACGCGTCGCGTCGGTGCACAGGACTGATTTTCTTGTTTAGTGTCGGTGCCACGGTCACCATCACCAACACTAAATAAGAAAATTAATCCACTCCAGTAGTACGAGAGAGTTCCCCCTGGGCCGGGCCCTGTGTGTGCGTATGGTGGTAGTGCCTGGTGGCTGGTGCTGCAAGCAGCGCCACCCGCCGTGACAATGACATACGCGTCGCGTGACTCGCGTCGGTGCACAGGACTGATTTTCTTGTTTAGTGTCGGTGCCACCGTGCCTGCCACGGTCACCATCACCAACACTAAACAAGAAAATCCACGACCACTCCAGTAGTACGAGAGACGGAGAGAGTTCCCCCTGGGCCGTGCCCTGTGTGCGTATCATGGTGGTGTATGGTATCAAATATCATATGTTGGTTGGAGGACGCCGGCGGTGAAAGTTTTAAACATCATTACATTGTCATTAACATTCCCCAACTTTGCAAATGTGGGGCCCCCGCCGGACTCTTTCTTACTTTGCTTTTACCAGGCCTCCTGCTCCAAGTGAAGTAAAGAAAGAGTTGATGATCCAGATCTGATCAGCCTGGCCAGGACTCAGGAGATGATAGATCTCGGAGGAGTCGGAGTACAGGATTTAACCGTCGTGCGTCACACGCGAGCCACTGTGTGGAACACCGTCACACGAGTCACCACGAGGTCTGCTGTGGTGTGTGTGTGGTGTTGGTGGAATGTGTGGCACGGTGACGTGACTTAGTCACGTGACAGACTGCTGCGCTGCGCGGTGCCTCAGCCAATCCTGGCCCTGCAATAGCGGCGCCAACCGCACCAATGTGCCAGGATTGGCTAGGGGGGCACATTGGTATGAAGCGCACCCTCCCTGTATAGGAAGCCTTCAAGCGTCACTGTGTGCGCATGTTCGGGCTGGTCATAAAAATGACCAGCCCAAAAATAGACATGCGCTGCTGCTGGGACTGAGTGACTTCTTGACTTGACATTGCCAATCACCGACCACGTGACGTGACCACTTGTTGTCGCCCCGCCCCCACCCCCTTCAGCGGAATCAGCGCTGACTCATGTTGGAATAGAGGAGCCAGCCAGCGATTGCGAATTTGCGAGTTAGTTAGTTGCGATTCGATTTTAGCCGCAGCCCGCAGCGATTACTTCTTGGTGACATCATTGAGCCCTTGACAGACGGTCGGGTCGGTCCATGAGGCTTAGTGGGGCAACGCCCCAACGCCCCAATGGACACACCGCCCCTGTGTGTGAGTATGAATTGGAGAGGTCAAAAGACACAACGCAAATGGGACATCTCCAGAGTGTCATACCCCAAATATCTGCAGAGATGCAATTGTACACAGAGCAAGTTTAATCCCATGTCCGTGTAGTAATGGGGCCTTGACATTGTGTCACACGACTCATATGTGCATGTCTGCCAGCAGTAATGTATTGTGTGGTCTGCCTCTGCATTCACAGGTCCTGCGTGAATGGCAGTCTAAGTAGTCACAGTCATGTGGCCAACATGAAAGGCAACACCACAGTTATGTTGCATCATCAGTTACTGTAATGAATTTCATCATGAAAATGTGATGTTTGTTTACGTCTGGTAACAACACATATCTGAAAGAGACACGTTAGTGACAGATTCCTTACCTTAGAATATCCCCAGGCGTCAGGCTGGATCCGGAAAGTTTTTGCGTAGCAGTACCCATGCGCGTCGGTAGGCGTCGTCGTGCGGCTCCGCGTCCGTCGTCGGCGTCGGGACTGACGGGATGACGTCGCGGGCAGTACTTAGACGCCGCCCCTGCGCGCTGACGTCAGTTCTTTCTTTTTCCGTGCCAGTAAGCGCAGATCCGGGAAGAGCAGTGCCCTAGTCATTTTTTGACTAACTTTTTGGTGTTTTTTCACTGTTTTCTCCAAGTATCTCGACTCCGTAGGTGTCGGTAGGGATGCCTGGCTTCAAGCCATGCGACGCCTGTGGTCGAATGATGTCGATCACAGACCCGCATCAGGAGTGTCTTTACTGCCTCGGCCGCGACCACGACACGAAGTCGTGCCCCGACTGCCGGGCCTTGCACCCCAAGGCTTTGCGAGAGCGGTCTCGAAAGCTCCTCGAGGTCCGGCAGTCGACTCCGCGCCACGCCAAGCCCCGGTCACGTGAGAGGTCGAGGGGCCGGTCGCGGTGTCCTCATCGGTCGTCGGGATCCAAGTCTTCGCACTCCTCCGGTAAGTCGAAGCATAAGAAGTCTAAGAAGCGTCATCGCTCAACGACTTCCCCTCGCCGGTCTCGCGACTCGGCTGAGGGTCCTGTCGGCACCGTCCCCACGCCCGCGGTGCCGGGAGTGCCTATGGAGCCGCCCCCGCATTACCCGTCCTTCCCGGGTTCGGGGGCGACTCCGGCCGAGATACAGGAGTTCCTGTCGGCCATGGCCCGCCTCTTCGGGCCTCCAGGTCCCGCCGGTGCGCCTTCGAGCCCCGCGGGCCCTAGTGGGGTTCTTACGGCGCCGCCGGCGACTCCGGTCCCGGCGCCGCCAGCGACACCAGCCCCGGTCCCGGCTCCGGCCCCGACCCCGGCTCCGGTGCTGCCACAACCCCGATCGACGCCGGTTGACCTGACGACACCTCCAACGGCGCTGATCTCTCCGGTGCCGTTCACGATGCCGCCCGGGGCTCCGGGCGGCGTCGTTCCCCGGTTCTCTCCGGATCCGGACATGGCGCCGGACCGGCGTCGCTCTACGCCGGCTCCGACGGGACCTTGGGTCCCGCATGTCCCTCCTCCATATTTTGAACCGGAATTGGAGGACGCAGAGGACTGGGAGGGGTCTGATGACCCTCTCACACAGCAGTGTGAGTTTGATCAGGACTGGGCTGAGGAGCTTGGGGGTGCCAGTGGTTTGGACACCTCCCCTGACCCTGGCATGCTGTCTCCTCCTTCCGTGGCAATGGAGGAGGGAGCAAACTTTGCAACGGTGTTGCGTAGAGCAGCTGGGGCCTTACACCTCCAGTTGCCTACGGTGGCTGTCAGGACTAACATCCTGACGGAAGTGCTTCAGCCGGCGGCTACCTCCTCGGAGCCACTGCTGCCATTTAACGAGGCGCTTTCCGACGTTCTTTTGGGCACCTGGTCCAAGCCCACCACAGGGGCTCCTGTGGATAGGAACGTGGCCTGACGCCATCGCCCTGCTCCGGGCGACCCCCTGTTCCTCTCCCAACACCCCACCCCTGAGAGCTTGGTGGTCCAAGCCTCTGCTTCCCAAAGCGCCCTACCGCTCCCCCGGATAGGGAATCCAAACGCCTGGATCAATTTGGGAAGAAGGTCTTTTCTTCCTCCAGTACTGGCTTGCGGTCCATCAACACCACTTGCCTCTTGGGCCGATATTCCCACTCCTTGTGGGACTCGGTGGCGCAAGTTCTGCCCCAGTGTCCTGAGGAGGTCCAGACACTGCTTACCCGCGTCATTGCTGAGGGAAGAGATGCAGCAAAGTACACCATTAGATGTGGCCTTGATACCGCCGACTCGCTAGGCAGATCGCTTGCGACGACAGTGGCGCTGCGCCGTCACGCCTGGCTGAGAACCACTGGTTTCTCGGGTGATGTCCAAAACACTCTTATGGACATGCCCTTTGATGGGATCGGTCTTTTTGGGAACAAGGCAGACCATGCGCTGGAGCGTTTTAAGGACTCGCGGGCTACGGCGAAGTCCCTGGGCCTTTCTGCTGTACGCCCTCCGCCGCCATCTGCTTTTCGCCCCTTTCGTGGACACGGAAGGGGCGCCCAGTCACGTCTGCTGCCCAGCCACCGGCCCGCGCAGCAAGCGTCTTCGCGTGCCCGAGGACGTGGCTCCCGCCGTGGCGGGTCAGGCAACCAGCGTGCGGGTCAGGCCACACACCCCGCCCCGTCAGCGGCCTCCAAGCCCTCCTAGTCCTTCCTTTCAGGTGCACAGCACGCCAGTAGGGGGCAGGGTCCGCCATCACCTTTACCACTGGCGTGCCATCACCTCGGACAGGTGGGTCTTGGACATTGTCCGAAGGGGCTACTCCTCCCCTTCGTGACCATCCCCCAGCCATGCCACCTCAATTCCACCGCATGTCAGGGGATCACTTGGTGCTTCTTCAAAAGGAAGTTGCGGCCCTCTTGGCCAAGAGGGCCATCGAGCGCGTTCCGACCCCAGAAGTAGGACGTGGTTGCTACTCCCACTACTTTCTGGTGCCCAAAAGGACAAGGAGGACATGCGTCCTATCTTGGACCTCCGGAACGTCAATCGCTTCCTCCGGAAGGAGAAGTTCAAGATGCTCACCCTAGCTCAGGTCTTGACTGCTCTCGACCTTGGAGACTGGATGGTAGCGTTGGACTTGCAGGACGCATATTTCCACATCCCCGTCCTGCCGGCCCACCGGCGTTACCTGCGGTTCACGGTAGGCCTCGAGCATTTTCAGTTCACCGTGCTCCCTTTGGCCTTACCAGCGCCCTCGGGTGTTCACGAAAGTGATGGCGGTGGTCGCAGCCCATCTGCGCCGGGCAGGGGTTCCAGTCTTCCCCTACCTCGACGACTGGCTGCTGAAGGCGGGCTCGTCCCAGGCAGTCGTCTCCCACCTCCAGACAACGGCCGAACTCCTGCACTCGCTGGGGTTCTCAATCAACGTGCCGATTCCTTCTCCACAGCTCCTTTTCATCGGAGCAGTTCTGGACACGACGCAGTTTCGGGTTTATCCTCCCGAACGGCGAGTCCGGGATATTCAGGCTATGATTCCGATCTTTCGGCCTTTATCCTGGGTTTCGGTACGGATGACCATGAGGCTGCTGGGCCTCATGGCCTCCTGCATCCTGCTGGTCGATCATGCCAGATGGCATATGCGGGCTCTGCAGTGGGACCTGAAGTTCCAGTGGGCGCAGCACCAGGGCAACCTGTCCGATCACGTCCAGATCTCGGAGGGGACTGCAAAACAGTTGCAGTGGTGGCTCTCGAACCGGCAATGGGTCATGGGCAGATCCCTCTCCCTTCCCCAGCCAGAGCACACAGTTGTGACGGACGCATCCCTTCTGGGATGGGGCGGTCACATGGGAGGGGCGGAGATCAGAGGCCTCTGGTCTCCGGCGGAGTCCCGGCTCCATATCAACCTTCTGGAGCTCCTGGCGATCCGACTTGCACTCAAGGCATTCCTTCCCTCTGTCAAAGGGACGGTAGTGCAGGTGTTCACAGACAACACCACCGCCATGTGGTATTGCAACAAACAGGGCGGGGTGGGGTCGTGGACCCTATGTCAGGAGGCTCTGCGCCTCTGGACATGGCTGGAACATCAGGGCATATTCCTGATGGTTCAACACCTGGCAGGTTCCCTGAACGCCAGGGCGGACGAACTCAGCCGCAGGTGCATGATGGATCACGAATGGCGTCTTCACTCGGAGGTTGCGCAAGGTCTCTTTCAGCAGTGGGGAGAGCCTTGGTTAGATCTGTTCGCCACCAAAGAGAACGCGCAATGTCATCAGTTCTGCGCGTTGGAATTTCCAAGGCGGCACTCGCTCGGCGACGCTTTTCGTCGCGAGTGGAGTTGCGGTCTGTTGTACGCCTTTCCGCCTATACCACTTCTACCCAGAGTGTTGAAGAAGATTCGGCGCGACCGGGCCCAAGTCATTCTTGTGGCTCCGGACTGGGCTCGAAGAGTTTGGTATCCCGAGCTACTCAGTATGAGCGTCGATCCCCGATCCGTCTGCCTCTTCGGGAGGATCTTCTGTCGCAGCAGCAGGGGACGGTCCTCCACCCGAACCTGTCCAGTCTACACCTGCTTGCGTGGAGATTGAGCGGCGGCAGTTGATTCCTTTCGACTTGCCTCCCGAAGTTTGTGATGTGATTCTGGCAGCCAGGCGTCCCTCCACTAAGGTGGTATACGCCTGCAGGTGGAACAAGTTTGTGGCATGGTGCACAGCAAAGGCTGTGAATCCCCTTTCTGCCCCTCTTTCGGAGGTTCTTCTGTTCCTTCTTTCTCTGGCCCAACAGGGTTCTGCCCTGGGTACCATCAAGGGCTATCTTTGTGCGATATCGGCCTTCCTCAGGCTTCCTGATCAGCCCTCCCTTTTCAAGTCCCCTGTGGTTAACAGGTTTCTTAAAGGCATTACACACCTCTTTCCTCCTGTTCCGTTTGTAATGCCTCAGTGGGACTTGAACTTGGTTCTTACCTTCTTAATGTGCGCTCCCTTTGAGCCTCTACATAACTGTCCTCTTCGTCTTCTTACTCTGAAGACAGCCTTTTTGGTGGCCATCACCTCTGCTCGGCGGGTGAGTGAGCTCCAGGCTCTTTCTTGTAAGCCCCCCTTTCTGTCTGTTCATCCAGACAAGGTTGTTCTTAGGACGCGTCCGTCCTTCTTGCCAAAGGTGGTTACTGCCTTCCACATTGGGCAGACCATCACTTTGGCCACCTTCTTTCCGCCTCCACATCCTTCCAGAGAGGAAGAGAGGCTCCACCGTCTGGACCCAAAACGTGCGCTTTCCTTTTACATCAACCGCACACAACAGTTCCGGGTGGATGATCAGCTCTTTGTTGGCTACGTGGGCACCAAAAAAGGTCGGGCGGTACACAAAAGGACCATCTCCCGCTGGGTCACCTTGTGTATCAAAGCCTGCTATTCTTTGGGTAAGAAGGAGCCTCCTGTCGGGCTGCGTGCCCATTCCACCAGGGCTACGGCTGCTACCACGGCTTTAGGCCGCGGTGTTCCGTTACAGGATATATGTCAGGCAGCTACGTGGGCCTCGCTGCACACGTTTACCAAACATTACTGCCTTGACAGTCAGGACCGGAGGGACGGCTTCTTTGGCCGTTCTGTCCTCCGGGACTTCCTTGTCTGAATCTGTTCACAGACCCACCACCGGGGTTGGTATTGCTGGGGTATCTATTCTAAGGTAAGGAATCTGTCACTAACGTGTCTCTTTCAGATGCACAAGTTACTAACTTGTGTAACGATATATCTGTAAGAGACAGTAGTTAGTGACAGATTCCTTACCGCCCCACCCATCCTCCCCGTTCTGCGAACTGATTTCTAGGGTTAAGGACATCCCTTTCAGGGCCCTAGTATTTTTCAGACACCTATGTCAGCTTCTTGCATGGCTAAGCGTTCCTGGCTCGGAAAGTCGTGTACAGAACTGATGTCAGCGCGCAGGGGCGGCGTCTAAGTACTGCCCGCGACGTCATCCCGGCGGTCCCGACGCCGACGCCGGACGCGGAGCCGCACAACGCCGCCTACCGACGCGCAAGGGTACTGCTACGCAAAAACTTTCCGGATCCAGCCTGACGCCTGGGGATATTCTAAGGTAAGGAATCTGTCACTAACTACTGTCTCTTACAGATATATCGTTACACAAGTTAGTAACTTGTGCGTTAACATTTGTTGTCTCACAGATGGTCGTCAGCCTATAACATAGGGGGACATTGACAGATTCAGGGACCCACACGCCACTGGTGAGTATGGACATAATATAGTGTCATGTATGTCTGTTACAAATGCTACACTTTGTTGATAAGCAGTATGGGTGTGTATCGCATGTCCCTTACCCACAATGTGAAGATGCATTGTGTAAGTCAGATTAGTGTCCAAATTGGTAGGTGAAGGTGGGGCAATGCATCTGTTTCACAGTTGTGAGTTTGCCCATCAACAGTCAGTGATACCCATTCCAATTGAGGGGCATAAGTTTAATACCCAAACGCCGCCACTGCGTCACTTCCACTGAAGTGGTGTTGGCAATCGGGTCATTGGCTTATTGCCGATGTGGAGTTACGCTGCCTTGTCAATAAGGCACACTTACATGCTGTGTTTATCGTAAAAGGTGCGTGCAGTGGGTGTTAAGTTGTGCACAAGGAGGCAGTGCCTTTCAGGGGGTGCAAGCTCAGAGACATGTTTGAACAGTGCTTTCTTATGTATGCTGCATAGCAGCTTCACTGAAGTGGCAGTGTGTAGCTGAGAGTCAAACATATCAATGGCACATTACACAAACACATATCAAAGATGTGCATGTTAACTGCAATTGCATCTTTGTGCACTGCATTGGTGTTGGCAGGCTGTGTCCGTGGGGACATTCCATGCTTGACTATGGATCATGTGTACATACTCCTCTGTCACAATTGGTGACATTACTCCACACACATTTCCAACACACGCTTTAGGTATGCATTATTTGAACTCCCATATATTTCACAATGCAGGGCTCAACGACACTATCTGTGTGTAAACATTAGCCATGACAATGACACGACGCACATGACCCCAGGGTGCAGTAATAATGTTGAATGCATTGGAACAGTTTTCGTTGTAAAGGCATGCGTGGTCTTATTCACTACGGAGTGAGGTCAGCGGTCACAAGACATGCATGTGTGACAATTTGGGTGAAATGATGTCTCCCCCTCTCAGTGGCAGAACATCAGAAATTGTATAGTAATGGTGGAGGGAGGGACAGCGCATCCTGTCAATGTAAGCGGTCATACACCAAACATGTTCCCATGTGTGCTGCACGATTGGAAGTGTGAGTAGGGCTGTCCCAGTCTTGTTCCTGTGCATGTAGTGTGACATTACAATAGATTGACAAGCACACCTGCACACAGACACCCTTGCAATCTTGTGCAAGAGTGCCTGTTTTGGTGCGGACTTGATGACCTGCACACAGTTGCTGGTGGACACACAGGGGTGCACATGTGCATTGTGCATTAGATGCAGCAGTGTGTCACAGGACAGGATGAGGGTGGTTCTGTACACGGAGGGCTAATGCCTCCCTCCTCCAGGCATTTGTACATGTCAACCGCAGTCAGGGTGTCCAATGGTGCCATGTTTTGACCGTGTCAGTCTCATTTTGTTGTGACAGTACATGTTCCATGACATGCACTGTCATGTCAGTCTCCACAGCATGTAGTGAATCATTCATGCTTAAATATTTGGTTGACCACGTCCGTCTGACTTCACATAGTTACACTGGTGTGTTGGCTCACATGTTGATTTAATCTTTGATTAACGATTTAATAGTGAACATTGAAATGTTCTGAAGTACTGGAATTGACATTTATTATATGTTACAGACAACATGACACCTGCGGAGCAACATGCCTTCCAGGTGGCCAACGACCGGTACCTTCATGTCAAGAAGGTTGCCAGAGGTTTCCGACAGATGGCGAGGAGGTATCGGAACGACAGGAAGGCCGGAAAATGGAATGCATTGCAGGATGTTGGACAACCCAGCAGCCAGGCCCTCCCCGTACCCTCTGGTCCCAGTGTGGGGTCTCAGCCTGTCATTCCCCCTTCGACCACACCCGCACAGGTGCCAATACCACCTGCACCTGCAGCTCACGTGGAGCCTTTTAATGCCACGGACAGGAGGATGATCGCTGCAAACAATTCCATGCTCATAGACATTCAGAGAGAATTGTTGTACCTCAACAGGAACTTGCATGACATCCGGACACACCTTGGACTGCAGTGATTCCTCCCCATTTTGTCCCCCATCCCCCTCTTCTCCCTTGCCACGATGTTTATGTTTCAGTGTTGGCTAGTGTTTGTGATGTTTTGTTCGTTTTAGGTAGAGTAGTTTTCGGGTAGGCCTAGTTAGTGGTAGTTTTTATGTTAATATATTTTTTTCTACAATTTTATGGTATTTGGGGATAAGTTTCATTTTCCTTTGGGTGGGGGATTGATGTCGTAAATGTTTTTGCGTGTTTAGGAATAGTTAGGGTATGGAGTTAAGTTAAGTACATTTTAATAGTTAGTTTAGATTTAGTGTTAGGATTAGTTCTTAGTGGTAGTGTAGGGAATTTAAATATTTTATATTTGTTCAATAAATAATGTTATTTAATTTTGTCAGTTTGCACTTACATCAGGGATGATGTGGGGGAGTGGGGCTTATTCCATTGTATGCTATGGTCATGACCTGTTACTTAGTAGGATGGATTGTGTCAGGATACCATATATGTGAGCACAGTGAACTTGCATGGCTGACAGATTGTAAAGTATGGTTTACGGCTTAGTCTAGGGACATTTTTTTGTGACGTTCTACATCTTAAGTGTGACGCACAGGGTTGTACTGCACATTGTTGCAAAATTACAACACAATGTAGGGACATTGAATTGTGAGTACATAGAAGTTGCTACAGTTAGCCATCATGGATATGGATGTATGCACCGAGTAACACATATGGCGTATTACACATGCATATCAGATGCTCCGGGCTCTGAGTCCATATACATTGCACAGACCTTGGCACACTTGATGCGTGGTGCCAGGGTATCAGCTTGCTTTGCCTTACCTGTCCCTGTGCATGGTAGCTCAATCTCCATGACATGCAAGATGTAGGTCATTTGTGTGTCCATTGGTAACGTCACATGGCACAACAGTGTTTGTGAATCACATGAGTTACGTGACAATGAGTTATGACTTTACTATTGAGGTTATTCACAAATGTTATTTAGGAGTTGCACTGTAAGGTATACTGACTTAACTTCTACTATCTTCCTTTTCGGACTGCCATAATTAGTTGAGTTATGCTTTGGTCACAGTTGACGTTTGTTTGCATGCACACTGTTCTGCTGCACACAAGTGGTGACATGTTGCATAGCTCCCTGTACCGACAGTGTCATGGGCACTCGTCACAGCTGTTACTTTTGGCATTGACTCATTGTGATGACACCCTTGGAATGTAGCCACAGAATCAGACTATATGCTAAGTGCAGTTCGACAGACATCCGTAGACACATTGACCAATATGCTCACAGTGGGCAAAGCATGAGAGGGCTCTAAGATTGTTAGGCATTGTTTGTGCACAGGTAGGGGCTGACTGACGCTTAGCACTTTGGCTATAGTCACCATTGTGAACTACACTTCAGTGAGGCAGACTTTGTTGTTCCATATATGTATGTTAGACATGTGCCCTTAGGTCTCCTCATCAATGTGATTCTGGTGTGCAACATCTAGGGTTGTGATATGCAATGCGCAACATCACAACAGGATTTGTACACCATGTTGAGTGTAAGTAGATATGCCAGGAGATTATGGTTTGCTATTGTTCAGGGTGACACTACTTGTGTCCTGAAACAGACTGGTACATTTGTTCACACATGCCTGTCTAATGAATGAACGTGGGTAAAAGTTGGTATATTGCTAGATTGTGGTATCTGATCAAGGTGGGCACAGCAATTTTACACATACAGGCTCATCTCACTGCCTATCCGTGTCAGGTGACACATGTACCTAGCTTGTATTTCCCTTGGTGGACCTTCTTGTGGATTCACAGGACATGAATTATTGACGAAGTTCAATGCTTGATTGGTCATGTAAACACGCATCTGTGTGAATAGGATATTTTTATTTACAGTACAAAGGGGAAGACAGGCACAGTACTTGCCCATTCAACCCAACATTGCATCTATGCCCGTTAGAGGGCAGACAGAGTCCTTTGGGAGTGACGGATCAGAGGGAAGAGGCGGAGTTTGCAGTTTCATTGTCACAAAAAAAGAGCTGATGTGGAAGTCCATGTCTAGGTCCAAGGTGAGTGTTGGGTGACATTGGAAGACAATGGAAGGGGTCGTTCTGTGGCATGATAGTAAGAAGAATACCAAGGTAAGCCAGGCCTTTTGACGTCAATGTTTGCTCTGTGTTCTCCTTACCATAATGGCAGAATCATCCTCATCTTCGTCCTCTTATGTGTCATGTGGCTCACATGTGGGTGGTGGTATGGTGGGTGCAGCACTGTGAGGCACGGACACATCAGGGGGCGGAGCTGAGGATGTGGAGCCGCCAGCAGCAGCAACTATTGGCGCCAGAGCTTGGGGCAGCACTGAGGTGACGAGCAGATGCAGGGCCTGGTAGATCCCAGCTACATTGCGCTGGTGTTCAGCCGTGGCAGCCATCTGTTGTTCTTCACGCCGCTCCCTGCTCTCCATTATCCGGGCAAGCCTGGATAAATCTGCGCTGACACTACTGTAGCCACCCTGCTGAGACAGTTGGTCTAGTCTCTGAGTCAGGACTACCGCAATGTCATCCAGGGAGCGTTGGAGAGCATTGAGCGGGCTGTGGATGTCTGTCATCCTCTGCATGTGGTCCCTGATGGGACTCAGACACCCACGTATGTCGTCCATTTTGGCTGCCAGGCTCTCAAACCCCAACCGCACCTGGCACGCGTCTCCCGCTGGACCTCAAGCACATGGCGGTGAAAGGCCTGATATGTGTCGTCAAGGTCCTGGGAGGCAGCTGTGGTGGGAGGTGCCTGCTGCTGGATGGTTTGTGCAGGGGGTGGGGTTTGCGCAATGCTGCTGGGTTGCCCTGCTCCTGTAGATTGTGTGTCAAGGGAGTCCAGCATCTGGAGGAATTCATCCTGGTTGATGGTGGTGTAATCGTCCAAGTCAACGGTGAGGGGTGGGTCATTCTGCTGTCCAGGAGGTGTTGTCTCTCCCTCTGCAATTGGTATGGGAGATACAGTTTAACAGTGTGTTACATGTAGGAGCATGCATTAGTTAACTTTGCAAACAGACTGCGGGAGACTGTACATTCTGACAGTTTTGGATGAGATGCTTATTATTAGCAGGATGTTGATTATTTCAAGGGCATCACGGATGTGAGCTTGTACTTGTACATTGTCATCTTACATTTTACCAATATGAGATTTGTTTTAGGACAGTGTCTACACACAGGCGCTACCTGTTGTGTCCTCTGTTCAGTTGTGTGAGTGATGCAGTTCATAACACCTAGTAGTCAATGTTGATGTACTCAGATTTGTATGTGTGTGCACTGCATTGTGTGATAGTGGCACCTGCTGCTTTTGTTTTACTGCCCCTCGTCCCTTTCAGACAATGACCCTTTGACTTCTGTGAATGTACAATGCAGAGATGTTGTAAGCTGTGGTGACTATGTGTGTTGGCCAGAGTTGTGACACTTGTGCATAGTGAGTCATGAGATGTCTGGGTCACATCAGGGGTTGTGTGTACAGGAGGATGTGTCAGAGTGTGACCTGCTCCTATGAGGAGGTGGTCCACACTCCGCCACATCAGTGAGATGTCCTGCACCATGTAAATATGTTTGTCCTGCAGGGATGCTATTCATCATGCCCTGTCACTTGCCTTGTCAGTGTGGCTCACAGACCTGCAGCTTTGCAGGCTACTGCACATGTGTATGTGTTTTGTGTGAGATTAGTTATGTGTGAGGAGGGCACCCTTTTGGCACATTGGCAATGAGAGCCTACTTTCTTTTTTCGACATGGCTGCACTATGTAGGACACATGTGCATCTATGTAGCTAGGGCTATTGTGAATTGTCTTGTGTGCATTCTGTCAGTCATGTTCAATCTTGCAAGTATTGCTTACTGCACTTCTGTTGGATTACCCATTCTGAGTGTGGTGCAGCATGTATTGCAATAGTTGTTACTGTCTGTTCAGACGGTGTCAACACCCATTACCCGCAACTTTGATCCCACATGTGGTGTGTGTGTGGCAGTAGTGTCCCGTATGGGGCATGCTGCCGGGCAGGGATGTGGGGCGGTGGAGAGGCAGGGTGGGGGGTGGTATACACCGGAAAATGGATGAATGCATGTCAGTGGACATTTAAAAAGATAAGAGGGATGTAGTTGGGCTCCCTGCATCGCATTTGGCAATGCAGTGCGCGCAAATGAATCCGTTTGAAGGATTTAACTGTATACTTACCTGCATTCATCCGTATTCCGGTGTTTACTACACCCCACCCTGCCCCTCCCCAGCCCCACGTCACCGCCCGGCAGCACGCCCTATATGGGACACTACTGGTGTGTGTTACAGGATTTTGCTTTAGTTGATTTACAGATGCGTGTTTATGTTGCTCAGGCCTTGTCAGTGCCACCCTCACAACAGATGCAAATGGCATGGTGATGTGTATTTGTGTATGTGCCACGCAGCTGATGACATGGATGATACATGCTGTCCTGGTTCAAGATTTTCAAGTCCTGGCTTTGCGTGTGTGTGATGATTTGACATTACTGGATGTTTGTTCACTGACACAGTTGACTTACCAAACAGATGTGTTTACATGCACATGATCGTGGGATGGCCAACTCAAATGGTGACCGAGGAGGAATGCTGTTTTCAGTATGACAGATGTGTACACTTGGGGGTGGGTGAGTGAAATGTGACCTTATGATTGAGTGTGCCATTTTGGCATTTTTAGTTGTTGTTTGCAAATTTGCTATCCTTGCTTGTGGTCATACTTTGTTTGGCATACTTCTTTACGGGGACATTGTTGTTGTGTGAGTTTGTCACAACAACGAGTGAAGCAGTACAGCTTTGTGAAACACATTGCTGATATGCATTGTTCATGTACCGTGGTGTTGCAGGTATTTCCCCCTGCTCATTGCATAACATTGCCCCATGAGTAAAGTCTGCAGCATGTGTGCATTTAGTCCTTTTAAATTTTTTTTACATTAAAATTAAACCTGATGAAGTTTTAGGAAGCAGGGCATTGACATCTCCCAAATCACAGACCTAGTTTCCCTCCACTGATCTTAATATACAATTGTACAAACAGAGGATCTCAGCTCAACCTTAAGGCACGTTTCCGCAATGTCCTTGGAAAATATGATTCATGTAACAAAGGGAGCTATGTCCAATACTCTATGGGTCCCAGATTGAGGAACTTGACTATTCCTACTAAATCTATCCATGCCCTAAATTCCAATACCCCCTCCTCCAGGCATGTCACATCCCCCATCACTCTGCACTCATCGATAACCACTAGTAATGCGTGATTAGTGATCTCAAAAAGGTAAACAATTGAACCTTGTGCAGGCTGCCACTTTGGATTCACGTATCTTGCATATCGCTAATGGTGGCACATGGCTACTTCTACGCGCTGGAGGGGCCTCCCTGTCATCAGCTCTCCCAGGTCAGCGTCATCATCACTTTCAGCGTCTGGTCCTTTTGATCGTCCCTCCAAGTGTCCCCACGCTCTAGCTGCCTCGGGTGCTCCATCACTCCCCATCCTCTTTGCCAATTGTAGCCGGACCATTGCATCACAGTCCGCACATTAGATTAAATCTATCTTCCAGCGATCTAAGCTCGGGGGCCCACTCGCCTTCCAGTGCTTCGTGATTTCTCTCTTGGCAACCACCAGTCCCGTATCTATGAACTTGGTGGTGATTTTAGTTTTAGCTGTGTGGGGAAAACAATGCAGTATACATGTCCCCAATGCCATATCTAATTCCCTATCCGTCACTACCTTCAATAGTGCAAGTACGTCATTCCAGTAAGTAGCCAGGAGTGGGCACTTCCTGTGCATTTGAGGGGAGTCTGCCCCTTCACCCCTAAACCTCTGGCATTCATCTGAGTCAGTGTTGATATATGTTTTTATTTTTGCCGGTGTGAGGTAAGCACGATGTGTGACATGGAAATGGTGCATTTGGAAGCAGGCATTGCTGGTGCTCTTCCACGCCCGCTCCACTATCTCAGCCCAAGCCCTTTCCGGATTCTCTCTCCCTACATCAACCTCCCATTTGTACTTACGTATGTCCAAAGGGGGTAGCTTCTCAGGGGTCATGCGCTTGTATTAACACGTGACTGCCTTAGATCTCCCTGCTGCAGTCACTGTGTATTCACAATGTGTGTGCATTTAGTCATATGACTATTTTAGTCATCGGCCTACGTGGTCATTTTTTTGGGAGATAGCATGTGTTGCCAGTATGCAGACTCACTGGATGCTTGCTCACTTGCAGTACGCAGAACTGCATTGCATGGACGGTCAAGGGGGCATATTGCTTGGCGATGCGTGAGGTTGTCACGTTGTCCCCCTTGCCTCATCACCGCGCATATCCAATTCATCAGCACAAGGCAGCATCTCCCAGACGCCCAAATGAGCATGCCGTGTGAATGTGACAGATCACGTGCACCAGTGAGCATGCCGACAACAAGCTCAACACACCTGCAACTTTGCGCATGTGTTTGGCTTGTGTGCAAGGTTGTGTATGGCCATCAAAGTCACCCTTGATGGCCATGCATGACCTTGCACACAAGTCAGACACATGCGCAATGTTGCAGGTGTGCTGAGCTTGTTGTTGGCATGCTCACTGGTGCACGTGATCTGTCACATTCACACGGCATGCTCATTTGGGCGTCTGGGAGATGCTGCCTTGTGCTGCTGAATTGGATATGGGTTCTGATGATGCAAGGTGGGCATTTTGCAAGCCCTCCGCATCTCTAGGTGATGTGGCACTTTGCTAATTGATGTTGCCCTTATTTTGTAATCTGATGTTGTACCTGGACTGTGTTTGGCTGACTTTACGGTGCACATTTCAAAGTCTGGGTGCATGGGAATATGTGTCTTGCAAGGTTTTGGCTTGAGTCAGGTGATCTGTGTCCATGCCACCATGCACAGGGCTATCTGGGACCTGATCCACAGTGATTGTGGGTCTGCAATGCAATTTTTGTGCATGAGTGCCATTGTGCCCATCCACCACCATCCACCCACTCCATGGTTGGTACTCACCCTGTGGTTGTGTCTGCTCACATTCAGCAGTGTCCTGACCCGGCACTCCGACCACCGTTTCATCAGTGATGACTTGGGCTACCATTTCCTCCGTCTCATCCAGCTCCAGCTGGGGCGCTGGACTCCCACCTCCGGTCGCATTTGCTGCCTTCCGGTTGGCTGCTATTTTTTCCTTGGTATTTTTCTTACTATCATTCCAGCGCTTCCTGACCTCGTCCACTGTCCTCCTCTTCCTCTCTCCAACAGCATTCACCTTGTCCGTAATGTCTTCCCATATTTCTTTTTTTCTGGACAATGGCGCTGAGCGTTTGATGAATAGCTCCTGTTGATGTTCAGCCACCAGGCCACACAGGACCTGATTTTCCTGGTGACTGAACCTGGGGTTCCTCTTCCTCTTGGCCTTCTCCTGGGTCTCTGTCTGCTCCTCCTGGCTAGCTGGGGGGTTGATTGTGGGCTCAGCACTTGTCCCGGCTTCCTCCGTGTCTCTCCTGGGATCTGGTGTATTCTCCATTTTGTTTTTGGTTTTTTTCCCCTGCTTGTTGGCCTTTTATGGGGAATTTTGGCGCTTTACTAGTGTGACATGCAGGCCTGCTGCCAATTTCCCGGCCGATTTCGGAGCTATTTGGCCTATCGCTACTTTTCTGTACTTAGCGTGCTTTTTTTTATCGCCGGCGCGCAGGATGTATCGCCGTCCATTAGCGCCGGGATTGATTGCTATCGCTGGGTAGCGGCGCGTTGTTAATACGTCGCTACCACGGCGATAAGATCCGGGTATCGACAGCGATAAAAAAAAGGACGCTTATCGTGCTTAGCGATAATTATCGCGGTTTGTTGATAATATCCCCCTTTGTTCCTATTTAGTCCAACACACTCCTCCCCCTCTGTGAACTGGAATATGATCAGCAGCAATTATATTTCATAAAGATTATGCATCTTTAGGATAGCAAGTAAGTGACTGAATGGGTGATTGAGGCAAAAAAATTATGTTAGGGGAAGTTAGTGAGACATTATGGGGCTGATTCACTATATGATTATGAGAAGCAGTTCTTCAGTAGTACTCTTGCACGCCTTTGTGAAATGGACCCATAACGTCCAACGCCCTATTACTAAAAGTGCAACACAAACACAGTTCTTTCTATTTGTACTAAATGTATAGGACTATTCCATGACTATTTCCACTTTATCCCCATTTTAGATATTTTGTGGGCAATTCTCAAAGGCATGTAAAAGGAAGTAAACAAGTTCTACAGGAGTACTATTTCACGTACTACTAAATGCCTTTGTCATTGTATTGTATTTGCATTTATATAGCGCATACTGCCCCTGACGAGGTGTCGAAGCACTTTTTCGGTGAGTAGCGCGCTACTCCGGAACCCATAAAGGATTAGTGGTGAAATTAGTTTAGTAAAATATGAAATTCATTTGAGCGGTGGATATGTTAGTCTGTTATTTGGATTGAGAGGGATAGAGGAGGGAAAAGGTTTGCATTTATATAACGCTTGCCACGCCCTATGAGGCGTCGAAGCGCTTCTAGGCGAGCAGCACGCTACTCCGGAACCAAAAACCAAAAAGGATTAGTGGTGAATTAGTCTGGGGTAATATGAAATTAATTTGAGTGGTGGACATGTTAGTCTGTTATGTGGATTGAAAAGAGATAGTGGAGAGATAGAAGAGGGAAGAGTCAACAATATTTTTTTTTTTTAGTTCATAGCAGTAGGAGGGGTTTTGAGATGAGTAAAGGGGGGTGGAGGGGGAAGAGTCAGAGGGAAGGGTTTAGAAAGGCTTGTTTGGGAGATCTGAATAGTAAAAAAGGTATGAGATGATGCAAGGAGGGGTAGAGGAGGAAAGAGTCTAGAAAGGGTTATTTTAGGGATCATAGTAGTGGTATGGTGTTTGGGATGAATGAGAGTGGAGATAGAGGATATATTGATAGAGGTATAGGGTGAGAAATAGGGTAGTGCATTGGAAAGAGTAGAAGAATGGGGTTTGAGATGAGTCAGAGAGTTGAGGTAGAGGATATATTGAGAGCGGTATGGGGAGAAATAGGGTAGTGCAATGGAGAGAGTAGTAGAATGAGGTTTGAGATGAGTCATAGTGGAGGTAGAGAATATATTGTAAGAGATATAGTGTGAGATATAGGGTAGTGCATTGGATATGCTGGAATTAGAAGCAAAGTAATAAATTAAAGATACATAAGAACATGGAAGGTATATATTAAGTACATGGAAGGTATATATGCATAAGGAAGGTAATATATGTAGATTAAAGTTGCATTTAATAAACTCAACCTTTCAAGAGATACACTTTAGATTAATGTATTTGTTTTTATTTTTGTAATTCAATAGTAAAGCAATTATAGATAAATAGTTATGATAAAAGATGTACGTATTTATGCAGTCACTTATATACACGTTAAACATAGACTAATGTAACTAAAAGTAATATGTATTTTTTTAAGCAGAAGAAACGAATACCTATATCTTTAAAAACATAATTCTTATACATGTTTATACAAAGCATTACACATATGTAGGTACCCATCTATAGTCCAAATAAATGCTTATATACAGAACGATATGCTGTATAGAATATATGACGTTACTTCGCATGCCTTACAACGCATGCCTTTACAACGTGGTCAGTACAACTACCGCGTTGTTACCACGCGTACCATTACAACGCAAGTCATTACAACGACTTGCTGTAGGGGGCGCTGGAGTTTGGAATAATATAAATTACTATTCCAACTCCAGTCTGTGCAACAGTAGGGAAGGTGTTGTAAAATCCAACACCTAAAGCACCGTAGAGCAAGTCGTTGTAATGGTACGCGTGGTAACAACGAGGTCGTTGTACTGACTGCGTTGTAATGGCACCGCGTTGCAACGACAGCGTTATAAACGCTTTCCTGCTGTATATTTATGTTTGAGGTTGGGGACCCACGTCTTGCCACTGTCTTCTGCCCGGGAGTGTTGCGCTGTGCTGGGGAGGAGGACTACACTCCCCAGCAACCTTTGCCCATTGACGTCGCCCTCAGGCGCCATAAGTTTTTTGAGGCGCCCGCAGCGTGGGGGGCGCAGGTCGCACCCATGCGTAACCCGGGCGAAGAATGGGCCAAGAGCGGGTCTGTCTGTGCCTGTCCGCAACCGGCCGAGGCTGGGCTGGGCCACTGTGGGAGGGATGGGCGGAAATGAAAACTAGGAGGCTTAATATGCTTCTCAATTTTGATGCTTTATTCGTTCAGGAATATGTAGGGTACATTTAACTTCTTAATTTTCTCAGATCTGGTCTTTTTAGTCTATGCTGCTTCTTTTTCTTTTCGTCATCTTATGCAGGTTATTCTCCCCATAGGGGTTGCCTCTGCCGGTTACTCTTCTTCATGCAGTGGTCCCCTGGAGTCTCGGAGAAAAGGAAATGGCGGTAAGTAACATGTGAGTCTTTTCTCTTTCTGAGAGGTATAGAGATGGAACCTTCACCTCACCCGGTTTGTGAAACAAAAGAAGGGATGTGTGCTTCTGCGTCTTTAGGTAGAAAAAGAGGGTCGTAATGTCTGGAGAGGACTGTAAATCGTTCTTTTCTCTGCCCTTCACGTTTCTCTATTTACCTGCCTGAAATAAGCGTGATTAAGATTACCATTCATAGATAACTATTGTGCAGGTTGGAGGAGGGAGAGAGAGAGGGTTCATGCAAGGGAGCCTGAATTGTGCAATATTCTACCACTGCCTTTATAAGCCACAAGGGCTCTTTTCAAGTCCCTATGGACCCTGAGTCTCATGTAGTTAAGCTATGAAAGTTCCGACCTGACGCTGCTATCAACATTCCTTATGTAGTATTCCTACGAAGTGGGGAGGAGGAAGAAAAAAATAACATTAAAAAAAACAAAACGGTAACACCACCGAAGGCTTCCGGCCCTCTCCGTTCCCTCCCCAGTCCCAAATTGCACGGTCCTGCCCGATATGCACTCACCGCCACGGCCGCAACTCTCCTGAGTTGCGGCGGCAGTTTACGCCTCTCCAGGGGGGAAACCACCAGTCTTCGCACCAGTTGTCGGCCACATCCCCTGCATTACGGTCGTCTTCTACCGCCTCTTCGTCTCCGTATGGCGATGTTTCGGCTTCCTCCGGTCTTCCTTCCGCGATTGGCGTCCTACGCACCGCCTTCCCCGACTCCTTCTCTGAACACTTCCTGCCCGTGATCTCCTCCTTTTCCGACAGAGGGACGTCCTTGCTCCCGCCTACACCTTTTCCTGATTGGTCTGCTGGTGAATCTTCTTCCTGTATAGGGGAGGTTAGGAGGACGTTTTTAACCCTTTCCTCTTCGTTCCGGGACTGCGATGGCTGCAACGGTGTTACATTTTGGAGGAGGGAGTCAATAGATTGTGAGTATACTTCTCTGGGGTCTTGGGTTCGGGAGAGTATTGCCTCTCCACCTCACAGCCACCCCTCTTGACTCTGCTTCCTTGTTTTCCATTGTTGAGGTACTGTCATCATTTTAAATTATATTTTACTTTGACTGTCCTCTCTTTCCCCTGACGTTCCTGTGGGCCTAGGTGTCCGCCCAAGTGGCTCTGCTCAGGTCCCATACTTTAGACATCAGGGCAGCCAAGTCTTTGGTTATTGCTCCCAAAGCACCTCAAGTTAGGAGTACTTTTTGGTATTTGCCCCCCCCCCCCAACCTGAGTCGCCATGGGGAAAAGGAAGATGAACACAGGCACGTCTGGGGGAGATACCATTACTACCATAGAATCCTTTCTGGTCTGAGCAGTAAGTCTTATCTCCAAGGAGATAGCCCTGACAGAAAGGAGACTCTCTCTGGAGCTGGAGAGAGGCACTCAGCGGTCACATCCTCCAATTGATCTTGAGGGAGCAGCTGGTACCACATCGGTAGCCTTTTCATCCCCCACAGCCACGTATTCTATGGAGTCTCAAACGGATGATAATACCATGCTTGTTGGGAGTTGCCAGTGGGAAGAGAGCACCTCCGTTGCAAAAGATGGTGTCTTCACCTGTTACACGTGTTATGGATTCTGACCTAGACAATGTAATGGACAAGTTATTTCCTAGTTTTGAATTATTGCTTAAAAGCTTGTTGGCCCCTATCCAGATGTGACTTGAAGAGATAGAGGCTAAGATTTGTCTGATGTCATCCCCAGACTTCATAGCATCCAATAGTATAGTGGTGGCCGCGGCCAAGGGATCTACTTGTCAGGCTGGGCCCTTACTGGTGAACGTTTTAACACAAGGGGGACCCGCTAGAGAGCACTATAGCATTGTGCCCAGCAGTACCATGCCATCTTTTTAAGGGGGTGCCAGGTGACAAGGCCAAATTACACCACAGAGGTCGATGTAGACTTTAGTCAAATGGATTCCATCAGGGGTCCGTCGCTGCTCACCAGGGGTAGTGCTGTTATCCATACATCAAGTAGTTCCCCCATGGTAGGAGTGGGCAATCGCACTACCCTATACCTACCACCTTAGTCAGCCTCATTGGTTGACATTTTGACAGGGGTTCCACCCCTCAAACCAGGTACCAATGAGTCCACGGTAGATCTTCCGCATAAGGTTAAACATTGGTGTGACAGTTCCTTAGTAGAAGGGCACCATCTGTCCCCACACATCATAATGGCAAGGAGAGTGGGCTGGATGGGCTCCAGGGTCAGGAAAAACCTCGTAGGAGATTGTGTCATAGTTTATCTAAGGCATTCTATGTACACAAAAGCCTTGGTACAGAGTAACCGTTCGCAGGATAAGAGAGCAATGATTAAGATTGTTCCCCTTACTTATTTCCATCACATAGCCTCATCTCAAATGAGTAGCAGTGGCCAGTCCTCCCCCAGGCTTCCAGGGATACCTTGAGGTGATTTCAATGTACATTTATGTCAAACAGACTGCACCCGTGCGAAAGCCTCCTTGGGAGTAACCTACACGGTCTCCCATTTTGAGCATACTGACCAGGGTCGCCTATTGGAGCAGCTCCTGGCGGATAACAACTTGTACTTTTTAGAACAGACAGGGGTGAGTGATCTTGTTCCCTCTTTCTCTGGTAGGGGATGTTCATCTATCATTGATTTCATCATGTTATCTGTCCCTTTGCTTCCCGTTGTCATCGCTGTACAAATCTCCCAGAACAACTTTAGTGATCACAATCCCATCACGTCAGATCTGGCCTGGAAGTCAGATATAAACAGGAAGGTGGGCAAGAGCACTCCAAACACTTGTATCAGCACAAAAGACCAAGCCCGTAGGCTGAAATGGAACAAGGTGATACCTGATGCCTTTCTAGAGAATTAATTTTTTGTAGGAGCCGGTGACATTGCTTTATGCCTGGATAGTAGGACACACAAGTTTTAGATGCTTTCGATAAAATAACCAAGCAGAAGGTCGAAAACTTGATGGCTCGTGGAAAGACCAATGTTAGTAACAGGGAAAGGTGGTTTGACAGGAATCGTGCAAAATCCCACAAGAATTTAATGGCTGCACTTAAGCATCTTCCTATGGACGAGGGTAAGATAAGGCTTTGTAGGAAAACATATAGACCAGCGATTCAGCAGAGGAAAAAGCACATTAGAGAACACGCATGGGAAGGTTTGTCAACAAAAGGGGAGCAAAAGAGGGAAAAGTAACCAGGTCATCCTCCACTCACTAAACCATAATACACAAGACCTGATTATGGGGGAACACTATTCTTTTTTAGAGTACCAGGGGCAGTCTGAAGCTATCTCTGCCAAGAAGCTGGCTTCGCCAAGATGCCAGTCATACCTAGTTCCAGTGTTCAAATTTAAAATGTTTGTCAATACACCAAATAGCACCTCATATCATGAGCAAAACTTAAAAAAGTATGAGAGTTCAGAAAGTACCTCACGTAAGCATCACCAAGGAGCTGCTGGTTGGTACTCACCAGTTTGCTCACGCTATCATCATTGGTAACTTTCATGACCGTGAAGAACGAAAAATGGTAGTGTCCTAATTTTTAGAGGTGAAGAAAAGAAAAGAAAGTGGAAGAGAATGCAATATCGATGCTTATGTCATTCTTAGCCAATCGGACCCCGTTGTGAGAAAGAAGAAAATTGCTTCTCCAAGCTAAAATGAGTTGTGACTCACTTGCAGGTATACATACTTTATTGGTTGCAGGGATCACACTCAGATTATAAGAACCGCATGTGTTAGACCATTTCAGTTAGAAAGGCCGACATGTTTCATTGCCACTTACTTTGGCGAAAGACCCCACGGGAGAGCTCCAGGATACGATCAGGGCCATGGTGGCGGCTGCCAAAGAGAAGAAGTGGATTACCCACAAGGAAGCTGATTTCTTGATGAATCCAAAGCCAAGGACCCCAGCATTTTTTATCTTGCCGAAGATTCACAAGGCACAACGTCCACCCCCGGGTCGCCCAATTGTGTCGGGGATCCAGTCATTATTGGAGCCGCTCTCACAGTTTGCGGACTTTTTCTTGAGGGAATCCGTCATAACTCAACCCTCGTTTGTCCAGGATACAACTGACATCCTTAACATCCTGGGTCCTGTATACTATGATCCTGAACACCAATTTTTGGTGACAATTGATATCGAATCCCTGTATACCAGCATTCCCAAAGATGCCACGCTGGTGGCAGCGGCGCGGGCACTTGGGGTGCGTGAGTGGTCTTACGATACACCACCGTCCTTTGTGTTGCAGTGTGTTGAGTTGGCACTCACACGTAATTTTTTGGGCTATGAGAACCAGCTATATCTTCAGGCCTCCGGGACCTCTATGGGGGCCACCTTTGCGCCCAGTCTGGCTTGCATTTACGTCGGTCAATTTGAGGAGAACTTTATTCATCATGTCTCCAACCCCTTCCAACAGAACCTTTCTCTTTGGAAGAGGTTTATTGACGACGTGTTATGCATCTGGACTGGGCCAGAGGACAAATTGCATGACTTCCTAAGATGGCTAAATGAGGCAGATATCTGCCTCCGTTTTACATGGACCATCAGAAGGCATTCAGCTGTCTATTTAGATCTGGACATTGCTGCAATTGACAATAAACTCCACACTACTGTCCATCAAAAACCCACTGATAGGAACTCACTGTTACATTATCGTTCCTTCCACCCAATTGCCTTGCGGGATAATCTTCCTGTGGGGCAGTTTTTCAGGTATCGAAGAAACTGTACATCTACAAATATGTACATGGAACAATCTGAGGACCTGATGAAAAGGCTTGAAAACAGAGTTTATCCAACTAAGGTGGTAAAACGGGCACGCAAGAGAGCGCTCAACACTCCTCGTGAGGCATTGCTAGAAAGAAATCAGAAACACAATGAGGCCTGTCTACCGCTGGTCACTACTTTTGACCCCTTGTCTACTAAAATTAGATAGATTATCAGAAAGCACTGGACATTGCTGGACGCAAGTCAGACCAAGATGCCTCCCCCAAGGTTTGCATTTAGAAGAGCACCCAACTTAAGAGACCGACTGGTCCACACCCGCCCAATCCAACATAAAAGAGAATCAGGTATACCATCAGGGCACTTTCCATGTCGGAGTTGCACGGTGTGTGATCTCACGCAGGTGTCCAAAAGTGTCCAGTTGACGGACGGCAGAATTTGGCATCTAAATAAATTTAGCAACTGCAACACCACAAATGTAATTTACAGACTCACTTGTGCATTTGGATTGCAATACATTGGCCTCACTTCCCGCAAAGTCAAGGTGAGGATACAAGAACACATCAGCACCCTTAAGGCAGGGAAATTGACTACACGACTGGTCCGGCATTACCAGGAGCAGAAACATAATTTCAGGGATCTGAAATGGACAGTGCTGGAGAGAATAGTGGGAGACACGCACAGTGCTGAAGACATACTGGTCAGGAAGGAGGCACGTTGGATTTTTACGGAAAAGGTGGATCAAATAGGTTTGAATGACTGCATTGAGTGGAACAAGGTGGGCAGATAGGAACCTGTCCCGTTTGAGACATGCCTGGGATACTGGCATGTGACGGGCTATGGTGAGAGGAGTCAGTATTACATAGGGCATGCCTGGGAAGGATAGGATGTGGTCCCCATCACGATTTAAAACAAAGGCTATAATACATGGTGGGCAGGAGATGTGTATATAAATAAACGTCTGCCGATGTCTGTGTCAGTCTGCACTAAGAGCTTAGTACCTACATTATGATCGTGGGGGCATCCGCATGGATTTCTGAGTTATGAAACACACTGCACCCGCACAACTATTTATTGTAGGGACTGCATTATAGGGAGGACCGGGAAAGACATTGTGTGTGATGCTACACCATACCACACCTTTATTATTATTACTCGTTTGAGGCACACCACATAGGACACCTAGGTACCCATATGGGCACCTGGGGGTGGTTGTCAAACTAATTGGTCGTAGTTAGAGCACGACTGACACAACCCGGTAGAGAGTTACATACTTCTCTCCTTCTTAATAAGTGCAGGTGTTCCAATGCCTGTACATTACACCAGGCATTTATATAACTGCCCGAGTCAATCAGCTTATTCTGGCAAATGCGCCGATTTTTGTAAAATACATGAAGTGTACAACAGGCTCTTTTATTAGAAAAAATAAAAAGAAGGCTTCAAGAAAATTTGAAATCATGATAAAGTCTAGATAGGAATCGAAAAAGTCACAATCCAGACACCTGTTGGATTTAAATAATACCACTGAGTCTCAAACAACAAGAGAGGGTCCTCCTTAACCAAAGGGACAGGACGCCAAATTGACAGATAATCAAAAACCACAATTCCCTTTTTTATATATCTAAACAAATCACTAGTGACTCATACACCATTCATCCCAGCGTACCAATATCACCAGAGAATACCAGCTGTTCACCAAAAGCCAATATATACATGTTTTATTCTGTGAAATTCAGTTAAAAAGTCATATAAAAAGTACATGGGATTAAACACATGAATTGTTGCAAAACAGAGTGACTCCCTAAATAGAGAATCACCTCAAAGAATCATACATATTATTAAAAAATCACAACAAATGAAAATGGGAGAGTATAATAGACATTAATTTTTTGTCATTGTTTAGCACTAATCAAACAGGAATTCATCGGTCAAAACACTATTTTGTACAGTTTCTTGTTTGGCCAAGATAGGGTTGATTTAATGCTTTCGTAGCAGCAGCGCGACACGTTTCGGTTTGTTAAAATGATCTGACCACCTTCTTCAGGAAAAAAGACTTGGTGTCTCCCACAACTTCAGATCTATTATAAAAACATTATATAAAACCAAATTACAAAATTCATGGTTGTTCAACATATCTTATTCACATTGCAATGCATTGCATAATATATGCAATTAACAACCATTATGCCTAAAGAAATCTAATATATTGCTTTGTAAAACATTTAAAACACATAGTACTAATGGTGAACCTAGTTTTTCACAAAAACTCTGGAGATTTTGGAATCTCATCTCATAGCACCACACATTATATTTTCAATCACAAATCCCAAATTACCCAATCGGATGTCACATCAGATCACATTCAATATTCTCGACCCCCCACTGCAATAGCAGTTATGAAGGTTAACCCACCGGAAATGGTGATGTGTTATCATTCAATCAATGCTCTTGGGACCTGGCTCCTCAAGATCAAAGGACACCCATATATTTCTAGGAAATGCCCATCAGATGTAGGGCTCTCTCTATGAGCCTAAAGGATAACACAAAAACACATATGTAATATTCCAGACTTAAGGAGCATTATCTGCATTTTGAAATGCCATACATCACTCTTCTTGATGCCTTACCTTAAATAAAATGTAGTCTGAAAATGTTCTGAATTTTCCGTCACCCAAGTTCTGGGACTAAATAATCTCCAAATTATTGGTCCTCCTTGCTATGGTATCATTCTTCAAGTTAAAAATCAATGCCTGTATATATCAGAAAAACATATATGGTCCTGTCACTAATTGTTAACCAGAAGCTGTTCCCCCACAGATATATATCCTTTAGGTATTAACAGATCTGCAGAATGGCTTCACAACTGTTCTCCCCTGTATCTGAACCAAATTACTATACAGTGTGGAGAACCAAAATATTTGTCTGTGCGTTTAGGGATGAGTACTCTTTCAAACCAAAGTTACGTTTGGTCTTTATAAAACCGACCCCCTGACCTGGGCCAAGATTTTGACACATGTCTTTAATGGGTGCTGTAAGTGTTGCTTTCCAGCCTCTTGGTTCAAAGCCATCTTTTTACAAATTTTTTAAAAAGGGTCGAGGGATGACCCAGCCTGTTCTCATCCAGGGGATACTCATCAATAGTCATAATCTATGAATAATCCCCGCCCACGTGCGGGATCCCGGAGTATATAGAAAATATATATATATATATATATAAATTTATATATACACATATGTGAAACATATACATGCAGCCTAAAAAAGTTTCCAACATGGCAGAACTGCCGAAATTACATAGGTTTGCATTGTAAGACAAATACTCTCCTAACCCATAAGGAAAAGAGTACATTCACAGAATAATTGTGATATACCAATGCTTTATTGCCACAAGGAAAAACTTGTAATTGCAGGCATTCGCCTGTAGGCTGCATTGCAGAGTAATAATGAAAACAAGACAAAAAAACTGGCACCTTGCCTTTAAGGCTTCCAAGGGTTAGGGTACCGTGCCTTTAAGGCCTGCCAGAGACCCTCTGCTCCCATCATGCACCACAGGTGACAGTTAGGTCAGTTCTTTTTCCGGCTCCTTCTGTGAGGATCCTGGAGTTTGAGCTCTTCAGTTTTTGACTGAAAGATAATTTTTGATATTTCCTTGGAAATTTCGACAGTTTCTGATACCTAGAGGTATATTCTACTGGTTTTTGGCATTTTTTTCCCAAAAATCTTTCCAGTCAGAATGCCTGCTTTATTTCGGAAATGTCCTTCCTGTGGCAAGAAGATGGCACTGTCAGATCCACACTCGGTGTGTATTGTGTGCCTTCCATCTTCACACAATCCTGACCAGTGATATCATTGCCAGAAGTTTTCGAAGAGGACTCAGCACGACAGAGAACGCATCAAGCTTCATGCCCTACTGGAGAGGGATAGAGATCATAGAGCTCCCTCTTCAAGTAAACACCGAAAACGGCATCGCTCCACCTCTCCTGAGTCCAGGAAGAAGCAGGTGCCTGAATGTTCGCCGTCGACGTCGAGATCGCCGTCGAAGAGGCCGAGGCATTCTTCAACGTCAAGGGACAAGCCAAGTAAGTCGGCGCTCAGCACTTCAGGCTCGAAGGCTGTGGGTACTGAGAGACTGTCCAAAACTCCGTCGACTTCGAGGCTTCCGTCGACGTCGAGGCACACTCCGCCAACCTCGAGGGGATCGGCGTTGAGAGACTCGCCGGCGAAGACCATGCCGCGAGGGGACATACCGACGTCGAGGCATTCTCCGCCACCCTCAAGGGGGTCGACGTTGAGAGAGTCGCCGTCGAAGGTCATGACGCGAGAGGACGTACAGACGTCGAGAGCATCGTCGAGGTCCCATCATTCGACGTCGAGGAGGTCGACGTCATCGAGTAGGGCGACGTCGAGATCCCCCCATCGGCGCCGTCAGGCGACATCAGGGCCCCCCATCGACGTGGGCGGTCGACGTCGAGGACCTGTAACGGATCATTCGCCGTCGAGGAGATCGGCGGCAGCGTCAAGGGCGACGTCGAAGTCTCCCCGTCGACGCCGACAGTCGACGTCAAAGTCCCCCATCGACGTGGGCGGTCGACGTCGAGATCAAGATCAGGGCACAGATCGACGACGAGGGTGACGCAGACCTTGTCGACGTCGAGATCCCGTTCGACGTCAAGGCAGTCATCTCCAGGGCTGAATATTGTACAGATTTCACCAGAGAAATCTCCTACAGTTGCTGAAAAGAATCTTTGCGGCCTGTCCCCTCGCTGGCTGCAGGGTGTCAGAACAGGTGCCCGCAGAGGTCCGGGCTCGGACCACTCACGTTCATACGCAACAAGACTTTCTAAGTCGCCTTCCAGAAGACCAAGGTCGCCTTCTACACGCCGATCTCGGTCAGGAGGTCGTCACAGCTCGCACGATCATCCACATAAGAGGAGGCGCAGAGCATCTTCTACCTGTTCTTCGTCTTCCATTCGGCACTACTCGCCAACTTTCTCATCTACACCACCTTCAAGGGTGTCTCCTATTGATGACATTGGGACTTTCTCTGACGTACTGGGCAGAGGAGCTAATAAACTAAACATCAGTTTATGTACTCCTGTGATCCCTACATCGATCATTTTCAAGACATTGCACCATCGTACAGCTCCCAGACCGCTGCTACCTCTGGTGCCAGATTTTTTAGAACCAGCTATGACCACGTTCCTTACTCCAGCCACAGTGGGATCAGTCCCGTCGAGGATTGCAAAGAAATACAAAGCTCCAGACCAGGGTCCCTTGTTCCTTAGGTCTGATCCTCCGGCGGATTCAATCATTGTGGCAGCCGCCAGGAAAGCGCACTCCGCAGCCTCATCCGCTTCTGTTCCTCCAGAAAAGGACAGTAAACAAATGGACTCTTATGGCAGGAAGATGTGCAATACTTCGGCATCATCGATGAAGATTGCAAGTGCTTCAGCCCTTCTTGGGCGCTATGATAGGTCTCTTTGGGACTCCCTGTCTAGGTTTACCGACAAGCTTCCCAAAGAAGATCGACAAGACTTCCATGAAATCTTGCAAGAGGGCGGCTTAGTAGCCAATCAAATCATCAGCGCGGCGGCTGACGCCTCAGATCTCGCCGCACACGGCTATTCACAGGGCATCTGTTCACGGCGCTCAGCGTGGTTGCGCCTCACAGGTCTAAAACCGGACGCCCAGAAGAAGATCCTAAACCTTCCTTTCAACGGCTCCTCCTTATTCGGTTCTCATGCTGATGAGGAGATGACAAAGATGAAGGCCGAGCTAGACACAGTTAAAGCAGTTGGACTGGAGAAGCGGAAGGAGTTTCGAAAACGCTTCCGTCAGAACGACAAGCGGCCCTTCCAACAGAGGGTTCAAACCCCTCAATGGTCCTCCCAAAACCAACAAAAGTTCCAATACCAGAACAAGCGTCCTGGCAGGGGCAGAGGGAACAATAAGCAACAGCAGTCCTCCTCCAAGCAGCCTCCAAAACAGTGAGACATTGCTTCCCTCCGCACCCCGTTTGCCACTCCGGTAGGAGAGGAGTATCGTCTTTCACCTGGAAGAGTGGGAAACAATAACAAAAGACAGATGGGTGCTGAATATTGTACAGCATGGTTACTTGCTGAGGTTCAAGACCCCTCCTCCGCAAGTTGCCCCTCATTTGGCGTGCCTTCCTCAACACAATGTATTGTTACAGGGCGAAGTGTGTACCCTCCTCTCCAAAAGGCTATAGAAGAGGTCCCACCTCACCAGCGAAATCAAGGGGTATACTCACGGTACTTTCTGGTCCAAAAACGGGGAGTAGCCAAAGAGTACAGGCCCATCCTCGACCTGCGCCTGCTGAACAGGTTTATAAGAAAAGAAAGAATTCGGATGCTAGCCCTGCACCAGATTTTCCCACATCTTCATCTGGGAGACTGGATGTGTGCCATCGACCTGCAGGACGCCTACTTTCACATTCCTGTTTCAGTGAAACATCGCAAGTTCCTCAGGTTCCAGGTGTCTCGTCAGCACTATCAGTACCGAGTACTTCCATTCGGACTCAAATCCGCTCCCCGGACGTTCTCCAAGTGCATGGCGGTGGTAGCCGCTTTCCTCCGCAAGAGGAAAATCTTCGTCTACCCCCTACCTAGACGACTGGCTCCTGAAGAGTTCAACACCTTCTCTACTCCAGAGCCATCTCACTTACTGTCTCAACCTGCTTCACTCACTGGGGTTGCAAGTCAACTACAAGAAGTCAGTTCTCAACCCCACGCAGAAAATACATTATCTGGGCACATCCCTAGACACCGCAACGGCAAGCGTGTGTCCTTCGGAGGAGAGGTTGTCCTCAATGTTGATCAAGTGCCGTGCGCTTCTCAGCACTATACATCCCACAGCAAGGCAGGTGTCATCACTGCTGGGATCGATGGCCTCATGCATCTTCATTGTGCCAAATGCCAGGCTTTACATGCGGCCTCTACAGCAGTCCCTCGAAGATCAATGGACTCAGCACTCAGGCCGTTGGGAAGATCGTGTCTCTCTTCCTCAGGCGGCCTGGGACTCCATCAAATGGTGGATGAAACGTTCTCACCTTCTGCAAGGGGTCCCCTTTCACCAGGTACCTCCGACACAGACTGTAGTTACAGATGCCTCACTGCAGGGTTGGGGAGCGCACGTGGGCCAGCTTCAGGTACAAGGTCTCTGGTCCGAGACAGAGAAAAGTTATCACATCAACTTCTTGGAGCTAAGGGCAGTCCATCTGGCTCTCAAGTCGCTGTACCCGTCCCTACAGTCCAGCTCCATTCAGATTCAGACAGACAACACAACAACAATGTACTATCTGAACAAGCAGGGAGGCACCAGGTCACGGGTCCTGTCTCTGGAGTCACAGACCATATGGAAGTGGCTTCTGGCGAGGAGTCTCACGATCGTAGCCGTTCACCTTCCAGGAACCTTGAACGTGCAGGCAGATGTTCTCAGCAGAGACTTCGTAGAAGCACACGACTGGGTGTTAAACGAAGAAGTCGCTCAAGACATTTTTCGACAATGGGGAGTGCCAGACATCGACCTGTTTGCAGACGCGGCAAATACGAAATGCCCCGTCTTCGCGTCCAGATTCCCTCAACAAGGATCACGGGGAATGCACTTTTGATAGGATGGTCGCAGACATTGCTGTACGCTTTTCCACCTCTCCCTCTGATCCCTGCGGTCATACAGAAGTTTTACAGGACCAATGCCAGAATGATCCTGATAGCACCAGAGTGGCCGCGCCAGTGGTGGTATCCGGATCTCCTGCAGCTGTCCGAAGTCCCACACCAGAGGCTTCCCTGTCGACCGGACCTGTTGACCAAGAACGAGGGGAGAGTATTTTATCCCAACCTCTCGTCCCTGCGTTTGACTGCATGGCTCCTGAAGTCATCCAGTATGGACACTTAGACCTTCCTGCTGATTGTATGTCTATTCTCAAGGAAGCAAAGAGACCCTCCACTAGGAAATCTTATGCTTTCAAGTGGAAGAGATTCTACCTGTGGTGCAAGGACAACCAGTTTGATCCGACTAAAGGTCAGGAGCAAGTGATTCTTCCCTACTTGTTATACTTGGCAAAGTCAGGCCTGCAATATCCCTCCATCAGGGTTCACCTAGCTGCTATAACAGCTTACAGGAAGTCCCCGACCCAGGGTTCATTCTTTCAGATGCCAGTGGTAAAGGATTTTCTAGAGGGTCTCAGGAAGGTTTACCCCCAGTGAGATCTCCCTCTCCTCCCTGGAAACTTAACATTGTGCTTACGAAACTTATGGGTGCTCCTTTCGAGCCTATTCATAAGGCGTCGTTGCAGCATTTGACCTGGAAGGCTGCTTTTTGGTAGCCATCACTTCTGCACGCAGGGTGAGTGAGATTCAGGCCCTGTGCTGTAAGGCACCTTATACTGTTTTTCATGCCAATAGGGTGGTGCTACGTACACATCCGAGCTTCCTCCCGAAGGTGGTCTCGGATTTTTACATCAATCAGGTTATTACGCTGCCCACCTTCTTTCCTAAACCTTCAACTCCCCCGAGAGATCATTACACTCTTTAGATCTCCGGAGAGTGCTGAAGTTTTACCTTGACAAAACTCACACACTTAGGAAGTCTGACCGGCTTTTTATTAACTATGGTTCTACTAACACCGGTCTAGCTGCATCTAAAAGATCCATCTCTCGATGGAATGTCTCTTGTATAGCTTTATCCTACCAGTTAGCTAACAAGACCTTACCAGAGCAGACCTAAAGCGCACTCTACCAGAGGGAAAGCCTCTACCACAGCTCTCCTTCGCAATGTGCCAATGTCTGAAATCTGTAAGGCAGCCACATGGCGGTCGGTTCATACCTTCACACGTCATTACTGTCTAGATTCTGATGCACAGGCCGATGCCCAGGTGGGGCAGGCCTCTTTGAGGAATTTGTTTGCATGATTGCAATTTGAATGTAATGTTCTGTATACTCCGTTGCTCGTCCGCAAGGTACTGGGTATGGGCTTGCTACTCTATTCATAGATTATGACTATTGATGAGTATCCCCTGGATGAGAAGGATTAGTTACTTACCTGTAATCCTAGTTCTCATCCAGGGGTATACTCATCATAGTCATAGCGACCCTCCCTCCTCCCCGGACGAGCATCACTGGAGTTCTTCTATGTTATTGCATCCTCTACTCAGGTGTCTCTACATTATACACCGTCAAAAGAACTGACCTAACTGTCACCTGTGGTGCATGATGGGAGCAGAGGGTCTCTGGCAGGCCTTAAAGGCACGGTACCCTAACCCTTGGAAGCCTTAAAGGCAAGGTGCCAGTTTTTTGTCTTGTTTTCATTATTACTCTGCAATGCAGCCTACAGGCGAATGCCTGCAATTACAAGTTTTTCCTTGTGGCAATAAAGCATTGGTATATCACAATTATTCTGTGAATGTACTCTTTTCCTTATGGGTTAGGAGAGTATTTGTCTTACAATGCAAACCTATGTAATTTCGGCAGTTCTGCCATGTTGGAAACTTTTTTAGGCTGCATGTATATGTTTCACATATGTGTATATATATATTTATATATATATATATATATTTTCTATATACTCCGGGATCCCGCACGTGGGCGGGGATTATTCATAGATTATGACTATGATGAGTATACCCCTGGATGAGAACTAGGATTACAGGTAAGTAACTAATCCTTATTGCTCTATCTCGCTCCTTGACTCTGCTGCTAAAATCACGGGGAAAGTCATTTTGGGGGTGATTAACCAGTTGGCTGAACTATTTTAATTTTATTTTGGAGCTTCAATATGGTTTTAGGCAGGGCAGAGGGACAGTGGACCAATGTGTCAACCTACAATTGATAGTGGGAAAATACACTGTAGCCAAGAGTGGTTGCTTACATATGGCTTTTATGGATCTAACCTTGGCGTTCGATCGTGTCAACAGATCCAAGCTTTGGCCAATCTTCTTGGAGCTGGGTATGGACGCAGAATCAGTGACTTTCCTTCACACGTCTCATCTTAATCTTACCGCATTGGTCAGGTATGATGGGAACAGAAGCCTGTCCTCTTCCTGGGGGGGTCAAAAGAGGGGTAAGGCAGGGGTGCATTTTGGCTCCGCTGCTGTTTACCCACTACATTAACAAACTAGGAGATGCTTTGACAGCCGCTTGCATAGACATACCCAGGGCAGGCCCGACATTAATACCCGTCTTACAATATGCTGATGAAGCAGTGCTGCTTGCATGTACCGCAGTGGGCCTACAGAACCTTTTAAATGCTTTTATCGATTTTATGGACTTCCTGGACCTTTCCACTAATTTTATTAAATCTCATACAATGACTATGGGAGTTGTAAGGCTGCTGGGTGAAAGTTTTTCTGCAGGGGGACAGTGCTTACTAAGGTGTCAACCTTTCCACATTTGGGTGTGCTGTTTGATGACAAAGGCTCTTGAGTTGCCCAAAGAACTCTTAAAAAGATCTCCTTGGTGAGGGCGGTTGCCGCCACTATGTATTTTGCTAAAAGACTAGGGGCTAAACCTGTTCCCGCACTTGTAAAGGTTTTTAAAGATAAATGTATCGCCATGGCAAGCTACGGCTGTGATGTGTGGGGGTATAAAGATGTTAGTGAACTACAGGCTGTAGAGAACACATTTTTCTGTAGACTCCTTGCTGTTCCGTTAAGTACCCCCACATTCATTATTAATGAGGAGCTAGGAGTGGGCTATATATCTGATCACATCGCTGTGGTGCCAATAATATGCTGTCTGAGAATGACGATTCTACTTATGAAATGAATAGAGAATCAAAATGTCATGAAAGACACGGAGGATAACATTATGCATAAATATCTTTTAATGCCACTCTGCAGCACCTTTCAAGAGCACAAGTAACAACACTCTAGAGTTAGAACACTGCTGTCCATAAATAGTCTCCTCTCAGAACTTTCCTCCTCTTTTAATGCGACTAAACAACTTCTCTTCTTCTTGTTATACTTTGCTTTACAGACTATCCACCGACATTCAAGCTCCACTCCTCTTCTTTAAGGATTATCTAACAATAAAATAACAATAATTACCATAGGGTCATTCAAGGAAATCTATAACAAATGAACAATAGTATCATAAACAGTTATTAGAACATTGGAATGTTGGGAGCTCCATTGAAGACAATGGAGTTGCTCTGGGCTTATAATGGCTGGTATAAGCCCAGCACTCCAACATTCCAATGTTTGTCTTTTTGTTTCTACATTTTTAATTTAGAACATTCTACCCTTAGTGGGTGGAATGTTCTAATAGCCTTATAGCCCTTCTGCCTCAGGCTATACCAGTTGTTAAAGGCCCTCTCCCTCGTTATAGGCCCTCGCCTGAGGCTCAGGCCTATAACTCGGGATCAGGGCCTTTAACAACTGGTATAGCCCTCGGCAGCGGGCTATAAGGCTATAATATAACCTTTACAAAACGTATACTATAAACCCTATACCCTAGTTCCCAAATCTCTTTTTTTTCTTTTTTCTATATTTTTTTATATCCCTCTAATTTCATTTAGGAAAGAGGGGAGGGATAATGTTAGCCTCCGTGTCTTTCATGAAATCTTGATTCTCTATTCATTTCATTATGAGAGTCCCCATTTCATATCAAAACCGGAGGCTACCATTACGCATGTTGAAAGCCGTGCATTACCACATCTGACACATGCTTTACAGGTCTGAAATAATGCTTAGCAAAAATTCCAGCATTTGACCAATCTGCAGCCTTAAGTATTACCTCCAAATGCCCCCCAGATAGATATAATTTGCTTGCCATAGCACCCCCTCAGAGAATGTGGCTTAAACATGTTCACATCAACACCTGCTTGCATCATAACGTTTTTTGGTCATCACGCTATAGTTGAAGTACTCACCACCCTATGTGGTTTGACATAAGAAATCAATAACTGCTTCACTCCATCATTCCTATGTTTTAAGATTCTTCCCTCATACTTATGCAAACAATCCACAACACATAATTTTGCAAAACTCTAGGATAAAAAACAGACGCTGACATAGTCTCCGTCCTCTTACACATCTCAAAATATATCCCCTCTGGACCATAAACTCTACTATCTAGCTCCAATGCCTTAACATCTGAAGACCTTCTACAAGAGAACAGACATAATAGAGTAGCTAATTTCTGTGTAATTTTCTTTAAGTCTAAATATTTATTTACAGGCCACTCC
The DNA here is from genome assembly GCA_963921515.1 of Calotriton arnoldi. Classification (NCBI taxonomy): domain Eukaryota; kingdom Metazoa; phylum Chordata; class Amphibia; order Caudata; family Salamandridae; genus Calotriton; species Calotriton arnoldi. The sequence continues at coordinate 2,513,928 of CAWUFW010001284.1, read as the reverse complement.
TGAAACAAACGTAAGACCAAATTCACATCCCACAAAACTGCATATCACGCCCTGAGAGGTCGCCGTAATCTCATACTATTCATAAATCTACAAACCATAATATTCCTTCCAACTGACCTACCATCAACCTCAGCTTGCCCAGCAGAAATTGCTGACCTATAACAATTCAAAGTTCTGTATTCTAGACCCCTCTCATATTGCTCCACTAAAAAATGAATTACATCCACAATAGGAGCCTCCATGAGATCCAAGTCCCTTTCCAAGCACCAACTGTCCCATATTTTCCAAATCCCTCTATATCTTTTCCTAGTTCCTGGTGCCCATGATTCCTCCAATAACTCTGCAGCTTGTCTCGAAAGGCCTTGCAAACATCCAGATCTCCTGACACCTTCCAAACAAGAAGGTTCAAAACTCCTTCCTGTACCATCGGATGCTCCTGGCCCTCTCTATGTATCAAAAGACCTTCTCCTACTGGAATCAAAAAAGCAATTGCACAAGCCAACTCCATCACAATTGGAAACCATACCAGAGATATCCAAAACGGAGTCACTAATACAACTTGGCATCTCTCTTCTCTCACCTTCAACAATACTCTCTGTATCATTGCATAAGGAGGAAAAGCATTAGCTCTCCTCCCCAATCAAACTTGCAGAAAAGCATCCACTGCACTAGCTTCTGGATCCGGCATCCAGCTGTAATAAATCAGCAACAGGCAAGTCAACCTGCTTGCAAAGAGATCCACTTCTAACGGTCCCCAAAATTTGTTGATCTTCCCAAAACAACAAAGATTCAACTGCCAATCACTGAAGTCCTTCAAATGACGTGAATTCCAATCTGTAGAAAGATTCATTTCTCCTGGTAAATATTCTGCTGTCACCGAAATCCTGTAATCTAAACATAAACTCCAAAAGTCCTTCGCCAGCTCTGCTAAACCCCTGGATCTGCTTCCTCCCAACTAGTAGATGTAAACTACTGCTGAAACATTGTCCAACTTCATCAAAACTGACTGCCCTTTCAAATTCTCTTTGAAACTCTTCAATGCAAACAATCCAGCCTTTAATTACAAACAATTTATTTGTCTTTTCCTCTCCTTCTGTGACCAAATAGCACCTGTCTCTGACTCTCTCAAACGAGCTCCTCAACCTCTTAAACTCGCATCTGTCTCTAAAACAAAGCTCGGAGCACATCCAAAAATGGCTCGGCCATTCCACGCCTGCATATTTTCCAACCACCAAAGCAATTCCTCCCTTGCTTCTGAACTCAGAAATATCCTGTCTCCATACCAAAAACCATTCTTCAATGCTTCTCCTTTTAACCTTTGCAAAGCACGATAATGCAATGGTCCTGGAAAAATTGCTTGGATGGAGGAAGATAACAGTCCAATCATACAAGCCCGATCTCTTAGGATTAAAAAATCCTTCTTTAAAACTTGAGATATCTCTTTGCTTCACTTTCCTCTCTGGAAGTTCCAACAACAACCTGCCAGTATTTATCTAGAACCCTAAAAATTCCAAACTCCGAGTTGGCAACAAAATTGTTTACTATAAATCCTAACTGCTCCATCTTGCCCTCCACCATTTCCAAAACTCTCATCAAATCGTTCATGTTTTGGGACATAATTAAAATGTCATCCAAATATGCAATCAAACGTATTCCTCTCTCCCGCAAATAAGCTACCACTACTCTCATCACCTTGGTAACACAACACAGTGCTGACAAAAGTCCGAACGGGAGGCACTGAAACTGATACAACTGACCTCTCCAAAGGAACTGTAGATACTTCTGACTCCCTTTCTCCATTGGAATAGTGAAATACGCATCATTTAAATCCAATTTCACTAACCAGTCATTTTTTAACAACAAATCCCTCAGACAATGTATGCCTTTTATTTTGAAATGTCTGTATACTCAATATTTGTTCAGTTCCCTGAGATTGATCACGGGTCTCCATCCTTTGCCCTTCTTTTTACCAAAAAGCGCGTACTTAAGAAGAATTTCTCTGACTCATCTAAGCGTAAGATAGCTCCCTTTTGAAGCATTGCCTCTATCTCTAAGTCTACTACTGTTAATAATTCGTCTCCTACTATTATTCTCTTGACTATTTCTTTTGAATTGGCAAACTCAAAAACTCTTATCACAAAACCTTTGACTGTCTGCAATACCCAGGGACCCTGTGTTAATTTCTCCCATTAACTTATAAAATCTTTCAAACGACTCCCTACTCTTCCTTGGGAAGAACCAATAATAGTCTCCGTACTCACCTTGGATTCCAGTTGATTGCCCTCTGCTGCGGAAAAAACGGCCTCTACTTGTCCTTCCAGTTCTTCAGCGATTCTGGAAAAAACTTTGCGAGGTCTGAAATTTTCTCCCTCCAAATTGGGAGTGATACTGGGACCTTTGCATGCCCTGGCCAGTAGTGGGTCCCCTTCTACTGGCCCGTCCAAAAATTCCACTTCCAAACACCTCCCTCATATTTGACTGAGCCTTATCCAAAGCTGTAAAAGCGACTACATATTTGCCCAGACTTTTAACTAGCCCTTCTCCAAAGAGTAACCCTTTAGCATCTTCGCTGGGTTCTCTCTGCACCATATCACCTAACTTAGGGCTTATCTACATAAGACTGCTTTTCTTCTTTCTCTAAGTAATCCAGCATTAGTATTTCCCACTAGCACCATAGCCCTCTGGCTCCAAACTCTGAGCAGCTCTAAATCAATAGGCGTTCCATTTACATGCGCTTCCTCAACCATATCCATAATACGGGCAAAAGGCCCCATCACAACCAAGACCTTGTTTTGGCAGATCTTTAATGAACGCTCTAGACCCTTTCTTGGATCCCTACCTAGCCTAAATAGAAAGCTTATTAGTTTGGGGTCTAAATTTGGTGTACTGCAAACTTTTTCCTCTATTACAGGCCTTGAACATTCTGCTCTCATAACACGTCTCACCTCCTTGTCCAAAGGTTTGCGTATCCATTCCTTAATGAACTTGCCCACATGATCCATTGGCCACAAATCACCACTCCTAGGGTGTTTTACATTAAAGGGTGAAAACATCTCCTCACCTAAAGGGTCTCTAAGTACTTCACCAAAACTACAATCCTCCAAATTGTCAAATTTGTTGTATTCTTCCCCTTGCAGATCTAAAATGTACTCATTCCATTTTTTTTCATTTTCAGATGTACTTCCATTAGCCATAAGGCTTTCATCTCTTTTTGTGCCGCAATGGACACCTTTCCTTTGTGTGCCGCTAGGGACACCCCATCTATGCATGCCGCCAAGGGCACCTCTTCCTGATGGAATTTAAACCATCCTTCCCTATTTTAGTCATAGCTAAGTCCTCCACATGTTTAGTTTTTTCAATCTCTTTCCCCCTATACCTACTGACATGTCATCCTACTCAGTTAATGAAAAAAATTCCTCACCTGAATACATTCTAATCCTTCTCTTCTTACGTAAGTTATTAGTCACAGACTCCTGAACCTTATTGTTCATCTCCTGCTGAATTATCCTTCTAACCATATTCTCATCCATTTGCGATGCAATCGTACCCCCACTACTGCCTTGCTCGGCTTCCATTATAAAATTATAAAAGTCAACCTTTCTAAATTTTTCCTAAAATGTCAATAACTATCACCTCAAAATTCTGACACAAACTATCCAAACACATCCCAAAAAAGAAACCTCTGTGCGCTCTGTTCTCCTGATCTAGCACGAAGAACAAACTGTCCATTTTTTTTTATTGATCTAACGTAACACACATCACGCTAACGTCTCATTCCTTATATTCAATTGAACTTGGCCCACACCAAGATGGCGCCGAGTTCCCGCAAGACCACCCGCATGACCAGCCAAGGCCAGAGACTGTACGCGAGGAGATCTGAGGATACAGCTCGTGCACATGGGAAAAACGTCTCCTCGTTAAGCGAAAGCAGAGCGCGCGGTGTCCAGCCAAGGCCAGAGACCGTATGCGAGGAGATAAGCGTACCGCTCGAGCCGAACCTAATGTCTCTCTGAGAAACAGTGCGCGCGATAAGGAACAACTTGTTTGTTCAGATCCACAAATAAACACTCATTCAAGATTCCTAATTTCTTAAAGTCCTCTAAACATACCAAATTGAAATACTGCCCATAAGCGGAACCGCCCCATTTCAAATAAAACCAACACACAAATAAAATATATATGTGTAACCTGTTAAAGTTGAAATTATTTCAATAACTCATGCGCTTACCTATAAAAAATACATATATTTTCTTCTAATATGCTGAGATAATATGCTTCTATAAATTAGAAGCACACACGCATTCCCAATTCTAAGTCTATTTACCAAACCCTAGTTAACTAATATTTGAATATAAACAATAAGGTTCTTATTTCTCAAGAACAGCAGTAAAAGAGGAGGAGAGTTCTGAGAGGAGATTATTTATGGACAGTAGTGTTCTAACTCTAGATTGTTGTTAGTTGTGTTGTTAAAGGTGCTGCAGAGTGGCATTAAAATATATTTATGCATAATGGTAGCCTTCGGTCTTGATATGAAATCTGGTCATGTTCTGCTTCCAATCTGAACCAGCATATATTAAAGGACTGTAGTGCCCTTGAAAGTGCCATGCGTATCCCGTGGTTAGGATATGTTCAGGAGCAGCTGACGAGGCTAGGCTACTCAGATTTGTTCACCTTCAGGCCATCAAAGACATGTTTTTGTCCAAGCGGGTTGGCGAAAGGGAAGGCAGGGAACTCAAAAAACCCACAGTGCGTCAACATGCTCTGTTGACAACAAGCTTCAGGGGGAACCCTACTTGTCTTTTGTCAATAATGCTCACCACTGTTTCATATTGACCAGATTTAGATTTACCTCTATACACTGGTTTTTAACTGTTCCAATGGGATTCAAAGCTGGGAGCCCTGAAACCTTGCCCATGTGATAACTTTTCAGAACAGGATATTTTGCATTTTATAATCTTCTGTGATTTTTATTCAGTGTTGAGGCGTAAATGTATCATTCCGCTGGTAAGACACAACCGATTTGCACAAGTAAGGCCCACACTGTTTCTTTTGCAAACTTTACCCTCCCCTATGATTTGTTTTGGGAATGCAAGATTCCTCTCAGGTGCCCTCAGACTGAGGAAAAAACAATTTAAGGATTAGAGGGATCCCCTATCAACCTCATTACTCAGGGTAATTTTGAATTTATCCAGAACGAGGAATTTTATGCTGTATTAGTTCGAATTTGTTGAACCTGTCCAAGATAATGCACTGGGGCACTTGCACTTTATAATGCACACTTTGTTACGTTTTTATTCTGCATTTGGTAATATGCTTTTATTTTACATTTGCATTTATCTTCCCTGATGAAATTGTGTTTTAGTCCGCATTTATGTGAAATGTAAGTTTTTATGTGACCAAATAAAGATTTATTGAATCGAATCGAGTATGGTGGTTATGGGGCGTGGCTAGCTAGCCAAGATGGCAGTCGCATTCTGAAGCGACTCCGCATCATGGCACTATTATCCGGTTGAATACCCCGACCACTGACGCCATCTCGCCGGCAAATCGAACTCACTATACCGCTGGTGCAGGACTGTGGCAGTTAGCTGCTCGATTGACTGCCGGAGAGCGCAACTGGACCAAGCAGGCGCTTACCTTGACTGCGGCCCGCACAGAAAACTGCGGCCCTCCTGGAAATCGGAGCGCACTGGCTGGTGGATCGGGACTGTACCTCAGGAGACACAAGAGAGGCAAGCTGAGACGGCGGCCGCGCGGAGGGTCGTATCCTTGCTGGAGACCTGCTGGAGGCAGGGTCCGGGCCCGTGGCCCAAACAGATGGTGAGAGCTGCGAGTGAGGGCGGGTGCTGCTGAGCCGCACCGCCTGAGTTTGTGAGGCATCCCGGACTGGCCTTGACCAGTGCGCCCCCTCCCCTCTGCGTGCGCCAGACGACCGGCGGGCACGGGGGCTGTCTCGAGCCTAGGCCTGCCAGTGAGTGCTCTGTAGCAGAGGTGGACTGGCGTGACTTGGCCTGGGGCTAGCCGGAATCCGAGCCGTGGACCCTGCTGGCACACAAAGTGACTGACGAAGCCCGGGGGGCTGCTTCAAGCCCAGAACCGTACTCTGGAGCCCCCCAGCAACTGTTGGCAGTGAATGACATGGACCCACAGCCCGCACTGGTGACAAGAGGTGAGAAACAAGACACCAGACGAGTCCCAGTACGAGCAGGGGCCCAGTTGGAAAGAGAAAACCAGATAAATAAATGCAGCGCGGGCGTGGTGGTGCCACCCGTAGCAATTGGATGCAGCCTGTATCGGGTGGTGAAGCCCCAGGCGGTATCTGCTCATAGGTTACCACACAGTGAAGTGACTCAAATATAGACCGGAGTCGAGATTGGTGGCGAGTACCGGGCCCTGTGTCCAGAGCTGACCTGAGCCAGGTCAAGATCCAATCGGTAGCAAGACACCCTGAGACCTGTAGCGCGAAGGCGTATACGTCTCCATCATTCCGATTGTATTGTATCCAGGAGGTTCTCACGATACAAGAAAGCATATCGGGTAGATCAGAGAATGTGGGAGGCATCGCGCCCCAGCAGATGACCCTCACACAGGCAGACAACTGTGGGGGAGGCTGCGGTCGCAAATAGTGGAGGCCAGCAGATCCGGGCTTGGTGGCCCTGCGGTGAGTGCTGGAACGGGCGACTAGGGCCCACTCTGTCAGAACTGGCATGCGGCAGGCGAACAGACTCCTTAACTGACCGCACTCAGACATCCACACCTGCAGTGGTGGGTAACGTTTCGTGAGCGCCTTACCAGTTTTAGCTACCCGAGCAGTGAATATCAGAGCACGAACTAGACACATTCATATCGAACAGTCAAGGCACTATTGCATAAATGGGAAAATGCAGCGCAGGATCTAACTCAAGGTGACCTCCCTTGTTGCACAGCATCTGGCCATAAGAATCTCCAAACCAACCTGCATTAGCCGCACGCCAGCCAAGAACGGGGTGAGCGGCACCTCCCTGGAACAGGTTAAAGATGGGCAGACAGCGCATTGGGACCGGCATGGGGAAACCTCCACCAACTGCAACTCCCAAGCTACCAGGGCAAAATTATGAGGCTTCTCAACTCCCTGTGGCCCCCATGTTGGAATCAAAAATAGACTCGGTGCTCCAGGCGGTGGCGCAAATCGGAGTCTCCCTGATGCAAACCTGCACGTCTCTGGAAGAACGAATAGATAAAATCACAACTAACATCACAGCATCAATGGGTGGCCCACAGAATCACAGAGACACAGATGCCTCGTCTGAGGGGTCTCTCAGCGGAGACAACTCATCTGCTGTGTGGCTATTCGGTGATGAACTGCAGAAGCCCTCAGATGTGATGCCCCAAACGGCAGATGACTTACAGTACCTTAGAGCAAGAACCCACTGCCACCCTTATAAATGTCTATTAATGTCAAAACACTACACACCATCTATGCATCATCTAACCAGACATAATACAGCGCATACCTATATATCCCAGCCGTAAGTATAAATCTAGACCGCACCCAGCGTAAATTCACTGCCCCACACGGAGGAGAGTGTGCAGTGTGTCTATTTGCACTTGGCTACAAGGACAACACACGCACCCAACCTTCCGTAGACTCAACCCAAAAAGACTCCCCCCCCCCCCTTTTCCTCCCTACTGGCGGGGAACACGGCTTGACCACCCACAAGTTGCCACATGGCAGGGTTCATAGTTTGGGCAGATACATGTTGTCCCTCTGCTCTATCCCAGTTGAACGACCCATCGTTTAACACCCTGTTTACAGCCTCACACGCTACAGTCACACGCCCAACAGCACTGCAGACATGGTACATGCCCGCCACGCGATCATATAGTACCCGTCTCGCCCCCAGCGCGTTGGTCCTCCTGAATGCGCTGTTCCACACATATAGTTACCTTGAATGTTAGAGGTATGCACACGCCAGCGCGCAGATACGAAATCTACACGTATCTTAAGCGTCACACAGCCCACATAGAGTTATTGCAGGAGACACACCTTGTGTAACCAGAGGTCCTCGACTACAGCGTAGGTGGAAAGGACAACTATTTGCCACAGGATATTCTTCCTATGCCAGAGGGGCCTTAATATGGGTCCGCACAGGCACCCCATACACTCCTGAGGACATAGAAATAGATAAGCGTGGCCGTTACGTGCTGACCAAAGGTCGCCTAAATGGTCGGCAAATAGTGCTAGGTTCCATATACGCCCCAAATACGCCGTTCTATCCCGATGGTGCGACATTTCCTGGCTGCTAAGGGGTGATTTCAACACAGTGCTAGACACGCACCTAGATAGATCTTTCCCGCCACTGCAGCAAACTACAGCCAATTCAAACACCCGAGCCCTGGGGGAATGGATGAGACATTGGGACCTAGTAGATGTTTGGAGGTCATTGAACCCACTGACACGCTTATATTCTTATTACTCTCACCCACACGGACTACACGTCCGCATAGATCGTTTAGTTGCGAACACAACGCTCCTCCCGGATTGCATAGACTCAGACTACCTAGGCGGCACAGACACAGACCACAACCCGCACATGTTACAATTGCAGGGGGACAGCATAGGACACGCGATCCATATGTGGAGATTACAGCCTGCAGCACTGGAAGACCCGCCCCTTCAGGGCCTCGCTGGGCACCACTATAGACTCCTACTTTGAAACAAAGAAAGACTCGGTCCCTGACATAGGTGTCGTTTGGGATGCCTGTAAAGCTGTGGTCAAAGGACAGTGCATGGGACTCAGCTGGAGCATACGCCGCCAGTTAGACACTGAAGCCAAACGCATCAAAGATGTACTCATTCACCTAGAAACCCCCTTAGCAAGCAGTACTGGCACAAAACAGGCCTTAGATGAACTGAGGAAAGAACATACTGAAATCATAGAGCACCTACGATGACTAAATTATAGCGCACACTTGGCACGCACCCACGCGGCAGCAGATAGAGCAGGCAGACTGCTAGCGAGACTGATCAGGCAGGAGCAAACACAGCAACCGACCCTCTCACTAAGATCCGCGACGGGGCAGTTACTAATCCGCCAACACGACATACACCTTGAATTTACCACCCATTAATACTAGGGTATACAAGTCAGTAATCAACGCGGACTCTGCAGCACTGGAGGCCTACCTGTCCCCTCTTTCCTTACCATCTGTGTCTGCAGAGCAGAGGGCCAAGCTTGACAAACCTATCACACTCTTTGAAATACAAGCAGCAATCCAGGGACTGGCGACAGGTAAAGCGCCTGGCCCGATGGGTTCCCACCTGAATATTATAAAGCATACCAAACAGCTCTAGCCCCGCAATTACTTGAAACGTACCGCAACTCACTGGAGACATCTACGCTACCGGAGACGCTCCGCGATTCCTTGCTAGTGTCCTTACCTAAGCCAGATAGGAATACGGAGTTGATTGGCTCGTATCGTCCACTAGCATTTTTAAACACAGACTACAAGATACTAGCCAAAGTCTTAGCGAATATACTAGCTTCTTTGGTACCACACCTGGTAGACGCAGATCAAAATGGATTCGTACCTGCTCGTAATACATCCCTGAACTTGAGACGCTTCTTCAGAGTGGCCCATTACTCCAGAGAACGTTGGCCGCATTCAGGTTGTTTTGTGCTCGACTTAGAAAAAGCATTCAACACATTAGAATGGGATTTCCTATTTGCTGCTCTCAGCACATATGGGCTGGGCGTCAGCTTCTGAGGCCTAGTTAAATTATTATACACGCGTCCAACGGCCAATGTCCGAACGGGCCTTTATATATCAAAGCTGATCCCAATTGAACGTAGCACCAGACAGGGTTGCCCACTTTCCCCGTTACTGTTTTCACTGGCCATTGAACCACTAGCCGCACCTTTGCGTAGAACGGGAGAGGACTGGGGCATTCCTATGGGGGACGGCACACATGCAGTCTCTCTGTACGCAGATGACTTACTGGTATACCTTCGCAACACCCAGGAAGCATGTGTAGAGATAGAAAGAGCGTTGCTGGACTTTGCCTCTGTATCGGGACTCCGTGTAAACTGGGGGAAATCATGCTTGTATCCATTTGTCGAGACACCTGACCCAACATTAGTGATCAATAACACCCTGGTATGCTGGCAACAGTAGGCACTCCGATACTATCGGGAGCCAGAGGACCTTCTAGAGGGAAACCTCACATGAGCCATAACAGCAGTCAGGGTACAAATGTCATTTTGGCGGAACCTCCCAATAGCCACCATGGGTCGCATTGCGCTCCTCAAAATGCTAGTGCTCCCACGGCTTCTCTACCATTTTGCAAACACACCCCTATATCTCAAACCTGCGCTCTTCCGCACATTCGAGCGAGATATGCGACAGTTCATATGGCACGGTCCACGTAGCAGGGTAGCGCTGGCCAAGCTCTATTTACCAACTGATTGTGGAGGGTTAGCGGTACCACACATGGAACACTACTATCTGGCGGCCCAGCTGCAGTGGGTAGCTCGCTGGATCAGCGGCCTGAACTTAGCAGATAAGGCTACGCATCAGCCAGGCCACACTCACACTCAAATCATAGAGTTATTTCACCCTGGCAGGAAAGGAGCAGCACCCACCCAAATGATGTTGAAAGTTGCTTACAATTGCTTACACCGTGCTCTATGACTCACGAAAGCAGTGACCCCATATTTGGCACACTCAGACAGAATCGCACTACAATAACTGCCACAGAGCTTCATTCTTGGAATACAGCAGACATCCAAACCCTGGAGGACATATACCAAGATCAACAGCTTATGTCATTTGGAATGCTAGCCAAGGGCTGGGATCTGCCACAAGGCCAGTTCCTGTTGCACGCTACACTAGTGCGGGCGCTGCGGGCACTGAAGGGAGATATGACACAAGAGCCCATGACTCACCTCACAATACAATATTTCCACGTAATGGGCACGGGACGACACCTCATTAGATGGTTTGCGGACTCACTGCGAACACACGCAGACCTACAGCAGCAAAGCACAGAGCGTGAATGGACGACCATTCTGGGAGGGCCCACATATATTCCCCGAAACACCAGGTTCCGCTTTATACAGTACTTTATACTACAAAGAGCCTACATGACACCAGCTAGAATAAACCAATACTTTGGTCGTATTGATGCTCAATGCCCTAGATGTAGGCAGGTAGGTGGCGACCTTCTGCACATGTTGTGGGCTTGCCCAACACTCTCCACCTATTGGGAAGCAGTTGCAGTGCACCTGACGTGCTCCATGGGACACATTGTGAATATACTTGGGTGGTATGTCTCCTAGGACTCTTTGGGAGGACCCAAAAAAAACCTGACGTCACGATTAATTGATTTGGGACTCATTGTGGCTAAGTGTCTTATCACCAGGCGCTGGAAGTCCCCAGAACCCCTGCCACTAGAAGCCTGGTACCAATCTATTGTGTGCTGGGCCCAGGTAGAAAACGTGGCACTGAGACGTGAAGACACAGTAGGGCTACGGGCGCAGCCGTTAGCAGCAGCTTGGGATGCGATACTTCAAGATCTCCGCAAATCCTGGAAGGTGCATGAGGAGCCCCAAACAACCATCCAAGAGGTAGATAAGACATGAGGGCAAATAACTGATGCAGAGTGAGGCAGACACCAACACGACTTAGACTAGAGTCTATAAAGCCCTTAAAAATGGCCTGCACCTCATATCCACACCAAGGTTGTAATATAATCATCTATGGAATATGGACAGGCACCACACAATCCCAACACATAGACGGCGCAGGCACAGAGGTGACATGTAACACTAGAGGGCGGTGACACACAGTGTTGAACGGCAGTTAACACCCCACCCTGTTGATCGCAAAAATCTTACACACAGCTTTTAACTCCCTGTTCCTCAAAATCCCACCACACATAATATGTTGAATGGGAATTGTTACCAGTAAATTAAACATGTTACAAGTGTATAGAAATGCTCAACTGATGCTTCTTTACTGCCCTGTGTACATGCGAATAAACATTGTGGGAGTTATACTGTTGAAACTTAAAGAAAAACCTAATAAACAAATTTGAACAAAAATCGAGTATGGTGGTTATGTAGGGAAAAGCCAATTCTTGAGTAGTCTTCTGAAGATAAAGTGGTTATCCGTGGATCTTATATTCGGGGGTAAAGAGTTCCACAGATTGGCTGCTTTAACAGAGAAGGATGTACCACCCATGGTTTTCTTCTTGAAAGGTGGGATTTTGAGGCGAGGTGCCAGTCTAGAGCAGAGGTTCCTTTGTTGAATGTATTTTGTGATTTTATTTCTGATGAAGAGCGGTCCTGTTCATTGGACCTGTAACATCCAACTCCTTATTAGTAAAAGTGGAAAGAGGTCACAGTCCTTTCCACTTGTAGTAATTGTATATAAAAATTAATTGCAGTTTCAATTTTATTTCCTATAAGCAAGAAAAATGTATTTAACGAGTCATGGTCATCCAGCAAGATCTCAAATCGCTCTTGTGAGTTCCCTCGTGATTTTCAAGACTCTCTATCTCACTTTCACACACTCACATATTCACATCTAAGCACCCAAGTACCTCTGCAATTAGAAATGAAAACTCTCCAAAGGACGTGCCCTCTGCTGCACAAACTGAAACTACGCATTCCAAGGAGGATGGTGGTTTGCAGTTTGGGGACATCAGATGTGGGAAGCACTGTCTTCTTAAAGTACAACTAGATCCTAACTAGCAGACTGTTTAAAAGAAGGCAAAGCACAGCTTTTTTAATGCTCCACCTAGCTTCTTATTCAGTGTACAGAGTACTGGGAAGCTGTTCGGCTGTCAGTGGTGTGCTGCAGGCTGATTCTAATTCATGCATCTTCTCATTGATGCGCTCATCCTGTTGGTCATTCACTTCTTCTTCACAGCACTTTAAAAATGTAAAACATTTTGCCAAAAGCATCGTTTCATATCACCAGTGTGTCTCACTTCCTTCTGTCCCTTTACATCCACTTCACTGTTGGCATTGTCAATTTCCCCAACGATCACACAGATGCTTCTGATTTGTGACTGTTTAACCAGGCTGGGATAGCACCCAGTAGTGAGATACTTTGTTACCCTCAACTCACTTGCAAGAGCTTAAGCGCAGTAATTGTTTGCATACTCCCTTTACAAACTATGTTTACACCATGGCTACATGCAGTCCTGTAGACTGTTGTAGCTGTGAAAATAGAGTCTAGTCCTTCAGCATGATAAAAACGCTTTATTCATCAGCTTCCTGTAGGCATTTTGGACAGAGCTTTTTCTTTGCATGCTCGATAAGCTCTACACAACATCTGTTCCCAGATGCTTCTGCTGGTGGGTAAAAAAGTGAACACCAACTTGAAGAACTGTAGCAAGTCTTATGCATCCCAAATAACTCTAACGTATAATCACAGCTATCGATGATGGTGAATATACTCTCCTCCAGACCTAACTACTAAAGAGCAGCTCCATTAGCTCAAAGATCCTGGTTGACTGTGTCTGGGAGGCAGATGTTCATACTTTGTATTCTTCTGTGCATATCATTGGGCTCCACAAAGGCATCCATTTTGGTTGATGTCAATGTTTTCTAAACACGTACTGCACTGTGTAAGACTGTGATCAGTGAAGTTCTACTTGTGTTTGTTAAAGCTCTACATACGGTCAAAACTCTGTCTCATCTTAATGCACTAAGGGCCCGATGTACGACCGAAAGTTTTAGCGAGTCGCAATTTGCGATTCGCTAAATTGAATGTACCTACACAACCGTACCCCAAATAGTGACTCACAACGCAAAATTGCGACTCGCAAATTGCGATACGCTAAACGCTCGCAGATAGCGTTCGTTGTTGAAAACAAGCATTTTGCATGCGCAATTAGCGTATGCAGTTGAAAGCATGCATTTTGCATGCGCAAATAGCGAGTGTGAATAAAAATTGAAAAAATCACATCCTGGAAGATCTGAAGGACCCCAAACCAGGAAGTGGTGTCCATGGAGATTCCTGATCAAAATTACAAGCACATGGCAAGGTGCAGCAGCTCAGTAGAACACTGATACACAGAGAACAGCACAGCAAGATGGCCAGCCAGACATCTGAGAAAGAAGGGAAGAAGAGGATGCGCAAACTTAAATTTTCTGAGAAAGAAATTGACATAATCATCGAGGAGTGCTGCAACAACCACGAGCAGCTGTTCGGTCGGACTTCTCATACCGTGCCAGAGTCTGACAAGCAAAAAATATGGCATGACATGCAGCTGCTCGTGAATGCCCTCGGTGTTGCTGACAGGTCAATCGATGACATAAAAAAGAGGTGGTATGACCTCCGTTCCAGGGCAAAGGAGAGGGTGGCTAAACGTCTGCGTGCTGCCCAACAAACAGGAGGTGGCCCATCCAGCCTCCCGGAAGCCTCCACAGCAGAGGCAATGGTTGAAGCCACCCTAGAGCCGGAGTCAGTAGTGGGAATTGGAAGGCTGGACACATCCCAACCTCCACTACCCACAGGTAAGTGAGAAATGAATGCCATATTATGTCACACTCAAGCCAGCACCCCACATGCATAAACCACACACAGGCCAAACTGCATCTACATGCTCCGTCTACACGATAAAAAAGTCACAGTTGGTGCATCATGGGAAATGTAGTACATGACACAAACATTGCTGTTAGGGACTGACATGAGTTGTGAACACAGTACCACCACAGAGATAGTGACTCAAAACATTTCCTTTATTTCTCCTTTTGCAACATAGATACATCTTTGGGAGGAGAACCAAGGGAGGAAGACACTGATTCCGAGCAGGAGCAGGGCCAGATGGACCAAGGGCTGGATGATCCTGGTTGTTCATTTTCATTGGGGAGTGCCCAAGGGCTTGATACAACAGCCCCACAGCAGCAGCCAACTACACGTCACACTCTGGGCACAAGGGGCAGGGTACCACGTTTGACCCAGCGATCCCGAAGGCTGCTCCAAAGCCGTAGGCACGCTCCTGCCAACACCATGGCAGTTAATCCATCTCCTTTTGCTGGCCTGGAGGAATCAATGCTTAAAATTCAGCACCTGCAACAGAAGCAAATGAGGCTTATGAATATGAAGCTGAGCAGGGGATTTGACAGAATCACCAAACAACTGTCTGAGAATCAGGCCCGTATGGAGTGCAAATTTGATGCCATGACTGATGCAATTGTGCAGCTGTGCGCAGAGCTTAAAGAGGACAGAGCACATAACAAGAGGATGGAGCACAGCAGGTCACATGAAATGCACTCCATGACGAGGGCAATCGGTCGTCTGGCAACTGCAACAAGCCTGCACAGTAAACGCACCCTAGCACTGCAGGTTGAAATGGGCCACTACAGTGGCGATGTATCAAGGGGCCTACAACAGATCACAGCTGCTGTTGAGGCTATGCAAACTAGCATGGTAGCTACAGGAGGAGGTACAGACACTGCTGACAGTGAAGTGTCCAGCCGCAGCAGTGTTTCCACTGCTGATGCCCCAACCCAGCGGAGAAGTAGCAGTCGGCACTCTATGCTCCAAAGTGCCAGATCCAGATATGCAGGACAGAGGGGCAAAAGATAATTTTCTTTTTTGTTTTGGTCTTTTCACTTTTTGTTGTGGTGAAGTAACCACTTTGCATTTATAATTTGTGTAGTAAACGTTATCTGAGATGTACAGGTTGTCCCATAGACTCAGTCAATATGACCTTGAATTAAAGGCATATAGCAATACACAGTTTGACTCTCTCTTGTGTAGTTTCTTGTGCATATTTGTGAATGATAAAGACGTACCTTGAAAAGTAATGTCTGGCTATGTGGTCCCTGCGATTTCTCCCCTCTGCTGCTGAGCTTCCCTCACTTGGTTGGTGGGCTGGGGGTCCAGGCTCTTCATCCCCCAAGTCGGTATCTGACAACTCCATGAGCGTAAAGTGAGAACGTTTCGAAGAGACACAGTAGACTATAAGTTGGGGGAGGTCTATATCTGGGCCGAAGTCTATGCACGGAGAAGACAGAACAGACCCCAAAACAAGGCTTCCGACTCTGAAACTTCATCAGCCGGCAGCGACTCTGAGATAAACAGGCAAACAACAACACACGTTGACTCGAGTGCTCATTCAGGTCAGAGAAACATGCCACTCACTGAAATATCGGCAACGTCAGCCACACCAAGCATCACAGCCGTTCCTTTTTTAGGAGCAGGCCCCTTAGGAAACGAAGAACCAGGAGGGGCAAAGGGGGAGGTAAGCAGCGACCCAACCACATCCAAGAGAATAACCAGGAGTCAGAGGACATGAGCAAGAAAAACCTGGTCATCAACATTTCTTCACAGAAGTTGAATCCACTGGAAATAGAAATCCTGCAAAAAGGCACCTCATTCGTGCCCACCTACAAATCCAACATATTGGAAGCAGAGGTTAGCATATTCACATTAATGCAATCAATTAGACTCAGGCACTGTTTTGAGAAGAACATCATCACAGAACAACCCAAGATGGATGATACCCTAAGGAGATTGAAACCCAAGAGTTCTTATATGGCACCCGTTAGCCATAAGATATTAGATGCTTTCGAGACCTTCGTGAAAAACGATTTACAACATCTCTACAAAATCAAGAAAATTAAACGATTTAACTTGACTACTAAAGAAAGAAGCATCATACAACATCTGGTGAACAAACAACAGATTAAATGTGTCAAAGCTGATAAAGGGGGTGCCCTAGTTGTAATGGATGCATCTTACTATGATCACAAAATAAACGAACATGTGGAAGATTTGTCAACATACATAGAACTAGGACACAATCCTACGGAAGGGTTCGAAAGAGAACTTAAAGAGCTGATTGATAAAGCAGTGGCCTCCGGAACCATCACAGAAGTAGACCAGAGATATTTGATCCAAGAGTTTCCAAGAAGTCCCACGCTATACATGCTACCTAAAATCCACAAGGATTTAAAGAAACCACCAATGAGGCCTATAGTTTCTACGCATGGGTCAATACACGAACCAGTAGGCAAATACCTTGACCACCATTTAGAGGAATTTGTGCAGAGTATGACCACCTACATTAAAGACACCACAGAGTTTTTACTAAAAATCAGGAATCTTGACATCGATTGGAACAAAGAAACATTCCTGTGCACGACCGATGTAAAGGATCTATACACCTCCATTCCACATAACCTTGGAATCGAAACAGTTGAATTTTTTCTATTAGAATAAAACATAAAACAGGATTTGAAGATTTTTCTCTTTGAGTTGCTTCAATTCACCCTTTATCACAGTTATTTCTCACACAATGATAAGTTCTTTCTACAGCTTACGGGGACATCAATGGGGAATTGTGCAGCATCCAGTTACGCAAACTTGTTCATGCACAAGTTTGAACTGGACAATGTTTTGAACAAAGAGACATGGAAACAACATTTGGTTACATTTCTGAGGTACATAGATGATATCTTTGTCATCTGGCAGGGTTCCAAGGAAGATCTAACCTCAGCTATCGAAGCCTTGAACCTAGTGAATGACCGCATCAGTTTCACTTATGATATTAATGATCAGATGATTAATTTCTTGGATGTGATGATTTACATCAACAATCAACAACTGGAGACTACCCTGTACAGGAAGGAGACTGATCGCAACAACTTGCTGCATTTCAACAGTTTCCATCAGGATGCACTAAAAGTCCACCTACCGGACTCACAACTCTTTAGAGTAAAAAGAATTGTATCTGATCCAAACCAGCTCACATCCAATATGACCAGCATGACAGACCGATTCAAAGAAAGAGGATATCCCACCAACATACTCACCACAGCTACAAACAGAGTATCAACTGTTTCTCGCACTCAACTATTGACTACTCCAAAAATCAAAACGAAAACTAACAGAATGGTAATGGTATCCAAATTCTCCACGGAAAGCTTTGGACTCAAGAAAATCATCCTCAAATATTGGCCTATGCTCCAATTGGAGCCGGATTTCAAGCGATTATCCACAGATATACCCCTGTTCGCCTATGAAAGGAGTAAAAACCAAAATGAACTCTTGAGAGCGAAGAAGACAAGCGTAGAAACCAAAATATACAAAGGCACCATACCATGTTTCAATTGCAACAATTGCAACAATGTCATCAAAGGCAACACAATCAATCATCCAACCAAGGGCTATAAAATCAGACTGTTCACCACAGCCACATGTGAGTCGAAGAACGTGGTTTATTTTCTCAAGTGTCCATGTGGATTAGCCTACGTGGGCAAAACAGAAAGGAAAGTTAAAACAAGATTAAACGAACATAAGAGCAATATCAGAAACAAAAACATCAAATCTGTCCTGGCTGTACATTTTTTGGCTCTGAATCATAACATTAGCCAGCTACGTTTCCTGGTCTTCGAGAAAGTGGATTTAAAAGAAGGCAGAGACAATCGTAAATTCCTGATACGGCGAGAAACCTTTTGGATGAAACAGCTGAACACTTTGACGGTAAACGGCCTTAATGACCAAATTGAATATAGCTGCTTCTTAGGAAATTCTGGAGCTGTTTTTCTCCTTTCCGTCTCTCATCTTAGTTCATCGGGTGGCTTCTTCTCTCTTTATACTGTTTACCTTTTCACTTTCTTCTTTTCAACTCAGAAGACGCTACATATATACACCGGTACAGTTTCATTACCATGACTCTATTGCAACTATATTTTGTGGTTGGTTTTCTGTATTCATTCTCCTCACATTTCATTCAATCCTATAACTTTACAATTTTTCTCTTTTATTCCTTCCTTTTAGCTTTTTCTTTTTCGTTTCAATGTTTGCAATTGACATTGCTTGACATTTTATTCAGTCCTATAACTTTATATTTATTTTATTCCTTCTTTTCATGTTTGCAATTGACATTGCTTCGAGGCACTCGTTGTACACATATAACGTTGTGAAACTACGTTTAACTCCATTTCGTTCTGTCTGCACAGTTTACAGTGCAAATACCCATTCAAAGATGGCGACCATTCACTCACGTCACGTTACCTTTGTCTATTTCTATTCCCATAACATTGGTTTACACGTAATGGTGTTTACCGAAACACCACGCATCTAGTCGATGGAAACTCACTGCATCTTGATAAGGTATTTATTGCATGTGTCACACGAATATTTTATCTAGGTGACACCGGTTTATTATTGTCACAATACCGGTTACCCTGTGCAGTCCGTTGCCTTTACGGATATCAACAACACGCGCACAATGAGGCACCAGCTACTTGATATTATAATCGCGAGGGTTGGGTTTATTGAATACTGGTTTTACCTTGTCACATCATAGAAGCACCAGTCACCCGCACACTCGAGTGGATTAACGGGTATCAACAACACGTGTTTTACAATGTACCCGCATTTCATATACGGTGTTCATTGCAGATAATATCACTTGCATGACTCACAAGCATATGACGTTCCTGTTATTCAGAACGTTCACGAGGTCTTGAAACCTTGCATAACTGGCACTTTGTGTTAGCATTTCTGGTTGTTGACAGTCGGATTCAGTTGCATGGAACTTGTCTCAATCTTTTACTATAACTGCTTGAAACCTGCCGCCCACATCGGGCGTTTTTTTTCCGTTGTGTTTGCACATCATGATTCTTCCCTTTGAACACACACAAGATGAGACTTCGTTAAATTTAATGATTGTTTATCACTAACACATGAGGATTATACACCTGGTACAGTGGGTTGCCCACATCTTTACCAGTCGTTTCACTTTCGCCTTGATTATTGTTTTTCAGGAACATACCCCCTGATGAAGGGCAGCGTCCATGCCCGAAATGCATTGGGGACATTTGTAACCTTCGTTTGATGTCCATCAATTGGGTTACAAGATTCGTGTTGACATATGGATAACGCGGATTACTACGGAAAAGCTTATTTCTGAAGAGGAATAAAGAATTTCAAATTAAATTACAACCTGATTTGGGATCAAATTGATTAACTTTTCCATGTGTGACCCCGGCAGTGCACCGAAGGGACGCTTCCCAGTGGGAAAGCGCAATCATTGTTATATATGCACGTCCAGGATCAGAGGACGATGCCTTACTGCACACCAACCAACCTTCAATATTTGCTACCACAATCTGACAAACAAAGGATTATTACGGAGTGCGTGATCCATACCTATTTGATAACTCCATGGGCAGGCGACGCCTGCATGCAATGTTGTGGAGTATTGCGCAGCTTGCCACAATTTTGCAGGCTGTCTCTGGCATATACTGCAGGGCACCGCCACTCTTGTGTAGACACCTGAATCTTGATTTTAGTATGCCAAATGTGTGCTCGATGACTGACCTGGTGCGTCTATGTGCCCTGTTGTATCCCCTTTCATGTGCGTTGGAGGGAGACAGGTACGGTGTGAGGATCCAGGTACGCAGGGCATACGCACTGTCACCTGCGAGGAAATGTAAGAAGTTGAGACAACATGCAGACAGACATTTATGTGCAAATACATCTCACTGTGGGGATTCATTACCTAGTAGGTATCCTTCATCAAAATCACCTCTTTCTAATTTCTGGTATATGCCACTGTGTCTGAAGATGTATGAGTCATCTGTGCTTCTTGAAATTTGGCTACAATGTCTGTGATAATTTGGTTTGCGTCACAGACAACTTGGATGTTGAGTGAATGTGTGCTTTTCCTATTACAGAATATATATTCTATGTGTGATGGTGGACATATGAGCACATGGGTCCCATCTATGCACCCTATGACCTGTGGGAATCTTGCTATTCTATAGAATTGCAATTTGGTATTTTTAAGTTCCTCATCATTCCTTGGCAGATAGATGTGTTGATGTATGTGATGTAGCAGGGCATCTAGGAAATTGCGGAAGAAACGCGAAAGCGCACTCTGTGACACACCTCCAGCTACTGCAATGCCATCTTGGTAGCTACCAGTGGCCAATAGGTGGAGGGAGCACAACACCTGCACATGTGTTGGGATTGCATTGCTGCCCTGGGTTCTTTTTTCCAAATGTGGCTTCAGGGTGTCTATGAGGTCTAGGATGACTGTGTAACTCAGCCTGTACTGTTCATATATCTTTTCCTCAGTCTTCTCAAACAATGTCAGCCTGACTCTGAAAATCCTCTCCTGTCTCCGCCTCCGCTGAAGAGAGGCAAGTATCTGCATCCTCCTCGCTATCACATACAGGGCAGCCATTTTGGAAAGGTTCTGGTGCATTCTGGGCCTGTTTTTATAGTTTGGGACTGGTTACCACCTGCATCAGGTAAGTGGTAAATTGCGTGCGCAAATGGCCCGTTTTGCGCATAATCGCAATTTGCGTGTACTCCGTAAATTTGATTTTGCGAGTTGCTATTTGCGACTCCCAATTTGGTAGATGCTTATAGTGTTCGCTTTTTCTGCGACTCGCAACGCTAATTTTAGAATTGCGAGTGCATATCGTACATAGTGTACGGCCATTTTTGCATGCGCAAATCAATTTGCGACCGATTTTGCGCATGCAAAATGGTCGTACATGTGGCCATAAATGTCTTATCTGTCTTCACTCAGCTACTTCTGTATGTAATGCTGCCCTCCAACCTGGGTGCATTGCTGCTCCCACAACAATTATTTCTAAATGTATCTTTGACTGATCGCTTGCTAATGGACAGGGTCTAATTTTGTTGCAATTACGTTTTCCTGTATTATGGTTCTCCTTGCGGTCCAAAATGAATATATTTTTGAAAATGTTTGTGCTGATACTCCTAGACGTGCTATTGGATGTTTGTGTGTGTTCTTTTGTAGCACTATTGACTCAGTCAATAATGCTAGGTAGCAGAGCTCACCTGAACAATGGACCTGAGCAGAAGGCTGAAAGCAGGTAAGTAGGTGAAGGAACAATAATTAGCATTGACTAGCACAACGATCAGTAAAGCTGTAAGTCCATGTCACTAATGTTACTTACTACGCATGGATTTGTTGGCTACACAATGACCCCGACAACAATGTTACGGCTTCTACCTCCCTCCTGTAACTACCAGTGTCACAGAATGAGAATCCCAGGAGGAGCTCTGCGCTGGAATCTATGATTACTGCTAAACTGCTGTTCTCTGACACCTGGAACTATGGGAGGAAGAGGAATGTGCTTCAAACTTTACATTGTCCCCCTACTGTAAAATATACACTTAGAGATCCTGGTAGACCCCCCTCCTTCTTCCAATTGTCAGTGAGATTTTCCAAGACAGTTGGACATCTCACATTTCACTGGGTCATAGGGAAAGAACATTTGAAAAGAGTTGAAGAATTTTCAAGTTTCTAGGTTAATTTTCATGAACAGCTGAAGTGGAATGGACAAAGGAAACACTAGGTTGCATGCGCTACAACTCATGGAAGTAGTTCAGGAGAATCAGACGGAAATACATATTATATTTGAAAAAAAGGCTGATGTGTCTATAGTGATTCATGTACAGTTGTATAGGTCTCAATATTTCCATTGTCACTTCTTGATTTAAAGTTGTGTAAAAAGACTGTCAGGGGATTTGGAAAAGGTGTCTAGGTCTGCGTAGGGCATTGTCTGTTAGAACTTTCATGTGCATTATTCCCTGCATGCCTCACCATGTCATTCGGTGATTCCACAACACTCTCCCTGCAGTTACCACTATCTAGCATAAGTTTGTATGGTCATAAACCCTATCTTTGTCGGTGCTACTCACAATTGCATGTGTTAAGTTTTCTACCTTTTCTTTTCTTTGTATGCAAACAGCTAAAGGAATTAGCAGATGATGGCTGTTCATCAGATTACTAGTAAGTACATCTTTCCAATCCTAAGGTTGCCTTTCCCATCTATCTCTGCTTCACATTCTTAAATTGTCCCTTGCCATTGTATGTGCTATGATACAAGAGTAAGGTTTGACAACAGTCACTCACATGCTAAATTGTTCGTTTTCAGGTAATTTCTTCTTCTCCATGATGGGATGTGGAGTGAGGAACCTCTGTACTGGCTCTGCTGGAAGGGCTTATTCCTGACATACACCCATTTCTAGCTAGACTCTGCAGAACAGAAATCCCTTACTTGAGGGAATATCTAAAAGGTAAGAGGTGAGGAGTGAATTGTGAAAAGTGGGTGTAAAAAGACACTGAGGTATTACTGAACCATACGTGTGGCACTGAGAGCCAAAAGATACGCCAAACCATTGACTGCCACTTAATTTAAAAATGGAGCAGGAACAATTAAATAAAGTCAACTCGATACAAAGAGCCAAGAAGAACATCAATAACCCATGACTAAGGTTCATTCTGACAGAAATCCCAACCATTGCCCATACTTTATTCATGTCTGTAAAATTAAATGTGTTTAGTTAATTCATCCTACTCAGGAGCAGTGAGGTCAACCCATCCAGGAAAACCTGGCTTCACATTGGGTGGTTTTACATTGAGAAGGCCAAGCCAAATCCATGCGTGTACTGCTTAACTCTTCAGCCTATACAATAGTCATTTTTACTCTGCCCTTCTTTGCAGTCTATGGCCTTTTGTAACCAAGGATGTACAGAGAATAGCATTGTAAAGCTCATTTCTCTTCCAGGGGATCCTCATCAATAGTCATAAGCACTGAATATTCCCGCCCATGCGCAGGGACCCCGGAATATTTAAACAAATATATATGAAAACATATATATATACAGCTCTATATATATATAATTTTTTCACAAACCAATGCAGCCTCTCAGCAAAATACCAACGCTAACCAGTGGTCTGGAACCTTGCTCTTGCAACAAACACAGGAAGCAGGAGGACAAGGAGACACTTGGACTCTCTTTAATGAACAGCAGAAAGCTGTCCTGCAAAAAACTCAGGCATTGTTAGCCCATAGGCTGCATTGAAAACTTAACAGCATAGAAAATGAAAGCAATTGGAAGCATAAACTGGCACCGTGCCTTTGAGGCAGCCATGACTCCCTGCTTCCCATCATGCCTCAGGGGTGACAGGTCAGTTGTTCTTTCCGGCTCCTTCAGTCAGGACCCTGGAATTTCAGCTCTGTACTTCTTTTGGCTTTTTGTCAAAAAAGTTCCCTCTTATTGCTACTAACTTCTGTTCATTCGACATTTTTCATCTGTTGAAGTAAGAGGTACCTTTTTTCTGGCAGAAATGTTTCTTTTTCTGTCAGAGTATGCCTTCTCTTTTTGATTCTTGCCCCTCCTGTGGCAAAAAGGCCAAAACAGATTCCCATTCTGTTTGTATCCTCTGCCTTCCTGAGTCTCATAATCCTGAGATCTGCCAACACTGCAAGAATCTTTCAAGACGCACTCTTAAGGAGAGGGAAAGAATCTGTCTTTATGGCCTCTCAGAGAAGAAGAAATCCACTACCTCCAGAGGCAGATCTCCAGTGAGGCACAAGAAGAAGAGACCCAGGTCAACTTCTAAGAGTAAGATCCCAGTCTGTTCTTTGGCATCGGGCTCGGCGTCTAAAATACCTCCAACGAGGAAGAAATCGGCTGTGAGAGGCTCTCCGTCGACGAGACCGCCGGCGAAAGCATCGGAACATCGCTCGTCGTCGAAGGCTTCTCAGGATAGAGGTACTTCTACCCATCGGTGTCATGCATCGATGTCGGATCAACCTCCTCTGTTGCCGTCAACTCGGCGACAGTCAACGTCGAGGAGTCGATCTCCATTGGCGCCAACTCATCGCCCAACGTCGAGACATTGCTCTGCGTTGTCGCTAGGGCGTTCCACGTCGAGGCGAAGCCCTCCGTTGCTGTCAACCCGGACGAGGTCAACGTCGAGGAGTCGATCTTCATTGGCGCCGAATCATCGCCCAACTTCTAAACATCGCTCACCGTTGCAAAGGCGTTCGACGTCGAGGCGAAGCCCTCTGTTGCGGTCACCCGACGGCGGTCAAGGTTGAGGCCTCGGTCAACTCTGACGGCATCCAGAAGAGGTTAGACGTCATAGGACGTTCTCCATCGCCGTCTCCGCGCACGACGTTGACGCATCGGTCTCTGTTTGCCAGTTCACTCCCAACATCGAAGCGCCAGTCTCCATTGGCGGTGTATTGCTCGACGTCAAAGCAGAAAACTCACTCGACGTCAGTACTTTAGACTCTGACGGCGACTCACGCCCCGCCGTCGAGAACGAGAACTCCATCAGTGTCTTCTCAACCAGAGGTCTTGGTGACACATAGCCGCTGGACGTTGAGGCATTTTCAACTGTCGACGTTGACGCACAGCTCACCATCTGTAAGACACACTCAGTCTCTTCGCTCAACGTCGAAGGGGCACTCAGTGTCTTCAATCTCGCAGACAAAATTGCCTCAGGTTCCGCTCTCATCGTCGAGAAGCTCCACTTCGCCTTCTCCAGAACGGCGGGCACGGAAGAACACACCACAAGTTACTGTTCCTCCTACGCAACGAGAGGAAGGGCAGGGATATCCTTCCATTCACCTCTCTTCCAGATGGCTCCTTCCAGTTCACCACTGGAAGAAATCTACCACTAAGCAGATTCAGCAGCCTCTGGACTACTCTAGCCCTCTCAACAGATCACCTCTGGCATGTTTGGTGCAGGCAGTGGATTTTTCCCCTACCGCCCCTTCCAGGAGTCGGCAACATGACCAGACACCAACTCCATCACGAGGGAGGTCCACTTCATGTAGCCACCGTAAGAGGCGTAGAACACTTTCTTGGTCTTCTTCTTCTACACACTATTCCAAAAGAGACTATTCTCCAATGTTAACAGACAGTCCACCCTCCAGAATATTGCCAGTGGATGGCATTAATACTTTTCACGACGTGCTTGCGAGGGGAGCGCACAAATTGAACATTGAGATGTCAGCTTCTCAAACATCAGCATCGGTCATCTTTGAGACTCTTCACCAAAGATCTGCAACAAAGCCTTTTCTGCCTTTGGTTCTGGGGCTTCTTCAGCCGGTCATGGATATTTTCCTCACCCCAGCGTCACTCAAAACAGCTCCTGCGAGGATCCTAAAAAGGTATAAGCGACCAGGGCAAGAGCCTCTATTCCTCTGAGCGGATCCTCCTCCAGACTCTGTTATCATTGCTGCTGCGAAGAAGACTCATGCAGTAGCCACCTCTTCAACGGTGCCTCCAGACAAGTAGAGCAGAGCACAGGACTCATGGGGAAGGAAAGTTTGTGGCTCTGCAGCTGCATCATTGAAGGTCTCTAGCGCTTCAGCCCTTTTGGGGTGCTATAACAGAGCACTGTGGGACTCTTTAGAGCGCTTCAAGGATAAGCTGCCCAAAGAGGATCGCCAGGATTTTGGAGAGATCATTCAGGAGGGAGGTTTAGTGGCGAACCAAATGATCAGCGCGGCAGCAGATAGGGTGTCTCTGGCTGCACACTCTTACTCTCATGGCATCTGTGGTTACGATTCACTGCCCTGAAGCCTGAGGCCCAACAGCGAATTTTGAACCTCCCGTTTTCATGGAATTCCCTCTTTGGCTCGCATACGAATGAAGAGATGGCCAGAATGAAATCTGACCTGGACACTCTAAAGGCGGTGGGTCTGGAGAAGAAGAAGGAATTCGCCGGTACAGGACTTATGACCGCAGAGCATTCCATCAGAGGGTTCAAACCCCTCAGTGGTCTCAAAGGCAGTATCACCAGACCAAAACGCACTACCAAGGGTGTCGGTCTTCCTGTGGTAGAGGCACACAACGTCAACCCCCCTCCACTGCCAAAAATACATTAAAACAATGACCAGTCGGTTCCCCTGTCTCCATTTCCCACTCCAATGGGGGGAAGTATCGCCTACCATGTGCAAGAGTGGCGCAGCATTACAAAAGATCAATGGGTACTGCGTATATTGCAGAATGGATACGCTCCATGTTTCCGCTATCCACCGCAGGCCTCCCCTCCCCTCCAGTAAAATCAAGATGTCACCAACTGTTGCTGTTACAGCAAGAGGTATCCACTCTTACAAAAATCTGCCATAGTGGAAGTTCCTCCCTCCCAGCGAGGAACAGGGGTTTACTCGAGATACTTTCTAGTACAAAAGAAGGGCCGCAAAGCAGAATTCAGGTCTATATTGGATCTTCACATTCTCAACGCCATCAGAAGAGAGAAATTTCGCTTGCTGGCTCTCCATCAAATGTATCCTCATCTCCAACAAGGAGACTGGATGTGCTCGATAGGCCTTCAGGATGCGTATTTCCATGTTCCAGTCACCTTGCTTCAGCGGAGGTTCCTACACTTCATGTTAGGGACCAAGCACTACCAGATCAAAGTCCTTCCGTTTGGCTTGAAGTCAGCTCCTCGAGTGTTCACCAAGTGCATGGCTGTAGTAGCGGTTGCTCTACGTCGCCAAGGGCTGTATGTCTATCCTTACCTCAACGACTGGCTCCTGAAGAGCTCATCTCCTCAGAGTGTAAAAATCCACTATCAAATCTGTCTAGACTTGTTACAGCGGCTGGGTCTTCAGGTCAATCTGGAGAAATCAGTTCATCAACCCACTCAAAGAATACATTACCTGTGTGCTACTCTAGACTCCAGCGCAGGAAGAATGTATCCTTCGGAGGAGAAACTATTATCAGTCACTCTGAAATGCAATCGTCTTCTTCAAGCTCATTATCCCTCGGTCTGGCAGGTTGCAACGCTCCTGGGTTCGATGACATCTTGCATTTTCCTAGTCTCTAGTTCCAGAATGAGGATGAGGCCTCTGCAGCAGGATCTGGAGGACAAATGGGATCAGAAAACTGCTCGATGGGACAACAGGATTCTACTTTCCAAAGCTGCAAGATCATCCATCCCTTAGTGGACTCAGCAGAGAAATCTCCTGGTGGGAGTTCCCTTCCACCAGACTCCTCCAACACAATCTCTGATCACAGACGCCTCCCTTGAGGGTTGGGGAGCTCACATGGGCCCTCTGCAGACTCAGGGCCAGTGGTCGAGGAAGGAACAAGCATATCACATCAATATGCTGGAGTTACAGGCAGTGCAATTAGCCCTCAAGGCCTTCTACCCGTCCGTACAGTCCCAGTCCGTATTGGTCCAGATGGACAACTCGACCACTATGTACTATCTGAACAAGCAGGGAGGGACCCGCTCTCGCCCTTTGTCCCTGGAGGCTCAAGCGATCTGGCATTGGTTTCTAGCCAGACAACTGTCAATCACGGCAGTCCATCTGCCAGGAGATCAAAATGCTCAAGCAAATGCCCTAAGTTGTCACTTCAAAGATCAGCAAAACTGGGTTCTGCACGACAAGGTAGTGGCAGACATCTTCCAAGAATGGGGTCATCCAAGCATCGATCTATTCGCGAGTGAGACAAACAAAAAATGCCAAGATTTCGCGTTAAGGTTTTACCGGCCAGGGTCGGAAGGGAATGCCCTTTTGATCAATTGGTCAGGGGGCTTTTTGTACGATTTTCCTCCTCTGCTGCTCATCCCGAAGGTCATAACCAAGCTCTCCTACTCTAGAGCGCGGATGATACTGATGACACCAGCCTGGCCACGACAGTGGTGGTACCCAGACCATCTACACCTCTCGGAGTGTCCACACAGGAGTCTTCCATGCAGGCCGTATCTGCTATCCAAAATGAACGGGAAGATCCATCATCCCAACCTTCCCTCACTGAACTTAGCAGCATGGCTCCTGAGGTCCTCCAGTATGGACACCTAGGTCTTCCTCAGGACTGCATGAACATTTTGAAGGAATCTAGAAAGCCTTCCACAAGGCATTCTCATGCTTTTAAATGGAAAAGGTTCTATATGTGGTGTGTGCAAAAGGGTTTCCAACCTACCAAAGGGCAAGAGGAGGTAATTCTGCCATATCTCCTACAGTTGGCCAAGTCGGTCTAAACTTTGCCTACATAAAGGTACAACTTGCTGCCATTACGGCATACAGAAAGTCACCTACTCAACCATCTTTCTTTCAGCTTCAGGTGGTTAAGGATTTTTTACAGGGGTTAAAGAAAGTTTTTCCCCCCAGTCCGTCCTCCTTCACCTCCCTGGGAGCTCAATCTGGTTCGTTCCAAGCTCATGAGTCCCCCCTTTGAGCCAATTCACAAAGCGACCCTTCAACATCTTACATAGAAAGCCTCCTTCTTGGTGGCAATCACTTCCGCTCGTAGGATGAGTGAGATTCTGGCACTCTGCTCTAATGAACGGTACAGTTTTTTCACCACAACAGAGTAGTTCTGAGAACCCACCCTTCCTTCCTTCCGAAGGTGGTGTCGGATGTTCATGTTAACCAATCCATCTCTTGGCATACTTTCTTTCCCAATCCTTCCTCTCCAGCTGAGAGGTCTCTCCATTCTTTAGACCTAAAGAGAGTTCTAAGATTCTATGTGAACAAGTCTAAGGCTATTAGGAAGTCTGATTACTTGTTCGTAAACTATGGTTCCATCAGAACAGGTTTTCCAGCCTCCAACCGTTCCATCTCCAGATGGATAGTGGCATGTACCAAGCTGGCTGACCAATTGGCAAATAAGCCCCTCTTGTCTTCTCCCAAAGCTCATTTCACTAGGGGAAAGGCAGCTATGGTGGCTTTACTGCAAGATGTACCGATTGCTGAGATCTGCAAGGCAGCCACTTGGAAGTCGGTACATACGTTCAAGAGACATTATTGTCTCGACTCGAATACTAGAGCAGACACTCTAGTACACCAGGCCTCCTTGAGAAATGTATTTCAGTGCTGAATTCAGCTCCTACAGTTTCTTATCATTTGCCCGCAGGAGTAGAGGATGGGCTTGTTATTCGATTCAGTGCTTATAACGATTGATGAGGATCCTCTGGAAGAGAAGGATAAGTAACTTACCTATAATCCTAGTACTCTTCCAGGGGTATCCTAATCAAAGCCATAAGCAACCCACCCACCTCCCCGGGCAAATGGTCCAGTATTATGTCATCTCTTTGGGCCCTGACCTCCGGGTCGCCTCAAAGAACAACTGGCCTAACTGTCACCCCTGAGGCATGATGGGAAGCTTGGGGTCATAGCTGCCTTAAAGGCATGGTGCCAGTTTATGCTTGCAATTGCTTTCATTTTCTATGCTGCTAAGTTTTCAATGCAGCCTATGGGCTAACAATGCCTGAGCTTCAAGGGGATCATTTAGTTTCCAAACTGTATAAAACCTCTATCTCGCTAATTCCGACTACAGATACCAGAATCTGCGCGGTTCGGGAACGGGATTTGGGACACCCTATTGACGACACACAATGGGCCTTCTGTTGCTCACAAATTAAGGAAGTCTCATTGAATAGCAAACATAAGCTGCTGCACTTCAAGTTCTTGTGGAGGGCCTACATGTCCCCAGCGAAACTTCACTCTATTGATCATTCAAGACCGCACATGTGCCCTAAATGTGGGTCACAGCACGCGGACTTTGCCCACATGACCTGGAACTGTGCGAAAGTTACTAAATATTGGAGGGGGATATATGATGAATTGAGTAGGATGACTGATTTGGACCTACAGCCCATGCCGGAAGTTGCCCTTTTGGGATACGTTCGGAACATTCCCAAACAACTCCGTCGTTTCACCTCAATAGCATTACTATTAGCGAAAAGGGAAATAGCTGTGGCCTGGGGGAGCAAGCGTATCCCTACTGTTAAGGTTTGGTTAAAAAGCCTTATTTACTGCAACACGAACAGTGATTTATTTTCCTCCACATTGCCGGCAACTTCCAGACCCAAGGACATATGGGGGCCCCTGAAAACCTATTTGTCAGAAATTGAACAGACTTCCTCACCACATACTCTCTCTGGGAAAGTCCCCGCTGGGGTGGGTTGAGGTTTCGCTTGTTATATTAAAGTACGATTGATCAGCCACTTAGATGTATGTTAAAAATTATATTTTATCAAACAGGGGGTTCGCTGACTATGGAGTTGACAACTAACATTGACTGTGGAAAAGTGTTTTATTTTATGCTCTATTTCTTCTCCTAAGTGTCGCAATGAGACTATGTACCTGATGATTGCTGTTGATGAAAATGGTAAATAAAAAAACTAAAAAAACAATGCCTGAGCTTTTTGCAGGACAACTTCCTGCTGTTCTTTAAACAGAGTCCAAGTGTCTCCTTGTCCTCCTGTTTTTTGTGTTTGTTGCTAGAGCAAGGTTCCAGAGCATTGGTTAGCCTTGGTATTTTGCTGGGAGGCTGCATCGGTTTGTGAAAAAATAATATATGTATATATATAGAGCTGTATATATATGTTTTCATATATTTTTTATATATTCCGGGGTCCCCGCGCATCGGTGGGAATATTCAGTGCTTATGACTTTGATGAGGATACCCCTGGAAGAGAACTAGGATTGCAGGTAAGTAACTTATCCTTAAATGCCATTGGCGGTTTAATATACACTTGAAGAGAGGAGGAGGGTGGCTTGCCCAGTAAACTTCAATCTGAAAGAGACACGTTAGTGACAGATTCCTTACCTTAGAATATCCCCAGGCGTCAGGCTGGATCCGGAAAGTTTTTGCGTAGCAGTACCCTTGCGCGTCGGTAGGCGGCGTCGTGCGGCTCCGCGTCCGTCGTCGGCGTCGTGATCGCCGGGATGACGTCGCGGGCAGTACTTAGACGCCGCCCCTGCGCGCTGACGTCAGTTCTTCTTTTTCCGCGCCAGTAAACGCAGATCCGGGAAGAGCAGTGCCCTAGTCATTTTTTGACTACTTTTTTGGTGATTTTTTTACTGTCTTTTCTTCGAGTCATCCAGACTCCGAGGTGTCGGTAGGGATGCCCGGCTTCAAGCCATGCGGCGCCTGTGGTCGAATGATGTCGATCACAGACCCGCACTAGAGTGTCTCTACTGTCTCGGCCGCGACCACGACACGAAGTCGTGCTCCGACTGCCGGGCCTTACACCCGAAGGCTTTGCGAGAGCGGTCTCGAAAGCTGCTCGAGGTCCGGCAGTCGGCTCCGCGCCGCACCAAGCCTTGGTCACGGGAGAGGTCGAGGGGTCGGTCGCGGAGTCCTCGGCCGTCATCGGAGTCCAAGTCTTCGCACTCTTCGGGTAAGTCGAAGCACAAAAAGTCTAAGAAGCACCATCGCTCTAAGACTTCGCCTCGCCGGTCTCGCGACTCGGCTGAGGCCCCTGTCGGCACCGTCCCCGCGGCTCCGGATGTGCCTGTGGCGCCGCCCCCGCATTACCCGTCCTTCCCGGGTTCAGGGGCGACTCCGGACAAGATACAGGAATTCCTGTCGGCCATGGCCCGCCTCTTCGGGCCTCAAGGCCCCTCCGGTGCGCCTTCGGGCCCCGCGGGCCTTTTTCCGGTTGCCCCGGCACCGCCAACGACTCCGGTCCCGGCGCCGCCTGTATCACCAGCCTCGCTCCCGGCCCCGGCTTCGGCCCCGAACCCGGCTCCGGTGATACCGCAACCTCCATCGACGCCGGTTGACCTAACTACGCCTCCGCCGATGTCCCCGGTGCCGTTCCTGACGCCGCCTGGGGCTCCAGGCGGCGTCGTTCCCCCGTTCTCTCCGGACGCGGCGTCGCCCGACGCCGGCGCCACTGAGACCTTGGGTCCCTGACGTCCCCCCTCCTCCTTATTTTCTATCGGAGGAGGACCAGGAGAACTGGGAGGGGTCGGAAGACCCTCTCACACAGCAGTGTGAGTATGATGAGGACTGGGCAGAGGAACTTGGGGATGCCAGTGGTCTGGACACTTCTCCAGACACTGGCATGCTGTCTCCTCCTTCCGTGGCTACGGAGGAGGGAGCAAATTTCGCAACGGTGTTGCGTGAGAGCAGCTGGAGCCTTACACCTCCAATTGCCTACAGTGGCTGTCAGGACTAACCTCCTGACGGAAGTGCTTCAGCCGGCAGTTACCTCCTCGGAGCCATTGCTGCCGTTCAATGACGCACTATCTGACGTTCTTTGGGCACCTGGTCCAAGCCCGCCACAGGGGCTCCTGTTGATAGGAACGTGGCCCAACGCCATCGCCCTGCTCCGGGCGACCCCTTGTTTCTCTCTCAACATCCCACCCCCGAGAGCTTGGTTGTCCAAACCTCTGCCTCCCAAACCGCCTTCCCTACCGCCCCTCCGGATAGGGAATCCAAACGCCTGGACCAATTTGGGAAGAAGGCTTTTTCTTCCTCCAGTGCTGGCTTGCGGTCAGTCAACACCGCTTGCCTTTTGGACCGATATTCCCACTCTCTGTGGGATTCGGTGGCGCTCGTTTTGCCCCAGTGTCCTGAGGAGGTCCAGACACTGCTTTCCCGCGCCATTGCGGAAGGAAGGGATGCGGCGAAGTACACCATCCGTTGTGGCCTTGATACCGCCGACTCGCTGGGCAGATCGCTTGCAACGACGGTGGCGCTACGGCGCCACGCCTGGCTGAGGACCACTGGTTTCTCGGGTGATGTCCAGAATACACTCATGGACATGCCCTTTGATGGAGTCGGTCTTTTTGGTTCCAAAGCAGACCATGCGCTGGAGCGCTTTAAGGACTCACGGGCTACTGCCAAGTCCCTGGGCCTTTCTGCTGTGCGCCCTCCACTAACCTCTGCTTTTCACCCCTTTCGTGGCCACGGAAGGGACGCCCAGTCATGTCCGCTGTCCAGCCACCGGCCCGCGCAGCAAGCGTCTTCGCGTGGCCGAGGACGTGGCTTCCGCCGTGGCGGATCGGGCAACCAGCGTGCGGGTCAGGCCACCAACCCCGCCCCGTCCGCGGCCTCCAAGCCCTCCTAGTCCTTCTTTTCAGGTGCACAGCACGCCAGTAGGGGCAGGGTCCGCCATCACCTTCACCACTGGCGTGCCATCACCTCGGACAGGTGGGTCTTGGACATTGTCCGAAGGGGCTACTCCCTCCCCTTCGAGACCACCCCCCCCAGCCATGCCACCTCAATTCCACCGCATGTCAGGGGATCACTTGGTGCTTCTGCAGAAGGAAGTCACGGCCCTCTTGGCCAAGAGGGCCATCGAGCATGTTCCGACCCCAGAAGTAGGACGTGGTTGCTACTCCCACTACTTTCTGGTGCCCAAAAAGGACAAGGAGGACATGCGTCCTATCTTGGACCTCCGGAACGTCAATCGCTTCCTCCGGAAGGAGAAGTTCAAGATGCTCACCTTAGCTCAGGTCTTGACTGCCCTCGACCCTGGAGACTGGATGGTAGCGTTGGACTTGCAGGACGCTTATTTCCACATCCCCGTCCTGCCGGCCCACCGGCGTTACCTGCGGTTCATGGTGGGCCTCGAGCATTTTCAGTTCACCGTGCTCCCCTTTGGCCTCACAAGTGCCCCTCGGGTGTTCACGAAAGTGTTGGCGGTGGTCGCAGCTCATCTGCGCCGGGCAGGGGTTCCAGTCTTCCCCTACCTCGACGACTGGCTGCTGAAGGCGGGCTCGTCCCAGGCAGTCGTCTCCCACCTCCAGACTACGGCCGAACTCCTGCACTCGCTGGGGTTCTCCATCAATGTGCCGAAGTCGCACCTGATTCCTTCTCCACAGCTCCTTTTCATCGGAGCAGTTCTGGACACGACACAGTTTCGGGCCTATCCTCCCGAACGGCGAGTCGGTGATATTCAGGCTATGATTCCGATCTTTCAGCCTCTATCCTGGGTTTCGGTACGGATGACCCTGAGGCTGCTGGGCCTCATGGCCTCCTGCATCCTGCTGGTCGATCATGCCAGATGGCATATGCGGGCTCTGCAGTGGGACCTGAAGTTCCAGTGGGCGCAGCACCAGGGCAACCTGTCCGATCACGTCCAGATCTCGGAGGGGACTGCAAAACAGTTGCAGTGGTGGCTCTCGAACCAGCAATGGGTCATGGGCAGATCCCTCTCCCTTCCCCAGCCAGAGCACACAGTCGTGACGGACGCGTCCCTTCTGGGATGGGGCGGTCACATGGGAGAGGCGGAGATCAGAGGCCTCTGGTCTCCGGCGGAGTCCCAGCTCCATATCAACCTTCTGGAGCTCCGGGCGATCCGACTTGCACTCAAGCCATTCCTTCCCTCTGTCAAAGGGAAGGTAGTGCAGGTGTTCACCGACAACACCACCGCAATGTGGTACTGCAACAAACAAGGCGGGGTGGGGTCGTGGACCCTATGTCAGGAGGCTCTGCGCCTCTGGACATGGCTGGAACATCAGGGCATATTCTTTTTTTTTTTTTTTTAAATTCTTTTTATTAACATTGCTCATGTTCAAGTGGGTTACACAGCGGTAGTTCGTAATATATTCACAGGGATCACAGTTCGTCACATTTTACATTCATGGAAATGCCGAGAAGTGATTGCAACAGTCTTCTATCCCATCCCCTCTTGTACAGCTCGAAACCGTTGCCAGGGACCCCACACCTTCCTCCATTTATTCACAGATCCCCGGGACCTGTAGACCGTTTCCTCCGCCCTCTGGCACCAATCCAGGTCACAAAGCCACTGATCCCACGAGGGGGGCGCCTGCGCACCCCAGTACCTGGCAATATTGCGTTTAGCCACCCCTGCTGCCAACCCCAACCAAATCTCATTATGACGTGTCCAGTCCGTGGCACCTTTGATCATGAGCAAGAGCCACTTGGGCTCCAGTGGGACCGGGGCCCGCACTACCCCTTCCATCGTTTGCGTCACCCTGGTCCAAAACGGAATTATGAGTGGGCAATCCCATAGAATGTGATAAAAGGAGCCCTCCCCCTGACAGCCCCTCACACACAAGGGTGACAGAGTCCTACCCCAGGAGAACAGGTGGGTGCGGGGATAGTAGACCCTGTGGAGTATTTTTAGCTGCACAAGGCGGAATCGTGGCCGGATCGCTACCTCGCGGGGACTCTGCAGGGCGTCTTGCCAGTCGTCGTCATCTAGTGCTCCAATGTCTCCCTCCCATCTCGCCCGCAGGGGACCCACGGGTCCGGCATGTTATTAATAAGTTTCCGGTAAATCGTTGACGTGGGCTTCGTTAGAATGGGGTCGAGAAGGAGCCTGTCCTCCATAGGGGAGTATTCCGGGATGGAAGTGCCAGCACGGATGTGGGCCCGCAAGGCATGCATGAGGCGCAGGTAATGGTAGTGCTGGGAATCATGGAGTTGATACTCTTTTTTCAGAGCCGCAAAGGGAACCGGGGCCCCCCCCTTCCACACATCCCCGAGATGCTCAATGCCGATCAGTTTCCACCCCCTGTAGCCGGATAGTCCCGTCACCTCCTTTAGCCGATCGCCCGTCCAAAGCGGGGTCTGTCCCGTTAGGGTGTTCGTC
The DNA here is from genome assembly GCA_963921515.1 of Calotriton arnoldi. Classification (NCBI taxonomy): domain Eukaryota; kingdom Metazoa; phylum Chordata; class Amphibia; order Caudata; family Salamandridae; genus Calotriton; species Calotriton arnoldi. The sequence continues at coordinate 2,477,828 of CAWUFW010001284.1, read as the reverse complement.
CAGCCCAAGAACTTGTTGGCCTCCCTCCAACAGTGGAATACCACCCCAGTATACGCGGGTAGATCACGACCCCGCCCGCGGGAGTAGAGATACGGCTCACAGGTTCCTCCAACCATCGCGTGCCTATCCATTCTGTAAGCTGGCTCCGAGGCCGACGTATAGATCCAGTCATTGACCACCTGCAACTGAGCTGCCCAATAATAGAGTTGCACGTCCGGGAGGGCCAGCCCCCCGTCGTACACCCCCCGCGTAAGCTTCTGCAACGCAATTCTCGGGTTGCCGCCGTCCCAAAGTAACGTCCGCAGCTCCCGGGAGATACGCTTAAATGTCGCCGTCGGGACCAGGTACGGTGTGTTTTGGAGGATATATAAGAGTCGTGGCAGCGCCAGCATTTTGAAGAGCGCCGCGCGCCCCATCAAGGACAAGGGCAAGGACCTCCAGTGTCCAATGTCCACCCCCAGCCTCATCAGTTGAGGCTCCAAATTTCGGGCGAAGAACTCCCCCGCGTCTCTGGTGACGTACACTCCCAAATACCTGAATCCAGCAGTCTCCAGCGATGCCGGGCAATCCCGCGGTATGCGAGGAGGTGGACCCGACAGAGGATAAACCACCGATTTGGTCCAATTAATCGAGTAGCCAGAGTAACTACCGAAAAGGGCGAAAAGGTGGAGGGTCCGCGCCATGGACTGGTAGGGTCTGGCCATGTACAGGACAATATCGTCAGCGTATAGAGAAATACGCTCCTCCCATTCATCCGTGAGTGCCAGGCCCCAAAAGGCCCTATCTCTTCTGATCCAATGCGCGAGCGGCTCCAGGGCGAGGGCAAACAGGAGCGGTGACAGGGGGCAGCCCTGCCTAGTGCCCCTGTACAGGGCAAAAGCTCGGGACGTAACCCCATTGACCCTCACCCTTGCCATCGGCTGCGTGTACAGGAGTCTCACCCAGCTACTGAACACGGGGCCCAATCCCAGTCTATTCAGTACCATAAATAGGTATGGCCATTCGATGCTATCAAAGGCCATTGAGGCGTCCAGCGCCATCAATGCCGTCTGCGTATGTCCCACGTCTTTAGTCATGTGCAGAATACCATAGAGCCTCCGCAGGTTGTGCCTAGTGCTCCTGTGGGGCATAAAACCCGACTGGTCTACATGCACGAGGTCGGGAAGTACAGATAGCAGTCTTGTCGCCAAGACCTTGGCCAAGACCTTCGCCTCCACGTTCAGGAGGGAGATAGGCCGATAGGATGAGCAGCAGTCCGCCGGTTTCCCGGCTTTATGAATAACCACAATTGTGGCCTCTCTCTGGTCAGGCGGAAGCACGCCTACCTCCCGTGCCTCAAGGAACATACGTCGCATGGGCTCCAGTACCACACTCGCCTGTTTCTTATAGATTTCGACCGGGAGTCCGTTGGGTCCCTGCGCCTTGCCGGACTGAAGGGCATTAAGGGCTTCTCCCAGCTCTGCTCTTGTGAGGTCTGCATCCAGACACTCCGTTTGTTCCTGGGATAGCATAGGCAACGCAAAGTCTTGCAGGAATTCCTCACAGTCTCTCTCGGTTCTGGTACACACTGGGGTATACACTCCTTCATAGTAGGACGCAAAAGCCTCCGCTATGGCCGCACTCGTGGAGGCCAGGGCCCCGGAACCATCCCGCACCTCCGTAACCCAGGAACGCTCCCTGTCCCGGCGCTCCAGCCACGCGAGAAGCTTCATACTCTTGTCCCCTGCATCATATATCCGATGCTGCGTGGCAAGGAGTAGGCACGTGCCTCACCCTCCGCTAGCGAGCGAAGTTCCCTGTGCTTCAGGGCCAAAGCATGATTGCGCTCCGGCGAGGGCGATGCACTTGCCTCTCGCTCCAGAGACTCGATTTCGCGCTCCAGCTGTTGAATCTGCAGCGATTCCTCTTTTTCTGGGCACCGATCAAGGCCTGGGCCTGTCCCCTCAGGACCGCCTTGTATGCCTCCCACAACGTTAGCTGGGAGGTAACCGACCCCTGATTGTCGGAGAAATAGTTCTCAGAGCCCTCTCGAAGCTTATCAGTGATCGAAGCGTCAGTTAACCGCCACGGATCTATTCGCGGGAATGCGGCCCTGTCCACCACCGTCCCCCGAAGGGTAACACCCACCGGAGAGTGGTCCGATATGCCGCGCGCCATAATACTCGGGTCTACAAAATCTCCCAACTGATCCCCCCGCGTGAAAATATAGTCCAACCTCGAAAAGGAGCCATGTCTGGCCGAATAAAAGGTGTAGAGTCTGCGGGCTGGGAACCGAGTTCGCCATATGTCGCATAGGCCCATTGCAGCCGTGAAGCCCCGCAGGCCCGCCTCCCCTCCAGTGGCTCGTCTGTCACCTGACCGGTCTAGTTCGACGTCCATTACCGCGTTGGTGTCGCCCCCCAGGATCAGAGTGCCGTTGGGGAGGTTCGCCAAATGTGTCCCCAGTTTCTTGTAGAGTGTAGCATGCAGGCCGGGCGGGATGTAGCAGGAGCACAGGAGCACCGTACGCCCCTCCCATCTCACCGCCACCGCCACGAAGCACCCAGCGTCTTCCATCCAGGAATTTAAGACAGTTATTGGCAAACTCCTACGGACCAGTATCCCCACCCCCCTCGAGCCGGACGTGAATCCGGAGTGGGCTACCATCTTATACCCGAATCTATCTAAGGCCCTGCAATTATTACCCCGGAGGTGGGTTTCCTGCAGGAGCACCACATCTGGAGAGTGGCGTTTCAGGTGCCTGCAGTACTAGAGTTCTCTTGATCTTGTTGCCCATCCCATTGACATTCCATGTCCATATTTTAATCTTAGCCTGATCCCCCATCTCCACTGTGAATCCACATCCTCAACGGATTTCCACCCTGCCACTGCGCAGTGCCCCCACAGTACCACAGCATTAACATAGATATATTGACATGAGTTAAACTTCCCATCAACCCCATCCCACCCCCCCAGTCTGTCCCCCCCTCCCTGCCTCCCTGCTAAGTGGGCCCCCAACCCCCCACCTTAAAAACTTGCAGAGTGCCTGTCGCCCAAATAATCCCATTTCAACTAACTGAGGGAACGTAAGCCCACAACTCGCAGAAACTGGCACAACTGACTGTCGGATTTCCACCCCTTTAAACAAGAAATTAGCCCCCACCCTCCCCCCTCTCCCAAACCCCAGCGGGCCAACGCCTAGAGCCCTATGGGCGAGCAATCCACGTCAGCCAGCGCGGTCACTCACAGTCACGGAGATGTTCAAAATCTTTATGCAGCCTGACTAGTGGCCCCCAGCCCATCAGGGCCCAAGAGACGTGCGCCATTGCCCGCCTCCCCCATGTAGAGCCCTCAATGCGGCTTGTGTCCCCATCAGTCCTCCGGTGGCGGACGTTCACGCTCCTGACTCCCTCGGGCTGGTGCTGTAGCCCTCTCAGCCTCACGAGAGTTGTCGTTGGAGGTCCGGCGCCGTGCCGCACCCTGGCGGCCCACGGTCCGCCATCCCTCCATCCAGTCGCTCGCCTCCGCCGGAGAATCGAAAAAGTACACCTTATCCCCGTCCAGGATCTTGAGCCGTGCTGGAAAGAGCATCATGTACCGCACACCCTGGTCCCTAAGGGCTCGCTTGACGCCTTCAAAGGACCTGCGCTGGCGCTGGACCTGCAGAGTGAAGTCCGGGAAAAACCGGATCGTTGCGTTCTCCAGTCGTAGGTCCCCGGTGGTACGTGAGGCCTGCAGGATGGCATCCCGGTCCCGGTAGTTCAGGAACCGGGCAATGATGGTGCGCGGAGGGGCCCCAGGCTTAGGCCTCCCCCCCATTGCGCGATGGGCCCTTTCGACAGAGAAGAATTTCGAGAGACGCTTGGGCTTAAGGTGTTGCAGTATCAGATCCTCAACAAAACAATCCATGGACGGCCCTTCCAGTCCCTCCGGCACCCCTACGATGCGGACGTTGTTGCGTCGCGCCCGGCCTTCCTGATCCTCCAGGCGGGCTATGACGTCACCCTGGGCCTTCACCAGCGTGGCGACCTGCTCCTCAAGCTTCTTCGTTCTGCCCTGTAAATTTCCAATGCCACTCTCCGTCTCGGCCACCCTGCCCGACATAGTCCGAAAGTCAGCCCGGAGGAGGTTAACCTCTTCTGTGACCGAGTCCAGTTTGGGCTCCATTGTGCCACGCATGTCCCTGATGGCCTGCATTATGTCTCTGAGTGACGGGTCCGATCCTCCGTCCGCGTCGTCACCCTGTTGTCCCCCATCGCGGAGGCCCTCTCCCTTCCCCATAGCCACTGTGTATTTGTCGATCTGGTTGGCTTGGTTCGGAAGGGGCGGCTTATGCCGACCCATTGCCGTAGATGAAGCCGTGGCGGGAGGGCTCACACGTCTGGCCCCTTGTCCCTGTCGCAGTCGTCCAACCGCAGGCCGGAGGGACCGTCCAGTCCACCCCCGGTCCTCCGCCACTTCAGCCGTGAGGGACACCCACGCTCACCCCCGCTCAGGTCGCACGCCGACCGGTTTAGCAGGCAACGGTCACTCAGCAGGCCTCCAGGGGCAGGCAGACGAGTTTTCACCCCCAGCGCCTCTCAGGCCACTCAGTACTGGTCCAGGCCTCCCACTACCATGGATGAGCCTCAGAGCGCTCGGGCCCCAGACCCCGGAGTTATTCAGACGCGGCGCTCCGCTGGGAGACAGCAACGCTCAGCAGGCCCAGCTCGCTTCCGCGGGCCCCACCAGTGCGGCCAAGTCCCCCGATCTCGGGCTCACTGCGCCGCCTCCCTGGGCTCCGGGGCTCCGCGCTGTCAGTAGCGCACACCCAACGCAGCTATCCGCCGCGACAGCGGTTCCGCTCGTGGCTTCTGCGTGCCTGCGCTTCAAGCTCACCTCCGGGCCCCCAGCTGGCCGAGCGACGCTCCCAGGGCACCTCCGCACCCACCTCTGTGTCGGCCGTCGGTCTCCTCAGGCCGCCTCGCAGCCTCTGTGTGCGCACCACTCCCGGGCTCCGCTGCAGTCCGAGCACCTCTCGCTCTCAGGTCCGGCTCCTGGACGTGTCTCGGGACTGTCCGCTCTAGGCCGAGCGCTCGCCCTCCATCGGCGCCATTTTCGCCCGCACGGGCGCTGAGTTCCGCGTTTTCGCCCCACCGGGCTGGAAGCCTCCCTCGTCCCTGCTGCCGCCGCGATTGCACCCGCGAGCGGCTCGCCGCCGGTCAGCTCCGCTGTTCGCGTTCCCCAATGGCCGGATTGTGACGGATTTAGGGGTGGTTTTACCCTATCTGCTGTCGCAGCTCACCTAGTATGCGGCCATTTTCCTCGGCTGCAGGCCACGCCCCCATCAGGGCATATTCTTGATGGTTCAACACCTGGCAGGTTCCCTTAACGCCAGGGCGGACGAACTCAGCCGCAGGTGCATGATGGATCACGAATGGCGTCTTCACTCGGAAGTGGCGCAAGAACTCTTTCTACAGTGGGGAGAGCCTTGGTTAGATCTATTCGCCACCGAAGAGAACGCGCAATGTCATCAGTTCTGCGCGTTGGAATTTCCAAGGCGGCACTCGCTCGGCGACGCTTTTCGTCGCGAGTGGAGTTGCGGTCTGTTGTACGCCTTTCCGCCTATACCACTTCTACCCAGAGTGTTGAAGAAGATTCGGCGCGACCGGGCCCAAGTCATCCTTGTGGCTCCGGACTGGGCTCGAAGAGTTTGGTATCCCGAGCTACTCAGTATGAGCGTCGATCCCCCGATCCGTCTGCCTCTTCGGGAGGATCTTCTGTCGCAGCAGCAGGGGACGGTCCTCCACCCGAACCTGTCCAGTCTCCACCTGCTTGCGTGGAGATTGAGCGGCGGTAGTTGATTCCTTTCGACTTGCCTCCCGAAGTTTGTGATGTGATTCTGGCAGCCAGGCATCCCTCCACTAAGGTGGTATACGCCTGCAGGTGGAACAAGTTTGTGGCATGGTGCACAGCAAAGGCTGTGAATCCCCTCTCTGCCCCTCTTTCTGAGGTTCTTCTGTTCCTTCTTTCTCTGGCCCAACAGGATTCTGCCCTGGGTACCATCAAGGGCTATCTTTGTGCTATCTCGGCCTTCCTCAGGCTTCCTGATCAGCCCTCCCTTTTCAAGTCCCCTGTTGTTAACAGGTTCCTAAAAGGCATTACACACCTCTTCCCTCCTGTTCCGTTTGTGATGCCTCAGTGGGACTTGAACTTGGTTCTTACCTTTCTCATGTGCGCTCCCTTTGAGCCGCTACATAACTGTCCTCTTCGTCTTCTGACTCTGAAGACAGCCTTTCTGGTGGCCATCACCTCCGCTCGGCGGGTGAGTGAGCTCCAGGCTCTATCATGCAAACCTCCCTTTCTGTCTGTCCATCCAGACAAGGTGGTTCTTCGGACGCGTCCGTCCTTCTTGCCAAAGGTGGTTACTGCCTTCCACATTGGGCAGACCATCACTTTGCCCACCTTCTTTCCGCCTCCGCATCCTTCCAGAGAGGAAGAGAGGCTCCACCGTCTGGACCCAAAACGTGTGCTTTCCTTTTATATCAACCGCACACAACACTTCCGGGTGGATGACCAGCTCTTTCTTGGCTACGTGGGCACCAAAAAAGGTCGGGCGGTGCACAAGAGAACCATTTCCCGCTGGGTAACCTTGTGTATCAAAGCCTGCTATTCTTTGGCTAAGAAGGAGCCTCCTGTTGGGCTGCGTGCCCATTCCACCAGGGCAACGGCTGCTACCACGGCCTTAGGCCGCGGTGTTCTGCTGCAGGATATGTGTCAGGCAGCTACGTGGGCCTCGCTGCACACGTTTACCAAGCATTACTGCCTTAACAGCCAGGTCCGGAGGGACGGCTTCTTTGGCCGTTCTGTCCTCCGGGACTTCCTTGTCTGATCTTTGTTCGCAGACCCACCACCGGGGTTGGTATTGCTGGGGTATCTATTCTAAGGTAAGGAATCTGTCACTAATGTGTCTCTTTCAGATGCACAAGTTACTAACTTGTGTAACGATATATCTGTAAGAGACAGTAGTTAGTGACAGATTCCTTACCGCCCCACCCATCCTTCCCGTTCTGCGAACTGATTTCTAGGGTTAAGGACATCCCTTTCAGGGCCCTAGTATTTTTCAGACACCTATGTCAGCTTCTTGCATGGCTCTGCGTTCCTGGCGCGGAAAGTCGTGTACAGAACTGACGTCAGCGCGCAGGGGCGGCGTCTAAGTACTGCCCGCGACGTCATCCCGGCGATCACGACGCCGACGACGGACGCGGAGCCGCACGACGCCGCCTACCGACGCGCAAGGGTACTGCTACGCAAAAACTGACGCCTGGGGATATTCTAAGGTAAGGAATCTGTCACTAACTACTGTCTCTTACAGATATATCGTTACACAAGTTAGTAACTTGTGCTTTACCATAAATAAAGAAAAATTATACAAGGGAGCAGAATTACTAAAAAAAAACTAACAGTCTTCTTAATGTCCCCAGCAGGAACTATTAGCGACAAAAATTGTGATGAGGGTCTACTTTCATCTGTAAGCAGTGTTTAATTAACTATTTTTCTTGTTGCTTTAATAATAGTTTGGGATTACTAACCACAATCCAACAAAAAACAAGAAAACACCCCCCAAACTATGAAAAGTCCATTCCAATGAATGGCGGACTCAAGACACCTGTGATCCTTGCAGAAAAGGTGCTTATTGATAAAAAGCTAGGATTGACAGAATGTGAAAGGCACTGTACATTGGCATCTATAGCTTTCAGGGAAACTACAAATTCCTGCCATATTCTCATGACGTTCCTTAATGGTAGTTATTTTAGGATTCCAAGAAGAATGAAAGGCTTTAGATGCAGCTGACTCTACCACAGACCTAGAGAACTGTAGTCATGTCATTTAATGACATCAAATCTATGAGCTAACACATAAATGTACTTATTTTAGCAACTTCCAAATTGTAAATGCCGAGTGCCAACTGCCTGGATGTAAAACAGTGACAGAGGAAGTGCATTAATCTACTGTACTTTTAACAGTTCATATTTACTATATGTAATGCACATCAAAATTATTTTTTCTATATAATCACAACAGAAATTAAGGTAAAATACTAGAAAACTTATAGAAATGTATATACACCATTCCTGTGCTATTTACTACTGTTCCACAAAAATAAGAACATGACATTTTCAAGCCAGTAGTGGTGTGGCTTTGAAATGACTGATTCATAATTGAAGCATTAAATATGCACCCCCAGCATCTGATCTGTGCCTGGCAGGGAGTGCATATCTGTGGGAACACTATAAGGGCCCCAGGGCAGGACAATTACACAGCTCGGATTGTGACACTCATAGCCATTTACCACTAGTGACTTGGAGCTTGACGTTACTGTTGAACCCAAAACTGAGAACTAAGAATGCCACTTCATCAATAGTGTAGCCGAGCCTCCCATGGCTTACTCAGAAAGGTGGAGTGAGGTTTGAAACTCAGAGTTCAATAAAGAATATAATAGTAATAAATACATTGAGAGAGCATTTTCACTGAAAATGAAAAGTACTTTGCTTCTACACTCGCATCAGTTCTGTACATAAGATTCAGAAAGGCAAACCAGGTTTGTTATACTGGTTTTCCCTCTAAGAGTTCTCATGGGGATTGGACAATGTTCTGTTATGGTCGCCCTGGTCAAATGCTTCCCTTGGGAAATGATCCTGTCCTTGAATGTCTCTTCTTTTCATGGGATCAGGCAAACACTCTACCTCCTCTCAGAAGTGTAGTCAAGTTCAAGGTTGCTGAGTCAAATATTGAAAGTTCTGCCCTTTTAGATGTATGCCCTGAATTGTACAGTTCATTTGGTCTCTGATGTGAGGCAGACCTGATCTACACTTCACTCAGTGGTCAACAGGCTTACCACTGCACATGGCATGCCCTGCAAGGCCTAGTGAAATCATTACGTCGTCACTCAAGCACCAGTAAGTAACAGCTGTTTTTAAGTTGTACTGCTTGTGGTCCAAGAATCCAGTGTTCTTGTGGTTCTTTGTTTCGCGATTTCTCCTCAGGCTCCGACATAACTTCACCACTCAAACCAAGTCTAGGAACCTTCTCCAGCCTCCACCTATCTTTGGTGTAGGGAGCCATATGCACAGGATGCCAGCTCTTGAACACAGGTCAGTTCACAGTGACCGTGGAACGCAGTAGGGAATTGGTAAGTACTGCTCACCTTTAGCTGATTCTTTGCCTAATCAGTTCACCACAAGCACTTTCAGTAATCTTCAGAAAGGCCCCCGGGACAACAGTGCTTCCAATGCAAAGCACATGCTGTAAAAGCACTTAGGACTGAAGGATCTCAACCATCGGTGCACGTGGTGCAGGTACGTCTGAACTACATTGGCAGTTTTACTTCGTCCCGCCTGGGTCCTTAGAGGTCCCTATCTTATGGGCTGCATATTCCTCATGCAACCTAACTTGTTGTTAACCTGTGGGTTGTAGCCATCAAGAACAGTGGGGCAGGAAAGCTATGTGGTCTGAAGTAGGGGTCAAAAATCGACAGGTAGCAATGGTGAATTTGATGCTAGAGCACAGACTATACGGAGCCATTCAGGGGACTTTCCTCTGTTTTCGCATTATCCATTTGCTCAGACCATGAATAGTCTGAGCATGTACAGATGTCATTTTGGAAACTCCACATTGCCTAATTCTGCTTTGCAAATGCTTGGTCAATAATACTCAAAGTTATTTACAAACATTTTTCTTTTCTCCAGCTTCCTCTGAGAGCACCTTTAATTTGGTAGAATGGAAAAGCAAGCTTGTTTCAGTAAGGATTATTTATCTACTTATGTTGTGGCTTACACTTTTTCCCTCCAAAACCAACCTCTGTCCGTGGAAATTCATGCAGATATCAGTGTATCGCCATCACAGTGCTGTTGTGTTCCAAGCTAGTCACACTATTGCAATGTCCAATGTCTATTTTTTTTTTCACAACAAATCTTATTCGTTTTGAAAGGTACAAAGTGGTCAAGGCCCTGCAAGAACATTACACATGGTGTAGAAGACATACAGTACCTAGTTTTAACATTCAAAAACATCTTGGCCTGCAGAACAGCAGGTCGAAAAGGTAACAAACCGTCCAATGTCTATTTCAAGGATGTCACACAATACCAATGTCCCTTTCTTCTCTACGATTACCATAGTACAACTGTTTCTATTCTGCCTGTTCCTTAGGACATTAGTATGCCGTCCTTTAATATGCTTCAATAATAACATTTTGGCTAAATTATTTTTCTGAAGTCAGTATGTCACCCACCCACTGTGCTTTTAATTGTGCTTCTGTTGTTGAAATACCTTTGTTAATTCTCTGTGGCTAGTGTCTTCCCTTAATGACCATTCATTCATAATGTTCTGTTGACAAGATTGCAACCAGCCCAGATTCTAGCCATATTTGGAGCAGTTGAATTACCCTTTCTGGGTAAGAAGCTCACTTTTCTGTTATGTTTTTCGCAGTTCCTAAGTGCAGTCCTGGAGGAGGTTCTAGACGGGAAATGGAATGCCACCTTGATGAAGGAACTTGCCCTACAGATCCCCAGCTTTATCCAGCATGAGGAGGTGAGTGCTCTTCTGAACGAGCAGTGCAATGCCTTCCAACTTAAGCTTTCAATTAAATGCCAAGTCCTGCAAGGAAATAATTGTACTGTCTCTGAGACCTTTCAGTTACATCCTGATTGTTTACATCCCTTTTGTTTTGTGGGCACACAGCAATGGATTGGGATATGTCCATTATGTGAATAGTTTTTTTTAATCTATTAGGCATTCTTGTTATTTCCTCTGTCCATCCAGCGTACCTTGTTAAAGATCCCCTATAGGTAAGGTAGACAAAAATCCTCTCATAAAGTGTGAATGGTGTTATTAATTAAGCTTATCACATGTTGTCTTTATTCCTTTTAATTTTAGGAATTCATTTTCCAATGCCTGGATAGGTACATGGCCATCTGTGAGGATAGTGAGCTGGTCCTACACTATCTGTGTAGTATATTTGGCTTCACCCATTTCATAGCAACTTCTAAGCATGCAGTACGTATCAAGAACACTCTTTTTGCATTCTCAAAGACTCAGTGGCAGTGTGGGGAAATATCACCCTCGTACTACATAACAAACATAATGTGAGAAGAGCTTTTCCATGTAGAACAATGAGAGATATTTACTCTATGAAAACCTGTGACACGTAAGACTCTCCCCATCCTACGTGACTACTGGTCTGACACATTCCTTTGTTTCACCAGGAGTAGCTAGCTCCCTTTCATGTCTTGTTTAGATGACCATCCAGATGGAGGTAGATGATTGTTCCAGGTGACCGGAGCTTATCAATCCTTGATGTGATGTTTCAGATGTTGACCTATATATGACAGGGCCTGTACGCTTACCAGAATAGAGTGATTTCAATCACTGATGCCTGACTAGATATATTGTGTTTGTTTCTTTCTTTCTTGTGCTAAAAACCATAGTCAGCTGTTCAGAAATACTTAGCAGAGGTTGCAGAGATTTAGGAAAAGTGTCTTGTAACTCTAAAAGACTTATTTGTGTTCAGTGCGTCTTGACAGGCACTCAATGAACAATTAGGGTCACATAACACCTCCACTATTGTTAGTTTATTTACATATAAGCATGACTGGTAGTGCTCTATAAGGATGACATCAGGAAGTAGTGTTTATTAGCGACAACATGGATCTGAAATACAAGTGCATAATTCTAAAAAACTATTATGTTTGTATAAATGCTATTTTACATGTGCATCTAAATACACAGTGAGTCAAAAAACATTTTAGGAGATCAATTAGACCTCGTGGATGGCCACTAACTCTCTAGTTCAGCAGAGGCACCCATTGACTTCTTTATATCTGCCAGTGGAGTGATAGCACAGCAGTCAGAGCTGTGTGCCAAGCCGATGCCATCATTAGTTTGGCCTTACTTGGAAATTTCTTTTGTTTTTCACAAATAAACCCTATAAGTGAAGGTTTGCTTCTGAAAAACTGATAACAGTAATGTCAGAAGGCGCAGCTCAAACAGGGTTGGATTTCTTATGTTCGTTGACTGAATGCCCTGTGGTTCTTGGACACTTGTTCTTAGGCCTTTGTTATGTTATGTTAAAAAATTCTGTTTCAAGGTTTACGACTGCATCAGCAGCTGAGTCTCCACCTCCAGACACCTGGTGCTTTTATTATCTCTAAATGGGGGCAGTGTGGGTCCACTGGTTTATGGTGGGGGTGCAGCTCAATAAAACTCTAAATACGGAGTTGAGTCTTGAAAATTGACTTAGTAGTTTCAGTTTTGTATTGTCTGCTATCGCACAGCACACCCTACAATTATCCTTATAGACTACAAGTCAAGTGTGTACTAGTATGAATCAACACTCCTCATCTTGATCAAAAATATTATGTAGAGTGTTTAGTGACCTCATTGTTTATGAAAGAGTCTGCCAAGCATCGCTATAATTGTTTATCAATAAGCTTTTTTGGGACTTGTAAAAGTAAATGCATTTATTAGACATTCTTTCGTTGAATCTGTATAGTCTGTACTATTATAGTACAGAACAGTTGAACCTGTTTTTTTTTTATCCAACAAAATGATAAGCAAAACATATTCACTGATGACCCATGGTTTCCAATCCCCAAATCACTGCACCATAACTTTTATTAATGTATTATATCACTCAATCTGAAAGAGACAATTAGTTACAGATTCCTTACCTTGTGAATTACCCCCAGGCGTCAGACTGGATCCGGAGAATTTTTTCGTCAGCAATACCCCTGTGTGTCGAAAGGTGGCGTCGGTCGGCTCCGCCTTCGTCGTTGGCGTCGTGGTCGCCAGGATGACGTCGCGGCAGCTACTTAGACGCCGCCCTCGCGCGCTGACGTCAGTTCTTTCTTTTTCCGCACCAGCCAGCGCAGATCAGGAGAGAGTGGTACCTCCAGTCTTTTTTTGACTGACTTTTGTCGACGTCGTTTTTGAGGCTTCGACTCCTGGTGCACGTCAGGGATGCCCGGTTTCAAGGCTTGCGGTTCCTGCCGACGGTTGATGTCGGTGACGGATCCGCACCGCGTGTGCCTGTTCTGTTTGGAACCCGACCACGACTCCAAGTCGTGTTCCGACTGCCGGACCATGAATCCGAAGTCTTTGTGAGGGCGGCCACCCAAAAGCTTCTCGAGGCCCGGCAGTCCGTTCCGCGCCGCTCGAGGTCCCGGTCGCGTGGGAGGTCGAGGGACCGGTCGCGGAGCCATCACCACCACCAATCTTCTTCTTAGTCTTCGCACTCCTCCAGTAAGTCGAAGCACAAGAAGAAGTCGAAGAAGCATCGTCGCTCTTCGACTTCTCCCCATCCGTTGGCCGACGCGATGAGGGATGCAAGTGGTGCCCGTCCCGCGGCTCCGCGTGCGGAGCCCGCTGGGTCGACTCTGGGTTTCCCTCCCTTCCCGGGACCTGGTGCGACCCCTGCCCAGCTCCGGAGTTTTTACGAAGCAATGCATGCCATCTTTGGGCATCCCGACTCCGCCGGCGTGCCTTCGGGCCCCACGGACTCAGCTGGGGGCCCTGGGCCTTCTACTTCACCGGCTTCGGCCGCGGCACCGCTGGGTCCCCTGGGATCCAGGCCTGGATCCAGATCGGCGCCGGTCAACTTGACCACACCTCCCCCGGCGCCGACTTCACCGGCACCACGTCCGCAGCCGACGCCGGCCAGCCTCCACCCCGATGTAGACACGGAGCCGGACCGGCGTCGACCGACGCCGGATCCGGCGCCGACGGGTACTTTTGTGCCCCTGTTCTACCCTGGTTCTTTCAGGCCAGATTGGAAACCAGAGGAGGGTGAGGAGGACTGGGACGGGTCTGGAGACCCTTTGACTGACCAGTTGGGTTACGAACCGGACTGGAGAGAGGAACTGGGGAAAGCCAGTGGTCTGGATACCTCACCAGACCTTGGCATGTTGTCTCCTCCTACCGTGGGTACGGAGGAGGGAGCGTCTTATGCAGTGGTGTTGCGTAGGGCGGTCGAGGCTCTCAACCTCAAACTACCTACGGTGGCGGTCAGGACTAACCTCCTGACAGAGGTGCTTCAACCGGCAGCGAGCTCTTCGGAGCCCCGGCTGCCGTTTAATGAAGCCCTAACCGACATCCTTTTGGGCACCTGGTCCAGGCCCAACAGAGGGGCTCCTGTGGATAGGATGATTGCCCGACGCCACCACCCGGCCCCGGGCAACCCCACTTTCCTCTCCCAACACTCCACCCCTGAGAGCTTGGTGGTCCAAGCCTCCACGTCAAAAGGCGCATTCCCTAACGCACCACCTGATAGGGAATCCAAAAAGCTGGACCACCTTGGGAAGAAGATGTTTTCTTCCTCCAGCTTGGGACTGCGGTCGGTAAAAATCGCATGTCTGTTGGGCCGTTACACCCACTCCATGTGGGATACAGTGGCGCAGGTGCTGCCCCAGTGCCCGGAGGAGGCCCGGGCCGTACTCTCCCGTGCAGTTGCCGAGGGAAGAGACGCAGCCAAGCTTACCATTCGCTGTGGAATGGACACCGCCGACTCGCTAGGCAGGACGATTTTCACGTCGGTATCCCTTTGACGCTACGCCTGGCTGAGGTCGACTGGTTTTTCAGGGGATGTCCAAGCTACCCTTATGGACATGCCCTTTGATGGCCGTCGCCTGTTCAGTGACAAGGCAGGCAACGCGCTAGAGTGCTTTAAGGACTCTTGAGCTGCGGCCAAGTCCTTGGGCCTCTCCACCACCCACCCTGCACAGTCTGCTTTTCGCCCCTTTCGTGGCTACGTAGGGGGTGCCCGCCACGCTGTTCAGCCTCTGCGTGGCTGAGGACGTGGGAACCACCGCCCTGGGTCTGGGGGCCAGTGTGCGGGCCAGTCCACCACAGCCCCCTCTGCAGCAGCCTCCAAACCCTCCTAGTCCGACCTTTCAGGGCCACCAATCGCCAGTGGGCGGCAGGATTCGCCATCACCTCCCCCACTGGCGCACCATCACATCGGACAGGTGGGTTTTGCAGATAGTCCGAAGGGGCTACTCCCTCCCCTTTGAGATTACCCCCCCAACCATGCCACCTCAGTGCCATTGCATGTCGGAGGATCATCTGGCCCTTCTCCAACAGGAAGTTACGGCTCTCTTGGCCAAGAGAGCCTTCGAGCGAGTTCCTGTCCAAGAAGTAGGTCGTGGTTGCTATTCCCACTACTTTCTGGTGCCCAAGAAGGACAAAGGCCTGCGTCCTATCTTGGATCTCAAGAATGTCAACTGCTTCCTACGGAAGGATTAGTTCAAAATGGTGACGCTAGCTCAGGTCCTTTCTGCCCTCGACCCTAGAGACTGGATGGTAGCGTTAGACTTGCAGGACACTTACTTTCACATCCCCGTCCTGCCGGCCCACCGGCGCTACTTGCTTTTCACGGTAGGCCACGAGCACTTTCAGTTTACCGTGCTCCCATATGGCCTTACCAGTGCCCCTCGGGTGTTCACGAAAGTGATGGCAGTGATCGCAGCTCATCTGCGCAGATCAGGGGTTCCAGTCTTCCCCTATCTCGACGACTGGCTGTTGAAGGCGGGCTCGCCCCAGGCAGTCGTCTCCCACCTCCCGACTACGTCCGACCTCCTGCATTCGCTGGGGTTTTCTGTCAACGTGCCGAAGTCACACCTGACTAGCTCTCAGAAGCTCCTCTTCATCAGAGCGGTTCTGGACACGACGCAGTTTCGGGTTTCTCCTCCCGAGCAGCGAGTCCGGGATATTCGGGCTATGATTCCGATCTTTCAGCCTCTATCCTGGGTTTCGGTCAGGGTGACTCTGCGGCTGCTGGGTCTGATGGCCTCCTGCATCCTGCTGGTGGATCATGCCAGATGGCATATGCGCGCTCTGCAGTGGGACCTGAAGTTTCAGTGGGCACAGCATATGGGGAACCTGTCCGATTGCGTCCAGATCTCGAAGGGCACTGCACGCCAATTGCAGTAGTGGCTAACAAATCGGGATTGGGTCAACGGCAGATCCCTCTCCCTTCCTCAACCAGAGTTCACAGTGGTGACGGATGCTTCCCTTCTGCGGTGGGGCGCCCACATGGGAGAGGCGGAGATCAGAGGCCTCTGGTCTCCAGTGGAGTCCGGGCTCCACATCAACCTTCTGGAGCTTCGGGCGATCCGTCTTGCACTAGAAGCATTCCTTCCCTCTGTCCGGGGAAGAGTAGTGCAGGTGTTCACGGACTACACCACCGCCATGTGGTACTGCAACAAACAGGGCGGGGTGGGGTCGTGGACCCTATGTCAATGGCTGGAACATCAGGGCATATTCCTGGTGGTTCAACACCTGGCAGGTTCACTGAACGCCAGGGCGGACGAACTCAGCCGCAGGTGCATGATGGATCACGAATGGCGTCTTCACTCTGAGGTGGTGCAAGGTCTCTTTCAGCAGTGGGGAAAGCCTTGGTTAGATCTATTCGCCACCGAAGAGAACACGCAATGTCAGCAATTCTGCGCGTTGGAATTTCCAAGGCAGCACTCACTAGGCGATGCTTTTTGTCGCGAGTGGCGTTGCGGTCTTCTATACGCTTTTCTGCCTATACCACTTCTGCCCAGAGTGCTGAAGAAGATCAAGCGCGACCGGGCCCAAGTCATTCTTGTGGCTCCTGATTGGGCACGAAGAGTCTGGTATCCCGAGCTGCTACACATGGCCATTGATCCTCCGATCAGACTGCCTCTTCGGGAGGATCTTCTGTCGCAGCAGCAGGGGACAGTCTTCCACCCGAACCTGTCCAGCCTCCACCTCCTTGCGTGGAGATTGAGTGGCGGCAGTTGACGTCTTTTGACCTGCCTCCCGAAGTCTGTGATGTTATCTTGGCAGCCAGGCGTCCCTCCACTAAGACGGTATACGCCTGTAGATGGAACAAATTTGTGGCATGGGCCGCAGCAAAGGCTGTGGATCCCCTTTCTGCCCCTCTTTCTGAGGTTCTCTTGTTCCTTCTTTCTTTGGCCCAGCAGGGCTCTGCTCTGGGCACTATTAAGGGCTACCTCTCGGCCATTTCCGCCTTTCTTAGGCTTCCTGATCAGCCTTCTCTTTTCAAGTCCCCTGTTGTAAATCGCTTTCTTAAGGGCATTACTCATCCTTTTCCTCCTGTTCCCTTTGTAATGCCTCAGTGGGACTTGAACTTGGTTCTTACTTACCTTATGTGCGCTCCTTTTGAGACGCTTCATAACTGTCCTCTCAGACTTCTTACTTTAAAGACTGCCTTTCTGGTTGCCATCACTTCGGCTCGTAGGGTGAGTGAGCTCCAAACTCTTTCTTCAAAACCTCCTTTTCTGGCTGTTTATCCGGACAAGGTTGTCCTTCGAACTCGTCCATCCTTTCTTCCCAAAGTGGTTACTTCTTTCCACATTGACCAAACCATCCCTTTGCCCACCTTCTTTCCGCCTCCTTCTAAGGAGGAAGAGAGGCTCCACCGTCTGGATCCAAAACGTGTGCTTTCCTTTTACTTGGATTGCACAAAACAATTCCGGGTGAATGACCAGTTCTTTGTTGGCTACGTGGGCGCTAAAAAAGGTCGGGCCGTACACAAGCGGACCATCTCTAGATGGGTCGTTTTGTGTATCAAAGCTTGCTATTCTTTGGCAAAGAAGGAGCCTCCTGTGGGGCTACGCGCCCATTCCACCAGGGCGACGGCAGCTACCACCGCTTTGGGACGGGGAGTGCCCCTCAACGGCATCTGTCAGGCAGCGACGTGGGCATCTCTGCACACGTTCACAAAACAGTACTGCCTGGATAGCCAAGTCCGGAGAGACGGCTTCTTTGGCCGTTCAGTTCTTCAGGACTTTCTGGTGTGAACTTGGTTCGCAGACCCACCCCCGGGGTTGGTATTGCTGGGGTATCTATTCACAAGGTAAGGAATCTATAACTAACTGTCTCTTTCAGATGAACAAGTTACTTACCTTCGGTAACGATATATCTGTAAGAGACATAGATTAATTACAGATTCTTTACCGCCCCACCCTTCCTCCCCATTCTGCGAACTGACTTCTAGGGTTAAGGATTTCCTTTCAGGGCCCTAGTTTTGTGCACCAGTGGTCAGTGTCTTGCATGGCTCTGCGTTTCTGGTGTGGAAAGTCGTGTACAGAACTGACGTCAGCGCTCAAGGGTGGCGTCTAAGTAGCTTCTGCGAAGTCATCCCGGCGACGCCAACGACGAACGCGGAGCCGACCGACGCCACCTTTTGACGCGCAGGGGTACTGCTGACGAAAAAATTCTCCGGATCCAGTCTGACGCCTGGGGGTAATTCACAAGGTAAGGAATCTATAACTAATCTATGTCTCTTACAGATATATCGTTGCCGAAGGTAAGTACCTTGTTCTTTCCGTAAAGGTGTTCATTGTCACACCATATGTTCGATGATGTGTTGTGGTTATTCTATTTAGTAACTGTGAGTTTCCTTTCATTCTTCCAGGACTTGGCTATTGGCTTCCAAAACTGTGCCCAGGTGCATGCAATTGAATGCCAACAGATCCTCAAGTGGTTCCAGTTTACCCTTAATGTGGCCAAGAAGGTAAATGGCATGCATCTCATCTTATGGATTCCCACTGTTTATAGAATAAGTGCAAATGTTTGAGAGTGCCATCTTTTGAACTTTCCTGAGCAGCACAGTTTTACTTTCCCAAAATTATATTTTACATTTTAAAGGCATATTTACAAAAAAGAAGATAGGTAAAACAGAGCATAAAAAGCACTGACAAAGTCAGTAGCTTTGCACTTTTTTAAGGTATATGCACACATAGATGCAAATATCATACAGCACACATGAACAAAGACATAGTCTAATGGCCTAATATAAAGTTTGGTGGACAAGATGCTCCGTCACACACATGGCGGATTTCCTGTACACTATATGAACATCATATTATAGCCTTTGGTACTTCTAGTACGGTGGATGGGGTACCCGTCATATTTTGACGGAGTATACCATCCGCCAAACCCCAAATAAGGCTCTAAGTCACGTACTGGCATAATTGTTTTAAAATCCAGCTAGCATACAGTCACCCATGACAAAGAAGAGCAAGCATCTATCAGGGCACACAAACAAACAATAAATATCCCTGTTCACAAGGCGACATTGGGTGATATGCATCGATGGACAACATTATGATGTGCATAGTGATGTCCTTCAGGGAGCAGAGAGTGATGAACGACACCTGGAGGACTGGGTGGCGCTCCACTGAGCTCGGAGTCTTTGGGTCACTTGGTGATCGGCATGAGAGAGGCCTGGTTGGTGTACAGATTATGCGCACAGGTCTGTATAGATTACATAGACTGTACATGATGTTCAGCATGGCATTCCATGGAAAATTACAAAAGGAGAACAAGTCATTAACCAGTGGATGAAAGTAGTGCATGTCAGAGAGGTCTCAAGATGTCATTTGTCAGGCATGAGCAGCCGACAATGCCTATTCTTCCATTACATTTTTAGGCGTGTAGCATTCCTTTAATTATAAATACTGGACTGCAAGTACAAGCATCCAAATTGTAAACAGGCTTCTGGCATCTGACAGTTTGAAGACAAAGAAGGACATTGATAGACTTAATTTTTAATGGATTTCAGTGATTTGGTTAAAGTGGAAGGAAGTACTTTAAATGAAGACACCCTGTTTAAAATGACATACTATGTACTTTCAGACTCAAGGGCACACATATAGACAGGAACAATTCGAACAGACATAGTGTGACATCTGCAGACCATCCTTAACTTTTGGTCAGCAGCATCTTGCTTGCCACACATTTTAAGCCTGCAACTGTAAAGGAAAATGCCACAGAAATTTTCTTTTAGATATAAATCCAGAAGTGGCTGAAGAGGTCACATGTAACATAGGACCACTCAGAAGCTATCCACATTAACAGATGGAAACTGCACATGCAACGTTAGCATGACCAAAGATGTAAACTTAATTTCTCTTGTAGGGGATTTCCGTGTATAGTCATAAGCACTTGAATAGTCCCGCCCACGTGCAGGGACCCCGGAGCACTTCCTTAGATATATCTTCTCAAGTGGATATTTTTTGCCTTTCTTCAGGAAGGCCTGCAAAGACACTTAAGAGCTAAAAAGACAATAATGCAGCCTAACTAACTAGGCTACACTGGCCATTACTTCATCTTGAAGTGAAAAAAGACAGCCAGCAAACTTAAAATTTTGCAACTTTTTGGAGTTTAATACACAGAGAAAACTCCCCTTCACAAAACCCCTTTTTTCATGATAGAGATGAAAGGGTTGGACAGAGAAGCCGCATAGGATGCCATTATATATGTCTGAAAATAGAAGCTGTGCCTTTAAGAGTCTCCAGAGACCACCAGTATCCCATGATGCACAGCCAGTGGCAGTTACTTCAGTTCTTTTTCCGGCTCCTGTTAACAGGACCCTGGAGCATTGAGCTCTACCAATTTTGGTGTTTTTCATCAAAAATCACTTGATTATTTACAGTTTCACTCGATGTCTTTGGTCTTTCTTTTCCCTTTGCTGTCTTTTTCTGACAGGAATTCCACAGTTTTCAGTCAAAAATGCCATCCCTTTTTGATAAGTGTCCAGACTGTGGAAGAAAGACGGCCAAATCTGACTCTCACAGAGTGTGTATCCTCTGCCTGCCTGCTTCTCACGTTCCTGATGCCTGTTCCATTTGTAAAACCTTTTCCAGGCGCACCCTGCGTGACAGGGAGAAGATTCGGCTTCAAGGTGTGGAAGAAAGAAGAAAACAGAAGGCCAAGTCAACAGGTGGGACTTCAGGGCGAGGAGAGGATCAGTCCTCTACCAGAACTCTGTCTTCAGCCTCTGGGGGGCTCCCCACGAGAAGAAGGGCTGAAAAACGACGCCGGTCCCGGTCGACGACTACGACGTCGAGAGCAGGTACTGCACCGACCTGTTCACCGTCGACTCAGGCATCTGGGTCGAAACGGCGTCGACGTTCCACGTCGAGGAGAAGATCCGCAAAGGAGGTTGTGGAACCAAGGGATTAGACTCTCTCATTCGCCGTCGAGAGCCCCTACACCGCGGAGGTCGCCGTCGAGGACAACGTCGACGCACCATCGCCGATCGACGTCGGCTCACCATCGTCGGTCGTCGTCGAGGAGTCACCGGCGCTCGCCGTCAAGGAGTCACCGACGGTCGCCGTCGAAGAGTCACAGGCGGTCAACGCCTAGAAGACACCGATCTTCGACTCGATCGACGTTGAGTGGAAGTTCTCGGTCAAGACGACGTCGAAGATCACCATCGACAAGTAGATCGACGTCGAGGGGGAAAGCTGGATCTTATGGTGAATCTATAGCCCCTTCCTCCCTTCAGGTGGCTCGTAAAAGGAGGAGGTTAATTTACTCTTCAGATTCGGAATATTCAAGGACATATTCCCCAACTAGGTCAACAGCTCAGTCTTCTTCTCATCCTCCAGATGAACTGCCTCCTCCTCCTCCTCCGCCGCCACCTCCTCCTCCTCCTCCGCCTCCTCCTCCACCTCCTCGGACCACGACGCCTTCGCCTCCGGCACCTCGAAGACCAAGGTCTAGGTCCCATGCGAGGGATCGTTCTTGCAGCCATAGACGCTCCTCAACTCGATCTGATCGCCGACATCATGAGGAGAGATCTCGCTCCCGACACACCAGGGACACATCCTCAACGAGTACTGGGAGATATTCCCCGACATTATCGGATTCTCCTCCTCAAAGAGTTTCTCCTAGGGGGCGCTAGAGAGCGCACGGCAAGATGGCCGCACCGTAGTGCTGCTCTGCCCGGCCGAGCAACTATCCGTCTAGTATCTGCCGCAAATCTAAGCATCCCTGCCCCTGAATGGACTGGATGGAGCTGCGGAGCCCTCCTGTAAGCGCTGTGGGAGTCGGATCGTGCCTGGGTCTGCCGCAGCGCGCTGTGTTCGACCTGTCTGTCCCGCCGGCTGGCGCTTGTAAAATGGCGGCCGCCTGGCGCCCCTGAGGCCGGGAACTCTTGTGTTGGCCCATCCGCTCTAGCGGACTCCTGTGCTGCCTTCGCTGGGCCTGTGCTGCGGAGGCGCCCTGGTTTCGAGGCAGCTGTAGCTACACCTGACTGCCTGAGCGACGGAGGACGGCGGCCCGCTTACCTCCTACGCATCTTCCAGTGGCTGCGGCTGGGCCTCCCCTGTCTGTCATCGCCCGCATCGCTCCTGGTTCCGGTGGTGGTGAGTGGGGTGCGGCGCCTGGGGGGCCCGCGACTGCGGAGGCGGGTGAGGGCCTGGGTTGGCGCGGCACTCCGCCTGCTGCTGCTGGGCTGGTGGGAGCGCACCTCTGCGGGGGCCGGCGCTTTGCGCGCTCGGCGGACGTGGGCTGTGGTGCGGACTGCCGCTGCTGCCTGTTGGGGGTTACTGCTGGGCCACTGCTCCCATGGTGTGCTGAATCTTCCCCGGTTCCATTGGTGCAGCGCTTGGTTGCCGTGAGGCTGCGGATCCGCTAGCTGCTCACCCCGGTAATGTGCCTGGAGACTGCCTCCTCTGCCTGTGGCCTGTAGTGTGCTTGGGGTTCTGCGCTGCGTTAGAGGCCTGCGGCTGTCCCGAGACGACATCTATCTTTGGTAGTCCAAGGTGTTTCCTTCCTGTGGCGGGACCGACGTAACACCCCATATCTCCTGTGCTGCTGTTGACGTGCCGCGACATCTTCGGTCTGTGAGGGTCTTGGTGAATGCTTCTCCCTCTGGGCCTTCTTGCTTTGGCACTTGCGGGACATATCTCTCCTCGCATCCTGGTGTGGTGTGGGTGCTCCTGTTGGTCTGACTTCTGCCTCACCCTATAGTGTGGGTCCATTCTCGGCCTCCTTGGTGTATAATTCGCCCGGTGGATTGGGGAGGCAGGCCGGACTATATTCAGCATGGGGCGAACTGACAGATCACAACCCTGTCTCACTTTTGAGGCCCGCAAACCAGCCAAATCCTCTCAAAAGGCGGCCTCGGATTCTGAGGCGGATGCCCACAGTTCCGACTCCCCCACACTAGAGACTACCCTCCAAGCGATGCAAGGCAGCCTTCAATCTATTGAAGGTACTATGGCAGCGGTAAACCACCGCCTAGATCATATGTCCTCACAGCTGGAGAAGCACAATGCCCGCATGGGGGAGGTTGAGCAACGTGTTTCGGCCACGGAGGATGGGTTGAGTGATGTGGCGGGCAAGGCGCTCAATATGGAGAAGGTATTGTCCCTTATCCAGGCCAAGAATGAAGACTTGGAAGCGCGGTCCCGGCGCAACAACATCAGACTTACTGGGCTGCCGGAGTCCACGAATGTGGGGAGAATGGAGATATTTCTAGAAAGCCTGCTTAAGGAGATTTTTGGATCTGAGCGCCTTTCCAACATGTTTGTTGTCGAACGGGCCCATCGCTCTCTGGCGCCGAGACCTATTCCGGGTGCCCCTCCACGGCCTGTCATAGCTAGACTCTTAAACTACAGAGACCGTGACACTATCCTACGCCTCGCTCGGGAGAAGGGAACTATTGAATATCAGGGCAACACCTTGGCCTTTTTCCCGACTTCACTGTGGCTGTGCAATCGGCGAGGCGTGAATTCAGTGCAGTAAAAAGTTTCTTCAGGCGGAGGGGGTCCCGTATGCAATGCTCTACCCCGCGCGCCTCCGTGTAGGCCCAGATGGGGACTTTAAGATTTTCTCAAATCCCAAGGCAGCTCTTGAACATGCAAAACACCTGAAACGCACAAAACGCGGGCCTGGCACGGCCCAAGAAGAAACAGATTAACCGGAACATTTGTTGTTGCTGTTCTGTCCTTTTTCATACCTAGCATCTAATTATGATCATACACTTCATATTGTATTATTACAGGGCATGATTGTTTTTTTTTTACGAGGTACTCCGGTTGGGGTGTCCTATAGTAACTGGAAATACTGTGCTCTGCTACACTGTGCACTAAATAACTAACGTTATATATTTTGGCAAATTTCTAGACCTGCTCGGCCACCTTCTACTACGTAGGAGGCTAGTAGCACTCTGCGCCCCCGAATTGGGTGTTCCCCGAATGCATATTGTTTCTATATGGGTTTGTTGGGGGTTGGGTTTTTTTGCACTGGGATGGCTTTGGCGAGTTGGGGTTGCTGAAGTGGGTGGGGGGAATGGGGTTTGTGTTCCTGGAAGGCGGAATGACAATGCGGCTGTGCTATGACACCTTTGTTCCGATATGGTATTGTTCTTCAGACACGCATGATATGTGCTTTTGCAAGTATGGTCAGTTAATGTTGATGCGACACTATGAGCGGTAAAGTTAAGTTCCTCACCTGGAATGTGCATGGGCTGAATACCCCAAAAAAGATAAGATCGGTGTTAGCATATTTGGATAGACTGGAAGTGCAAATTGCCTTACTGCAAGAGACTCACCTCACTAATGAAACAGCACAAAAAGTGGGAGCGCGCTGGGCCAGTACGAGAATTGCGTCTTCTTATTCTACCTACTCTAGGGGGGTGTTAATTCTCGTGAAAAAAGGTGTTCCCTTAACTATGATTCGCACTGACACGGATGAGAACGGACGAGTGGCAATAGTGCATGGGCAACTGGGTGGCATGAGTGTATTATTGGTGAATGTTTATGGACCGAACACAGATGATCCATCATTCTTTTTGGATGTATGGCGCAGGATCTCAGCATTTCCACCTGCAGCAGTTGTCTGGGGAGGCGATTTTAATGTATGTCTGAATGTTGCCTTGGATAGGGTTGGTAGTGGTGCGGTGAGGTCTAGACAGGCGGCAGAGGTGCTATTGGGGCTGCTGGATGCCGGCCACCTACGTGATATTTGGCGTCTTCGACACCCCACGGGTCGGGAGAGCACATTTGTATCCTCTGTGCATGGGTCCTGGTCTCGTATAGACTTCTGGCTCGTCTCGGAGGTGGTCTGCACCTGGGCAGAGAGGGTGGAGCATATGGCTCGCACACTCTCAGACCATTCTCCCGTAATCCTAGCACTGCAGGTACCCACGTGTGAGAAACCGCCCTTTACGTGGCGTTTGCAGCCGTCTGAGTTGACTGATCCAGTTTTTAAGCAGAAAATCGGAGAAGCGATCAGAATTTTTTTTAAAGAAAATGAGGGATCTGTAGATAGTGCTGGAGTGCTTTGGGAGGCGTTTAAAGTGACTATTCGGGGGGCTTGTATAGGAGCACAATCTGGAGTACTGAGGGATATCCGTCATAGGATCCAAAAATTGGCGTCCGATATTTCCGCACTCGAGCGTGAATATGAGACCGATCCCTCCACAGAAAAACTAGCTGCAATCCGTGAGTTAGTTACGGACACAATACAACGGCTGATCAGGAGTTATTGCACCGTTCTCGCCGCAGCACCGCTCGTTACTACGGAGAGGGAGGCCGTCCTGGTCGCTCCTTGGCGCAGTGGTTGGCGACGCCGCGTAGTCAGGATTGTGTAACCGAAATATTGGACGCGAATGGGGTTGCTTGCTACTCGACTCCGGAAATTTGCGATGCGGTACTGCAATTTTATACTCAGCTTTACGCTGCGAGGAGCTCTCCGCCGCCTGAGGAGATTGGTTCCTATCTAGATGACGTCGCGCTGGGGTGGCTGTCCAATTCACATCGTGAATATCTTATGCAGCCGTTTGACGTTGAGGATGTCAAACTCGCCATAATGTCTCTGCTGACTTGTAAGGCTGCTGGGATGGACGGATTACCCAGCGAGTTCTTCAAGGCCTATATCTCAGATATCGCCCCTAGACTCCTTGAAGTCTATGCGGAGGCGTATGAGAAGGGACAGCTGCCGCCTACTCTTAAGAAGGCTCTGCTGGTCACACTGCTGAAACCTGATAAGCCCCCAAATATGTGTGAGTCCTACCGTCCTCTCTCGATTATAAATATCGATGCTAAGATCCTGGCAAAAATGATTGCTACTAGGCTCCAACCGCTGGTCCCTCTTCTGGTCCTGCCTGACCAATCTGGGTTTGTCACTGCTCGATCCACGACTCATAATTTACGCACTGTTTTTTCCACCCTGCATTACTTTGACTCCGACTTTCAAGCTGTCGCAGTGCTGCTAGACGCAGCGAAAGCTTTTGACTCCCTCCACTGGACTTACATGTTCACAGTCTTAACTAGAATGGGCTTTCCCCCGTTTTTCCTGCAATGGATTAGGGTGCTTTATGACAATCCGGTTGCCCGGGTGCGCGTTAACGGTTTGGTGTCATCTGCGTTTCCTATAGAAAGAGGCACACGGCAGGGGTGCCCCTTGTCGCCAATGCTCTTCTCCCTTGCACTGGAGCCCCTGGCCTGTAAGCTCCGCCAGCAGCATGCAGCAGCTGCGCTGCGCTTTCGGCAGAGACCACTTGTGGTCTCTCTATATGCTGACGACATGTTACTCTACGTCCGAGAGCCTACCACATATCTGCCCGCATTGCTCCGGGAATATGTAAAATTTGAACTATATTCCGGTCTTGGGATTAATTGGACAAAGTCGGTAGTGTTTCCGCTGACCACAGGTACGAGGGAGGTGGAGCTGGATTTCCCCCTAACCTGGACTTCAGATCCCGTGAAATATCTAGGGGTGTGGCTGCACAGGGATCCGGATAAGGTGATCACTGAAAACTACGGGCGCACCGTCACACGTATTACTGAACTGGCTGAGCGGTGGGCACATTTGCCCCTCTCGCTTGCAGACAGGATTGCTGTGGTGAAAATGGCGTTCCTCCCCAAACTGCTCTATTTTTTTGTTAACATTCCCATAAAGCTGAACTTGGCGCTGTTTAAAACACTTCAATCGTTGTTGTTGACGTTTGTATGGGGCGGAAAGAAGCCCAGATGCCGGTGGGATATTCTGGTTCAGCCTTTTGACCGGGGCGGCTTTGAGGCCCCCGACCTAAGACTATACTATTTGTGCGCGCAGGCGCAATTTGCACATTATTAGCATTTTCCGCAGCGATTCCAACCTCATGTGGCTATTGAATCGGATGCCGTCCTCCCGATGCCGCTTCAAGCGGCGACCCTGTCTGGGGGCTCGGGTGGTCCACGAACTGAAATAAACCCAGTACACTGCACGGCGTGGGCCTGGCGGATGCTGGCGAAAAGGGCGCAGCTACCATATTTATATGCTCCATTGTTACCATTGGCCTCACACCCCGACATCTCGGCGACTCGTGAAAAACCTGCTCTCCGTGAGCTGGCTAGAGTTGGCGTCTCCCGGCTGGGGGACCTGTACGCGCATGGTCGATTCAAGACACTGCAGGAGCTACAGGGGGGGGGCAGATCGCGGTTTTATGTTTGGGTTTACGTATGTCTGAGTCCGACAAGCTATTCGGGCTATCTATCCGGAATATCCGGCGGAACCCACGACTCTACGGGCGTTGCAGGTTATGCTGACAGGGGAGGGACGCACGGGGTTAATTACTAAACTTTATAATGCTTCCTTACGAGAGCGAGAACTCGCAGACCATCCCTCCTGTCTCAGATGGCAGGCAGCGTTGGGGATCACCCTCGCACCGGATACTTGGAAGGCATGTTGCGAGCTCACTGGTTGCCTTACAGCGAACTGTAATCTCAGAATAATTCACTTCAAATTCTTACACCAATTGTATTATACCCCTTTACAACTCTGTAGGTATGGTCTGCGCGAATCCGCTCAGTGTGTGCGATGTGGACAAGCTGATGCGGACTTCCTGCATGTAGCATGGTTGTGTGCGGGTGTGTTTGCCTTCTGGTCCAGGGTGATGCGGATACTTACAGATATTGTACTGGAATCAGTGCATTGCACTCCTGAGATTTGCCTCCTTGGGTATGTTAAACGCCTTAAGCCTTGTAACAGACGTATAATTGCAGTGTCCACCTTGTTTGCAAAGTGAGCAGTTGCGCAATGTTGGGGGGCCAAGACTGTTCCAACTGTAAAAAAGTGGCTTCGGGATCTGCTCTATTGTAGGGATCAGCTGTTGATCTATGCGGAGGAAATACCCGAGGCATCACGTCCCAAGGATTTCTGGGCACCACTTACTGCCTACCTGTTGTCTCACCCAGACCTGCTGTGATATGGAATATGTAATATGTATCATGGAAATGTTTGCCTCCTAAATTCTTATGTAATTGCGGCTTTTTCGTAAATTCTCACCCACTGCTCCTGTCTTTGCTGCACCATGTATATAGCTTGAGATCCTGTACGCCCTTTAACTCGCTTGCACTGCAGGTCTTACTGTGAGAACTCAGCCATTGCCTTGGCGCTTATCGCGTTGCGCCTGTCTGTTTATGAAGAACAAATGCTTTCAGACTAAATAATAAATTGTAACTCGTTCTGCCTGGGGAGGGGAAGGGGGGTTTGTTTCTGTTTGGCATTCCAGACTCAACTTGCATTTATTGTCTGCCATTATGCCTGTCTTAAAAACCAATAAACATATTTAAAAAAAAAAAAAAAAGAGTTTCTCCTATAGATGATATCACTACTTTCCAAGAGGTTTTGGTGCGAGGTGTTCCAAACTGAACATACAGATGTCCACTCCAATTCCATCGACCTCTGTAATTTTTGAGACTCTCCAACAGAGACAAGCCTCTCGTCCCTTGCTTCCTCTGGTGCCAGGCTTATTGGAACCGGCAATGGAATTATTTCTCACTCCATCTTCCGTTAAATCAGCTCCTTCCAGACTACAGAAAAAGTATCGTCCTCCAGAGCAGGATCCCACCTTTCTCTGGACGGACCCCACTCCAGATTCCGTCATTGTAGTGGCAGCTAAAAAGCAACATACTACGGCTCCAACATCCACAGTTCCACCTGATAAGGAGAGCCGTAAGATAGATTCGGTGGGGAGAAGGTATGCAACACAGCAGCGACCTCTATGAAGGCTGCTAGTGCCACAGCCCTGCTGGGCAGGTATGACTGGGCACTATGGGAATCTCTTCAGCAGTTTGCAGAACACCTACCTAGGGACAAAAGGGAGGATTTTAATGAAATCCTCAATGAAGGACTTATGGTGTCTAACCAAGTTATTAGTGCAGCGGCGGACACATCCCTTCTGACTGCACATGGTTATTGCCAGGGAGTGGCACTCAGAAGACATTTATGGCTTCACTCAACTTCTCTGAAGCCTGAAGCTCAACAGCGTATCATGAATCTACCTTTTTCAGGACAACCCTGTTTGGCTCTCATGCGGATGAGGAGATGGCCCGTATGAAGGCTGAGATGGAGACACTGAAGGCTGTGGGTCTTGAAAAACCCAAAGACCAGCGTAAATCTTTCCGCCCTTTTCAACGCAGATACTCTTCTCAGAGGTTTCAAAGGTACCAAGGCCAACAGACCAATACACAACAGTCGTACCAACGGTCTTTTCAACCTTTCCAAAAACGACAACCAAGAGGGAGATCAAAACAGCAACCTGCACAAGGAAATAAGGCGCCTGCTGGTTCTAAGCCCTGAATCCTATCTTCCCCCTCTTCTGTTACCCACTCCGGTAGGGGGAAGCATTCAACATTTCTCGGCAGAGTGGCACAAAATAACACAGGACAATTGAGTGCTGAATATTGTTCACAATGGATACTCTCTACGTTTCATCAGCCCTCCACCATCAATCCCTCCAACACAGTCACGATTCCAACTGTGCCAATTACAATTGGAGTCCAACATTCTCTTACAAAAACGGGCAATGGAACCTGTTCCTCCATTACAACGAGGAAAAGGACTGTATTCAAGGTTTTTTCTGGTCAAAAAGAAGGACAAGAATGAATTCAGACCCATTCTCGATCTAAGAAAGGCAAACAAGTGGATTCGAAGAGAAAAATTCAGAATGTTGGCGTTACACCAGATCTACCCTCAACTTCACCGGGGGCATTGGTTATGCGCAATAGACCTGCAAGACGCATACTTCCACATTCCTATTATAAGGAAGCATCGCAAGTTCCTGAGATTCACAGTGGGGAACAACCACTATCAATACTGTGTACTCCCATTCGACCTGAAGTCAGCCCCCAGGACCTTCTCCAAGTGTATGGCGGTAATTGCTGCCCATCTGAGGAAGCACAAAGTGTTCGTCTACCCCTACCTAAACAACTGGCTGATCAAGGCATCCACGTGTCAGGAGGCTCAACTACACTTCAATTGGACCTCAGACCTTCTCCTTCGTTTGGGTCTTCACATCAATCAAACTAAGTCTATCTCGACCCCTGTACAGTGCCTTCAATATCTGGGAGCAACCATCGATACTCGCACCGCAAACGTGTATCCTTCGGAGGAGCGACGCTTATCGATCCTTCAGAAGGCTCAGGCTCTCATGACCACGTCCTTTCCAACTGTGAGGAAGGTCTCCTCTCTTCTGGGATCCGTGGCATCTTGTATCTTCCTCACTCCGAATGCACGCCTCCACATGAGCCCTCTGCAGGAATGTCTGGAGGACCAATGGGACCAGAGAATAGGAGATTGGGAGGACCGGATTCAACTGTCACAACATGCCCTCCAGTCCATCAGATGGTGTGTTCTCCCAACAATCTCCTACGAGGGATTCCCTTCCACAAGGAGATACAGACGCAAACCATAGTAACGGATGCTTCTCTTCTAGGCTGGGGTGCACATACAGATCACCTTCAGATTCAGGGCAAATGGTCCACAAAGGAATCCACTTACCACATCAATCTGCTAGAGCTACAAGCAGTTCATTTGGCTCTGAAAGCTTTTCAGCCATCATTCTGTGCCAGCTCCCTGCTTGTCCAGACGGAGAATACAACAACAATGTTCTACCTCAACAAGCAGGGGGGCTCGAGATCCAGACCGTTATCTCGGGAAGCCCAGACCATCTGGAAGTGGCTCTTAGCCAGAAATCTGACCATAACAGCAACTCACCTCCCAGGTGTTCAAAATGCTCAGGCCGACGCTCTAAGCAGACTTCTTCAGGAAAATCACGAATGGGTCTTAAACGACGACGTGGTGCGAGATATATGCAAAAGATGGGGTACTCCAGAGGTCGATTTATTCGCCACCGCAGAAAACAACAAATGCCAAAACTTCGCCTCGACGTTCTACCAACCGGGGACTCTGGGGAATGCCCTATGGATCAACTGGTCAGGCAGATTTCTCTACGCCTTTCCTCCGATCCCCCTGATCCCGGCAGTCCTCATCAAACTATCATAGTCACGGACCAAGATGATCCTCATAGCCCCGGAGTGGCCACGTCAGTGGTGGTTCACAGACCTTCTTCACCGGTCTATCCTTCCACATCTCAGGCTGCCATGCAAATCAGACCTACTAACGAAATTCGGAGGACAGATGGTGCACCCCAATCTCTCATCAATGAATTTGGCGGCAGGGCTCCTGAGTTAGTGCAGTATGAACACTTGAACTTACCTCAGGACTGCATGGATATCCTTAAGGAAGCTAAAAGGCCATCCACACGCTCCGCTTATGCGTATAAGTGGAAGAGATTCTGTATCTGGTGTTCATCGAAGAATGAAGATCCTACTTCTTGTCAGGAAGATGTCATCCTTCCATACTTGCTTCATCTTGCACAATCCGGCCTTCAATTTGCTTCCATTAAGGTTCACCTAGCAGCTCTGACTACTTACAGAAAATGCCCTTCACAAACTTTCTTTTTTAAAATCCCTGTCATTAGAGATTTCTTTGAAGGTTTGAAGAAAGTTTTTCCTCCCATCAGACGTCCTTCTCCTCCTTGGGAGCTTAATGTAGTTCTTTCTCGACTGATGCAAGAGCCCTTTGAACCCATTCATAAGGCTACTCTTCAGCATCTGTCTTGGAAGACAGCTTTCCTGGTGGCTATCACTTCTGCCCGCAGGGTAAGCGAAATCCAGGCACTGTGTTGCAAAGAACCATACACGGTTTTCCATTCATCTAAAGTGGTCATGAGGACACATCCGAAATTCCTTCCCAAAGTAATTCCGGATTTCCATGTGAATCAAACTATTTCTCTTCCTACATTTTTTCAGCAGCCTTCTTCTCCTGCGGAGAGATCGCTTCATTCTCCAGATGTTAGAAGGGTTTTGAAGTTTTATTTGGACAAAACTAAAGATATAAGGAGATCAGTCCATACATCCACAAAACACTACTGCCTGGACTCTGATGCCAAGGCAGATACTCAGGTTGGACAGGCTTCCCTTCGGAACCTGTTTGCTTAAATCTGACATGTGAGTTCTCTGTTTCTTCCACCGCGTGTGTGTTTATGGGATGGGCTTGCTAGTCTATTCAAGTGCTTATGACTGTAGGAAGGTGGAATCTGACTGCATGGTTACCCCCAACTTTTTTCCTGGTGTTTTGCTGGTTTTCGACTAGTCTGACTGGGATCCTGCTAATCAGGACCCCAGTTTATCTGCTTACTCCCTAAATTGGTTGTGCATGTACTTTAGGTACACTCCAGATTGGATTCTGGGGTACCCTTATAATTCCCTAGTATATGGTATACTATGTACACAGGGCCGAGGTACCCCAGAGGCCTCCCAGGGGCTGCAGCATGTATTATGCCACCCCTGAGGGACCATTTAAAATGACACAACAGGTCTGCTACAGCAGCCTGTGTAAGGTGGTGCATGCACCCCTTACTTAGATATAGGTTCACTATATCTATCCTAATCACTGCACATATAAACCTATCAGTCACCCCTATAGCAGGCCTTATCAATCCTGAAGGCAGGGTGCTGGGTTTTATGTGAGAGGGTGCCCATGCATGAGCAGAGCCCCTCTGCAGCCTTCGGAACCTCTTTTCCGGGGTTGTCTGTGATGCAGCCAACCATATATACTTAAGTGCATTATAACCTCGCGGTAAATGCTAACTTTAAAACGGCTGCATGGAAACATGTCGTGTTTGGTGTCAAACACCTTGGAATCATACCTCCACACCAGTAACTGGTGTGGGAGTGGGAGGTATGATCCCACCCTCCTAGAGGGAGAAATATGACAGCACCGGTACACCCGGTACCAGCTTTCTTGACCCTGGCATCACAAAATGGATGCTGCCAGCCACAGACACGAGTCTGCCCTCCTGCTGCTGGACGAAACTCCGGCAGGGGAAGGTTTGACAATAGGTTTCCTGTCACAGGGAGGTGTGACCACCTCCCAGACAGGCTTTAGTGTATTGGGGCTGGGTGGGTGCACTCTGAGAGTGCTTTGGTGTCCGCACTGGGGGCACATTTGGTGTCCCTGTGCATAGTCCAGCTCAAACCGGTTGCAAGAGCCATTTGCTCCTGCTCTGGCGCGAAACTGGACAAAGGACATGGGTGTAGCCACCCCTCTGTCCTGACCCTCCAATGGGTGGGTCCCCAGAGTTTGTCCCACCCCTTCCTTGGGAATAAAGTAGGAACCCCTGACTACAGGACTTTAGATTTTACCCGGACTAAACTCTGCTACAGAAACCAAGTACTTCGACTATCTGCACGATGCTGGATGACTGAAGAATCTCCCTTGGAGTAAAGGAGTTACTCCGCTGTTGAGCAGGCACCTAAACGCATCTGACCGGTTTGCATCTACGAAGCTCCTGAAGGACTCCGAAGCCCGTATCCCTCGTGGGGACCGTGTAACCCGTACCCCTGTGCACCGTGTACATTTGCAGCAGCATATGCTGTTCGGCGATCCCTGAGGCTGTGCTTTGGGCTACTTGTAGTCCTGACCCAGAGCAGTAATTCCACCGAAGATTTCCGGCCTACACTCCACGAGTGTTCCGTGGGCTGGTATTTAGTGATTCAGCTCGAGGTCCCTTCGCGATCCCTGGTCCGTTGGCCTGTGGGTCCCTGTGAAGGTAACTTTGACTTTCAGTGGGCTTTCCTGGTTGCTCCAGACGTGCCCTGACTCTCCATAGCTTGGAGAGTCCCCAGTACCTTGCTGCTCCTCACAGAAGCATCTTTCCTCTGACCGCGTGGGTTGCAGTTGCCAAGGCTTGTTGGTGTTCAATCCGGACCCCCCAGCACTCGACATCCTTCGTGGGACAGCTCACTTCTGGACTTTGGTCCTCGTCGACGTGTCCTGGTCCCCGTGGCTGCAGAGTCAAGCTTCACCTCTTCTCACCTGAAGCACCCGACATTGGTGGGCATTCGATTGCTCCGCTCCTGGTCACGTGAAGTGACCCAGACTTTGTCCCCTCTGCTTTCAGGTTCTTCTAATCTCTGATCCAGGCTTGGATCACACCGGACACTTTTCTTCTCCACGGCAGCAGTACTTTTTCGCATCACGCCATTGAAAACGATGAGGGTTTCCGACACCACTTGACCCCTATGCACCCAGCTCCTCTGGGATAGGTAACACGGGTACCTCGGTACTCTCAAGGGTGCTTGCCTTAGAACCTTCTATGTTTAGCTGGGTTTGCTTAAAGTCATCTCCGAAGTGTCCTTAATCTTTAAATTTCCAACCGTGACTTTCCCATAGAGTTGTACGGAGCTCGCGCCTGTGTTCACACACTGCACCCGTCCTCCGTGAGTCCCCTGTGTCACTACCTTGGGTGGTTCCTTGGGGTCCCAGCGATTCTACGTGCTCTAGGCACTGTGTCTAGTCAAGTCGTGGTTGTTATACCACTTTCTTAGTATATGGTTTGGTCTCCCCCTGGAGCCCACTGTGTATTGTGCTATTTACTGTCGTTCTAGTGATTTAATATTGTGTGCTTTGTTCTCTAATCTCATAAAGAGGTTAGTAGAGAGTGTTTAGTAATAAATACATATATTTTATATATTCTTTGTGTGGTTCTCCTTTCATTTGGTCATTCAGGAGGTTATGATCTGGTAAAACAGGCTGCTTTACATTCCTTCGAGACTTAGCCTGAAGGCTGCTCTCCATAGCTACCACTAGGATAGCTTTCAATAAAGATTGTCTTTAACCTAATCATCAATAAGGGTCGTTTGGACTGGTGCAAGGTGCCCACTTTAATTAGTGGACAGCATATACCAGGCCAACTTCTCACAATGACTATACACGGAAATCCCCTACAAGAGAAGGAATAGTTTCTTACCTGTAACTCCAGTTCTCTTGTAGGGGTATTTCCGTGATAAGTCATAAGCAACCCTCCCTCCTCCCCGGTGGAATAAACAGACATATTTGTCACTTAGAATAGGCATTCACTTCTCTACGCCTTCAAAAAGAACTGAAGTAACTGCCACTGGCTGTGCATCATGGGATACTGGTGGTCTCTGGAGACTCTTAAAGGCACAGCTTCTATTTTCAGACATATAATGGCATCCTATGGGGCTTCTCTGTCCAACCCTTTCATCTCTATCATGAAAAAAGGGGTTTTGTGAAGGGGAGTTTTCTCTGTGTATTAAACTCCAAAAAGTTGCAAAGTTTTAAGTTTGCTGGCTGTCTTTTTTCACTTCAAGTTGAAGTAATGGCCAGTGTAGCCTAGTTAGTTAGGCTGAATTATTGTCTTTTTGTCTCTTAAGTGTCTTTGCAGGCCTTCCTGAAGAAAGGCAAAAAATATCCACTTAAGAAGATATATCTAAGGAAGTGCTCCGGGGTCGCCGCACGTGGGCGGGACTATTCAAGTGCTTATGACTTATCACGGAAATACCCCTACAAGAGAACTGGAGTTACAGGTAAGAAACTATTCCTTCTGAAGCATGACAGGTACACATGTATCTCACACACTACGTCCATTAATCTCATGCAGCCTAAAAAAAGCAATCCGTAATCAAAAGCAAAATCTAAAAATGAAAGTCAAATTAATGATGTCCATACAAGGGGGTTTCTTTGAGGCAGTAATGGCCTTGCTGCGCTGTCCTCCATTGCAAACATCTACTTTAATTTCATTCTTATTCTTTCTGCTGAGCACCTAGAACCTGCGCATGAATAGAATGCCAGCAAGGAAAAACTTAACAGACATTGAGCTAGTACAACCAGTATATTTTCAACGTTCTGAAAGTTTTTTGGACAAACCAGTTTCACACTTTTATATTTCCAAATCTATAGAACAGCTCACTAAAAAATCTAAGGCATTTCTTATAATTATATAAGCAAGTGAGGGGAGTTAATACTGGGACCAAGTCGATCCGGGCTGGGATCTATGATCCTGATTACAAGGAGGTTGGTAAAGAGTGAGGTATTTACAGTACATATTAAATACTGATACCTCTGGTGCAGTGTATATCATATATTGCAAATACCTCATATTTTGGTTTTACCTAAAATATTGTCGAATTAATCATGGAGTCAGAATTTTCTGTACTGAGTTCCACATATAACAGAAGTTGTCGCTAATTTTCCCCCAGTCAATTTCAGCAGCTTCGAGTTGCCGAAATTTGGCAGGGTAGCTTTATGTGGGTGTGGTAATTACTGCACTACTCAGATTTCCAATGCTTGCTCAAACTCCTGCTTGTTCTGTGAAGATAGTTTACCCAAACTCATGATCAGTAGAAGGAGGTTCACAAATCACAACGGTCTTCCAACTCACACGTTTTAACCATGTGTCATAAGATATAAGCACTCTTCACAAGGTAACCCGACAAGAGCCAATATAAGACAACGAACACAAGGTAAACTGTAACATCCTACATAGAGTAGGTTTAAAGCTCATATATAGAAGTGCTGTACCCTTTAAGTCCATTACATACATTGCAATCCCCACAAGATGTGGGAAGCGTTTTCAGAAGCCTTTGTATTTTGGGGAGGGAAGGAGACTACTTAGGCTGTAGCGGCCTCTGCTCTGTGGCCCAGATTCCTCCATTGACCATCCATAGATGGCCGAGGAAGGGCTCAAAGATCAGCCCAATTCTCCAGCCCCCCTGTGTTAGAGTGCTGCGGCAACTCTTCTGTTATACAAAATTAAACAGTTTGTGGTTGGCAGGTCTGAGATGATATTGTACAATAAAAGAAAATTGTTTTCTCCAGCAATTGATCTTTCATACACCTGTGTGACTGAAAATCCACCAACATCATGCATGTGTTTGAGTTATTTTCACTCTGTTGCACTTAAATGTCACTTATAAGATCGATGTTGCCACAAAAGCTGCAAGAATGTAAGCCTGTGCCTGAAGTTTTAAGTCAAGTTAAATCCACAGTGGAGGTATTGAGCCTCAATAAGATTCAGCAGCCATTTCTTACCCAACATTGGTTACCCATATGGAGTCAGCACATGTTCGATGAGTATTTTCTTTTTTATATAGTGCTAAGTACAACCATTTCTGGAAAAATTACGTACCTAGTATATAATGTTTTTTTTTTTTTAAATACACAATACAAGACTTGTGAATGTGTCATTTTATTGGGTGTGGAACAAGATGGGGTACAGACATTGAACAGATAATACAACGAGCAACAGCATTCCACATACACACATAGTCTAGAAGAACAGATCAAGGAAACAGATCATCAAAATAATAATAGAATCCCTTGAGAGAATGTCAAGGAGGGATCAGGATGCAAACACAATTGATATCCTGCTACCAAGTAGCATTGCTGTTGGAGTTAGTACAACCTGTTATGTTGTGTTGCCGTATGTCATGTACTGACAACACAAAAAGGGCAACCGTGAATGTAGGAAGCTGGCTCTGTGTATACTATACCAAAGTAAGGTATTGTGCTCACTGAGTCCAGAGAATCCCCAGATGTATAGCAGAGGCTAAATTAGACAAGAACTAACAGTTCTCTTTGTGGTAGTGTGGGCGAGCAGTTAGGCTTATCAGGAGGGTGTGTTAAGCATTTATTGTATTCACTCAATGAAGACTGATGGCACAAACTCAGAGACAGAATCCAGACCAATTAGGTCAGTATAAAAAGTTACACTTTACTTTGTAGAACCAAGCAGGAATTGGCACAGGCAAGGAAGAAATACTTTCAAATGCAAGGCTGTACACAGTAATGCAATTGTGGATTGTATTGGAATCGTTTACAGGTTTGTATTAATTTTAAAACAGTTTAAAATACAGAAAGATCACTTTTGATTACTCTTGGATTACTTTGTAGTTACTTTGAGTACTTGAGGTGATATTTCGAGATGTCATACACTAGACTTTGTCACTTACAATCTGAAAGAAACATGCTAGTGATAGATTCCTTACCTTAGAATTACCCCCAGGCGTCAGACTGGATCCGGAAAGTTTTCGTTAGCAGTACCCCTGCGCGTCGGAAGGTGGCGTCGTGCGGCTCCGCGTCCGTCGTTGGCGTCGTGGTCGCCGAGATGACGTCGCAGCAGCTACTTCTCTTCCAGGGGATACTCATCAATAGTCATAAGCACTGAATAGTCCCGCCCACGTGCGGGGACCCCGGAGCAATAGCCAATAATATGCATATACCTACATATATATCCATATACACATATAAGTAAATATATATATATATATATATATATATAGGTGATATGCATAAAACAAACATATATGCAGCCTGACCATATATACTAGGCTCAGAAAAACTGCCTCAATTGCAATGCAAAACCTTTTAAATTTGAACAATAAATAAACA
The DNA here is from genome assembly GCA_963921515.1 of Calotriton arnoldi. NCBI lineage: Eukaryota > Metazoa > Chordata > Amphibia > Caudata > Salamandridae > Calotriton > Calotriton arnoldi. The sequence goes on along the minus strand of CAWUFW010001284.1, from coordinate 2,439,506 downwards.
TACCCCATGATATAATCATGATTAAAAACAAGTAAACCACTTTAGTTTGCTTTGAAACAACAGAACCTTTATTTTCAAAGGTAAAAGGGGTAAGACCATAGAGGCAGGTCAGCCTAGAGAGGCTGCATATAGAACAGTTAGGAAAAACTGGCGCCGTGCCTTTAAGACCTCTTGGAACCCTCAGGCTCCCATCATGCACCACAGGTGACAGTTAGGTCAGTTCTTTTTTCCGGCTCCTTCTTTGAGGACCCTGGAGTTTGAGCTCCCCAGTTAGTGTTTTTATCACTAATTCTGGTTTTGGGTGGAATATTTTTGTTTCACTCGACGTCTTTACTGACTAGCTGTTAGATTCAGCTGTTTTTTTCCTAATTTTTCACTTTTTTCCCTCTCAAAATGCCGGCCTTATTTATTAAGTGCCCGGCCTGTGGAAAGAAGATGTCCAAATCGGACCCACACTCGGTCTGTATTGCTTGTCTCCCTTCATCACACAAGCCAGACCAGTGTTACCATTGCAGCAAGTTTTCCAGAAGAACCCTTAAGGAAAGGGAGAAGATTAAGCTGCACTCTATGCTGGAGAGAGGAAGTAAGGCGGCAAGTGCTAAAGGAGAACTGTCTGCAAGAAAGCCCTCCTCTCACTCAAGAGAACGCAAAGAAAAAGGTGACAAAAGAAGACATCGGTCGCCGTCGAGGGACAGATCAACGTCCAAGGTACCGTTGTGCTCTGAGTCAGCATCGAAGTCGACGTCGAAACGTCCTTCGCGGTCGACGGCTCCAAGTCATCAGGTAACGCGTAGGCGGTCCACATCTGGCTCGCCTACAGCGAGAGGCGGTGAGATATCGACGTTGGCACATCAACGTCGAAGCCCGCCGGCGAGAGCACCTCTAACAACGTCGAAGACACCACCGACGTCGAAGGTGCTGCAAGCTTCGTGCGTCAAGCAGAGCGGCTTTGGTGTCGACGCCGGCAAGGCAGCCGTCGCCGTCGAGACATTCGACGTCGAAACAGGCGTCACCCAGGGGTTCGACGTCGAGAACGGCGCGTTCGGCGTCGAGAAGGCCGACCTAGAGAATGTCGCCGTCGACGGCGAGAGCGAGATCGCCGTCTAGGACTTCGGCGTCGAGGAGGTCGACGTCGAGATCTAGGTCCCGCAGATCGAGGTCCAGATCGCCGTCGATGAGATCGACGTCGAGGAGGTCGGAGTCAGCGCCGGAGAACATCCAAATGGCCTCCAGGAGTGCCTCTTCCTCCCCGGGGCTTCAGATCGTACAGATCTCGCCAGAACGTTCTCCAGCTCCGCCTGCACACCCTGTAACGAACATCTCTCCTAGATGGCTGGGAGATATAAGGGAGTGGAAGATACGGAAGGTTACCAGGGTGGTCCATTGACGTAGCAGATCCAGGTCTCCCTTGATTCAGTCGGTGCACTCCTCAGAGCGGCATGATCGACGAGCCCGGTCACGCAGATCTCCATCGGTGAGAAGGCATACACCCCGCTCTCCCAGAAGTAGAGCTTCTAGACCTAGTCATCGCTCTCACAGGAGTAAGAGCCATAGGTCGTCTTCATGGTCTTCATCATCTAGACCATCTAAAGCGGACTACTCACCCACTCTTTCCTCAACACCTCCGAGTAGGGTATCCCCGATTGACGATCTCAACACCTTCAATGAGGTTTTGTGTAGGGGAGCGGCTAAACTTCAAATTGAGATGCCTGTTCATGTTCCAACAACCTCAGTCATCTTTGAAACGCTGCATCAGAGGGCGTCATCCAGACCTCTACTTCCCTTGGTGCCTGGTCTACTGGAGCCTGCATTGCAAAAGTTCTTGACTCCAGCTTCAGTGGGTGCTGCTCCCTCAAGAATCCTAAAGAAATATAAAGCTCCTGACACAGACCCTCTGTTTCTGAGATCCGATCCGCCTCCGGATTCAGTCATTGTTTCGGCCGCGCGGAAGAACCAGACAGGGGCAGCGTCATCGACGGTACCCCCTGACAAAGACAGTAAGGCCATGGATTCAATAGGCAAGAGGATGTGCAACACCTCCGCATCCTACATGAAGGTAGCCAGCGCTTCAGCCTTGCTGGGTCGTTATGACCGCTCTCTTTGGGACTCCCTGTCACGTTTCACGGACAAACTCCCTAAGGAGGACAAGCAGGACTTCCTGGAGGTCCTTCAGGAAGGGGGTCTGGTGTCCAAACAGATCATCAGCGCGGCAGCGGATGCCTCAGACCTAGCATCACATGGGTACTCTCATGGAATCTGTGCCCGTCGCTCTTCCTGGCTAAGGTTGACGGGGTTGAAGCCGGAGGCCCAGCATCGGATTCTGAACCTGGCGTTCAATGGATCCTCGCTCTTCGGATCTCATGCCGATGATGAGATGTCGCGCATGAAGACAGAACTGGACACGGTCAAGGCAGTGGGGCTCGAAAAGAGGAAAGACTTTAGGCGGCGCTACCGCCCCTATGATTGGCGCAACTACCAGCAGAGGGTTCAAACCCCTCATTGGTCAACACAGCAGCACCAAGGGAGATCCCAGTCCAATCAGCGACGTCCAGGCAGAGGACGAGGAGGCTCCTCCAGGCAGTCTGCACCAGCTGCCAAGCAGCAGCAACAGCAGAAACAGTGAGTGCTTGCTTCCCCTGACCCCGTTACCCGCTCCGGTGGGGGAAGCATTCGTATGTTTCTAGAAGAGTGGACCAAAATTACACTGGACAAGTGGGTTCTAAACATCGTAAGGAACGGATACTCCATCCGGTTCAAGTCTCCTCCACCTTCTATTCCTCCCCGGAAGACCGCCTCCCATCGTGTAAGTCTTCTACAAGAAGAGGTGTCTGCCCTACTTTTAAAGGAGGCCATCGAAAAGGTTCCATGGCAGCAACGTCATCAAGGACTTTACTCTCGTTATTTCCTAGTCCCAAAGAAAGGTCTCAGCAAAGAGTTCAGGCCCATTCTAGACCTCAGGCGACTGAACAAATTTATTCTGAAGGAAAGGTTCAGAATGCTGGCGTTGCATCAGATAATTCCACACTTGCACCCACAAGACTGGATGTGTTCCATAGATCTTCAGGATGCCTATTTCCACATTCCCATCTCTCGGAAGCATCGGAAGTTTCTAAGGTTTCGCATTCAGGCCGACCATTACCAATTCACAGTCCTGCCGTTCGGTCTCAAGTCAGCCCCTCGCACTTTCTCAAAGTGCATGGCAGTAGTAGCGGCGTTCTTGAGGAGGAAACAAATACTCGTCTACCCCTATCTAGACGATTGGCTTCTCAAAAGTGCTTCTCCAGCACTTCTGCAACTACACCTCGCTTACTGCGTTCGACATCTGCATCGATTGGGTCTGCATGTTAATTTAAAAAAATCCATCCTCAACCCAACGCAGAGAATTCATTACTTGGGGGCAACTCTGGACACGGTAAACGCAAGAGCATATCCTTCGGAGGAGAGACTGTCATCCATCCTCCTCAAGTGTCAGACCATTTTGCGGAACCCTTACCCAACGGCCAGACAAGTCTCGTCTCTTCTGGGTTCTATGGCATCCTGCATCTTTCTAGTCCCGAATGCCAGGCTACACATGAGACCTCTTCAACAGGCTCTGGAAGATCAGTGGTCCCAGAACTCCAATCGCTGGGAGGACACGATAACGATACCTCTGTCTGTCAAACTCTCCATCGGCTGGTGGATGCGGAGGTCTCATCTTCTCGTGGGCAGCCCTTTTCACGAGGAACCTCCAAAGCTGACTCTTGTAACAGATGCTTCCCTTCAAGGATGGGGCGCCCACATGGGGTCCCTGCAAGTACAAGGCCTGTGGTCGGAAAGAGAACAGCTCTATCACATAAACATGCTGGAGCTCAGGGCGGTTCATCTGGCCCTCAAGGCGTTCTTTCCGTCCATCAGCTCCAATACCCTCCTTGTTCAGACGGACAACACCACAACAATGTTTTACCTGAACAAGCAGGGGGGCACCAGGTCCAGGCCTCTGTCACTGGAAGCACAGACGATCTGGAGGTGACTCCTGGCTCGGGGCATGAAGGTCTCAGCAGTCCACCTTCCGGGCGTTCTAAATGTTCAGGCAGATGGCCTAAGCAGGCATTTCGCAGAAGCGCACGACTGGGTGCTAAAGCAAGAAGTAGCACAGGACATTTTTCAAGCCTGGGGGGAACCAGACATAGACCTGTTCGCAGATGCAGACAACGCAAAATGCCACATCTTCACCTCCAGGTTCCCACAACAAGGCTCCAAGGGGAATGCTCTATGGATAGACTGGTCAGAGACATTACTCTACGCCTTTCCACCAGTTCCCCTCATTCCTCTAGAGATCAGGAAGCTGTACAGATCCAAAACGAGGATGATCTTGGTTGCGCCAGACTGGCCTCGCCAGTGGTGGTACCCGGACCTTCTTCGTCTTTCGGCATTACCGCGCAGGAGGCTACCCTGTCATCCAGATCTGCTGACCAGGGCGGGCGGCAAAGTGTTCCATCCCAATCTGCCGTCACTGAAGCTAGCAGCATGGCTCCTGAATTCATCCAATATGGATATTTAGGTCTCTCTCAGGACTGCATGCAGATCTTGAAAGAGGCTCGACGGCCTTCCACAAGGAGAACATATGCTTTCAAATGGAGGCGATTCTACATGTGGTGTACTGCAGAGGGTCATGATCCTATTCATGGTCAGGAACAGGTACTGTTACCATATTTACTGTCTTTGGCAAGAGCAGGATTACAGTACTCATCTATTAAGGTTCACTTGGCCGCGATAACAGCTTATAGGAAGTCTCCCAATCAGGTTTCCTTTTTTTTTAGAATGCCAGTGGTTAAGGACTTCTTAGAGGGCTTAAAGAAAGTCTATCCTCCAGTGAGGGCTCCATCTCCCTCTTGGGAACTCAATATCGTTCTCTCCAAGTTAATGGGTCCACCTTTTGAACCTATACACAAGACCTCCCTGCAACATCTTTCTTGGAAGACTGCATTGCTTGTGGCGATCACGTCTGCTCGCAGGGTGAGCGAGATACAGGCTTTGTGCTCGTCGGAGCCTTATCTCGTTTTTCATGCAAACAGAGTGGTACTAAGAACTCACCCGAAGTTCCTTCCGAAAGTGGTCTCGGAGTTCCACATCAACCAGTCGATCACTCTTCCCACTTTCTTTGTGAACCCTGTCACACCTGCTGAGAAGGCATTACATTCACTAGATCTCAAAAGGGTGTTGAAGTTTTACCTGGATAAGTCTAAGAGTGTACGCAACACGGACAGACTATTTGTTAATTACGGGCCATTGAACACTGGTTCTCCGGCCTCTAAAAGGTCCATTGCTAGATGGATTGTGTCATGCATTATGCTATCTTATCAGCTAGCGCACAAACAGCTCCCAGGCAGGCCGAGAGCGCATTCTACAAGAGGAAAAGCAGCTACAATAGCTATGCTGAGTAATGTACCTATTCAAGACATATGTAAAGCGGCCACATGGCGTTCGGTGCACACTTTTGCACGCCATTATTGTCTTGATTCTGACACTCAAGCTGATGCTAGGGTTGGCCAGGCATCCTTGAGGAACTTATTTGGGTAATATAAGGTGAATTTGATGGCATGATATGATGGTATTCGTCCGCAGAGTATGGGGATGGCTTGCTACTCTATTCAGTGCTTATGACTATTGATGAGTATCCCCTGGAAGAGAAGGATAAGTTACTTACCTGTAATCCTAGTTCTCTTCCAGGGGTATACTCATCAAAGTCATAAGCAACCCTCCCTCCTCCCGGGCGAATACCATGTTCATGTGAGATGTAACTGTTACCCATACTGTGATCACACTGTTTACGCCGTCCAAAAGAACTGACCTAACTGTCACCTGTGGTGCATGATGGGAGCCTGAGGGTTCCAAGAGGTCTTAAAGGCACGGCGCCAGTTTTTCCTAACTGTTCTATATGCAGCCTCTCTATGCTGACCTGCCTCTATGGTCTTACCCCTTTTACCTTTGAAAATAAAGGTTCTGTTGTTTCAAAGCAAACTACAGTGGTTTACTTGTTTTTAATCATGATTATATCATGGGGTATGTTTATTTATTGTTCAAATTTAAAAGGTTTTGCATTGCAATTGAGGCAGTTTTTCTGAGCCTAGTATATATGGTCAGGCTGCATATATGTTTGTTTTATGCATATCACCTATATATATATATATATATATATATATATATATATATATATATTTACTTATATGTGTATATGGATATATATGTAGGTATATGCATATTATTGGCTATTGCTCCGGGGTCCCCGCACGTGGGCTGGGACTATTCAGTGCTTATGACTTTGATGAGTATACCCCTGGAAGAGAACTAGGATTACAGGTAAGTAACTTATCCTTAGACGCCGCCCTCGCGCGCTGACGTCAGTTCTTTCTTTTCCGCGCCAGCAAGCGCAGATCCGGAGAGAGCGGTACCCCCAGTCATTTTTTGACTGAGTTTTTCGAGGCCTTTTTGTCTCTATTTTTCGAGTCGATCGACTCCTGGTGCAGTAGGGATGCCCGGCTTCAAGTCTTGCGAGGACTGTCATCGCATGATGTCGGTGACGGACCCGCACCGCGTGTCTTTACTGCCTGGGGTGCGACCACGACCCCAAGTCGTGCCCCGACTGCCGGGCCATGGCGCCGAAGACTTTGCGGGAGCGGTCCCGAAAGTTGCCTGAAGTTCGGCAGTCGGCTCCGCGCTGCTCAAGGTCCCGGTCCCGTGGGAGGTCGCGGGACCGGTCGCGGAGCCACCACCATCGTTCATTGGGATCAAAGTCTTCGCACTCGGGGTCAGTTAAGACGAAGCACTCTAAGAAGTCGAAGAAGCGCTGTCGCTCTCCGACTTCCCCTCGCCCGTCGCGCGACGCTGCTGAGGGTGCGGGTGGTGCCACCCCCGCGGCTCCAGCGGAGCCTACGCAGTCGCCGCCAGCCTACCCGCCCTTCCCGGGTCCGTCGGCGTCTCCGGCCCAGCTGCAGGAATTTCTGTCAGCCATGGCCCGCCTCTTTGGGCCGTCGGGCCCTGCCGGTGCGCCTTTGGGCCCCGCGGGTCCGACTGGGGGTCCTTGCCCTTTACTGCCGACGGCTCCGGCATCGCTGTCGGCTCCGGCCTCGCAGCGCCCCCATGGATCCAGGCCTGAACCCGGTCGACCTTGTGACACCTCCACCGATGTCGACCCCTCCGGCACCACTTCCGACGTCGCCCCCCCCACCGGACGACGTCGCCCCCGGTTTCAGCCCCGAAGCGGACACGGCGCTGGAACGGCGTCGCTCGACGCCGATTCCGACGCCGATGGGACCTTTCTATCCCTATGTCCATCCTCCTTATTTTCGGCCTGTTCATCAGCCTTCGGAGGAAGGGGAGGACTGGGAGGGGTCTGAGGATCCTCTCACAGCTCAATGTGAGTTAGACCCGGACTGGGCAGAGGAACTGGGGGATGCCAGTGGTCTTTACACCTCTCCTGACCTTGGCATGCTCACTCCTCCTACCGTGGCTATGGAGGAGGGTGCAAGTTGCGCAGTGGTGTTGCGTAGGGCGGCCGAGGCCCTCCACCTCGAGCTCCCTACAGTGGCCGTCAGGACTAACCTCCTGACAGAAGTGCGTCAGCCGGCGGCTACCTCTGCGGAGCCACTGCTGCCTTTTAATGATGCACTTTCAGACGTTCTTTTGGGCACCTGGTCCAGGCCCACCAAAGGGGCTCCTGTTGATAGGAACATGGCCCGACGCCATCGCCCGCCCCCGGGCGACCCCCTTTTCCTCTCCCAACACTCCACCCCTGAGAGCTTGGTTGTCCAAGCCTCTGCGACCCCGAGCGCATTCCCTACCGCACCTCCGGATAGGGAATCCAAGAAACTGGAACAATTTGGGAAGAAGATTTTTTCTTCAGGCCAGTTCAGGGCTGCGGCCTGTGAACACCGCATGCCTCTTGGGCCATTATTCCCACTCTCTGTGGGATACGGTGGCGCAAGTGCTGCCTCAGTGTCCGGAGGAGGCCCGGACAGTGCTCTCTCAGGCTATTGCTGAAGGGAGGGATGCAGGTTCACGATTCGATGTGGCCTTGACACCGCCGACTCGCTGGGCAGAGCGATTTCCACGACAGTGGCGCTCCGTCGCCACGCCTGGCTGAGGACTACTGGTTTCTCTGGGGATGTCCAGCACACCCTGATGGACATGCCCTTTGATGGCATTCGCCTTTTTGGCAACAAAGCAGATAGTGGGTTGGAGCGCTTTAAGGACTCGCGGGCTACGGCCAAGTCCCTGGGCCTTTCCGCCACGCTCCCTCCTCCGCCTTCTGCTTTTCGCTCCTTTTGTGGCCACGGAAGGGGCGCCCCGACACGTTCGCTTCAGAGCCACAGGCCTGCGCAGCAACGGACGTGGGACCCGCCGAGGTGGGTCAAGGGGCCAGCGGGCGGGTCAGTCCACCTCCACCCCGGCCACCACTGCCTCCAAACCTTCCTAGTCTGGTTTTTCAGACCCATCAAACGCCAGTGGGCGGCAGGATTCGCCATCACCTCCCCCACTGGCGCACCATCACTTCGGACAGGTGGGTTTTACAAATAGTCCGAAGGGGCTACTCCCTCCCCTTCGAGAGTACCCCTCCAGCCATGCCACCCCAGTACCACCGCATGTCGGGGGATTACTTGGCACTTCTTCAATAGGAAGTCGCGGCCCTCTTGGCCAAGGGGGCCATCGAGCGCGTTCCTGCGCCAGAAGTAGGACGTGGTTGTTATTCCCACTACTTTCTGGTGCCCAAGAAGGACAAGGGCCTGCGTCCTATCTTGGACCTCAGGGACGTCAATCACTTCCTCCGGAAGGAGAAGTTCAAGATGTTAACTCTGCCTCAGGTCTTGTCTGCCCTCGACCCTGGAGACTGGATGGTAGCGTTGGATCTGCAGGACGCATATTTCCACATTCCTGTCCTGCCGGCCCACCGCCGTTACCTGCGGTTCACGGTGGCCACGAGCACTTTTAGTTTACCGTGCTCCCCTTTGGCCTTACCAGCGCCCCTAGGGTGTTCACGAAAGTGATGGCGGTGGTCGCAGCTCATCTGCGCAGATCAGGGGTTCCAGTCTTCCCCTATCTCGACGACTGGCTGTTGAAGGTGGGCTCGCCCCGGACAGTCGTCTCCCACCTCCAGACTACGGCCGACCTCCTGCATTTGCTGGGGTTCTCCATCAATGTGCCGAAGTCACACCTGATTCCCTCTCAGAAGCTCCTCTTCATCGGAGCGGTTCTGGATATGATGCACTTTCGGGTCTATCCTCCTGAATGGCGAGTCCAGGATATTCAGGCTCTGATTCCGATCTTTCAGCCTCTATCAGGGGTTTTGGTCAGGATGACCCTGAGGCTGCTGGGCCTCATGCATCCTGCTGGTCGATCATGCCAGATGACATATGTGGGCTCTGCAGTGGGACCTGAAGTTCCAGTGGGCGCAGCATCAGGGGAACCTGTCCGATTACGTCCAGATCTCGGAGGGAACTGCACAACAATTGCAGTGGTGGCTCATGAACCGGCATTGGGTCAATGGCAGATCCCTCTCCCTTCCCCAACCGGAGCACACAGTGGTGACGGATGCGTCCCTCCTGGGATGGGGCTGCCACATGGGAGAGGCGGAGATCAGAGGCCTCTGGTCTCCGGCGGAGACAAGGCTCCATATCAACCTGCTGGAGCTTCGGGCGATCCGACTTGCACTGAAGGCATTCCTTCCCTCTGTCAAGGGGAGAGTAGTGCAGGTGTTCACAGACAACACCACCGCCATGTGGTACTGCAACAAACAGGGCGGGGTGGGGTCGTGGACCCTATGTCAGGAGGCTCTGTGCCTCTGGACATGGCTGGAACATCAGGGCATTTCCCTGGTGGTTCAACACCTGGCAGGTTCACTGAACGTCAGGGCGCACAAACTCAGCCGCAGGTGCATGATGGATCACGAATGGCGTCTTCACTCGGACGTGGCGCAAGGTCTCTTTCAACAGTGGGGAGAGCCTTGGTTAGATCTATTCGCCACCGAAGAGAACGCGCAATGTCAGCAGTTCTGCGCGTTGGAATTTCCAAGGTGGCACTCGCTCGGCGACGCTTTTCGTTGCTAGTGGAGTTGCGGTCTGTTGTACGCCTTTCTGCCTATACCACTTCTGCCCAGAGTGCTGAAGAAGATCAGGCGCGACCGGGTCCAAGTCATTCTTGTGGCTCCGGACTGGGCTCAAAGAGTTTGGTATCCCGAGCTACTCAGTATGACCATCGATCCCCCGATCCGACTGCCTCTTCGGGTGGATCTTCTGTCGCAGCAGCAGGGGATGGTCCTCCACCCGAACCTCTCCAGTCTCCACCTCTTTGCGTGGAGATTGAGCGGCGGCAGTTGATTCCTTTCGACTTGCCTCCTGAAGTCTGTGATGTCATTCTGGCAGCCAGGTGTCCCTCCACTAAGTTGGTATACGCCTGCAGGTGGAACAAGTTTGTGGCATGGTGCACAGCAAAGGCTGTGGATCCCCTTTCTGCCCCTCTTTCTGAAGTCCTACTGTTCCTTCTTTCTTTGGCCCAGCAGGGCTCTGCTCTGGGCACTATCAAGGGCTACCTTTCTGCTATTTCGGCCTTTCTCAGGCTCCCTGATCAGCCCTCTCTTTTCAGGTCCCCTGTTGTTCACAGATTCCTCAAAGGCATTACTCACCTTTTTCCTCCTATTCCCTTCTTAATGCCACAGTGGGACTTGAACCTGGTTCTCACGTACTTAATGTGCGCTCCGTTTGAGCCTCTTCACAACTGTCCTCTTCGTCTGTTAACTCTGAAGACTGCTTTCCTGGTTGCCATCACCTCTGCTAGGAGAGTGAGTGAGCTCCAGGTTCTCTCTTGCAAACCTCCTTTTCTGTCTGTCCATCCGGACAAGGTGGTGCTCAGGACACGTCCATCCTTTCTGCCAAAGGTTGTTACTGCCTTTCACATCGGGCAGACCATCACTTTGCCCACCTTCTTTCCGCCTCCGCATCCTTCCAGAGAGGAAGAGAGGCTCCACCGTCTGGACCCAAAACGTGCGCTCTCATTTTACCTGAGTCGCACACAACAGTTCCGGGTGGATGACCAGCTCTTTGTTGGCTACGTTGGCGCCAAGAAAGGTCGGGCCGTACACAAGCGGACTATCTCCAGATGGGTCGTCTTGTGTATTAAAGCTTGTTATTCTCTGGCAAAGAAGGAGCCTCCGTTGGGGCTGCGCGCCCATTCTACCAGGGCGACGGCCGCCCCTACGGCGTTGGGATGTGGTGTCCCCTTACAAGACATCTGTCAGGCAGCTACGTGGGCCTCGCTGCATACTTTTACTAAGCACTATTGCCTGGACAGCCAAGTCCGGAGAGACGGCTTCTTTGGCTATTCTGTTCTCCAGGACTTCCTGGTGTGATCTTGGTTCGCAGACCCACCACCGGAGTTGGTATTGCTGGGGTATCTATTCTAATGTAAGGAATCTATCACTAACGTGTTTCTTTCAGATGCACAAGTTACTTACCTTCGGTAACGATATATCTGTAAGAAACATTAGTTAGTGATAGATTCCTTACCGCCCCACCCATCCTCCCCGTTCTGCGAACTGATTTCTAGGGTTAAGGTCATCCCTTTCAGGGCCCTAGTTTTAATGCACCAGTGGTCAGTATCTTGCATGGCTCTGCGTTCCTGGCGCGGAAAGTCGTATACAGAACTGACGTCAGCGCGCGAGGGCGGCGTCTAAGTAGCTGCCGCAACGTCATCTCGGCGACCACAACGCCAACGACGGACGTGGACCTGCACGACGCCATCTTCCGACGCACAGCGGTACTGCTGACGAAAACTTTCCGGATCCAGCCTGATGCCTGGAGATAATTCTAAGGTAAGGAATCTATCACCAACTAATGTTTCTTACAGATATATCGTTACCGAAGGTAAGTAACTTGTGCGGTAAGTACGACAATTCTTAAGTTAAAGCATAGTTACTTTCTTTCCATACAAAACAGTAGGTCAACAGAGATTTTTAGGAACAGAAAACTTGTAACATTGGTTCCTATGGGAAAAAGAGTGTTAACGGTTCACAGGTAAATGGCTTTTGGGGTCTAGGACCAAGGTTCCCCAAGGTCCAGGAAGGCACTCAAACTGCACCACCACCAGCACTGGAGCGGCCGGGTGCAGAGCCAATCGGTCTCAGGAGCCAAGCTTCTAGGTTTAAGTCAGGGCAAAGGGGGTCCCAGGTCAGAACCAAGTCCACACCACAAGCGGCACAGGGGAAGCCGGGTGATGGGTGCTTAGGAGGGGTCGGGAGACCAATGAAATCCTATGGAGGTTGCCGGTTTTGGATTTTGGCTACAGGCTTGGTCCAGGAAGTCTTCCGGGAGGAACCAACAGCTGGGCAGATACGTTGTTGGGTCGGGGACATAGGTGCACCTCAGGTCCTCTTATCCAGTATTGGGGTATCTTTCATAGATTCACATGCTTGAGACATTCCCTGTCTTCGAAATGGGAGTCCTACAGTAAAATAATCAAGGAGTACTTAATAAACATCATAGGCCATATTAGTCATAGGCCATGCTATTGATAGCCTATCCATGTCCTTTTTTTAAAAAAAGGACCAAATGTTGAAACACAGCCAATCGGCTGCCAGCACCCTCTAGAGCACTCCCAGCAGAGGCAGGTTCTCTCCGATTTTCTACAACACACATGAAGGAGTAGGAAAGTGTATTTAAAAGGTGGCACATGCTCAGTGAGAAACTGCCCTCACTCACAAAATTGTGACATGCTTCATCATTGGGCTTGCTTCAATACACCCCTGCGCAGACCAACGCGTGGGGTGGAGTAACAGGGAGGGGAAAACAATACAAACATAGAAATTTTGGGATCACCGAAGAAAAGTGCAGTGAAGGTTAAAACTAGCTCGGATGTGTCCCCACTCGAAATTTTATTCCTGGGCCAACTGGCTAGGTTTAAAAACGTGAAGGATGGTGGTGCTAGGAGAAGATTAAGATTTCCTTCACCCCTCCTTACTGCCAAGGTGTCGACATGTTTCTGCCGTTTAATCCGTGCCCACAGTGTCGGGTCACTCCGGCATTCATCAGGACCCTCCGGATCCCAAAACGTGGTAACCTCTGAACCTGCCTTAGGTATCCTTGGAATGCATTACGTCCAACAAAGAATTCCCCTATATAACGCACACTTCGCAATCTGGAGGGGAAACAAAATTCTCCAGTATTGGGGTATCTTCCATAGATTCACATGCCTGAATCATTCCCCGTCGTCGGAGTGGGAGTCCCACGGTACATAAAAAAGCAATAATTATGCACATAATAACCATAATGTATATATATATATATATATAGTACCTAGAACCAGGAAGTGAAGTAGATAAAACTACAGGGAAAAAAACTTCCACATTTATGACTTATCCAGGTCATTATAAATGGTCCAAACTGCAGCCAATCAGGCGACAGCACCCTCTAGAATGCTCTCCTCAGAGGCTGAGGCTCTCAGATTTTCTACCGCACGTCGTGTGAAGGGAGTCTCCCTGAGCTCTGCTCAGTATTTTTCCTATTCTTCACAATTTACTTCTTTCAGAATGTCTTCTAAAAGATCTCTCTTTCGACCTTGTGAATCTTGTGGGAAGCTACGACTGTTCTCGGAAGATCCCCACAAGAAATGCAGTTATTGCCTGTATCCTGATCACCAGGTGAGAGACTGTAAGATCTGTAGGACCTTCCCTCAAAAGACTCTCAGAGACAGAGAGGGACGTCTACTTCTGTGGCTACAGAAGATTAAGGATCAAGATAACCCTTTATCTGATGTGGGGAGTATTGCCTCAGGCTCTACAGTGTCCTCTAGGAAGAGGGTTGCTGAGGAACTCTTATCTTCTTCTGGGGCTAAGGTGTCGAGAAAACAGCAGTCCTCTAAGGGTGCTGAAGTGCCTTCCTCCTCAAAAAGGCTCCTCCACCTTCAAAGAATAAGCCTCTTCATACTACCCCCCCCGAGACAAACTCCGAAGTCTCTGGCTTCAAAAAGAATTTCTGAGAAGAGTTTACCTCAGAATAAGGCACCGTCGTCGACGGCATCGACGACGACTCCGTCGACGATATTTACCGTCGGCGCTACAACGACGTCAACTACCACCTTCTCGTCGCCGAGACCTCAGATGATCATGTCGTCGGCGTCATCACCGTCGACGCTGGTCTCTGTCTCCGTGAAGCCAATTTCGTCGACGACGGAAATTAGATCTATCGTCGACGCCCCGTCGACGACGACGAAGATTAGAAAACTCCCGTCGACGACCACCTCGTCGACGAAGACTGCCTCGTCGTCGAAGACTGCCTTGTCGTCGAAGACTGCCTCGTCGTCGAGGACTGCCTCGTCGTCGAAAATTGCCTCGTCGTCGGCGACTGCCTCGTCGTCGACAACTGCTTCATTGTCGGTGGTTTCATTCACACCGGCTCCGTCAACGACTGACTCCGTCGACGGCTCCCTCGTCGACGCTACAATTATCTGCTTGTACAGAATTACAGGTCTGGTCAGCTGCCGCGGCAACGGCGCCATCTACACCGTCTACGACACAGGTGCAATTACCACCACTAACGTCAGCATCTTCTTTGTTGCATAGACGGGGTTCTTCGTTGGAGATCCTTTCTCCACTACATATTTCCCCTACTAAAGTACCTCTAGAATTACCTCAACAATTACTAGATTATGGGGAGGACGAGGACGAATCTGAGGACGATGACAGATTTCGCACTGCCAGGAGCCCATCAGAATTGTTCATCAAATATCAAGAAGATGATCAAGATGATGATGAACCTTCCCCAGAGACTGTTGCTCCAGCTCAAGAGGCGATTCCATCGGCACAAATGCCTTTGGCTCTATTGAATAATCTTCAATTCATGTTGGATGATTATTATCGCCGTTTTCCTCCATCTGAATCGGCTTCATCTATTCCACCAACACCTGTACCTCAAACTTCTGATTCTGCATTGAGGTCACCCAGACCACCATCTCCGGTACCTTCTCATCATTCCGATGATGATCACATCTCTGACAACGATAGGGAGGAAGGAGAGTTGGACGACAGATCGCTTCTTACGGAGTGGGATGATTACCAGTTATAAACTCCATCTCCTTCAACTCCAGCTCCCATCGATTCTCCTCCTGTTGACATTGGAGGATTTCATCTTCTGATGGAAAGGGCAACTCAAAGGTTTCTCCTACCTATGGAAACCAAAAAGGATGAGTGCTTCTTATACGATTTTAAAGATCAGACGAGGAGACAGGTACGGACCATCCCAATAATTGACTTCATCTGGCAAGAGGGATTGAAGGTCATGAAGGCTCCTGCCTCTATTCCTGCGGTCCTACCTCGCCTCGACAAAAAATACAAGGCGCCAGATAACACCCCGGCATGCCTCATAGGGCAACCGAAAGCCGATTCTGTTATTGCCCAGGCGGCACAACGGCGAGCTAGGAACCCATCTTCTCCGATCACAGCTCCTCCAGATAGGGATGGCAGACGGTTAGACACCATTGGAAAAAAGGTGTCCACCATGGCAGCAACAACAGTCCGTGCTGCTAATTCACTGGCCATTCTAGGCCGATACGACAGACAGATGTGGTCGGAAATCTCTCCTTACATCGACATGTTGCCAGAACCATCCAAATCGGAAGTTTTAAAGATACTGCAAGAAGGAGAACGTATCTCTGCAGAGATCATAGATTCGGCCGTGGATGTCGCATCCACAGGTTTTAGATAATTAGCAGGGGCCGCAGTACTACGACAACAAGGCTGGCTCAAATCAACATCTTTCCGCCAGGAGGTTCAGGCAAAGATAATTGACATGCCGTTTGATGGTGAGTCTCTCTTTGGCCAGCATGTGGACGAGGCCCTTCAAGCCATCAAAAAGGATACCGAAACTGCAAGATCTCTGGGTACCCTCCAATTTCGGAAGCCGCCCTTTCATGGAGCTAGGGGCCGTGGCTCCTTTTCTAGTCGAGGAGGATATAACCAACAAAGGTCATATCAGTCCTTCCAAAACAATCAACGTTACCAACCTCAACGTCAACAATCTTATGGACAAAGAAATACCTCCTATTCACAGAATAAGAGAAGGCCTTCCTATCGCGGACGCGACACTTTTAAGAAACAATGACAACCGCCACCTGCCACCTATTCTACCGCCTACCCCTTTAAAAGTTGGAGGGAGAATCTCCCAGTACTACTCGAACTGGTCCGATATAACATAAGACAAGTGGGTCCTGGACATTGTGGCCAGAGGCCATGTTCTAGAGTTCATAAAGATCCCTCCAAGCTCTCCTCCAAAAGGCCCACCGCCAGCTCATCTCAAAGAGCTTTTTTCCCAAATAAATTTGATGCTAAAAAGGGAGCGATCGAGAGAGTTCCTCAATTGCAAAGAGGAACAGGGTTTTATTCAAGGTTCTTCCTGATCAAGAAAAAATCGGGAGAATGGCGCCCCATTCTGGATCTCCGTTCCCTCAACAAATATTTTAAAAAGTTGTCCTTCCGGATGTTAACGCTTCAAGAAATACTTCATCTCCTTTCTGCGGGGGATCACATGGCTACTCTCGACCTCCAGGACGCATATTTCCATGTACCGATTCTTCCCAGACACAGGAAATATTTGCGGTTCAGAGTGGCTGGCAGGGACTTCCAGTTCAAGGTCCTTCCTTTCGGACTACGCTCCGCACCCCGTGTATTTACCAAGGTTCTAGCACCGGTGAGCGCACACCTACGTCTGGAAGGGATTCAAATCTTTCCGTATTTAGACGACTGCCTTATCAAGGCGAGTTCTTTTATGGTCGCAGACGCCCACATTCGCAGATGTTTGTCCCTCTTCCAATCTCTGGGACTTTCCATCAATCTCGACAAGTCTCATCTCGTTCCATCGCAAAGGCAAACGTTTTTGGGAGCCACGTTAGACACTCAACTGACACAAGCATTCATCTCAAAAGAAAGGCAACAAAAGATTTGCAGCCTTGCACACCTATTGTGCTAAAAAAAGTACGCTTCAGTCCGACAGTTAAAATCATTTCTGGGGATGATTTCTTCATGCATTCCTTTACTTCCCAACTGTCGTCTCAAAATGAGACCACTACAAGAGGAGCTCAGCCATCAATGGTTGCAGGTCTCAGGTTCCTTCAACGACCTCATTCGCATCACCTCCCGGATGAGAGAAGCCTTACTTTGGTGGACTCACAGAAAGAATGTAAAGAAAGGGTGCGCATTCCTAGTAGAAGCTCCAAGTTTCACCATCACTACGGATGCATCCCTCGAAGGGTGGGGAGCACATCTTCAAGGGCTCACGGTCAGCGGCAAGTGGAACATCCAGCAACGAATGTGGCATATCAACCTTCTAGAATTGCTGGCCATCTTCCTAGCCCTAAAATCCTTTCGCACCATCATTCTGGGGGCATCAGTATTAATTCGGACAGACAACACAACAAGTATGCACTACTTGAACAAACAAGGGGAACAAGGTCTGCCCGACTCTCACAACAAGCCCAACAAATTTGGGACTGGGCGATACGACACAGGATCAGCTTGTCAGCAATACATGTTCCCGGAGTTTCCAATGTCTTGGCAGATTCCCTCAGCAGATCAACAGTATCCAATCACGAGTGGGAGTTACATCAACCAACGTTGGATCGAGTATTTCAGTTGTGGGGTCGTCCCAATCTAGACCTGTTTGCGACCAGTCAGAACCGCAAATGCCCATTCTTTGCAAGTTGGCTTCCCCACAAAGGGTCACGCGGGAATGCCTTTTCGATGAACTGGTCACAGATCTATGCCTACGCTTTTCCTCCGATACCGTTGGTTCCCAGGGTGCTCCGGAAGATGAAGAGGGAACCCTGTCGCCTAATCCTCATTGCTCCCAGGTGGCCTCGCCAGTTCTGGTTTACCGAACTCTTCCTTCTGTCGGAATGCGATCCCATTCAGTTTCAACCAATACCGAACCTTCTGTCCATCCAGAACGGACAGATCTGTCATCCGGACCCTCCATCTTTGAGATTAGCGGCCTGGCGCCTGAGCACTTTGAATTCGCTCATTTAGATATTCCTGCGGAATGCAAAGAAGTCTTAACCAATGCTCGAGCACCTTCCACTATTAAGACGTACAGGCTTAAATGGAGGAGGTTTTGCTTGTGGTGTCAAACTGCCGCCATTCATCCGATCCATGCAAAACCGGAGCAGATCCTACCATTCTTTTTACACTTGGCAAGATCAGGCCTGTCCCATTCGACTCTGAAGGTATTTCTAGCGGCTATTTCAAGATATCGGCAAGATGGTTCCAACTCTCTTTATTCAGCTAGGATCATTCAGCAATTCTTCAAAGGATTGTTTAGGATGTTTCCTCCTATCCGCCGCCCATCTCCATCCTGGCATCTGAACGTGGTGCTTGCACAACTTATGCGACACCCCTTTGAACCTATTCATAGGGTGGATTTAAAGTTTCTTTCCTGGAAGGTGTCTCTGCTGTTAGCATTAACATCGGCTAGGAGAGTCAGTGACATTCAAGCCTTCACTATTAATACGCCTTTTCTTCAATTCACTTCAAACTCGGTAGTGCTACGTACTAATCTCAGTTTTATGCCTAAAGTACCTTCAGACTTCCATCTCAACGAACCAATAATTTTAAAGACTTTCTTCCCTAAACCTCAATCAACTGCAGAAAGAACTTTGCATACGCTTGACATCAGAAGATGTCTCAAATTCTATTTACAAAGGACTTCTTCCATCCGTAAATCTGACCAGTTATTTGTGGCGTATGGGAAAATACGCCAGAGTCAACCAATATCCAAACAGACCATAGCTCGTTGGATTTCTGCTGCAATTTGTCTCTGCCATCAACAAGCAGGAAGATCATTACAAGCAAGGCCAAGAGCACACTCTACTAGAGCAATGTCTTCGTCTACGGCCTTGTTTGCCGGTGTGCCTCTCCATCAAATCTGCAGAGCTGCAACATGGTCCAGCACGCACACCTTTACCAAGCACTACTGTTTGGAAGCTGCCAGTAATGCAGACACATCGGTGGGACAAGCGGTTCTCCGTAATCTTTTTAGATAAGGTGAGCCTCTGTTCTACCCTCCTCCTTTTTTCTTTTACTGCTTTCTTAGACTGATGTTACCTATGTTTAACATTGCTAGACATATATGTATATATAGTTGGCTATATATATATATATTTATTTATTCACATTTATATATGTTCATATTTGCATACGTTGGAACTTATAGGTATGCCATTGCATGAGGTTTCTTGTACATAGAACAATGTTACAAGTGCAATTTAACAGGCATTTTATGGATGTACTGCTTTGTACTCTGATTCAGGCATGTGAATCTATGGAAGATACCCCAATACTGGAGAAGAACAATAGTTACTTACACAATCTGTGGTTCTCCAGTATTAGTATCTTTCATAGATTCACATGCAACCCACCCACCTCCCCTCAGAGGCTCGTTATACTTTCTTGTCACTTGGTACACTCTTGTGCGAGAAAATCTGAGAGCCTCAGCCTCTGAGGAGAGCATTCTAGAGGGTGCTGTCGCCTGATTGGCTGCAGTTTGGACCATTTATAATGACCTGGATAAGTCATAAATGTGGAAGTTTTTTTCCCTGTAGTTTTATCTACTTCACTTTCTGGTTCTAGGTACTATATATATATATATACATTATGGTTATTATGTGCATAATTATTGCTTTTTTATGTACCGTGGGACTCCCACTCCGACGACGGGGAATGATTCAGGCATGTGAATCTATGAAAGATACTAATACTGGAGAACCACAGATTACAGGTAAGTAACTATTGTTCTTACTTGTAGATAGGCTCATTAGACCCACTATAAGTGTCCATAATCGAAAAATACAAACCCCCAAGTGCATATTCCCACATTACACCGCTTTCACACACCACCACGATGCTCATAGTATCCATTTTGGTGTCGATTATTAGCATCACGTCCAAATCGGACCAAACATTCAAAGTAGAACAATGTCCAGACTATATGAAATGAAATAAAAGTTTTATAAAGCGCGTCTTAGCACTGGAGCTGTCATAACCTGAGCAGAAGAGGCGAACAGAAGTTAAGAATTGGGCGGGAACAGCCATGTTTTCAGCGCCTTTCTGAACGGTTGTCTGTTGGTTTGGCTTCTCAGAGTAAAAGGCAGAGTGTTCCAAAGTTTGGGGGCCAAATGAAAGAAACTTCTGCCACCCCATTTTACGGTCTTCACCCTGGGAATGACCAGCAAGGAGGCAGTGGATGATCTGAGGTTGCGTTGTGGGGCGTGCCATCTAATGCTATTATTGAGAAAGGCAGGTCCTACCCCGTAAAGTGTCTTGTGAACAATGCACAAGGACTTGAATTGAACCCTCGCCTGGACCAGCAGCCAATGCAGCTCTCGAATCCCTTTGGACACTGAGCTAAATTTGGGTATTTTAAGTAGTAATCGTGCTGCTGCGTTTTGAAGTGATTGAAGCTTGCGTATGGTCCTGTTGTTAGCACCTAAATAAAGGGCATAATAGTAATCAATCTTTAACAACACCAGGGCCACAATTACTGTTTTCATTAGATCCATCGGAATAAAAGGTAAGATTTTTCTCAAGAGCTTCAGGTTGTAAAAGCAAGATGATGTAATATAATTGACCTGGTCCGATAAGGATAGTTGATCATCAAGAAGAACAGCTAGACTTTTTACCTTCCTTACTGGGATGGGCAGGGTCCGGCCACTTCTGGCCACCAGGCTGTGTTCCAGAGGGCAGAGTTTTTACCGAATAGTAGCGCCTCAGTTTTATTGGTATTAAACTTTAGACAGTTGTCACGCATCAATCTGATTATGTGGACCATACAGTTGTTAAATTTTATTGCCACGTCATCCAGCTTTGATGAAAGAGACACCACTATTTGCGTATCATCCGCATAATAAATAGCAGTAAAGCCTTGAGAGCGGATAAGTTTAGTCAGTGGGGTGACATAGACATTAAACAGAGTTGGGGATAGCGAAGATCCCTGGGGCACTCCGCATGGCAGGGCATAAGGATGTGATTTATGCCCTCCCATCGCAACAGTTTGTTCTCTGTGTTCTAAGAATGATCTTATTATCTCGGAGGCTCCTCTTATGATCCCCATTTCAGATAGGCACCGAATAAGCACTTGATGGTTTACCGTATCGAATGCAGCTGAGAGGTCTAGCAAGATTAATATTGCCTTCCCTCCTCCATCAAGCTGGATGCGGATCTCCTCGGTGGCTGCAATGAGTGCTGATTCTGTGCTGTGAAGAGGTCGAAATCCATGTGGTGCAGGGTCCATTTTGTCATTTGACCCCAGGAAATGCAGCAGGTCTTCATTAAGGGCTTTTTCAAGAATTTTACAAGGAAATGGCAGACAGGAAATCGGTCGGTAATTTATTTTACCTCTGTAGGGTCTTGAGAAGGTTTTTTCAGAATGGGCAGTACTAAAGATTTTTTCCAGATGTTTGGAAAGGATCCTGCATTCAAAGTGTTATTTAGAAGAGGTGCTAGATGGCCAGCAATGGTACTAGGAACCATATGGAGAACCATAGCGGACAGGGTTTCAGTGGGGATCCAGACTTAGTAGACAAAATAAGTCTCTCCACTCGCTCAGGCGTGAGGTGATTACATTTATCTAGATGAGCCTGCGTAGTTACTTCACCATAATCTAGGCCACCCATCACGTCTGGGCTGTCCAGAGCTTGGTGTCTGGAGAACTTGTCAAATACACTTTTAACTTTACTATAAAAGAAGTCTGCCAATTTATCACGGAATTCTGCGTTGGGAGTGTGCTGTTTGCTTTCATCAAATTTTGATAAAGCTGTGACTGTTTTAAAAAGCTCTCTGGCTGAGTTTTTTGCAGAACTGATTTTCTCAGTAAAAAAGCATGATTTTGCCAAGATATTGCCTCTTTGTAATTTTCAATAGTTTTCCTATAATGGTCTTTTTCCACTGCAGAGTAATCGTTCCTCCATATTCGTTCTTGGACCCTACACTTCTTTTTAAATTCCTTCAATTCATGTGTATACCAAGGTGCTGATGATTGCTTCCTGCGGTTACGTATCAATTTTTCAGGAGCAAGCTTGGTAACTGCTGACTCAATCAAGCCATCAAAGTTGCTAGCTGCAGAGTCAGGGTCAATATTTAGACAGGGAGTAAAGGAGCATAGGGCCAGATCTAATTCCAGAGTATTAATCTTATGCCATGAGTGACTTGTAGTAGTATTATTGATGTTGTGTGCTTTGAGAGTCTCTCCTGGGATGGTTAACTCAAAAAATACAGCACTTTAATCTGGGCAGGCCACTGACAGGGCTCTACAGAAAGATATCTGTGCATAGTTGGTGAAAACACCATCAAGAGTGTGGTTTCCAGTGTGAGTCGGCTCGGTAACAATTTGGTTTAAATCAAAGCTCCTCAGACAGTCAATTAAGTTGATAGCGTCTCTGCATTCAGTGAATTCTAAATGGAAATTAAAGTCCCCCAACAGAGTGAAATTGGGATACTCCATGCAGGATTCCAGAATGGTCTGCAAGGAAGAGATGAACCTGTTCCTAGGGCCAGGTGGCTGGTAAATAAGGGTCCCATTAAACGCTATCTTGTTGTTGACCTTAAAAGAAAACATAATGGCTTCTTCCTCCAATTGGGGGATGCCTACCAATGAGGCCTTGTACGGTAGGCAATTGCAACTCCTCCTTCTTGTTGCTCTTTTCTGTCTATTGTAAAAAGCTCGTAGCCATTGGGTGTGGCCGTCCTGAGATCTGGATCGGAGGAGCAGTTGGTCCAGGTCTCTGTAAGAAAAAGTATATCAGGACTGTACTGGTCTATAAAATCAACTAGTTCATATTTATGTTTGGGAAGTGACCTGACATTTAGTAATATACATGTAAGGATGGAATCCCATTGCTCATTATTGTGGGCGGGAAAAATACTTTCGAGCCTAGCGTGTTTTATTCAGACGCCATCCTGATTAATACAAGTAGCAAAATTACAGGTAGGGCAACACCAGGCAGAGGTGTCCCTCTGAAAGTTCATAGGTATACATTTCATTTGCTTACTTCTGAATCCTAGGTCCAGTAGGCTTCTCTTGAGTAGGACCCATTAAAATTTTGGGCAGGAGTTCTGGCGCACGGCGCATTCTGGCCACAGACGGGCTTGCCTTTGGCGCGACCGCTGTGCGGTGGCGTCAGCGCACCCAATTATCCTCTTGGGCTGAAACAACTAGCCCGCTAACAAAAATTGCGGCCCCGCTTTGACTTGCGGGGACCGACCGGCGTGCTACCAACTTAGCAAGGGCTGCAATCGGAGCAGCAGGTAAAAGTAATTAAAAATGCACAACAAGTGATTAAGAGCACACAAGTGATACATTTTAAAAATAATGTTTCCCCAGAGAGCTATAACACAGCTCTATGCTCAGGAGATGCCAGCGCTGCAGGGTCGCGTGAGCACGCCTATTTATCCTGTTGGGCTGTAACAACTAGCCCGCTAACAAACATGGCGGCCCGTTCTGACTTGCAGGGACCGACCGGCATGCTACCAACTTAGCAAGGGCTGCAATCGAAGCAGCAGGAGCAACAGGTAAAAGTAATTAAAAATGCACAACAAGTGATTAAGAGCACACAAGTAAAACATTTTAAAAATAATGCTTCCCCAGAGAGCTATACAGATGATGTAAATAATCAAGAATACCCGTCCTGAGTGTCATCGCGCACCCCATCCCGTAATTCAAGATAGCCTCAGGTAGATGTTCCGTCCCACGGAACCCCACCCCTAGCTCCTTACTTCGTCAAGTTGAGTACACTTCATGGATAATTTCCAGCTCTCACCGTGTAGGTAGCGAGTTTCTGATCATCTCCCCCCCATTACTGGAAGGGTTCTGGTCACGTGTGGGACGTAGGAGTCACATGACCCCGACGTCCCGCAACGTCATGCGCCCTGTTCTTTTACCGGTCTATTGCCTGAATGTGTTTATTTCAACCCTCAAGAGAGAACTTTATTGAATGTCAGTATCAGAATCCATGGTTGTACGGTAATTCAAGGTGGTTTTACTCCTTCGCTATTCGTCGTCAATAAAAGGTCAGCTATGGGCACAAGGCTGAATACCGGGCAACAAGGGGAGAAATGGTACATTTGAATGGGAATCACCAATCTTGGTGTTAAAAGTTTTTGATTTAGAAAAAAAGGAATTATAAAGTGCGTGGTATATGAACAACTATGGAGTCTGGAAACGTAGTTCATACATGTTTCAGCTCAGAGGACATAAAGAGAATATTAGATGGTAGGATATGTTATGTCTTAAAGGATATCATTTCCTAGTGTCTCTCCTACATAAACCTAGGTAATCATTGGTATTGGGCGCTCGAAATAGGTAGATTGTTGCATTTCTCATATTGTAATAGTTATGGTTATGTCACAAAGAAAAAGGCGCCATTGGGGCAAGAATGCCCCTGCCCTGACGGCAACAGATACGTTGCTTAACCCTATCTGTTCAAGGTGTTCCATGGAATGTCATCATTAATTACTCCAGTATTGGAACTTTCATAGATTCCCATGCTTGTATCATTCCCCGTCGTCGGAATGGGAGTCCCCGGTATACATAAAATAGCAATAGAAACTATCACCAAAAAAGAAACTAGGCCTAGGCCCATTCTTGTTTTGCAACGTATCTACCTCTTTTTGTAAAAGAGACCAAAAAAAAAATGAACAACCAATCAGGTTAGCCTCACCCCATAGAACCTCCTGAGAGAAGCTCAGAACCTCAGATTTTCTACCGCACGTTGTGCTAGGGAGTCTCCACTGAGCTCTGCTTAGTTTTTTCCTATTTATCCTTACTCTACAGTTTTTTCACCAGTTTTTTCTTCAGGATTTGCTTGGACTTTGTTTCATAATGTCTGACAAGGAAAAGAAAGCTCTTTTTAAAGCCTGTGCAACTTGTACTAAAAAGAGGTTGTATGTGGAGGACAAACATAAGGATTGTATTTACTGTTTGTACCCAGACCACAAGGCATCAGACTGTAAGATATGCCGCACTTTTTCTACAAAGACTCTACGAGACCGTGAGGGACGTCTTTTGACCTGGCTTCAAAAGCTTAAGTCAAGGAAAGAACCAGTTTCCAGTGACAGCGACGACACGGCCTCTGCAACATCTTCCAGAAGGTCTGCAAAAAAGGGTAGAGTCTCCCCTTCACCTTCTGAGGAACGTCCTGGTAAGGCCTTGAAAAAGACCTCTCATAGGTCTGAGGGTCATAGTCCTGGCAAATCTCCTCACCGAGGTGTAAAGGAGAGGGAAGGACTGTCTAAAGGGTTGATGTCTGAGAGGAAATCCAGCTCGGTTCCTCCATCTTCTCCTCCTGCGGCTCCAAAGACTTTCAAGAAGCCCTCCTCATTCTCTTCTGAGGTGAAATCAAAGAAAAAAGCTTCCTCGTCGACGACGCTGTCTACGACTCCGGCGACGAAAGCAGCAAAGGTACAGTCCCAGTCTTCTCTTCCATCTATGACTCCGTCGACGGGCTCGTCGACGGTGAGTTCATCGTCGCCGATGCTATTGCAGAGTTCCGCGTCGACGACTTCGACGACGATGGTGCCTGTGTCGTCGTCGATGGTGCTGACGACGTCGACGAGGATGTCGACGACGACCACCACGTCGACGACGGCTGGGGTGTTGATGGTCTCGACGACGACGGCGTCGACGATGTCCCTTTCTTCGTCGACGATTCTCCCATCATCGTTGTGGAGAAAATTACTATTTCTCTTAAAAAACGCCAAATTACACCTGACATGACATCCCCCAGGAGGGTGACTCCTCTACCTCCGGCACTCCTTCTGGAAGAAGAGGGATCTGAAGAAGATGATGGTCCTTTCGCCTATGCAAATAGCCCTTCTCAATTGCACGTCAAGTGCCAGGACACGGACTCGGAGGGGGATTACGGAGAGGAGCAACAATATGATCCATCCTCAGATTATCAAGAGGACTACCAACAGGAGATGGTATCCATGCCTTCCTCCTTACTGGCGGACTTGCAATCTATGCTTGTGGACTATAGAAGGAGATTTGCGACGCAACCTCCAGTTCCTGTGGGTGTACCAGATACGGCTGTTCCTCCTGCTCAGCCTACTATTCCCCAATTGCCGACACCTCAACCAACACTTATGGCTCAAGACGCACCACCTGTTGTGTCTCTCGTTCACGATGATACCTCTGATGAAGACCAGGGCGCTGGTGCACTACCACATCCTGACGCAGAATGGGATGACTATGTGATCCCTGATCCGGCTTCTCCTACACCAGCACCGGTTGATTCCCCCCCTGCAGACATAGGGGGTTTCCATAAGTTGATGGAGAGAGCCTCGGGGAGGTTTGAGCTGCCCATGCACACGGAGCAGTCAGAATGCTTCCTATATGATTTCAAGGAACCTCACAGGAAAATGGTTCGCTCAATTCCTATCGTTGGTCACGTCTGGGATGAGGGACTGAAAGTAATGAGGAATCCTGCTACAGTAATTCCGGTTTTACCTCGCCTTGAAAAGAAATATAAGGCTCCAGACGATAGCCCAGCCTGCTTGGTCAGTCAGCCTAAATCAGACTCTGTCATTTCTCAGGTTGCCCAAAGAAAATCGAGAAATCCTTCAGCTCCTCTCACAACACCTCCAGATAAAGAGGGAAGACGCCTGGATAATGTGGGCAAGAGGTTTTCTTCCATGTCCAGTCTGTTGGTCAGAGCCGCTAACGCCTTAGCGATACTTGGGCGCTATGATCGCCAAATGTGGTGCGATCTTTCCCCATATCTGGACCAATTACCTGAAGATGCGAAAAAAGAGGCTAAAAAGATTCTTCAG
Organism: Calotriton arnoldi; assembly: GCA_963921515.1. Classification (NCBI taxonomy): domain Eukaryota; kingdom Metazoa; phylum Chordata; class Amphibia; order Caudata; family Salamandridae; genus Calotriton; species Calotriton arnoldi. The sequence continues at coordinate 2,412,670 of CAWUFW010001284.1, read as the reverse complement.
GAGGGAGAAGTAACATCGGCTGAAGTGATTGACTGTGCAATGGACATTGCAACCACTGCGTTCCGCTCCCTGGCGGGCGCTGCTGTCCTTCGGCGTCAAGGCTGGCTGTGGGCTACATGGTTCTGCCCTGAGGTTCAGAACAAGATCCTGGATCTTCCCTTCGACGGCGAGGCGCTTTTTGGGTAGCATACTGATGATGCTCTACAGGACATCAAAAAAGACACGGAGACCGCAAAATCCTTAGGGACTCTGCAGTACCGCAAGGTCCCCTTCCGTGGAGCCAGAGGGAGAGGTAATGCCACATATAGAGGAGGATACCAGCAACAACGGTATTCCTCATATGCATCGAATTCACAATCTTACCGGCCGAGTTATAACCAGCGGCAAAATCAGACCTCTTCTTTCTCTCGATCGTCTAACAGAGGAAAACAAGGACGCCAGGGGAGAGACACCTCCAAGCCTCAATAGCGGCTTGCTGGCTCTGTCTACTGTCCCTTCTCCTCCTGTAACATCAGTGGGAGGCAGAATCTCACATTACCTCCACAACTGGCAACGAATAACATCGGACCGTTGGGTGCTGAAGATCATTCAATACGGCCATACCCTGGAGTTCGTTCAAGCACCTCCTTCCAAGCTCCCTTGCGCCACTGTATCAAAACATCTCCGTCTTCTACGGTCGGAAGTCCATCAAATGCTCCTCAAAGGAGCGATAGAACCGGTCCCTATCTCAGCGTGGAGAGGGTTTCTATTCCCGGTTCTTCCTGGTCCGGAAGACCTTAGAAAAGTGGCCCCCAATTCTAGATCTGAGGGAGCTCAACACCTATCTCATCAAACAATCTTTTCGGATGGTTTCTCTGCAGGACATTCTTCGTCTTCTCAACCCAGGGGATTACATGGCCACATTGGATCTAGAGGACGCTTATTTTCACGTACCTATACATCCAGCTCACAGGAGGTTTCTTCGCTTCACAGTAGCCAAGAGCCACGTTCAGTTCAAGGTTCTGCCTTTTGGACTCCGATCTGCTCCGCGGATCTTTACAAAGGTTTTAGCTCCGGTAGCACCTTTTCTTCGAAAACATCAACATCAGGTCTTCCCTTACCTGGACGACTGGTTGCTGAAAGCTCCTACCAGACATGCGGCAAAAGAATCAGTCTTAGCATGCACACGCCTGTTCGACAATCTCGGACTGACCCTCAACAGAGAAAAGTCAGCTCTCTGTCCCTCCAGAACAGCCAGATTTCTGGGAGCCATTCTGGACACGTCCATCAGCACAGTTTTTCCGACCCTGGAGAGGCAAGAAAAACTGAGGGACATGGCCTCTCGGCTGTCAAAAAGACAGTCACTTTCAGTTCGCCTCTACAAGTCCCTCCTAGGGTCCATTTCCTCCTGCATACCTCTGATCCCTCACTGCAGGTTACGAATGCGTCCTCTCCAGGAAGAATTGGACTTGCAGTGGCGCCAGGTCGACGGATCCTTCGACGACAAGGTCTCGGTTACCGTGGCCATGAGGAAGGCCGCATCATGGTGGAGGAGCAAGGAAAATATTTCTCAGGGCCTTTCCTTCAGGATCGCCCCTGCTCCTCACATAATAACTACAGACGCCTCGCTGGAGGGCTGGGGAGCAGTATTGCAAGACCTTCATGTGAGCGGCCATTGGCTACCCCAGCATCGTCTTTTGCATATAAATCTACTGGATCTCAGAGCGATTCGCTTGGCCTTGCAGGCTTTTCTTCCACGTATACAGCAGTCTGAGGTTCTAATACGTACAGACAATACGACGGCCATGCATTATATAAACAAGGAAGGCGGCACCAGATCTCGGCTGATGTCACAAGAAGCCCAGACAATCTGGGAATGGGCAATCCAGCACAAGGTATCACTTCAGGCGGAACACCTTCCAGGTGTTCTCAACAAGGCAGCGGACACGCTGAGCAGACTGAAGTCGGTCAGCCACGAATGGGAACTGGACCACTCCATTCTACAGAAGGTCTTTCGCAGGTGGGGCAAGCCCTCCATAGATCTCTTTGCCACGCCGGAGAACAAGAAATGCCGATTTTACGCAAGCAGGCTTCACCATCCGGGATCGTTGGGGAATGCGCTTTCGATGGCCTGGTCAGGCGCATTTGTTTACGCTTTTCCCCCCATTCCTCTGATCCCCAGACTTCTCAGGAAGCTCAAAGCGGAACCCTGCAAAATGATTCTGATAGCTCCAGCGTGGCCCCGGCAGTTTTGGTTCACAGAACTGCACCTTCTCTCCCTGGACCATCTGCTTCCATTGCAGCCAATTCCTTCGCTGCCGACGATGTCCCAGGGCCAAGTCTGGCATCCGGATCCGCAGTCTCTACAGCTCTCGGCATGGCTCCTGAGCAGCGAGAATTTCTTGGTTTGACCCTTTCAACAGAATGTAGAGAGGTTCTCTCTCAGGCAAGAGCACCAAGTACCAACAAGACATACAAGTCTAAGTGGAAGCGTTTCTGCATTTGGTGCCAGAAAAAGAGTATCCATCCTTTTAAGTCGGAACCGCATGAGGCTCTTCCATATATTCTTTCATTGGCAAAATCGGGACTGGCTCACTCTTCCATTAAGGTGCATCTTGCAGCCATCTCTCGCTTCAGACGCACATCTTCAGGGCCGTCCCTCTGGTCGGCAAGGATAATTAAACAGTTTCTCAAGGGCCTTTTCAGAGTTTTCCCTCCAGTCAAGCCTCCTCCTCCTCTTTGGCATCTTAACTTGGTTCTCGCCCAGCTCATGAAGCCTCTCTTCGAACCTATTCATCGGGCGGAATTGAAATTCCTCTCCTGGAAGGTAGCTCTTCTGCTAGCCTTGACTTCGGCTAGGCGAGTGGGTGAACTGCAGGCTCTCACCATTCAGGAACCTTTCCTCCAGTTCAAAAAAGGTACAGTGATACTGCGTACCAACCCAAAGTTCATACCGAAAGTGCCTTCAGACTTTCATTTGAATGAACCGGTTATACTTAAAGCTTTTTTCCCTCAACCGGCTACTCCGGCAGAAAAGGCACTTCACTCTCTTGACATTCAGAGGTGTTTAAAATTCTATCTCCAACGTACTAAAGACTTCAGGAAGTCTTCTCAACTATTTGTGTCCTTTAGTGACCCTCGTAAGGGTTTTCCCCTTTCCAAGCAGGGGATTGCTCGTTGGATTACCAGCGCTATCCAGGACTGTCACAGAGCAGCGGGCAAGCCCCTGGAAGGGCGGGTCCTCGCTCATTCCACGAGGGCGATTTCTTCTTCGACAGCCCTCTTTGCCGGAGTTCCTATCCGGGAGATCTGCAGGGCGGCGACCTGGAGCAGTACCCATACGTTTACAAGGCATTACTGCCTGGATTCTGCAACGCAGAGTGACACAGCAGTCGGCCAGGCAGTCCTGAGGAACCTCTATCAGTAGTGGTGAGCTTTCCCTTTCATCCCTCCTTCCATGTTACTGTTTTTTCAGCTCTTGCACATTTTTGAACCTTATGTGTTTATATTTCCTAAGGTTTTCTAAGTATATTATTGGCCATTGATATTGTACTTATGGTGCATATGCTATTGCTTTGTTTTTGGTATTATGATGGTCAAGGTTCCAAAAATGTGCTGACAACTGCTAGCTACTCTGATACAAGCATGGGAATCTATGAAAGTTCCAATACTGGAGTAAGAAAACAAGTTACTTACCTGTAACTTTGGTTCTCCAGTATTGGAAACTTTCATAGATTCCCATGCGACCCACCCTCCTCCCCTGGGAAAGCTCAGCCTCTTCCATCTCCAGTGGTGTGGTTACACAACGGCTACGAAAATCTGAGGTTCTGAGCTTCTCTCAGGAGGTTCTATGGGGTGAGGCTAACCTGATTGGTTGTTCATTTTTTTTTTGCTCTCTTTTACAAAAAGAGGTAGATAGGTTGCAAAACAAGAATGGGCCTAGGCCTAGTTTCTGTTTTGGTGATAGTTTCTATTGCTATTTTATGTATACCGGGGACTCCCATTCCGACGACGGGGAATGATACAAGCATGGGAATCTATGAAAGTTTCCAATACTGGAGAACCAAAGTTACAGGTAACTTGTTTTCGTCCCACCTCATGGCTCTTTAGGCTATACACCCACTTCTGTTCCCTCATTAGAAGTAGTCTCTTTTTATCTCCTGTATATAGGTTGATTCTGGGTTTGTCCAGCACCGTCCAGGATAGGTCATTTATCATGTGGTGTTCCTCTAGGTAGTGTATAGTGAACTTCGTATTAGATTTCTGGCATCTAATGGTACTTCTGTGTTCCAAAATGCGTATTTTAACCTTCCTGGTAGTCATGCCTACATATTGTTTTTGACATGGGCAGGTTATTAAAAAGATAACATTTTCCGAATTACAATTCGTATGTGTCTTCTGATCCCATGGGTAGGGTAGGCCCACATCTACACTCTTAGAGTCCTTAGTCAAATGGCAAACATCACAAGAACCATATCTCGTGTGTCCTGTGACCGGAGTCAAAGCTATTTGACCTTGTGTTCTACTGGGTCTAGAGACCTGGAGTCGTGTGTGGGCCAGTAAATCCTTCAAGTTGGCGCTTCTCTTGAAAGAGAACAAAGGTTTTTCCAAATCCAGGCCACTGGAATTTAATATCCGCCAATTCTTTAGTATCAGTCATTTTATGTGGTGTGAGGCTGTATTAAAGGGACTAGGACACGTTACAATGCAAACATTTACAACGCATGCCTTTACGCTGTTTTTACATCGCAACATCCATTACAACGCATGATTTTACAATGCATGCCATCACAACGCATTTTTAGAAACTACATTTACAACGCATTCCATTACAACGCATACCATTACAACTCATAATACTTTTAGGGCAACTGTAGGGTAAGTGTTGGATAGTGTAGGGTTAAAAATTACTATTCCCACTCCAGTGAGTGCAACAGTAGGGTAAGTGTTGGATAGTGTAGGGGTAAAAATTACTATTTCCACTCCAGTTAGTGCAACAGTAGGGTAAGTGTCGGATAGTGTAGGGGTAAAAATTACTATTCCCACTCCAGTGAGTGCAACAGTAGGGTAAGTGTTGGATAGTGTAGGGTTAAAAATTACTATTCCCCATTACTTACCTTATAATGCATTGTAATGGCATGCGTTGTAGTGACATGCGTTGTAAAGGCATGCGTTGTAGTGACATGCGTTGTAATGGCTGCGTTGTAATGGCATGCGATGTAAAGGCAGATGCGTTGTAATGACTGCGTTGTAAATGTAGTGCGTTGTAACGACTGCGTAGTAATGGTTGTTTCCATATTAAAGGTTGTTACACAGACAGTATTGGAAACTGATGATTTTTCCACCTTCTCCAATACGTTTTCTCTGTTTGTATTCATTGCTCTCTTTCTGGCTCTCTTTGCCACTTTTTCCGGATATCCTCTGTTGAGGAGTTTCTTAGTCAGAAGCTCAGCTTCCTCATTAAAAGACGTCCTGTCCGTGCAGTTCCGCCGGAGGTGAAAGAATTGTCCCACTGGTAAATCCTCTCTTGGAGATTTAGGATGGAAGCTCTCAAAGGAGAGTAGGGAGTTCTTGTCTGTGGGTTTGAGGTAGACGCGGGTTAAAAGTCCTCCTTCTTTTGGTTCGATGATCAAATCCAGAAAGGGTAATTCTGTATTGGTGACGGTAGATGTAAAATGTAACAGAGGGTTACGGCCATTCAACCACTCCAGAAATCTCAGTACAGTTGACTCACCCCTCCATTTCACGAGGACGTCATCAATAAATCTACGCCATAGTCTGATGTTCTGGGACCAAGGGTTTCCCTCGTTGTAAATGTGTTCAATCTCAAATGCCCCGACGTACAAGCCTGCCAGACTTGGGGCGAAGGTACTCCCCATGGACGTCCCGTGGGTTTGTAAATATACTGTACCCTCAAATTCAGTTTCCACCAGGTTCAAGATAAAAGCCCTTGGGGTTTGGTATAACCATTCTTCTGCATATAAAAGGTCTTCCAGAACCCTCAATGTTTCTCTCTGAGGGATGTTCGTGTAGAGGGCCTCGATGTCCAGACCTAGCAGGAACTCATTTTGGGGGTCGAATTCTATCTCCTTAATCAGGTTCAATATGTCCTATGTGTCCTGCAGATAGGCTTTCATCTTTTACACCAGGGGTTTGAGATAAAAGTCACAAAACTGTGATAAGGGTTCCAAAAATTCACTCAGATTTTCACCACACGTCGTGTGGAAGGGAGTCTCCCTGAGTGCTTCTCAGTTTTTCTTCCACTTCTGGAATTCTCTACAGTCTTGACACCATGTCTGACAAAAGAGGCCTTTTCTGCCCATGTAAGACCTGTGGCAGGAAAAGGGTACATATGGATGATCCACATAAGGAGCGTATATATTGCCTCCATCCTAAACATGAAGTGAGAGAATGCAAGATCTGCAGCACCTTTTCCTAAAAAACTCTCAAAGATAGAGAGGGAAGGCTACTGCTGTGGCTGCAAACCACAAAGCACCAAGCAACTTCATTGGGTGAGGAGAGTGAGAAATCATACAAATCTCACAAGAGGGCCAAGTCGGGGCATAGTTCCTCTAGAGAAGGTAGGAAACCAAAACCTTCCTACGCCCAGCCATGGCTGAGTACAGTACAGTGTCACTGTTGCTCCCATCACATCTCCGTGACATATAGGACTCTGAGGAAGATGAGGATGATGGCGTTTTTGGTGCAGCTCATAGTCCATCAGAGCTGCACGTGAAATGTCGAGAGGACGAGGATGATGAAGATGAGGATTACCATGAGGAAAGTCAATACAATCAACACAGCTACATGGCTCCGCTTCATCACTACCATCCATATGGTTTTCAACCTGAACTGAGTCCCAGAGACATCCCCCACCTACCGCCTTCTATCATTTGAGACCTAAAGGCGTTGCTGGCGTATTACAGGCAACGCTTTCCGCCGCAAGGGGATAAACCTGAGAAGGCATTACCCCAGACAGATCCACCGGGTACGCCAGTTCTGCCACCTCCAGTCATACTGGCTAGTACTCCTCACCCCTTACCAACAGGCCCGGTCACAGGGGATACTTCTGCTTCGGAGGAAGAGAGAGAAGAGGGGGAGCTTCCGGAGCCTATTTCTGCACCGGATCCTTGGGAGGATTACATCATTCCAACGCCCTCCCCTCTTCCACATCTGCCTTCGTATTCACCCCCAGAGGACATTGGAGGTTTTTATTATCTGATGGAGAGAGCTTCCACCAGGTTTCATTTGCCAATGCCGGTCAAGCAGACCGAGTGCTTCCCGTATGATTTCAAGGAGGACACCAAGAAGTCAGTACGCTCCATTCCCATCATAGATTATATACGGCAAGAAGGTATAACAATTATTAAAACACCAGCGATTAAAACACTAGCTCCCTCGCATCGAAAAGAAGTATAGGGCTCCAGAGGATCCTCCATCTTGCCTCATAAGACACCCCAGACCAGATTCAGTTATCTCCCAAGCTGCGCAAAGAAGATCCAAGAACCCTGCTACCCCAATCACTACCCCACCAGATAAGGAGGGAAGCAGGATGGACATGCTTGGGAAACGCTTCTCCACTATGGCGGAACTAACTATCAGAGCGGCAAATGCATTAGCCATCATCGGCCGCTATGACCGCCAGATGTGGTCAGATATGAGAGCTCAGGTGGATCTCATAACAGAGGACAGAAGACAGGAGGCTAGGAAACTGCTGCTAGAAGGGGAGCGTGATGCGTCGGAAACCATCGAATGCGCTCTCGACGTAGCCAACACTGGCTTTTGACAACTGGCAGGTGCAGCCGTCCTCAGAAGACAAGGGTGGTTGAAGGCGACCACCTTCAGGCCAGATGTGCAGACAAAAATCTTAGATATGGCTTTCGACGGGGACTCCATGGTTAGAAATTATATCGACGACGCAATGTTGCCAATCAAGACGGATACTGGCACTGCGAAATCATTGGGCACGCTACAGTATGGAAAGGTGCCATTCAGAGGAGCTTGAGGAAGGGATTTTTCCCCATACAACGGTGGTTTCCAGAGAGCCCAGCAGTATCAGTCGTATCAGCCTCAATACGGGCAGGGTTCCAACCCCCCAACCTACCGCCAGTCTGCGACGGCTGGTTTCTGTCGCCAAGGGGGCCGTAATAGAATGCCATTGCAGGGACGTGACTCCATCAGGAAGCAATGATCAGGTCTGGGTACCAGCTTCCCTCCCCTCCCAACCTGTGGGTGTGAAGATTTAAAAATATGTACAACAGTGGCGCAACATAACAACAGACCAGTTGGTGTTAGACCTCATCACCTTCGGAAACACACTAGAGCTCACATAGTACCCACCGAATAATCCACCCAGAGGAGCCCCTCCACCTCATCTTCACTTACTGCGCAAGGAAGCTCAGGTCATGCTCTCCAAAGGAGCTATAGAAGAGGTCCCTCTATCTCAAAGGGGAAGAGGTTTTTATTCCCATTTTTTCTTGAAAAGGAAGAAATCAGTAAAATGGAGACCAATTGTGGACCTCAGGGGTCTCAACATATTCCTCAGAAAACAGACCTTCAGAATGGTAACACTCTCCGACATTCTACGTTGTCTCAACAAAGGAGACTACATGACCTCGCTCGACATGGAAGACGCATATTTTCACATCCCTATCCATCAGAAACATCGGAGATTTCTGAAATTCACGGTAGTTGGTACCCACTACCAATTCAAAGTACTTCCGTTTGGCCTCAAGTCGGTGCCAAGGATCTTTACCAAGTGCCTTGCCCCTCTAGCCGCAGCTCTACGGTCTCAAGGTCTCCAGGTATTTCCATATCTGGACAACGGGCTGCTAAAAGCACCAACAGCACTGAAAGCCAATCAAACCACAAGGTTCTGCCTTCAGTTGTTCCGGGCGCTAGGTCTCACTGTAAACAGAGAAAAATCCTCACTTCTCCCCAGTCAGGTCATATTGTTCCTGGGAGCCACAATAGACACTATTCACTGCTAAGCTTTTGTATCACAAGAGAGACAAATACTAATGCAGCAACTAGCAAACAATGTATCAAAAAAAGAGTGTTTTTCAGTACGGTCATACAAATCGCTCCTGGGAATGTGTTTATCAGCAATAGACCTAGTGCCTCTAGCCAGGATCAGGATGAGGCATCTTCAGGAAGAACTACAAGGGCAATGGCTGCAAGCCTTGGGAACCTTCGACGATATAATACAAGTCACAGCACGCATGAGAGAAGCCCTGCAATGGTGGTCAGGCAGACCAAATCTATCAAGGGGCCTTACTTTCATTCAACCCATCCCGAATTTCATCTTAACCACGGACGCCTCTATGGATGGCTGGGGAGGCCATCTGCAAGAGTTACAAGTTCAGGGCAAATGGTCCAGGCACTCAAAGGACGCAACACCTCAACAGGCTGGAGCTCAGTGTAATATTTCCATCTCTGCAGGCTTTCTTGACAAGGATAGCAGGTCCTCCGTGCTGGTGCGTACAGACAGTACCACCAGCATGTACTACATCAACAAGCAAGGAGGAACCAGATCCATCAAGCTATCTCAGGAAGCATAGGAGTTGTGGGAATGGACGACACAACACAGAATCTCCCTCAGAGCCGAGCATGTCCATTGTTTTTGGACCCCTGAGTAGAGGGCCTCCGCTCTCTGAGTCCTGGAACAAAGCCCATCCTGGGCAGAGGTGTCATGCCTTCTCCACCAGGATGGGCAAGGTCCACGAAGGGGAAGCTTCAAAGGACTGCCGCCTTTGTGAGCTTTCCCTGCCTTTTGCTGTCCCCAGCAACTGGCTCCGATCGGTTCTGACCCCCACTTTAGGTGGGAGAATTGGCAGGAAAACCAAGTAAGGAGGCGGGGTGTGCCCACCTTTGCCAACCCCACCCCTCAGGTGGGGGAGGCAAGGTGAAGCACATATCTCAGTCCCCTCCATCTTGAAGATGAGGGGATCCAGCCAATTAGAGAGAGGCTCATGCTCCCCTCCCACTAAAGGGTGGCATAATATCGGGTGTCCCTCCTTCCCAGCCCAAAGGCCAGGATACCTAGCCAAACCTGGGAGAGTCTTCCTAGTCTTTCAGGCGAGGAAGAGTAGAGAAAGTGGTTTGAAAATTGCATCCTTACATCCTACTGTCCAGGTCAGTCCCTTTGGGGAGCTGGCCTACCTCAACAGTTTCAGGACCTAATTCCAAATTTCCTAGCTCTATATTGTCTTTAATCAATCTTTATAGTTTGGGTTCAGAGGTGCCTACCTCTGCAAATTCTAACCTAGCTAGGGCAAATCCCAGCTTACCCACAGAGATTGCCCACAGCTTGAGTAACCCCACCATGACCAACAGGGCAAGGAGCCTAACTTACTAGTTGGCATTGGGCTAGACCACTATGCCAAGGACAGTGCTACCATGAAGGTTAACACCCAGCAGAGGCCACTGACAGCTCTCAGTGGCCAGAACCACACCTTTAGCTCTTCACTGGTAGGTGAAGGGGCTGACTTACAGGCTTCTTTGGTTTCTGGTGGCCTGTCTGCTGTTTTAGGGCGGGGGGCCACTACACCTTGTAGTGAACTCCCTTCTTCCACCCTCTGTTCTGTCAGCTGAGGAGCTACCAACTCAGGCTGGACAGTTGCCTGACTAGTCAGGTCTTCTTGTGGGCTAGGGAGGACTTTACCAGTGCTAACTTGGAGTTCTCTCTTATTGGGATAGACTTTCCCTGGCCCACGGGAACAGTGGCTAACAGTTGTCCACCTTCCTACAGTGCCTCTTCTTTTCCATTTGGGGCTTATCTGCACTAGCTGCAGATTCACCCCCCCCCCACGATTCCTTGGGTGAGGACTGGCACTAGCCCAGTGCCTCACTTTGGCTCAGACCAACCTCTGGGTGGTCATTCTTAAGGAGACTATCAAGGGGGTGGGGGGTCTTTACTGACTACCACCTTTCTCCAACTAAGGGATCCAGCTATTTCTATAGGCACTACAGCCACAGGCCTAACAGTGACCTTCTCTGGAATAGCCCTTACTCTTTTTGTCTCCCTTGGGACATACTGGTTTGAGAGTACCAACCTGTCATGCACCACAGTGTGACTGGCACAGGTATCTCTCAGGGCAGTGGTTGGGATTCCATTCACCAGTAGGTGATGGAAGTGTCTACTTCACTCTGGAATCTCAAAATCACCTTTTGAGCCCACTTTCCAGTTGAAGGCTATGTGGACTTCTTCTTCTGAGGTACTACCCCCAAAGGCTACACTGTCAACCCCTGGATCTATTCTAAGGGCTTTGTTTTTAGGCCAGCTAGGGTCCTTGGTGTGGTGTCCTGTCGTTTGACAGTTGTGACACCATACTTTGTTTGCATCCCAGCTCTTACCTTGGTACCCAGTTTTAGGGTTTGAGGTGTCTTTGGGCCTACCCTCCTGGAAAGGTTTTTGGGGGGCCACCTGGGACTCCTCACTTTTATGTTTAGGATGCTCACCCTCTTTCCCCTGGGGAGGCTTGTAGAATTTCTCCAAGTTTCTGGTTCGAAACCTTTTATGGGGATTGGAGTTGGCAGTTGCCGTTCTATCCTGGAGCACAGAAGAATGTCTTATCCCCACTGGTGTGGAGACCCTGGAATACAGTAGAGAAATATTGGCACCCTGGCAGAAACTTCCCATTTTTATACCCAAGGTGCAATCAGTATTTGTGGGTTTAATGTTCAGCTCTGACACCAGTTTCAGACAGTTCCCAAGTTTTCCTTATTCTTCTCAGACGGTTCCACCCAGGTCTTAGTCATGAACTGTGGGCTGGAAGGTGGGTAGAAGCTTAGAGTCCCTAGGTTGGAGAAACTCAAAACAAGGGCACAAAGGCAAGGGAGGCTGCCCAACCTAACTTGTTGTTAACCTGTGGGTTGCAGCCATTAACAACAGTGGGGCAGGAAAGCTATGTGTTCTGTAGTAGGGGTAAAAAAGCGACAGCTAGCTATGGTGAATTTTGATGCTGGAGCACAGACTATACGAAGGCATTCAGGGGACTTTCCTCTGTCCTCACAATATCCATTTGCACAGACCATGAATAGCCTGAGCATGTACACATGTAATTTAGTAAACTTCACATTACATAATTCTCTTTTGCAAATGCTTGGTCAATAATACTCTTAAACTGTAAGTGTGACTTAAAATGGAACAGTTATGCACAAATATTTTTCTTTTCTCCAGCTTTCTTCGAGAACACCTTAATTTGGTAGAATGGAAAAGCAAGCTTGTTTCAGTAAGGATTAATTATCAACTTACTCCAGTACTGGAACTTTCATAGATTCCCATGCCTGAATCATTCCCCGTCGTCGAGATGGGAGTCCCCGTTATACATAAAATAGCAATAGAAACCATTACAAAAGAAGAAACTAGGCCTAGGCCCATTCTAGTTTTGTAACATATCCACCTCTTTTTGTAAAAGAGACCAAATAAAACGAACAGCCAATCAGATTAGCCTCACCCTCTAGAACCTTGCTGAGAGAACCTCAGACCCTCAGATTTTCGTAAACGTTGTGTAACAATACAACCAAAGACACTGAAGGCTGAGCTTTCCCAGGGGAGGAGGGTGGGTCGCATGGGAATCTATGAAAGCTTCCAATACTGGAGAACCAAAGTTACAGGTAAGTAACTTGTTTTCTTACTCCAGTATTGAAACTTTCATAGATTCCCATGCCTGAATCAGAGTAGCTAGCAGTTATAAGCACATTTTGCTCTCTTACTGTTCTCTCTCATATTTATTTATATATATATATATATATTTTTTTTAAACATTAAAACAAGCGAGAGGAAAGTCATAACATTGCAGTACCTTTAAGAACAAGCACTATTTCAATACATAAACACACTGTCAAAATGTGCAAATAATACGAAACAATGGTAGGAGGGAAGAAAGGGAAAGCTCACCGCTCACTGAAAGAGGTTCCTCAGGACTGCCTGGCCCACAGCCGTGTCATTCTGCGTTGAAGCATCCAGGCAGTAATGTCTTGTAAACGTATGAGTACTGCTCCAAGTCGCAGCCCTGATCTGGACTCCTGCGAAGAGGGCCGTTGAAGAATCCATGGCCCTAGTAGAATTTGCTCGGACTCGACCCTCCAGGGGCTTGCCTGCTGCTGTGAGGCAATATCGGATAGCGCTGACAACCCAACGAGCAATCCCCTGTTTGGAAAGGGGAAAACCTTTACGGGGAGCGCTAAAAGAGACAAATAGTTGAGAGGATTTCCTGAAGTCCTTAGTACGGACAAGGTAGAACTGTAAGCACCTCTGAATGTCCAGTGAGTGAAGTGCTCTTTCAGCCGGAGTAGAAGGATGAGGAAAAAAGGCCTTGAGTATCACTGGCTCGTTCAAATGAAAGTCTGAAGGCACCTTTGGTATGAATTTTGGGTTAGTCCTGAGTATCACTGTGCCTTTCTTGAATTGAAGGAAAGGATCATGAATAGTTAGGGCCTGTAACTCACTCATTCTCCTTGCGGAAGTGAGAGCCAGGAGAAGCGCCACCTTCCAGGAGAGGAATTTTAAGTCCGCCCGGTGAATCGGCTCAAAGGGGTACTTCATGAGCTGGGCGAGAACCAAATTCAAGTGCCAAAGAGGAGGCGGAGGCCTCACTGGAGGAAAGGCACTGAAGAGGCCTTTGAGAAACTGCTTGACTATCCTTGCCGACCAGAGAGAAGGCCCAGAGGAAGTGCGTCTATAGCGAGAGATGGCGGCCAGATGGACTTTGATGGAGGAGTGAGCCAGCCCCGCTTTCGCCAATGATAGGAGGTAAAGTAGAACCTGGTGAGGTTGAGATAAGAAGGGGTCCATCCCTTCCTGATGGCACCAAATACAGAAGCGCTTCCATTTCAATCGGTACGTCTTGTTTGTACTTGGGGCTCTGGCCTGAGAAAGCACCTCCGTAACCTCCTTCGAGAGTGTTAACCCAAGAAATTCTCGGTGCTCAGGAGCCATGCCGATAGTTGCAGCGATCGAGGATTCGGATGCCAGATCTGGCCCTGAGACATTGAAAGCAGTGCTGGAATTGGCCGCAGCGGCAGAGGAAGGTCCAGGGAGAGGTGAAGCTCTGTGAACCAAAACTGTCGAGGTCAAGCTGGAGCTATCAGGATCATCCTGCAAGGTTCCACCTTGAGTTTCCGGAGAAGCCTGGGTATCAACGGAATGGGGGGAAAAGCGTAGACAAATGCGCCTGACCAGGCTATCTAAAGCGCATTCCTCAGCGATCCCCGATGGTGTAGCTTGCTGGCATAAAATTGGCATTTCGTGTTTTCTGGGGTGGCAAAGAGGTCTATGGAAGGCCTGCCCCACCGGCGAAACACTTCCTCCAGAGTAGACTGGTCCAGTTCCCATTCGTTCTCGAGAATGTCCATAGTCTATTTCAGGGATGTCACACAATACCTATGTTTCTTTTATGCCTGTTGCTTAGGACAATAGTACTCTGTTCCTTTAATTTGCTTCAATAATAATATTTTCGATATATTATGTTTTTGAAGCCATTATGTCACCCTGCCACTGTGCTTTTAGCTCTGCTTCTGTTGTTGAAATGCCTTTGTTAAAAAATGAGATCTCCGTCGAGGCAAGTACCTAAGTGCTCTCCTACGGCGTCACGATCGATGTCAGAGAAGCATAGAAGGCATGCATCGACGTCAAAGGGAAAGTCGCCGTCGAGGCAATCAGTGCCTCCGTCGATGAAAGGCAAGTCGACATCGAGACCCCTCGCTGTAGCAGGCTCGGAAGCCGTAAGACCTGCAAAGCGCAAGTCGACGCCGAAAAGCGGACTTGGATCGACGTCGAGAAAGTCACCTCATCACCACTCTGCGATTACTTTACAGCGGTCAGCGTCCAGGACTCCACCGCCATCGGAACATAGACGGTCGGTGTCAAGAGCATCGCCGTCGAACAGCTGCAGATCAACGTCGAGAATTTTGTCGACGGGACATAGGCGATCAGCATTTAGAGCGTCACCGTTGGTGTCGCCACCTCCACATCACCGTTCGGTGTGGAGGCCTGATGTTGAGGCTTACCTCTCCGCACCTCTCACCGTTGTTGAAGAAGCGGCGAATGGCGATTTCACCTCCGAAGAATCCTACTGTGGAGACGGCCATCACGACGCCGAGGCTCCCCTCGCCGTTGACGGAGGCACAGGGAAGACGGAGAGCGACGTTGAAATCCAGAAGGTGGACATCAAGAGAAACATCCTCCGCCCCAGGCATCAGAATCGTACAGATCACACCGGAGGGCTCTCCGGTTCCAGAAAAGCAAATGCCTCCTATTAATCTGTCTCCACGGTGGTTGCAGAGTGTCAAACATTGGAGAGTTCCACAAAGAAGCCCAGGGTCAGACTTCTCACAAACTTACTCTCCTTCCAGATTCTCTGCTGGCCCTCCACCTACAACTACTGGAAGATCTCCACACAGATCTCCAAGGAGAACGAGATCTCCTTCCACATGAAGATCTCGATCCAGAACACCTCTCAGACGGTCTAGATCTCACCACTCTCGCTCTTCCAGATCACGAAGAGGCAGACGGAGATCACCTTCATGGTCTACAGCGTCCTTACGATCTTCTGTTCGGGACTATTCACCGACGCTGTCTGCTACTCCGCCAGTTAGAGAGTCTCCAGTGGACGACATGACCACCTTCAATGAAGTCCTAAGCAGGGGTGCCAATAAGCTGAATATTGAAATGCCTACACCGGTTACTACTGCATCAGTAATATTTGAGACACTTCATCACAGGTCCTCAGCAAGGCCTCTACTCCCTCTGGTTCCTGGGCTGCTTGAACCAGCTCTACAAACATTCTTGACTCTGGCTGCGGTAGGGTCGGTGCCTCCACGCATCATTAAGAAGTATAAGGCTCCTGACCAGGACCCACTGTTTCTAAGAGCAGATCCACCACCGAACTCAGTAATAGTGGCAGCAGCTAGGAAGGAGCATCCAGGGGCTGCCTCATCTTCAGTCCCACCTGAGCAGGAGAGCAAGCACATGGACTCCCTGGGAAAAAAGATGTGCAATACTTCTGCGTCTTATAAGAAGATGGCTAGTGCATCTGCACTCCTAGGGAGATACGACAGGGCACTGTGGGACTCTCTTGCCAGATTCACTGATAAGCTGCCCAAGGAAGACCAACAAGATTTTCAAGAGATCTTGCAGGAAGGTGGTCTCATATTAAACCAGGTTATCAGCGCGGCGGCTGACGCTTATGATCTTGCAGCCCATTGGTACTCCCATGGCATCTGTACTAGGCGCACAGCCTGGCTACGGCTCACAGGTCTCAAGCCTGAAGCGCAGTGCAGGATCATGAACCTCCCCTTCAGCGGCACCCATGCCGATGATGAGATGTCCAAAATGAAATCAGAATTGGACACCCTGAAAGCAGTCGGCCTCGAAAAGCGCAAAGAGTTCCGGTGCAAATACCGACCTTACGATAGTCGGCATTTCCAACAGAGGGTTCAAACAACAGTCCAGGTCGCATTTTCATCAGGGTCGACTAGGACGAGGAAGAGGAAGGAGCCTCTAGTTCAGCACCCTCCTCAGCAAAACAGCCGGCAAAGCAATGAGCACTTACTTCCCCCATCCCTGTTGCCCACTCCGGTGGGGGGAAGTATCATGTCTCACCTGGACAAGTGGAAAAAGATCACAAAAGACAAATGGGTGCTCAACATTGTGCAGAATGGCTACTTGCTCAGATTGAAGTCCCCACCACCAACAATACCACCTCGGGGAACGTCTGTATATCAACACCATTTACTTCAGACAGAGGTGAATACTCTACCTCAAAAAAACGCCATAGAGGAAGTGCCTTTATCCCAACAACAACAAAGAATTTATTACCGTTACTTCTTGGTTTTGAAGAAAGGTCCAACCCAGGAGTAAAGACCCATACTCGATCTAAGACGCTTAAACAAGTTCATCCGCAAAGAGAGGTTTCGGATGCTAGCGCTACACCAAATTTGTCCCCAACTCCATCAAGGGGACTGGATGTGTGCCACAGATCTTCAGGATGCATACTATCACGTTCCAATTTCCAAAAAGCATTGGAAATTCCTGCGTTTTCAGGTGGCATCAGAGCACTTCCAGTACAAAGTCCTCCTGTTTGGGTTGAAGTCAGCGCCCCGCACGTTCTCGAAATGCATGGCAGTAGTAGCTGCTTTTCTACGCAGGCAGAAAATCTTCGTGTATCCGTACCTGGACGACTGGCTGCTGAAAAGTTCATCACCCGCTCTACTGAAAAACACCTCCAATGCTGCATTCGAGTGCTGGCCCGTCTAGGTCTACAGATCACCTACAAGAAGTCTATTCTCAACCCAACTCAAAAGACCCATTACTTGGGGGCTACTCTGGATACCTTAAGCGAAAGCGTGTGTCCTTCGGAGAAGAGGTTATCCTCAATAATCAACAAGTGCCACACTCTCTTCCGCACACACCTCCCCATGGCCAGGTGTCCTCCCTTCTGGGCTCAATGGCTTCCTGCATCTTCATTGTCCCCAACGCCAGGCTACAAATGCGCCATCTCCAGCAGGCTTTGGAGGATCAGTGGTCACAGACCTCGAACTGCTGGGAAGACAAAGTGCCTCTGCCTCAGGTAGCCAAGGATTCACTCAAATGCTGGATGAAACGTTCTCACCCCCTGTAAGTAGTGCCATTCCATTAGGATCTTCCCAGCCAGACGATCATCACAGACGCTTCCCTACAGGGTTGGGGAGCTCACATGGGCCCTCTCCAAGTACAGGGATTGTGGTCAGATGCGGAGAAGGGATATCATATTAATATGTTAGAACTGAGAGCCGTTCATCTTGCACTCAAGTCATTCTTCCCTTCCATCCAGACAAACTCCCTGTTGATTCAGACGGACAACACCACAACCATGTATTATCTGAACAAACAGGGAGGAACCAGGTCGAGACCCCTCTCTCAGGAGGCTCAAACCATATGGAGGTGGCTGCTCGCAAGGAAGCTAACCAATTCTGCGATTCACCTCCCAGGCACTCTCAACGTTCATTCTGACGCTTTAAGTCTGAACTTCGCCGAAGCTCACGACTGGGTGCTAAACAACAAAGTCGCACAGGACATCTTCTAATGATGGGGAGTCCCATACATCGACCTATTTGTGGACGCAACAAACGCAAAATGCAGCGTCTTGGCATACAGGTTCCATCAACCAGGCTCCAGAGGGAATGCGCTTTGATCGAATGGTCAGAGACACTACTTTACGCTTTTCCACCAATTCCGCTCATTCCTCTGGTGAACCAAGATGATCCTGATCGCACCAGAATGGCCTCGCCAGTGGTGGTACCCGGACCTTCTTCATCTATCCGAGACCCCACACAGGAGGTTACTGGGCCGTCTGGACCTACTATCCAAACTCAGGGAGAAGGTGTTACACCCCAACCTTCCATCTCTGAGGTTGACGGAATGGCTCCTGAGGTCCGCCAGTATAGACATCTAGGATTGTCTTCAGACTGTATGAACATCCTGAAAGAGGCTAGGAGACCATCCACGAGAAAGTTGTACGCTTTCAAATGGAAGCGTTTCTACATATGGTGCTCCAATAATGATTATGACCCAATTCTAGGGCAGGAGCAGGCGATTCTACCCTACCTACTGCATTTAGCCAAATCAGGCATTAAGTTTTCTTCTATGAAGGTGCATTTGGCTACTACCACAGCATACAGAACATCTCCCAATCAGGTTCCTTTCTTCCAGATGCCCGTGGTTAAGGTTAAGGACTTCCTTGAAGTGTTGAGAAAGTTCTATCCACTGATTAGATTTCCCTATCCTCCATGGGAGCTTAATGTGGTTCTTTCTAAGTTGATGGGTCCCCCATTTGAACCCATTCATAAAGCGTCCCTGCAACATTTGTAATGGAAGACCGCTTTTTTTGTGGTAATTACCTCTGCTCGCAGAGTGAGCAAGATACAAGCTCTGTGTTGTAAAGCACCTTTTCTCATTTTCCATGCGAACAGTGTGGTCCTTAGAACTCATCCTTGTTTTTTACCTAAGGTACTCGGATTTTCATATTAACCATTATCACTCTTCCTACCTTTTTTCCAAACCCTTCAAGTCCTCCTGAAAGGGCTCTACATTCTCTAGACCTCAAAGGAGTTCTTAAATTCTATCTAGACAGAACCAAAGATCTAAGAAAATCAGACTGTTTGTTTGTCAACTATGGTTCCATGCATACTGGCTTTGCATCTTCCAGACAATCCATCTCTAGATGGATAGTCTCATGCATTACTTTGTCTTACCAGCTAGCTAATAGACAACTCTCTGGTAATCCAAAAGCTCATTCCACCAGGGGGAAGGCCTCTACTACGGCCCTCCTCAAAAATGTACCACTTGCAGAAAACTGTAAAGCTGCCACATGGCTATCTGTACACACATTTACTCGCCACTATTGCTTAGACTCTCACACTCAGGCAGATGCTCAATTTGGGCGAGCCTCTTTAAGGAACCTGTTTGGATAAATTATCCCTAGAATGTCTGTAACTATACTGGTGTTCATCCGCAGGATTGTGGGTATGGGCTTGCTATTCTATTCAGTGCTTATGACTATTGATGAATATCCCCTGGAAGAGGAGCATAAGTTACTTACCTGTAATCCCAGTTCTCTTCCAGGGGTATACTCATCAAAGTCATAAGCAACCCACCCGCCTCCCCAGACGAATACGTTTTGTTATAGTAGCATGTTCCTTCTTCATGATTTCTACACATGATGGTACGCCGTAAAAAAGACCTGACCTAACTGTCACCTGTGGGGCATGATGGGAGCTGGGAGGTCTTAGGGGTCTTAAAGGCCCGGCACCAGTTTATTAATGTTCTGGTTTTATCTATGCAGCCTATGGGCTAATTGCCTGCTATTGCTTGCCCTTTTCCTTGAAAATAAAAGGCTATGTTGAAACACTAAAAGAGTGCATGCTCTATTTTACAGAAATGCAATATAAACTTATTTTTATCTTAAATGAAAAATCCAATGCAATTTTGGCATCTCAGCCTATTGAATGTTTTTAGGCTGCATGTTTATGTATGTATATACATACATATATATATATATGTATGTTTTGAAAGAACTACATACGTTTTTGGCTAAACATACATATATGTATATAAGTATTTTGTATATGCTCCGGGTTCCCGCAAGTGGGCGAGACTATTCAGTGCTTATGACTATTGATGAGTATCCCCTGGAAGAGAACTAGGATTACAGGTAAGTAACTTATCCTTATCAGTCCTTGATGTGATGTTTCAGATGTTGACCTATACATGACAGGGTCTGTAGGATTACCAGAATAGAGCGATTTCAATCACTGATTCCTGAGTGGATATAATGTGTTTCTTTCTTTATTGTGGTCAAAAACAGCTGTTCTAAAATATTTAGTAGAGGTTTAGGAGAAGTGTCTTGAAAAAGACTTATTTGTGTACAGTGCATCTTGACAGACCCTCAATGAACAATTAGGGTCACATAACACCTCCATTATTGTTAGTTTATTCACGTATAAGCATGATTGGTAGTGCTCTATAAGGATGACCTCAGGAAGTACTGTTTAGTAGCGACAACATGCCTCTGAAATACGGTTGCATAATTCTGAAAAATTCATGTTTATATAAATGCTATTTTACATGTGCATCTGAATACACATTGGGTCAAAAACCAATTTCAAAGATCAATAAGACCTCGTGGATGGCCACTAACTCTCTAGTTCAGCAGAAGCACCCACTGACTTCTATATATCTGCCAGTGGAGTGATAGCACAGCAGGGAGAACAGTGTGCCAAACTGGTGCCATCATTATTTTGGCCATACTTGGCAATGTCTTTTTGCTTTTCACAAATAAACCTATAAGTGAAGGTTTGCTTCTGAAAAAAACTGATAAAAGTAATGTCAGATGGCCCAGTCCAAAAAGGGTAGGATTTCTTATGTTCGTTGACTGAATGCCCTGTGGTTCTTGGACAGCTGTTCTTAGGCCTTTGTTATGTTAAAAAAAATGTGTTTCAAGGTTTACGACTGCATCAGCAGCTGAGTCTCCACCTCAAGACACCTGGTGCTTTTCTTATTTCTAAATGGATCCAGCGGTGCCTCCACTGATTTACGGTGAGGTGCAGCTCAATCAAACTCTAAATAAGGTGCTGAGTCTTGAAAATTGACTTAGTAGTTTCAGTTCTGTATTGTCTGCTATCGCACAGCACATCCTAAAATTATCCTTACAGACTGCAAGTCGAGTGTGTACTAGTATGAATCAACACTCCTCATCTTGATCCAAAATATCATGTAGAGTGTTTATTGACTTCATTGTTTAAGGAAGAGTCTGCCAAGCATCACTATAATTGTTTATCAATAAGCTTTTTTGTAACTTGTAAAAGTAAATGCATTTTTTAGAGATTCTTTCCTTACATCTGTATAGTCGGTACTATTACAGTACAGAACAGTTGAGCCAGTATTTTTATCCAACAAAATGATAAGCACAACATATTCACTGATGAACCATGGTTTCCAATCCCCAAATCACTGCACCATACACTTTTATTGATGTATTACATCACTCATTCCGTAAAGGTGTTCATTTGTCACACCATATGTTCGATGATGTGTTGTGGTTATTCTGTTTAGTAACTGTGAGTTTCCTTTCATTCTTCCAGGACTTGGTTTCGGCTTTCAAAACTGTGCCCAGGTTTATACATTTGAATGCCACTAGATCCTCAAGCAGTTCCAGTTTACCCTTAATGCGGCCAAGAAGGTAAATGGCGTGCAAATGTTTGAGTGCCATCTTTTGAACTTTCCTGAGCAGCACAGTTTTACTTTCCCAAAACAATATTTTACATTTTAATGGCATATTTACAAAAAAGAAAATAGACACACACACAGCAGAAAAAAGGCATCACTAACAAAGTCAGTAGCTTTGCACTCTTTTAAGGTATATGCACACACAGATGCAAATAACATACAGCACACATGAACAAAGACATAGTCTAATGGCGTAATATAAAGTTTGGTGGACAAGATGCTCCGTCACACACATGGCGGATTTCCTGTACACTATATGAACATCATATTATAGCCTTTGGTACTTCTAGTACGGTGGATGGGGTACCCGTCACATTTTGACGGAGTATACCATCCGCCAAACCCCAAATCAGGCTCTAAGTCACGTACTGGCATAATTGTTTTAAAATCTAGCTAGCATACAGTCACCCATGACAAAGAAGAGCAAGCATCTATCAGGGCACACAAACAAACAATAAATAGCCCTGTTCACAAGGCGACATTGGGTGATATGCATCGATGGACAACATTATGATGTGCATAGTGATGTCCTTCAGGGAGCAGAGAGTGATGAACGACACCTGGAGGACTGGGTGGTGCTCCACTGAGCTCGGAGCCTTTGGGTCACTTGGTGATCGGCATGAGGAGAGGCCTGGTTGGTGTACAGATTATGCGCATTGACCATTTTGGGTAGGATCAACTTGATTAAGATGGTTATACTTCCCAAAATTACTTTTCTTTTGACACCATTCCCCTGCACTTTGATAAAAAAGAGATTGATAAGCTCCAGCAAGCAATTAATTCATTTGCATGGGCCTATAAGGCCACAAGAATAGCTTGGAGGAAGCTTAGGCGTAGGAGGGAGAAGGGAGGTTTAACACTTCCAGATTTGCAATATTATGCTTGGGCATTTCAGTTATCACATGCAAGAATGCTATTAAAAACACCAGATCATACAGGGACAGGGGCCATGTTTTCGGCCATGTTAAAAGGAGGGGACCTTCCCCAGGAGGGATTTCTGTTTAAATTTGGGGACCAGAAATTTTTTAAGAAGATTAGGTTGAAAGTCCTGCTGGGGATGGCGCGTATTTGGGCTAGAATGAAACAATGCACAGGTCTAAATTACTTCTCGAGCATGGCCCCTCTATGGGACTCTCCAGGGGTTCCAGATTGCCTAAAAGACAAATTGGCCATACCACTTAGGATTGCGGGAATGAAGATGTGGAGGGACTTGGCTTCAGACGGCTCTCTTATACCATGGCTATCACTCCATAACAGGCTAGAGGGTGGTTTGTCCAGGTTTAAATATCTACAGCTGCAGAGTTGGTCCCAGAGTCTCAAAAAACCAATAGGTATAGGAAACACTTTAGAGGAGCAATTAGTTTCTAGGCCGCCGGGAAAGAAGGAAGTTTCCTTTTTCTATTGGGCCATTGAAAATACCATTGATGGAGACTTTAAACTGGCTGAAGAACAATGGGGATCCTATATGCCAAATGAACAACTGGAGGATCTGTGCAAACTTCCTTTAACACCTTGTATGTGACTGTAAAACCAGCCTGGCTCAGAAGAAATTATTATTTTACCGTCCACAGAGCTTATTTATCTCCAGCACGATTATCTAAAATAGCTAAGGGTCCCGCGGTTAGTTGCAAGAAGTGTGGTCTGGTAAATGCCTCGGACATCCATATGTTTAAAGATTGCCCAGCGATAACTGAATATTGGGAGAAAGTGAGTGAAACTATAACAGACATTTTGGGATTCCCTGTTCATATTTCCCTCCCCTGATTATATTTGGTATAGATAACGAAGTAACAGGACCTGCTAGGGGGTTCCTATTTTATGCAATATTGCTGGGTAGGAGGGAAATATGTAAGAAATGGGTAGAGGATATACCCCCCACACACACAGAATGGTTGTCCTCTTTATATAAAATCTCTAAGATTGATCTGGCTAGACTACAGAGTAGCAGGAAAAAAGTAATATGGGATTGTTTACTAAAGTGGTCTCAGACACATTAATTGCTTATCCTTTTTTTATAACAACTACATGGATCCTATGATTAAGCCTCATGGATGCTCTCTGACTGTGTTGGGCCTTCCCCGAAGAAGGGCTCAGTCGGCCAACATAAACAGTCTTCGGTCAGAGGTTATCAGAAGAGAGTGAGACCAGCCCCTCTACTTAGAAGGGGATACAGTGACTCTAGGTGAGATGGTTGTTTGCCGGTAGGCAGGTGCCTTCTCCCCGGTTCGATCTTGATGCCTACGTCTCCTTAAAACCGAGTAATGGCTATAGACATCTTACTCTTGTGTCAACTGAGGTCTGAGGCAAATGAGGATTAAAAAAAAAAAAGCACACATGAACAAAGACATAGTATAATGGCCTTATTTAAAGTTTAGTGGACGAGAGAACTTGTCACAAACATGGCGGATGTCCCGTATGCTATATTAACAGCATACTATTGCCTATGGTACTTCTAGTACGGTGCATGGGGCACCCGTCATATTTTGACGGTGTATACCATCCGCCAAGCCCCAAATAAGGCTCTAAGTCACGTACTGACATAATATTCAAAAAGTCCAGCTAGCATAGAGTCACTCATGACAGAGAAGAGCAAGCATCTATCAGTGCACACAAACAAACAATAACCCTGCACACAAGGCGGCATTTGGTGATATGCATCGATGGAGAACATTATGATGTGCAGCCAATGGTACAAAAAGATGTCCTTCAGGCAGCAGAGAGTGATGTACAACACTGGAGGACTGGGTGGTGCTCCCTAGGGGAGCACTGAGCCCAGAGTCTTTGGGAAACTTGGTGCTCGGCATGAGGAGAGGCCTGGTTGGTGGACAGATTAGGCGCACAGCTCTGTATACATTACATGGACAGAACATGATGTTCAGCATGGTATTCCATGGAGAATTACAAAAGGAGAACAAGTCAATAACCAGTAGCTGAAATAGTGCATGTGAGAGAGGGCACAAGATGTAATTTGTCAAGCATGAGCAGCCAACCATGCCTATTTTTCCATTACATTTTTAGGCTTGTAGCATTCCTTTAATTCTCCAGTATTTATAACTTTTATAGATTCACATGCTTGAATCTTCCCCGTCGTCATGGTGGGAGTCCCACAGTAACAGTAGAAATAGCAGTGCTGAATACATTACCATAGACCTCCATAGAAAAGAAAACTCAATTTAGCAACCTTACAACCTCCTTTTATAACATCCAAAGCTCAGCCAATCACAGCAGAGAGCTCAGAGTTACCCTCCCCACAGAGCAACCATACTTCAGATTTCTTACCGCAAGTCGTGTGAAAGGGAGTTTCTCTCAGCTCTGCTCAGTGACAGTTTTTCTCTTCAACGTTTGAAATCCAGCTTTCAGTTACATTCAAGGTACTTTGATTTTGTGTCTTTTTAAAATGCCAGAACACAGAAAAGGGTTGTTCAGGCCCTGTAAGACCTGTGGGAAGTGTAGACTGTTCTCTAAAGACCCCCACAAACAGTGTCTTTATTGCCTCCACCCTGACCACAAACCCAGGGAATGCAAATATTGCTGAGCGGTTTTGGCCAAGACCCTTAAGGACAGAGAGGGCAGGCTGCTCCTCTGGCTTCAGAAGAAGGCTACTTCAGACTCTGGATCTGAACCTGAGGAAAGAGCTCATTCTTCCTTTAGAAAAAGAAAGGAAGACAGCTCCTCTTCTCATCATGGGGACTCAAAAAGATCTAAGTCTGAGGAGCAAGAGAAATCCGAGGTAAAACGCCACAAAAAACCCTCAGGCGGTGGCCTCAAAATCGTCCTCAGCACCAGTTTCTGCTTCTTTGACTCCTGTCAAGGATCAGTCATCTTGTCCGTCGACGGCTTCTTCAACAAGGGCTATCACCAGTGGAAAAACAGATGATGTTTCTACACCGTCGACGGTCTTATCGGCGAAGGCCATGACGGTCAAGACGACGGCGGCAGCGTCGACGGGTCCCCAGCTAACATTGTCAACGAGACCTTCACCATCGACGAGACCTTCACTGTTGACAGCGTCGACAAGGATTTCTCCATCGACCATCACCCCGTCAAAAGCACTGACGCCGATTCCGCCAACGAAGGTCATACACGCGACAGCGACAGTGCCGCAGATGGTGGTATCAGCTGTGGAACCGTTGACGGAAGGAAAAATCAGAGTTCTGCATTCAAAACAAATCCTGGATTTCTCAAAACTTTCTCCTTTACTTCCAGTGCGACTATTGTGACGCACTCGCTAAGGTGCGATATATGTAAGAGGATGTTTTCCTCTAGTTTAGTACTCTGGAATTAATAGAGTAAAACTCCATGAGTCCCCGGAGGGGGTCCGGCTAATTGTCACACTTTCGTCATAGCTCGTGACCCGTATCTCTACCTAATCGGTCTGCACAGGGACTCCGACGGTCCCGACGCACCTTAGCGAGTGCGTCACTTAGGAGGTTAAACACATTTGGTAAACCACCTAATTAATTCACACTTCACATAAAGGTCCTGATGAAAGCCAGAACTACTTCAAGGCCTGGCTGAAACATGTTGACCCCATTGGAATTGGGAGCTCATAGTCATCTCCATACACATCTGCTGCCTTGTTTTTAATACTGCCAAGGGCCCACTATTAAAATTACCTCTGTGGACATTGGGACCCTCAGGACAGTTTTTTAACCTACACTCACAACACCACCACTGCACACTCACTGCACACTCACTTAAACACAATCCGCTCCGCTGTAAACAGACGTTGCAGCACACCCGAGGCACACTCGGTGCCCTGGGTGCGGCCCGATGATGAAGCATGCCACCAACTAGGTTGGTGGGTGAGGGCCTTCATAAAAAACAAATGTTTTTTTCCCCGCACACACTTTTTTGAGTTTCTAATCTAGTGCTAGCTCTTTATGATTTCTACATGATTATATAGCTCCCATTCCACCATCTTCTATCCCACCTTCTGCGGATTCTCCAGCTGCAGACATAGGTGGCTTTCATGATCTGTTGGAGCGTGCATCCAAGCGCTTTGATCTGCCTATGCCGGCCAAATAGACTGAATGTTTTTTGTACGACTTCAAGCCAGGCACTCAGCGTTCCATCAGAGCTATCCCCATAGTGGATTATTTGTGGCAAGAAGGCCTCAAACTAATGAAGACACCAGCTTCCATTCCAGTGGTGATACCAAAGCTGGACAAAAAATACAAGGCCCCTGACAACTCACCCACATGCCTCATTGGTCATCCTAGGGCGCACTCTGTAATTATGCAGGCAGCACAGAGAAGGGCCAAAAACCCAGCCACCCACTGTTATGCTCCCCCTGATAAGGAAGGTCGCTGGCTCGACAACATTGGGAAAAGGTTTTCTGCTATGCCGGCTACCTCTATTAGAGCTTCCAATGCCATGGCCATCTTGGGAAGATGTGCCGGCAGATGTGGTCGGACATTTCCTCATTGTTGGAGCACCTTCCAGAGGAGAAGAGGAAGGAGGCGAAATATATTCTGTCAGAAGAGGAAAGAGCGTCCGCTGAACTTATTGAGTTCGCCATGGATGTTTCTTCTACTGCCTAGCGTCAGATGGCAGAAGCAATGGTGCTGAGTCGTCAGGGTTGGCTAAATGTGACCACCTTCTATCCAAAGGTACAGGCCAAAGTTCTGGATATGCCTTTCGATGGAGTGTTTGCTGGGCAAGAACATAGATGAGGCACTGCAATCCATAAAAGCTGACACAGACACGGCTAAATCTCTAGTCACTCTTCAGCAACGCCACTTTCAGTCCTTTCGAGGCAGAGTTCGGGGGCAATATACATCTCAACCACAATTCTAATAGCGGTTCCAACATTATTCACAAAATACCTACTGACCGTACAATCAATCCTTCAGCTCTAACGCTGAGCAGTCCTATTCAAGACCTACATGACGTAAGAGGCAGCAATCTGCCGGAAGATCACAAGACTCCAACAGAAGACAATGAGTTTCACCAGGCCCCTGCCACTGCAGTTCCACAACAATTCGGTCCAACCTTCTCAAAATTCTTGCAAAAATGGAAGTCCATCTCATTGGACAAATGGGTGTTAGATATCTTTCAGCACTGTCACACCCTGGAATTCGTTCAGCATCCACCGAATGCCCCACCACAGAAGGTACTGCTTCATCTTCTACCAGATCTCAAGAAGGAAATAAAATCACTCCTTGCCAAGTATGCCATAGAGAGGGTACCCTTCATACAACACAAACAGGGGTTTTATTCTCATTTCTTCCTTATCAAGAAGAAAACAGGAAGATGGAGGCAGGTCATGAACCTCCGGTTGCTGAACAAGTTCATCAAAAATCAGTTCTTCAGGATACTCTCTCTACAGGCAATCCTTCTGCTCATGGAAAAAGGGTATTATCTGTCTGCTCTCAACCTACTCGACGCTTATTTCCACATTCCCATTCACCCCAAGCATCGAAGGTTTCTCAGGTTCGAGGTGACAGGGTGCCATTATCAATTCAGGGTGCTTCCCTTCGGTTTAAAATCGGCTCCCATGGTTTCACCAAATGCATGGCCCCAATAGCAGCGTTTCTAAGACGTTCAGTTCACGAAGTGTTTCCCTACCTGGACGACTGGCTAATAAAGGCTCCTACATTTCAGGTGGTCAGAACTTCCACTCAAGCCTGCCGGGATCTCTTCCAATCTCTAAGCCTTCGCCTCGATCTAGAAAAATCGTCTCTCATTCCTTCCAAATCGCTGACTTTCCTGGGGGCATGCCTCAACACGAATCTCTGCAAAGCCTTTCCCACTTATGAAAGAGTATTACGTTTGCAAGAGATAACACAGCTTCTCTCATCAAAAAGGTCAGTTTCTGTAAGAAAATACAAATCCATGCTGGGGATTCAATCCCAAGGGTCGTTCAACAACATGATTTACATCTCAACTGTTGTGAAGACTGCGATGTCTTGGTGGAGGAACAGGAAAAACCTTACGCAAGGCCTCTCCTTCATTCACACTGTGCCTCAGTTAGTGATGACCTTGGACGTATCAATGGAGGGATGGGGGGCTCACCTCCAGGAATAGCAAGTTCACGGCAAATGGTCTAAGCAAGAGTCGAAATGCCACATAAATCTTCTAGAGCTCAGGGTGGTGTTCTTAGGTCTGAAAGCTTTCTTGCTTCGGATCCGGGAATCTTCAGTTCTCTTCCAGGGGATACTCATCAATAGTCATAAGCACTGAATTATCTCCGCCCACGTGTGGGAACCCGGAGCATATACAACAAGCATTGGCATAGCCAATAGGTCTCGCCTTTAGGACCTTATAAGTGTTTAGTTATCCAGCACAATATCCTTGGTGCAACAACATCAAGTGTTGCATGGCTAAACACTTATAAGGTCCCAAAGGCGAGACCTATTGGCTATGCCAATGCTTGTTTAGCATGTCAGTGAAGATACTGTTGTCTATAGTATCAATGGCTGCTGTCCTATGTAATAGAATATACAAGGAAGTGTCAGCTTTCTTCAAAGTTTCCGAGTATATCGTCAATGATCTTACATTTTGCCCAAGTCTAAAACCAAATTGATATGGTCCAAGTAAGCCATGATTCTGAATGAGGTTCTTCAGTTGTGAGGCTACACATTTTTCAATGATTTTGGTCAAAAAGGGAGTTCTGAGTTAGGTCTGTAATTTTCATTAAGATTTGGGTCCCAGCAAGTTTTGGTTTTTTTACGAGCTGTTTGTAAATCTATTTTTTTTTAGACGTTAGGCAATGCAGTTATAACGGCTGTATTTTTTAATTACTGAATAATGCTCAAGATTTCAAGTTCTTTACTGTGTTTTATTTCTTTATTTTCAACGTGAATTTGTGGTCAATACAGGTGCATACATGCACACTTTTCTTACTGTATGCATAAATTGCTTGATAGAAACCAGAGCTGAAATACCCAACTGTGGTAGTAAAAGCACTGGGCAGGCTTAAAAAAGCTGAAGAGACGCAGTTGAGAGAATTGGCACAGTGATCTTCATATGGGCATGTCTGGGAACAGAGAAGCTACGATTAATGAGGCCTGCGCTTTGTCATGACCCACGGCTAGGATGATAGTGTATGAGGAACAGTCCAGTAGAGAAGACCCACGTGCAGAGGGCACCCATGAGACTGAGGTCCAAGAGCAGGCCAAGAAGCAACAGGACTTCAAGGTGATTTCAAGGCTGAGACAGATAGTGACGGTGACTAGGTGGAGGGGTACTGTGGACTGCACATGACAATCCTGAAGAAAAGGCAGGCTTGGGGCAATTAAAGTGTGTGCCCAGCTCCTAGCACCCTCTCAATAGACCACATAGCAACAAGAGCACCTCCCTGACGCAAATTAACAGGACATGGAATTGAGGGGCTCGTCAATGAGTTCCATGGGCCTTGGATTGACTCTGCGTGGGCCTTGGGCCAACGCTGTTACATTGTTGTGTCCTCTGCGAGACAAAATGGGTCTCAGACAGAAGTGAGTAACAGGTGGTGATGCTTGCTATTTTGTCCTCCTCCAACATGGTGTCCGGGAGGCTGATGGGACACTTTGGAGATACAAGACAATGACTCTTCAGCCCTAGCTACATCCTGCCAGTGGCCCTGAGCCCCATTGACCTCCTTCAGAGATGGAGGCTGCACAGCTTGATACTGACCTGTTACCTGCCCGTGCCAGGGATTTTTGGGTGAAAGGTACATCTGCCTGGTTGTATGCCCAAGTAGGAAGGCAAGGAGTTGGTTATGTATTTTAGGCACCGTATTTTAGGTGTACAGGGGTGCATGAGACAGGGAGGACCAGAGTGGTGGGGGAGATCAACGCAAGGTAGTTAACAGGTCAGTCACGTTGATAGGGGACGGCATATGACTATTTATTTACCTTGAACGTTGGTGGTGTTAAATGGCTATGTCAAAAGAAGGAGGGGGCATTCCTATCTTAGGGGACATGAGTGCACCCAAAGAGCATGTCTACAGAAAAACCATCTCATCAGGAAAGAAAGTGAGAAAATCCTATCAGGTGGAGGAGCTGCCGCTATGACTGAAAATACATGTCCTACATGGCAACGTTTTAGAAGAGGAAAGTGGGTGGTTTTCCAAACATAATCGGAAGAATGTATTTCCCCCATCAATTTCTATTGATGGAGAGGCAATTTCAAGCGGAAACCAGACAAAAGAAAGCAATTTTTTGGCGGGAAAAAATAGTGAGTCTCCCGCCTGAACTGGGTATATTGGCATGTATGATATGTCGTAATAAACGGGGGGGCATGGCTGGGGCTATGGGTGGCACAAGAGTCTCCTGCAGTACCTGCAGGCCGAGACATCCCAGGCAGCCTTCACCAACGACTCGCAGAAAGGTGAAAGGGCGCTGACGGAACTCACCATGGCTATGTATACTCCATAAAACGCTTCCAGGGTCAGCGAGAGGCCACTCGTGTTCTACATTACTAAATCCTATCACTGCGCACATCGGACAATACCGGCGGCGAAGTGCGCTGACCGTATAATCACAACTGCATCACAGATGTTATTGGATTACGCAAGAAACGCTTTCAAGTAAATCATGTCTAGATAGAACGCAGAAAAGGATCAACAAACAAAAGAGCTTTCTATGACGCCGATTCAAAAGCTGTTCGCCAATAGATATGCCCGCTGAAATAATAAATAAAAAAAGAACGTGCGGACCATAAAACGACATATTTTACCTCGCTTCAGGGCCCTCAGCGGAATGATTCTCTGAGCAGTGACTGCTGAGCTGTTGTTCTCCACAACGGCAAACCGGAGGAAAACGAGGTCTTCAAAGTATACCCGAAAGAGGAACTGCTCGTTCCACATGCGGTTCAGCGTGTTGCGGTGGATGGGCTTGGTGCGGAAGTGGCAGCTCTGTCCAGAGGCATTCCCAGGACATCGATTTCAATGCACGGGCTCCCCGTGCTGTTGCTCGGGCACACGTTTTGCCCTGAAACGACCTGAAACAAAAACAAGCGTGCTAGCGCCTCACGCAAGTAGGGGTTGGGGTGGGGAGGAGGGCGGCCGAGAGCAGGCAGCGTTTCCCTTGCGGGAGCGAGCAGCGCCAGAAGAGATAATTTTTAACACATGGCGAAAAAGCTCGCTCCCGAAAGGGAATCGCCAGACGTGCACGCGTTGCCATTGGAAGCAATGCAACTCGTGCACGTTTTTGCCCGCAAAGCTGTGCCGATGACTAAAGGTCTTTTTCCTATGCAGCGCATGCGCGCTGCGTAGGCAAGACCTAAAAATACATATATATGTGTATGTAGTAGAAAAAGAGTACATAGTACGAAATAAACACACACATATACATGTATAACATAAAAAATATGCAGCCCCAAACATATCCAATAGGCTAAGAAGCCAGAATTACATGTATTTCTTTAGTATGAAAATACCATATAAACATATAATGTAAGAGAAGGACATGTACAGTAAGAGCATTCCGCAAAAAACCTTTTATTTTCATCAAAGAAAACAGTTAATGCCAGGCAATTAGCCCAAAGAAGGCTGCATAAATAAATAACATCCCTGTACAGAAAAGGAAACTGGCACCTCGCCTTTAAGGCCTCAGAGTCCCTGAGCACTTTGCCTTTAAGGCCTCCAGGAGAACCCTGCTCCCATCATGCACCACAGGTGACAGTTAGGTCAGTTCTTTTTTCCGGCTCCTTCTGTGAGGAACCTGGAGCTTGAGCTTAACTGATTTTGACTTTTTCCAGTCAGAATTTATATTCTAACTATTTTTTTCAATATTTCTTTTTACTGGTTGTAATTACCAGTCTTTTTCTGACTAATTGGTCATTCTTTTTAGTCAGATATGCCACCTTTATTTGATAAATGTCCTTCCTGTGGGAAGAAGATGGCCAAATCCGATCCTCATTCGGTCTGCGTCATGTGTCTACCTTCTTCTCACGACACAGAGACATGCTACCACTGTCGTCAACTTTCAAGTAGAACATTGAAAGACAGAGAGAAGATCAGACTTCTAGGCTTGATGGTGAGAGGAAAGAAAAGTGGCCCAGAAAGTCATCATCCATCTGGAGGGCCCTCCTCTCCGAGAAAACGGCGAAGATCTACATCACCAGAAGCTAGAAGTAAGAAAAAACATCTTAGCATGTCGTCGACGTCGAGACCAACCAAACAAGTAAGGTCGACATCAAAGACAAGATCGCCGTCGAGAAGTAAGTCGACGTCGAGACCTATGACGCAAGCGAGACCGACGTCGAGACCTACTAAGCAAGTGAGATCGACGTCGAGGACAAGATCGCTGTCGAAAAGTAAGTCGACGTCAAGACATGCTTCGGGCTCGAAGCATGATAGACCTCGGTCGACGTCGAAACGTCCGTCGACATTAATACAGAGGTCGACGTCGAGATCTCCGCCCCCTTCTCGAAGGTCGGCGTCGAGACACTCCGATTCACCCTCTCGGACCCATCAGCGGTCTACGTCGAGGGCAGGGTCGACGTCGAAGATACCGCATGAACACCAGCGGTCGAAGTCGAAGAGACCGACGTCGAGGGCTTCGTCCCATAGATCTCCACCATGAAGAGTTTCACCTCCACGGTCGTCGTCGATGGTGGCTCATTCTGGTTCGACGTCGAGGCGTTCGACGTCGAGGGACAAGCAAGTTATTCCTGCTGAAGGATTAGAAAGACCATCGTCGAGATCACTGTGCTCGACGTCGAGGGAAGCTTCTTCCTCGCCTGGTATAACTATTATCCAAGTTACACCGGAGGGCTCTCCGGGGAGTGGAAACAAATCCCCTCCCATCAACATGTCACCCAGATGGTTGGAGGACATTAGGCACTGGAAGATCCAACCCAGACCTACTGAGAGACCTCCTCCCACGGAATCCGCAAGGCCTTCCGCTGGTAGGTCCCTGAGGCGTTCCAGATCTCCATTAAGACGGCGCTCACGCTCAAAAGAGCGCTCAAGGTCCCGCCGATCGCATACGCCAAGGAGAAGACAGAGGTCTCCTACAACAACCTCATCAACAAGGTCATCGTATAGAGACTATTCCCCTACTATATCTTCAACTCCGCCATCCAGGGTTTCCCCTGTTGATGGTATGGGGACATTCAACGAGGTGCTCTGTAGAGGTGCCAGCAAGTTGAATATAACCATGACTGTGCCTCAGGTGACTACATCCGTTATATTTGAAACTTTGCACCATCGAGCTTCGGCAAAGCCTCTTCTACCTTTGGTGCCAGGATTGTTAGAGCCTGCGATGAAGACTTTTTTGACACCTGCCACAGTGGGCTCGGGTCCCGCAAGAATTTCAAAAAAGTATAAGGCCCCAGACCAAGATCCTTTGTTTCTGCGGTCTGACCCGCCACCGGATTCTCTTATAGTCGCCGCTGCCAGGAAAGCACATTCCAATACCTCTATGTCATCTGCTCCTCCAGAGAAGGACAGCAAAAACATGGATTCTTTGGGACGGCGAATGTGCAATACGTCAGGATCCGTTATGAGAGTGGCTAGTGCAGCCGCTCTACTGGGACGATATGACCGGTCTTTATGGGACTCTCTAACAAGATTCACAGACAAATTACCCAAAGAAGATCAAAAGGATTTTCTAGAGATTGTGCAGGAAGGTGGCCTGGTTGCTAATCAGATCATTAGTACAGCGGCCGACTCTGCAGATTTGGCAGCTCACGGATACGCACATGGCATTTGTTCGCGAAGATCAGCCTGGCTTCGACTCACGGGTCTCAAGCCCGATGCTCAAAGAAAGATAGTTAATCTGCCCTTTAATGGATCATCGTTGTTTGGTTCACATGCGGACGACGAAATGGCAAAAATGAAAACTGAGTTGGATACTCTCAAGGCTGTAGGCCTCGAAAAGAAGAAGGAATTTCGTCGTCGTTTTCGTCCCTATGACAAACGCTCTTTTCAACAGCGAGGTCAATCATCTAACTGGTCATCGCAGAACCAAGGTCAGACGCAACAAAGGTCCCAGTTCCAACAACGTAGACCGGGACGTGGCAGAGGTGGAAACAAACAGCAGTCAACAGCACCAAAGCAGCCACAAAAACAATGAGGTGTGTCTTCCTCCAAAGCTGTTGTCCATTACATCTGGAGGAGTGGAAACGTATTACAAAAGACAAATGGGTCATCAACATTGTTCAGAATGGCTATCTTCTCAAGTTCATAACTCCTCCTCCATCTATACCTCCGAGAGGCATTTCTCACCGCGACCAACGATTGTTACAAAGGGAGGTAAACACCTTATTGAAGAAAGGAGCTATAGAAAAAGTCCCCGCTCCTCAAAGAAATCAAGGAGTCCACTCTCGTTATTTCATTGTGCAAAAAAGAGGCCCCACCACAGAATACAGACCTATTCTGGCCTTGAGACTGTAGAACAAATACATTCGCAGAGAGAAATTTCGAATGTTGGCACTCCATCAAATTTTCCCACAGCTTCACCAAGGGGATTGGATGTGCTCCATCGACTTACAGGACGCATACTTCCACGTACCAATCTCAAAGAAACATCGCAAATTTCTACGCTTTCGAGTGTCTTTTCAACATTACCAGTACTCAGTTCTCCCGTTCGGGCTCAAATCAGCTCCCCGAACATTCTCCAAATGTATGGCTGTGGTGGCCGCTTTTCTCTGCAAGCAGAAAATATTCATATATCCTTACCTGGACGACTGGCTCCTGAAGAGCTCATCTCCAACTCTGCTGCAGGATCATCTCACGTGCTGCCTTCAGCTTCTCCATAACTTGGGCCTTCACGTCAATTTCAAGAAATCCATACTAAATTCAACGCAAAAGATCCATTACCTAGGCTCCTTCCTGGACATCGAAAAAGCAAGCGTGTGTCCTTCGGAGGAGAGGTTGTCATCAATCCAAGGAAAATGCCTGACCCTTCTTCACACGCATCTACCGACAGTTCGACAGGTGTCATCACTACTGGGATCGATGGCGTTGTGCATCTTTATAGTACCAAACGCACGATTACACATGCGTCCACTAAAACAATGTTTGGAGGACCAGTGGATGCAAGTATCAGGGCGCTGGGAGGATCAGGTAATTCTCTATCAATCAGCCAAAGACTCCATCCGGTGGTGGATGAAGCGTTCGCACCTGATGAAGGGAGTCCCTTTCCACCAGGACCCTCCAACCCAGACTTTAGTCACGGACGCTCCTCTCCAGGGTTGGGGTGCTCATATGGGCCCTCTGCAAGTACAAGGTCTATGGTCCGACTCCGAAAAGAGCTACCACATCAACCTGCTAGAGCTGAGAGCCGTACATCTAGCTCTCAAGTCCCTGGTTCCGTCGTTCAAGTCTCGCTCCATTCTGATCCAAACGGACAATACAACGACGATGTATTATTTGAACAAACAGGGAGGTACCCGATCAAGAACACTCTCCATAGAGTCTCAAACCATATGGAACTGGCTTCTAGCGAGAGACCTGTCAATAGTAGCCATTCATCTACCGGGCTCTCTCAACTCCCAGGCGGACTTCCTCAGCAGAGACTTCGTCGAAGCCCACGATTGGGTTCACAACAACGAAGTCGCTCACAGCATCTTTCGAGAATGGGGAACGCCAGACATCGACCTGTTTGCAGACGCGGTAAACGCAAAATGCCCCGTCTTCGCATCCAGGTTTCCCCAACAAGGATCTCAAGGGAATGCCCTTTTGATCGAATGGTCTCAGAGCTTACTGTACGCTTTTCCACCGATTCCGTTGATACCAGTTGTAATCAACAAGCTGTACAGGACCACCTCCAGGATGATCCTAATAGCCCCGGAGTGGCCTCGCCAGTGGTGGTTTCCGGACCTCCTTCAACTATCGGAAGTGCCACACAAGAGGTTGCCATGCCGCCCGGATCTCCTATCCAAACAGGCAGGGAGAGTATTCCACCCCAACCTGTCCTCCCTCCGGTTGACAGCATGGCTCCTGAAGTCATACAATATGGACACCTACAATTGAATCCAGACTGTATGGCTATTCTCAAAGAAGCGAAAAGACCTTCCACGAGGAAATCATATGCCTTCAAGTGGAAGCGGTTCTTCCTATGGTGTGTGGACAATGGACATGATCCCATCCGGGGTCAGGAACAGGTGATTTTACCCTATTTGCTGCATTTGGCTAGATCTGGTCTTCAGTTCTCTTCTATCAAAGTCCACCTTGCAGCAATCACAGCCTATAGGAAGTCCCCCCCACCAGACTTCTTTGTTTAGAATTCCGGTAGTAAAGGATTTTCTTGAGGGCTTGAAAAAGGTTTACCCACCAGTCAGGTCTCCCTCTCCTCCATGGGAGCTTAACATTGTGTTAACAAAGTTGATGGGGTCTCCTTTCGAGCCTATTCATAAAGCTTCCTTACAGCATTTAACATGGAAAGCCGCGTTCCTGGAGGCCATTACATCTGCTCGCAGGGTCAGTGAGATCCAGGCTCTTTGCTGTAAGGAACCTTATACTGTGTTTCACGCTAACAGAGTAGTTCTCAGAACACATCCTAGCTTTTTGCCTAAAGTAGTCTCGGACTTCCATATTAACCAGACTATCACTTTACCTACCTTTTTTTCGAATCCTTCGAATCCTCCGGAAAGATCTCTTCACTCCCTAGATCTCAAGAGGGTTCTGAAGTTTTATTTGGACAGAACAAAGTCACTGAGGAACTCAGAACGTTTGTTTATTAACTATGGTCCTGTTAACACAGGTTCTGCAGCTTCCAAGAGATCCATTTCTAGATGGATAGTTTCTTGTATTCTACTGTCATACCAATTGGCCAACAAATCCCTTCCGGGGAAGCCTAAGGCCCATTCCACTAGGGGAAAGCTTCTACCACGGCTCTCCTGAGGAATGTCCCCATGGCAGAGATTTGTAAAGCAGCTACATGGCGATCAGTTCATACCTTTACTCGCCACTACTGTTTAGATGCTGACATGCAGGCAGATGCCCAGGTTGGGCAAGCCTCGCTGAGAAACTTGTTTGCAAATACTGTTTAATATGTGTACGTCAATTTAGTTCTCTGTTTTTTGCTCGTCCGCACGGAAGTGGGTATGGGCTTGCTACTCTATTCAGTGCTTATGACTATTGATGAGTATCCCCTGGAAGAGAAGGATAAGTTACTTACCTGTAATCCTAGTTCTCTTCCAGGGGTATACTCATCAAAGTCATAAGCAACCCTCCCGCCTCCCCGGACGAGCATTAACAGTTTACTCGGTATTCTTGCATCTTTGATGCAGGTTCCTACAGGTTTCTTATACCATACAAAAGAACTGACCTAACTGTCACCTGTGGTGCATGATGGGAGCAGGGTTCTCCTGGAGGCCTTAAAGGCAAAGTGCTCAGGGTCTCTGAGGCCTTAAAGGCGAGGTGCCAGTTTCCTTTTCTGTACAGGGATGTTATTTATTTATGCAGCCTTCTTTGGGCTAATTGCCTGGCATTAACTGTTTTCTTTGATGAAAATAAAAGGTTTTTTGCGGAATGCTCTTACTGTACATGTCCTTCTCTTACATTATATGTTTATATGGTATTTTCATACTAGAGAAATACATGTAATTCTGGCTTCGTAGCCTATTGGATATGTTTGGGGCTGCATATTTTTTATGTTATACATGTATATGTGTGGGTTTATTTCGTACTATGTACTCTTTTTCTACTACATACACATATATATGTATTTTTGTATATGCTCCGGGTTCCCGCACGTGGGCGGAGATAATTCAGTGCTTATGACTTTGATGAGTATACCCCTGGAAGAGAACTAGGATTACAGGTAAGTAACTTATCCTTCTTGTCCGGATGGATAACACTACCACCATGTTCTATCTCCAAAAGCAAGGCGGCACAAGATCTCAAGCGCTTTCTCTCCAAGCTCAACAGATATGGGAGTGGCTTCTTATCAACCACATCTCCTTATGAGTGGAACACGTGCCAGGAGTCCACAACCAGTGGGCCGACTCTCTTAGCAGGGCCTCCAAGCAATGCCACAAATGGGAACTGAACGACCAGAATTTGAAGGTCTTCCAATCCTGGGCCTATCCAACATTAGATGTGTTCACTATGTACCTCAACAAAAAGTGCACCTTTCACACAAGCAGGACTCCTCAGCCGGGGTTGTGGTAAAACGCTTTTCTGTTCTCATGGGCAGGGAAATTCGCCTATGCCTTCCCTCCATTTCCCCTCATTCCTCGAGTCCTTCAGAAAATGAAGCAGGAGCCATGTCGGCTCATTCTCATTGCACCCGGGTGGGCAAGGCAATTCTGGGACACCGAGCTGCATCACCTATCAGAGTGCGCTCCGATTCTCTTTCCTCCGAGAGAGGACCTTCTCTGCACGGACAAGGGCAAAGTGATCCATCCTCAAATTCTCTCTCTTCATTTGTCCGCTTGGCTCCTCACTTTGCTGAATTTGGGAATTTGAACATACCCTAAGACTGCAAAGCAATATTGCAAAACTCTTGAGCTCCTTCCACGCTCAAGTGCTACCCTACAAAATGGAGGAGATTTTGTGCATGGTGTATTACTCATTCATTGCATCCGATTTCAGCTTCACCGGAGCAAGTATTGCCCTGTCTCTTGCACTTAGCCAAAGCAGGGCTCTCGCACTCTTCCGTAAAAGTTTACCTTGCATCAATATACAGATATAGATGACGTTTGGATCAACCTTCCTTGTGGTCTCATAGACTCATCAAAGAATTTATGAAAGGTCTCTTAAGGGCCTTTCAACCGGTTAAAGCTTGTCCAGTACTGTGGCAACTAAATACAGTTCTGTAGCAGTTGATGCGCCCTCCATTTGAACCATTGCACAAATGTGAGTTAAAATATCTTTCTTGGAAGGTTGCTTTTCTCTTGGCCATTACGTCAGCTAGGCGTATCAGTGAAATCCAAGCATTCACGATAAAAGAACCATAGCTCCAGTTTCTGGCAGACTGGGTTATACTGCGTACTAATCATTCCTCCATACCTAAAGTGTCTTCCACTTATCATCTCAATGAGCCTATAATCCTACCTATGCTCCTAATCCACCCTTGGCGGCAGAGAGAGCTCTCCATTCTTTGGACAATAAACGTTGCTTGAAGTTTTATTTGCAAAGAACAAGGACTTTTCGTAAATCCTCTCAATTGCTGATATCCTTCTCTGTAAGTAAGGAACAGGCCTTAACTAGGGCCAGTATTGCTTGTTGGGTTACTTCAGCGATTGTCTTCTACCATGAAAAGGCTGGCCGTCCGTTGCCTGCAAAGGCGCAGGCTCATTCAACGAGGAAGGTGGCAACTTTATCAGCCCTATTTGTGGGAGCATCTCTACCTGACATATGCAGGGCAGCAACGTGGGGGTAGGCGCACACTTTCACAAAGCATTACTGCCTCAGTGGTTGGAGGAAGGCAGATATAGCTGTTGGACAAGCTGCACTTCGTCACCTCTTTGCCTAAGGTATGTGGCTATTAGCCTCCTTTTTTGCTTTTTCTGCCTATTTTATTATTTTTTGCTTGCATTATGTGAACTGTTATGTATGCAAATTATTTCATGGTTTCTCTTCTTGCATTATGGTATTTTCTTTTTGATGTCATGGTGGGATAGTTGTCATGGTGGGATAGTTCGCCTACCCACCGCCAATGTTGGTTGTTAATTGTTGGTATACTGCTAACTAGTCGGATTCAAGCATGTGAATCTATAAAGATATAATACTGGAGAAAACACAAGTTACTTGTACACTGTGGTTCTCCAGTATTGATATCTTTTATAGATTCACATGCGACTCCCTCCCTCCCCTATTAGTTTCACCATGTTACCTCTGAGTACTATATATATATATATATATATACATATATATATACATTGATAAACTTAATTTTTAATGCATTTCAGTGATTTGGTTAAAGTGGAAGGAAGTACTTTAAATCAAGACACCCTATTTAAAATGACATGCTATGTAAATGCAGACACAAGGGCACACTTATAGACTGGAACAAAATCCAACAGACATAGTTTTTTTTCAGCAGCATCTTGCTTGCCACACATTTTAAGCCTGCACCTGTGAAGGAAAATGCCACAAAACACAAATTAATGATGTCCATACAAGGTGATTTCTTTGAGGCAGTAATTGCCTTGCTGCTCTGTCCTACACTGCAAACATCTACTTTAATTTCATTCTTATTCTTTCTGCTGAGCACCTAGAACCTGCGAATGAATAGAATGCCAGCAAGGAAAAACCTAACAGATCTTGAGCTAAAACATCCAGTAGATTGCAACCTTTTGAAAGTTTTTGGGGACAAACTAATTTCACACATTTATATTGCCAAAGCTAAAGAACAGCTCACTAACAAATCTAAGGCATTTCTAATAATTAAATAAGCAAGTGAGGGGAGTTAATACTGGAACCAAGTCGATCTGGGCAGGGGTCTATGATCCTGATTACAAGGAGGTTGGTAAAGGGTGAGGTATTTACAGTGCATGATAAATACTGCTACCTCTGGTGTAGAATTTATCATATATTGTAAATACCTCATATTTCTGTTTTACCTAAAAAAAATGGGGAATTAATCATGGAGTCAGAATTTTCTGTACTGAGTTCCACATGTAACAGAATTTGTCACTACTTTTCCCCCAGTCAATTTCAGCAGGCTCGACCTGCCAAAATTTGACAGGGTAGCATTATGTGGGTGTGTAATTACTGCAGTACTGGGATTTCCAATACATTCTCAAACTCCTGCTTGTGCTGTGAGGATAGTTTACCCAAACTCATGATCAGGAGGAGGTTCACAAGTCATAACGGTCCACATGGAAGGCCTTCTAACTCACACGTTTTAACCATGTGTCATATGATGTAAACACTCTTCACAAGGTAACCCGACAAGAGCCAATATAGGGCGATGAACACAAGGTGAATTATAACATCCTACATAGAGTAAGTTTAAAGCTCATATATAGAAGTTCTGTAACCTTTAATTCCATTGCATACTTTGCAATCTACACAAGATGTGGGAAGTGTTTTCAGAAGCCTTTGTATTTTGGGGAGGGTAGGAGAGACTATGTAGGCTGTAGCGGCCTCTAAGGTCTGCCTCTGCTCTGTGGTCCAGATCCCTCCATTAACCATCCATGGATGGCCAAGGAAGGGCTCAAAGATAAGCCCAATTCTCCAGCTCTCATGTGTTAAGAGTCCTGCGGCAACTCTTCTATTATATGCAATTAAACACTGTTTGTGGTTTTCAGGTCTGAGATTATGTTGTGCAATAAAATAATATTGTTTTCCCCAGCAACTGATCTTTCATACACCTGTGTGATTAAAAATCCACCAACATCATGCATGCACCCCAGATGTTTATTTGAGCTATTTTCACTCTGTTGCATTTAAGTCACTTGTAGCATCCATGTTGCCACAAAAGCTGCAAGAATGTAAGCTTGTGCTTGAAGTGTTCAGTCAAGTTAAATCCACAGATGAGGTATTGAGCCTCAATAAGATTCAGCAGCCATTTCATACCCAACATTGGTTCTCTTTCAGGGGATACTCATCAAAAGTCATAAGCACTGAATAATCCCCGCCCACGTGCGGGACCCCGGAGCATATACAAAAATACATATATAGGTGTATTTCTGATGGATACATCTGCCTGTGGATTCCTCACCTTTTGAATTACCCCTGCGCCAGCATTCCTCTGAAACTTTTTTCTAGCTCTCCCACATCGACGAGGACGTCACAATGGAACAGCTCCGCTCGCGACTCCGTATGATGTCACCGGAGCCACATGTAGACCTCGTCGGCGTGCTGAGGTCAGTTCCCTTTTTCCGTGCCGTCGACACGTAATGGTTTTCTGGGACTCTCCATTTTCTTGACAGTTACTTTGTTATCTGCTGTATCCCTTAGTGTAGGAGTGCTATGGCGACATCAAAGAAGTCGGGTTTCAAGCCCTACAGAGAGTGTGGGGGTCATATGTCTATCACTGACCCCCATGAAGACTGTTTGTGGTGTCTTCCTTCGGACCACGACGTCGGAGGCTGCTCCAGTTGTCGGAAGATGAATCCGAAGGCTTTGAAGGAGCGTGAGGCTAAGCTTTTTATGGCGAAGGCAAGAAAGGAGAAGAGGGGCCGGAAGAGGTCGAAGTCAAAATCGAAGTCGTCGACTTCGCATACTTCGGAGTAGAGGAAGCCAAGGCACGGTTCCCGGCGTCGTTCATCGAAGAATAGAGCTTCGAGGTCGCCTTCTCCGACTTCACGACGTTGTTCTAAAGACTTCATCTCGCCGTCTTCTTCTCCT
Source organism: Calotriton arnoldi (assembly GCA_963921515.1). NCBI lineage: Eukaryota > Metazoa > Chordata > Amphibia > Caudata > Salamandridae > Calotriton > Calotriton arnoldi. The sequence goes on along the minus strand of CAWUFW010001284.1, from coordinate 2,369,744 downwards.
CAAGCGACTCCGGCTCACTCTCCGTCGCCGAGGGGTTCTCCGGCGCAGAGGTTATCTCCGTCGCCGAGGGGTTCTCAGGAGCCTAGGTTGTCTTCGCCTGTGCCTACGACCTCACCTGTTTTGGGTCTGACGGCCCGACGCCAACTCGGCCTCGAGTGGATTCAGACTCAGCCCCTTATCCACCCTTTCCTGGACCTGGGTCGGATCCTTCACATTTTCTAAATGCGATGTATGGCATGTTTGCCAGAGCAGCTTACCCTACCGGTGCACCGTCGGGCCCCGTGGGTCCGCTTGCTTTCAATTTGGGCGTTCCACAGCAATATGCCCAGGCACCCTTCGTGCCCTTTATGCCGACGGCGCCGTCTTGGCAGTTTCCGGCTCCTAGGTTCTCGATGCCGTTTTCTCAGTCTCCGGCGCCATCTGGTGGACCTTCTTCCTCTCGGCTTCGATCGGCGCCGATGCCTTCATCGGAGGCTCTCCCATCGACGCCGGATCTGGTGTCTCCGGCGCCGCGCTTGGCGCCGCCGATGCCGGTCCCGAAGTTGCGGTCAAGAAGAGAGGCTCAAAGGCTGTTGGAAGAGGAAGAATTTCAGCGGGAGGAAGCTGAAGAAGGTGAAATTGATGAGACTGTTGATGAGTTTGAGGGCCTTCAGGAGGCGAGTGGTCTGGACACTTCCCCAGGGTGGGAGCTTTCATCTCCAAAGGCCTCTCCTTCTCATGATGTGGCGCATTATCACACTGTGATCAGGAAGGCTGCTGAGCTTTTAGACCTTCAATCGCCCACAGCTGAGTTCAGGCCTAATATTCTTACGGAAGTTTTACATTCCCCCATCTTCTGTGATTGAGCCTCTTTTGCCTTTTAATGATGCTTTGACTGAGCCAATTCTTGAGGTGTGGCGGAAGCCCATTTCTGCTCCTGCCGTTTCAAGGTCGGTGGCAAGGAGGTACAGGCCTGCTCCTGGTGATCCTGCTTTTCTTTCTGCACATCCTTCACCAGAAGGTTTAGTTGTGCAGGCTTCCTGTTCTAAGCAGTCGACTGGATCTTTTCCTCAGGCTCCTGCGAGACAGAGACGCAAAAAAATTGGAACAGACTGCCAAGAAGGTCTTCTCTTCCTCCAGTATGGCATTGAAGTCCACCAATGCTACGTGCTTGTTGGGGAGGTATATTCACGCCCTAATGGATTCGGCCAAGCAGTTGGCTCCCAAATTACCGGAAAGTGATCATGGCTCCTTTTTGGAGGTGCTGGCAGATACGCAGTCTGCAGCTCGTCAGGTCATCCAATCTGGTCTGGATACTGCTGATTCGGTGGCCAGGGTGATGGGTTCCTCTATTGCCACCAGGAGGCATGCCTGGCTCAGGTCTTCGGGATTTTCGTCAGATGTGCAGGCTACTCTCCTCGATCTTCCGTTCGATGGGTCCAAGCTGTTTGGAGAAAAGGCCGATTCTGCACTGCAGAGGTTTAAAGACAGTAGAGCCACTGTAAAATCATTGGGTCTTCAGTCTCAAACCAGGGGTTTTGGATATAAAAGATACCATGGTTTTGGTAAGGCAGCTTCCTTTCGTGGCCGGCAGCAGCCTCGACAGCAACAGCAGCAGAATCCTCTGTACAGATCTTGCGGAGGTCGTCTGCGAGGTGCATCCCGTCAACTCTCCTCCTCCTCTTCTTCCTCTCCTGCCCCCACCACTGGTGCCACAGGGAAAGCAGATCTAGATCCCCCATCTTGGAGCATGCTGGTCCTGTAGGGGGTCGGATGTCCCATTTTCTTCAAGATTGGAAATCTATCACTTCAGACCTTTGGGTTTTGAATCTTGTGGAAAATGGGTACACCCTTCCCTTCCGGGAGTTTCCTCCTCCTTACCCTCCTCGCCAGGGCTAGTGTTCAGAGGATCATTTGTTGCTCCTGCAGCAGGAAGTTCTTGCCTTATTGCAAAAGGTGCGATAGAAGTGGTTCCGGAGCAGGAAAGGGGTCAGGGATGCTACTCCGAGTATTTCCTGATTCCCAAGAAGGACAGCAGATTAAGGCCTATCCTGGAACTCAGGGTCTTGAATTTTTACCTCAAACAGGAAAAATTCAAGATGTTGACCCTAGCACAGGGTCTTCAGGCGCTGCAACAAGAGGACTGGATGGTGTCGATCGACTTGCAGGATGGGTATTTTCACATCCCCATCCTGAAGTTACACAGGAAGTATCTCCGTTTTACGGTGGGGTCTCAGCACTACCAGTTTGCAGTCCTTCCGTTCGGCCTTACTTCTGCACCTCGAGTCTTCACAAAGGTGATGTCGGTGGTGGCAGCTCATCTCAGGAAGTCGGGGATTCCTGTTTTCCCCTATCTGGACGACTGGCTGCTCAAAGCAAAGTCGCCGGAGATGGTGCTTCATCATCTGCACGTGACAGCATGGTTGTTGTTCGACTTGGGCTTCTCGATAAATGTGCCCAAATCTCATCTGGTGCCCTCATAGCGTAACCTGTTCATAGGAGCAGTACTGGACACGGTTGTTTGTCGAGCTTTCCCGCCTCCGCAGAGGATTCTCGACATTCAAGAGATGATTCCTTTGTTTCACAATGGAGCGGTTGTTCCAGTCCTGAAGGTCCTACGCCTGCTCGGTCTGTTCGCTTCCTGCATTCTGTTGGTCAACCATGCACGCTGGCTTATGAGGGCTCTCCAGTGGTGCCTCCGCAGGCAGTGGTTTCAGCACAACGGAGATCTCAGGGAGATGGTCAGAATCTCCAGAGACACTGCAGCGGATCTGTCTTGGTGGAGTGTGGAGGGCAATCTGTCGCAAGGAAAGCTCTTTCATCTTCCTCCACCGGTGGCCACAGTAATCACGGATGCCTCCACTCTAGGGTGGGGTGCTCATCTGGGGGATCTGGAGATCAAAGGCCTTTGGTCTCCGAAGGGAAAGGTTGTTTCATATCAACCTTCTGGAATTGCGGGCAATACGTTTAGCTCTCAAGGCCTTTCTTCCCTCCCTTCGCGGTCAGTCTGTTCAGGTCCTGACGGACAACACTACCACGATGTGGTATATAAACAAACAGGGAGGAGTAGGGTCATATCGTCTCTGCAGAGAGGCTCTGCGACTCTGGTCCTGGGTTTGTGACCATCAGATTTGTGTTATGGCAAATCATCTGGCAGGAGTGCTAAATGTTCGTGCAGACAGTCTCAGTCTGCGCTTTTCGGCCAATCACGAGTGGCGGCTTCATCCGGAGGTGGTCCATCTCATCTTCAGGATGTGGGGATTTCCTCGGTTGGACCTCTTTGCCACTCTTTGTCACATCGCACAGTCACAGCCAGACTACACGACGCAGGAATTCAAGGAACCGCCCTCAAATGGATCCAATCCTTCCTCTCCGGCAGAACCCAGAGGATCCGACTCCCCCCCTTCCTCTCCGAGCCCACGGAAATCAACTGCGGAGGCCCCCAGGGATCTTCACTCAGCCCCACGCTTTTCAACATCTACATGGCCCCCCTCGCCGCCTTCGTCAGACATCATGGGCTCAGCATCGTATCCTACGCCGACGACACCCAGCTCATCCTCTCGCTCACAAAGAATCCTGAAGACACCAGACTCTGTTTCCAGGAGGGCATGAAGAACGTGGCAGCCTGGATGAACAGCAGCTGCCTGAAGCTAAACTCAGAGAAGACTGAGGTCTTAATCCTCGGCCCCTGCACCTCCGCCTGGGACAACACCTGGTGGCCCTCCGCCCTCGGGAGCCCACCCACCCCCACAGACCACGCTCGGAACCTCGGCATCATCCTGGACTCCTCCCTCTCCATGAACCGCCAGGTCAATGCCGTCGCCTCCGCTAGTTTCAACTGCCTGTGCATCCTCCGTAAGACTTTCAAGTGGATCCCCCCCGACTGCAGAAGGACCGTCACCCATGCACTCATCACCAGCAGACTAGACTACGGCAACGCCCTCTACGCCGGAATCAACAAAACTCTCATGCACAGGCTCCAGACCATCCAGAACGCCGCAGCCAGACTCGTCCTGGGAACACCACGCCAGGAGCACATGACCCAACACCTACGAGGCCTTCACTGGCTCCCCGTCGAGAAGAGGGTCACTTTCAAACTCCTCACCCACGCCTACAAATCCCTCCACAACATCAGACCCAAATACCTCAACGAGAGAGTATCCTTCCACGTACCCAAGAGGGACCTCCGCTCTGCAGACCTCGCCCTGGCAGAGGTCCACCGCATCCGCAGAAACAGGACCGGCGGGAGAGCCTTCTCCCACATCGCAGCCAAAACCTGGAACACGCTCCCTGTGGACATCAGATGCTCCCCCACCCTGCACACGTTCAGGAAGGACCTCAAGACCTGGCTCTTCAACTGATCCGGAGCCGCCGCCCCCCCCACCTTGAGACCCTCACAGGTGAGTAGCGCGCTATACAAAACCCCTGATTGATTGATTGGAACGCCCACTGCCCGTCGTTCTGCAGTCTCCAGTTTCCAATGCAGGGAGCGTTGGGGGACGCGTTTCAGTTGGAATGGAGTTCGCAGCTCTTTTACGCGTTTCCCCCCATACCCTTGATTCCTCGAGTTCTGAGGAAGATTCGCCAAGACCGGGCCCAAGTCATATTGATTGCCCCGGATTGGCCAAGAAGAGTGTGGTACACAGATCTACTTCACCTCTCATCGCACCCTCCGCTCCGTCTCCCTCTAAGGGCAGATCTCCTCTTGCAGGGGCAGGTTCTACACCCCCACCTCCAGAGCCTGCCCCTTCATGCCTGGAGATTGAACGGGGCAACCTGAGTTCTTTCTCTCTCCCACCAGATGTGGTGGATGTTATTTTATCTTCCAGGAGACACTCCACCAGATCTATTTATTCCTCCAGGTGGTCCAAATTTGTGAAATGGTGTGGAGAGAGGTCCATTGATCCTTTGAAGGCCCGTTTGTCTGATGTGCTGAGTTTCTCTCTTTCCTTGGCTCAGCAGGGTTGTGCTGTGGCCACGGTAAAGGGTTATTTGTCGGCCTTGTTGGCTTTCCTTTGTTTGCCGGACCAGCCATCTTTGTTTAAATCTCCAGTTGTTAAGAGGTTCATTAAGGGCCTCACCAATAGGTTTCCTCCCATTCCCTTCATTATGCCTCAGTGGGATTTAAATCTTGTACTCACTTTCCTTATGGGTTCTCTGTTTGAGCCTCTTCATAGTTGTCCGTTGAGGCTTCTGTCTTTCAAAACGGTCTTTCTGATCTCTATTACCTCGGCCAGGATGTAGGCTCTTAGTTCCAAACCTCAGTTTTTAACCATTCATGCAGAAAAGATGGTTCTCAGGACCAGGGCTGCTTTCCTGCCTAAGGTGGTTACTCCTTTCCATCTTGGGCAATCATTACCTTACCTACCTTCTATCCTCCCCTCACCCTTCCAAGGAGGGGATGAGACTTCATCGCCTAGATCCTAAGAGAGCTGTCAGTTTCTATCTGGACAGAACCAAGGATCTGAGACTGGACGATCAGCTCTTCGTGGGCTATGTTGGACGTATGAAGGGCAAGACTGTTCGCAAGCGGGCACTCTCCAGGTGGATCATCTTCTGCATCAACATTTGCTACGCCTTGGCCAAGAAGGAGCCTCCTGAAGGTATTAGAGCTCATTCCACCAGAGCTAAGTCTTCTTCTTCTGCTTTGGCTAGAAGTGTTCCTGTTATTGACATTTGTAAGGCAGCAACTTGGGCCTCCCTCCACACCTTTGCGAAGCATTACTGCTTGGATTCGGAGGTTAGGAGGGATGGCCATTTTGCACGCTCTGTGCCTCAGGATTTTTTGATATGAGTTTGTGGACACACTCCTCCGGGAGTGGGACTGCTGTGGGATTTAATTCAAAAGGTGTGGAATCCACAGGCAGATGTATCCATCAGAAGACCATTGTGTCATATGCTGACGACACTCAGCTAATTGTCACACTATCCCAAAACCCGGAACGGACAGCCCACCAATTCTCCAAATGTCTGGAGGAGGTAGCAGCTTGGATGTCCAACCATTGTTTGAAGCTCAATGGAAACAAAACAGAGGTGTTGACTGTGGGAAAGGCCCCATCCATTTGGACATCAGCTTGGTGGCCTGAGACGTTAGGCCAACTACCAACTCCGAATGAAGAAATAAAAAAACCTCGGAGTGTGGTTCGACTCCAAACTGACATTTGACAGACAAATCCGGAAAGTGACGGGGAAATGCTTTGGGACCCTTAAAGTCCTGAGAAAAGTCATTGACCTGTTACCAATCAATGCAAGGAAAACGATAGTTCATGCCTTGGTCACCTCCCAGATGGATTATGGCAATGTTCTATATCTGAGTGCATCCAAAAAAGGGCTGACTAAACTCCAATCGATATAAAACGCGGCAGCCCGCCTAGTGTTGAACTTCCCAAAAAGAACATCCACAACAAAAGCTCTGGCAAACCTGCACTGGCTACCGGTGGAGAAGAGAATTGTGTTTAAAGCAATGTGTTACTGTCACCGAATACTGTCAAAGAAAGGTCAGCGGTATCTCCAACAACTGATTACATCCTATACACCAAGCTGAAACCTTAGATCCAAAGGCAGGGCATTGGTGACGGTGCCAAGAATACAGAAAGCAAGAATGGGTACTCGGTCCTTCAGATATCTGGCAGCAAAAACCTGGAATATACTGCCTACAGACGTAAGAGCAGAATCCTGCGAAACCACCTTTCGCAAAAATCTAAAAACATGGCTGTTACCACTATCAATCCAGAGCAGGTCCATGAGAACCACTGTCACATGCCCCTAGATTTGTGCAGAGTCTCCACGCCGCCACACTGAGAGTCTGCTAGCTAGCGCGGGGACACACCGGTGGTGTAACCAAGCGCTTTATAAATGGATAAATAAATAAATAAGAACAAGTTACTTACATTCGGTAACCCTTTTTCTGGTGGATACAGTATCTGCCTGTGGATTCCTCACTGACCCACCCGCCTCCCTGTTGTCCACCTTCGTATACCAAAGGAGTTATTCGTTATTTGACATGGTTGTTTCCCTATGTCTTTTGATTGCCTTGCTATTGGTGTTTAGGAAATGCTTTGTTTCTTTAGCTTTTCCTATTTTTCTTTATGCTGTGTATATTTATGTATATATTGTATACTGTGTATACTCCAATTATGTTGTCGGTTCACCCGTTCGCCTCGGAAAAAATGGGTGGAACTGATGTCAGCACGCCGACGAGGTCTACTTGTGGCTCCGGTGACGTCATACGGAGTCGCGAGCGGCACATTGCATTTTGCGATTCTATAATAGCGAATCGGTAAAATTCGCTATTTTAGACTCGCAAAAAGCAATGTTGATACATCTGGCCCTTAAACTGTAAGAGTGACTTAAAATGGAAGGTATTTACAAATATTTTTCTTTTATCCAGCTTCCTCCGAGGACACCTTTAATTTGATAGAATGGAAAAGCAAGCTTGTTTCAGTAAGGATTAATTATCTACCTATGTTGTGGCTTACACTTTTTACCTCCAAAACCATACCTGTGTCAGTGAAAATTCATGCAGATATCAGCGTACCGCCATCACAGTGCTGTTGCGTTCCAAGCTAGTCACACTGCTGCAAAGTCCATAGTCTATTTCAGAGACGTCACACAATACCTATGTTCCTTTCTTTTCTACGATTGCCATAGTACAACTGTTTCTATTTTGCCTGTTGCTTAGGACAATAGTACTCCGTTCCTTTAATATGCTTCAATAATAACATTTTGGCTATATTATTTTTCTGAAGCCAGTATGTCACCCTGCCACTGTGCTTTTAATTCTGCTTCTGTTGTTGAAATACCTTTGTTAATTCTCTGTAGTCAGTGTCTTCCCTTATTGATTATAAATTCATTTTGTGTTGACTAGATTGCAACCAGCCCAGATTCCAGCCATATTTGGAGCAGTTGAATTACCCTTTCTGGGCCGGAAGCTCAATTTTCTGTTATGTTTTTCGCAGTTCCTACGTGCAGTCCTGTAGGAGGGTCTAGACAAGAAATGGAATGTCACCTTGATGAAGGAACTCACCCTACAGATCCCCATCTTTATCAAGCATGAGGAGGTGAGTGCTCTTCTGGACGAGCAGTGCAAAGCCTTGCAACTTTAGCTTTCAATTCAATGCCTCAATGCCAAGTCATGAAAGGAGATAATTGTGCTGTCTCTGAGACTTTTCAGTTGTATTCTGATTGTATACATTCCCTTTTGTTTTGTGGGCACACAGCATTGGATTGGGATATGTTCTTTATGTGAATAGTTTTTTTAATCTATTAGGCATTCTTGTTATCTCCTCTCTCCATTCAGCTTACCTTGTTGAAGATCCCTTATAGCTAAGGTAGACAAATATTCTCTCATAAAGTGTGAATGGTGTTACTAAGTGTTCTTATCTCATGTTGTCTTTATTCCTTCTAATTTTAGGAATTCATTTTCTGATGCCTGGGCAGGTACATGGATTCTTCCTACACTATCTATGTAGTATGTTTGGCTCCATCCGGGTCGTAGCGACTTGAAAGCATGCAGTACGTATCAAGTGCACTCCTTTTGCTTTCTCAAAGACTCAGTGGCAGTGTGGGGAAATATCACCCTCATATACAGAACAAACATAATGTGAGAAGAGCTTTTCCATGTAGACCGATGAGGTATATTTACTCTATGAAAACCAGTGACACATGAGACTTTCCTCATTCCAAGGGGCTACTGGTCTGACACATTTCAATGTTTCACCAAGAGTAGCTAGCTCTATTTCTTGTCTTGTTCAGATGACCATCCAGATGGAGGTACATGATTGTCTCTGGTAACCGGAGCTTATCAGTCCTTGATGTGATGTTTCAGATGTTGACCTGTACTTGACAGGGTCTGTAATCTTACCAGAATAGAGTGATTTCAATCACTGATGCCTGACTGGATATATTGTAATTCTTTCTTTATTGTGCTCAAAAACATTGTCAGCTGTTCTGAAATATTTAGTAGAGGTTGCAGAGATTTAGGAAAAGTGTCTTGTAACTCTCACAAAAAGACTTATTTGTGTACAGTGCATCCTGACAGACCCTTAATGAACAATTAGGGTCACATAACACCCCCACTATTGTTAGTTTATTCACATATAAGCATGACTGGTAGTGCTCTATAAGGATGACATCAGGAAGTATTGTTTATTAGAGACAACATGCCTCTGAAATATGGTTGCATAATTCTAAAACATTCCATGTTTGTATAAATGCTATTTTCTCTTGCAGGGGCTTTCCATTTATATTCATAAGCGCTGAATAGCCCCGCCCACGTGCGGGGACCCCTGAGCAGGTATTATATATTTATCCAGTATTAGGGTATCTTTCATAGATTCACATGCCTGATTCACATGCCTGAATCATTCCCCGTCGTCGAGATGGGAGTCCCCGGTACATTAGAAAAGTAATGTCCCATTAGACATACAAAACCATAGGCCTAAGGCCTCTCATTAGTAACATATCCAGGTCCTTTTGTGAAAAGGACCAAACTCTAAACAACAGCCAATCAGCTGTTACCACCCTTTGGAACCTTCCTGGCAGGAGCTCTGGTCCCTCAGATTTTCTACCGCACGTCGTGCTAAGGGAGTCTCCAACTGAGCTCTGCTCAGGTTTCCTACTTTACAGCGTTTAATCTCTCAGCTAAGGTATTTCCTCATCCTTACATCAGTCTGAGTGAAGTCCCAGTTGTCTTCATGTCAGACACCCACAAAAAAGGCCTTTTTAGGCCCTGTACAACCTGCAGCAAGAAGAGGTTACATGTGGACGATCCCCACAAGGACTGTCTGTATTGTCTTTACCCGGACCATTCATCTAAAGACTGCAAGGTATGTCGTACCTTTTCTTCAAAAACCCTAAAAGACCGGGAAGGGCGGCTTTTAATTTGGCTGCAGAGGTTAAAGGACAAACAAGACCCTTTGTCCTCTGAGGAGAGTGAGACTTCGTCAAGGACCTCCTCAAAAACTCCTCAGAAAAGGTCTAGAGATGCTTCTCCAAGCCCTTCATCGCAGCAACCTGCAAAGAAGACGCACAAAAAGTCTTCAGAGGTTTCCACTTTTAAAAAATTGCCATCTTTAGACCCTGCGACTCCTTCAATTAGAGTCCAGCATTCATTCAAAAAGCCCTCCTCAGGCTCGTCGACGACGGCATCGTCGACGATCTCAACGACGACGTCTCCTGCCACTGCCAGGGTTACAACGTCGACGACGACAGTATCTACTATGTCTGTCTCGTCTGCATCTCGTTCATCTTCGATGACCACATCTTCGTCGACGGCACAAGTGGTCATGTCGTCGACGATAAAAATCAAGAAGTCGTCGTCGAAGACTCCGACGACGGATCAGTCGACGACGATCCCGACGACGAGCCTCCCGTCGACGGTCACAGCCACATCGACGGCTCCTCCGTCGACGATAATATCACCGCCAACGACTTCTCCGTCGACGGTGATGTTGCCGTCGTCGACGCCCTTGCCGTCGACTACACCGTTGACGAAAATTTCAACGAAGTTGAAGGTTTCACCCGTCGACGCTCCGCCGTCGACGACGAGTGTCCCGTCGACGACCCTGATGTCTACACCAAAAATGAAGGAAAAAATGACTGTTTGTCACCAAAAACTCAGCAAACACAGGTTATCACCTTCTTTAACTTCACCCAGTAGGGTCCAGTCCTTAGTGCCCTCTCGCCTATTGGATGTGGATGGTGATTCGGACGACGAGGGTTTTTTTAGGGCGGCAACAAGTCCGTCGGAACTCAATGTCAAATATCAGGAGGTTTCAGATGATGATGATCAGGACATTGATGATCAGATGTCTTATCATGAAGACCAAATACCTCAGCAATCTCAGATGGTGTGCCTTCCGGTGGCTTTGGTATCGGATCTGCAATTCTTGATCACAGATTATAAAAAGAGGTTCCCTGCGGCTGCTCCGTCTTCTGCTCCGGAACAAGCTCCACCACCAGAGGTACAACTTCCGTCTCAGCCCGCCTCCGCGGCAATGCTTAGACCATCTCCCCACTCTACTGATGATGATGAGGAGTTTCCTCAGGAAGAGGGAGAAATCCCGGATGATGAATCACAACACGAGGAATGGGACGACTACGTCATACCACTTCCAGCGTCTCCTTCCCCTCCTCCAGTAGACTCTCCTTCGGAGGACATAGGAGGCTTTCATAATCTCCTTGAAAGAGCAGCGAAGCGCTTTCAGTTGCCGATGACTTCCCAGCAACAAGATTGTTTCTTGTATGACTTTAAAGAGCCTTTTAAAAAGTCAGTGCGATCCATGCCTATAATAAATTTTATCTGGGAACAAGGGGTCAAGATAATGAAGACTCCTTCTTCAATTCCTCCAATCCTACCACGGCTGGATAAAAAGTATAGGGCACCGGATGATGCCCCGGCTTGTCTGACTGGCCATCCCTAGCCAGATTCTGTGGTTACACAAGCAGCCCAACGCCGCTCAAAGAACCCTTCTACTCCACTTTCAGTACCACCGGATAAAGAGGGTAGGCGCTTGGACAACATCGGAAAGCGTTTCTCTTCCATGTCTGCACTAACGGTGAGGGCTGCTAACTCATTGGCCTTATTGGGAAGATACAATAGACAGATGTGGTCTGATATTGCACCTTTTTTGGACAGCTTACCACAGGACACTAAAGAGGAAGCAAAGAAGCTACTGCAAGAGGGCGAGAGGTCAGCTTCTGAAATTATAGATTGTGCGATGGACATCGCATCTACTGGCTTCCGTCAGTTGGCAGGGGCGGCAGTTCTAAGACGCCAAGGCTGGCTTAAAGTGACAACTTTCCGACCGGAGATCCAGACAAAGATCCTGGATATGCCCTATGACGGACAGTTCCTGTTTGGATCTCATATCGATGAGGCCCTACAAGGGATTAAAAAGATACGGATACGGCCAAATCTTTGGGAACCCTCCAATATAGAACTTCCTCCTTTCGTGGCTCACGAGGTAGAGGTCAATCATCCTATAGAGGAGGATATCAACAAAATAGATATTCTGGTTACTCCTCGTCGGGCCAGCAATACAGGCCGCAATTTCAGCAGAGGCAGCAACCACAACAAACTGCCTACAACAAATCTTTTCGAGGAAAGGCTGGTCGCCAGAAAGATTTTGCCCGGCGTCAATGACTTTTCCCTACCACCTACTGCGACCCCCCCCCTTACCATTCAGAATAGGAGGAAAGATATCACATTTTTTGCACAATTGGGAACAAATAACTACAGATCAGTGGGTCCTACAAATAGTGCAGTTCGGACATTCCTTGGAATTTCTTCAAACCCCTCCACCAACTCCACCTCAACCTATGGTTCACAAACATTTGAACCTCTTGCAGAAGGAAATATCATCCATGATTCGCAAAGGAGCCATAGAGCGAGTTCCTGTTCATCAACGGGGAAAAGGTTTTTATTCCCGATTCTTTTTGGTGCGCAAGAGGGATGACAAATGGAGGCCGGTTCTAGACCTAAGAAATTTGAACAAATTCCTAAGGAAGCAATCATTTCGCATGATTACCATCCAGGAAGTCCTACAACTTCTCAATCCAAACGACTACATGGTATCTTTAGACCTCCAGGATGCCTATTTCCATGTCCCAATCCACAGAAAACACAAACAATTTCTGAGATTTGCCGTCGCTGGCAGGCATTACCAATTTCGAGTGCTGCCGTTTGGGCTCAGATCGGCTCCTCGCATATTCACAAAATGTCTGTCACCAGTCGCTGCGTATCTCAGACAGCAGCACAATCAAGTGTTTCCATATCTCGACGACTGGCTCGTCAAAGCACCATCTCTTCAAGGCGCGATGCAATCTTCCAGCGCTTGTCTAAAACTTTTCGAGCGATTAGGTCTCACCCTCAATGCAGAAAAGTCAATGCTTCAACCTTCTCAAAGGATCACATTTTTGGGAGCCGTTTTGGATACTGTCCACAAGCATGCTTACCCAACACAGGAGCGACAGCGCAAGCTCGCAAAGTTGGCAAACAGGATAAAACTAAGAAAGTCTCTTTCTGTTCGACTCTTCAAATCCCTCCTGGGAATGATGTCCTCTTGCATACTACTCATTCCACATTGTCGCCTCCATATGCGTCCTCTCCAGGAGGCTCTTGCCACTCAGTGGATTCAGGTGGAAGGATCTTTCGACGACATCATACAGGTCACTCCTCAAGTAGTCACAGCATTACACTGGTGGACTCGTCCACAGAATCTGGCACAAGGCCTGTCTTTCCTACCTCAGGTGTCTCCTCAGGTAATAACTACAGACGCATCCCTGGAAGGTTGGGGAGCCTTTCTCCAGGAGCTTCAAATCAGCGGAAAGTGGTCAATAACAGAAAGGGCTTTGCACATAAACCTCCTAGAGCTCAGAGCTGTTTATCTAGCCCTTCGGGCTTTTCTTCCCAGAATAGCAGGTTCTCTAGTGCTTGTCAAAACGGACAACACCACAACAATGCACTACGTGAACAAGCCGGGAGGGACTCGTTCTCTCTTGTTATCTCAAGAATCGCAGAAAATTTGGAACTGGGCGCTTCAGCACAAAATCTCCCTGAAGGCCGAATATGTTCCGGGAAGGGAAAATACATTGGCAGATTCGTTGAGCAGACTACAAACCTCCTGCCACGAGTGGGAATTACACCAGGGTATTCTCGACCGCATTTTCTGTCAATGGGGCGAACCGAATCTCGACCTGTTCGCTTCACGACTCAACGCCAAATGCCGACGCTTCGCAAGCTGGCATCCCCAACAGGGATCTCTGGGGAATGCGTTTTCGATAGCCTGGTTCGGCGTCTTTGCGTACGCTTTTCCGCCGATTCCACTGCTCCCCAGAGTCCTCAAGAAGATGAAGGCACACTGATTTTAATAGCACCAGCATGGCCTCGCCAACATTGGTTTACAGAACTACATCTCCTATCCCAGAAGCCTCCAATTCCATTGAAGCCGTTTCCGTCTCTTCTCACAATGGATCAGGGGCAAATACAGCATCCGGACCCGGCCTCGCTCAAATTATCGGCCTGGCTCCTGAATACAATGAGTTCCAAGCTATGAATATCCCTCCGGACTGTAGGGCGATTCTGTCTCGAGCAGTAGCGGACAGTACAAGCAGAACATATTCTCTCAAATGGAAAAGGTTCTGTATATGGTGTGCATCTGCTGAAGTGCATCCCTTCACGTCCTCGCCTGAGGAGATTTTACCATATCTCCTTCATCTCGCAAATGCGGGCCTCGCTCACGCTTCCATCAGAGTTCATCTGGCAGCGATATCCCGTTTCAGAAGATCCTCCACAGGTCCTTCTCTTTGGTCCAATAGACTCATAAAACAATTCCTCAAGGGTCTTTTCCGGACTTTCCCTCCACTAAAGCTCCCTCCTCCAACATGGCAGCTTAATACGGTTCTAGCCCAGCTTATGAGGCATCCTTTTGAACCAATACACAAGGTGGACCTCAAGTTCCTCTCCTGGAAAACTGCACTTCTGCTAGCCCTTGCTTCAGCAAGACGAGTCAGTGAGCTTCACGCTTTTACAATACAGCATCCATTTATGCAATTCAAGGACGATAGGGTAATTCTTCGAACTAACCCGAAGTTTATCCCTAAAGTGCCATCACACTTCCATCTTAACGAACCCATTGTTTTGAAGACCTTCTTCTCAAATCCTCAAACACCAACGGAAAAGGCTCTTCACTCCTTGGATCTAAAGCGATGCCTTAAATTCTACCTTCACAGGACAAGACCATTCCGAAAGTCCAACCAACTTTTCGTTGCCTACAGTGTACCTAGGAAAGGTTCCCCCCTTTCGAAGCAAAGTATCTCTAGGTGGATCTCTAGCGCTATCACTTTATGCCACCAGCAGGCTGGTCAACCCTTGCAAACTACAATTCGTGCCCATTCCACCAGGGCAGTCTCTACGTCCATGGCATTGTTTGCCGGCGTCCCTATTGTGGACATTTGCAGAGCGGCAACATGGAAAACGCCGCACACATTTACCAGGCATTACTGCTTGGATTCAGAACTGGCGAAGGACGCTGCAGTTGGACAGGCAGTACTACGTCATCTATTTCAATAGAGGTGAGCCTTTCTTCCTTCCCACCAACCTTTATTTTACTGCACATTTCTATGATTACCTTCATGTCTGCTTATTATTATACACTATATCGTTGATATACTGAAATGTACAAATATGGTTTTTCTTCACCAATGCATGTATACCCCTTATGGGGAAAAGAAATGTGCTCACTATTGCTTGCTACTCTGATTCAGGCATGTGAATCTATGAAAGATACCCTAATACTGGATAAGAAATGCGTTACTTACCTGTAACTGCAGTTATCCAGTATTGGTATCTTTCATAGATTCACATGCAACCCACCCACCTCCCTTGGAAAGGCTCTTTTGGTTCTCTCAGTGGTACTGTTATATAGCACTACGCTTACGAAAATCTGAGGGACCAGAGCTCCTGCCAGGAAGGTTCCAAAGGGTGGTAACAGCTGATTGGCTGTTGTTTAGAGTTTGGTCCTTTTCACAAAAGGACCTGGATATGTTACTAATGAGAGGCCTTAGGCCTATGGTTTTGTATGTCTAATGGGACATTTCTTTTCTAATGTACCGGGGACTCCCATCTCGACGACGGGGAATGATTCAGGCATGTGAATCAGGCATGTGAATCTATGAAAGATACCAATACTGGATAACTGCAGTTACAGGTAAGTAACGCATTTCATATATCTTCTTGAGTGTAGATTTTTGCCTGTCTTCAGGAAGGCCACCAAAGATACTTAAGGAAGAAAAACAGATTATGCAGTCTATTTAGCTAGGCTACAATCGCCTGATTCTTCATCTTGAAGAGAAAAAAGGGGCCAGAATAAAGTAATTTTCAGATAATTTTGGTGCCAAACAGTATAAATATCCTTCACCAACCCTTTTTTATGATAGAGATAAGGGAGCAGGACAGAGTAGCCTCATAGGCTGCCATTATATGTCTAAAAACGTCACAGTGCCTTGAAGAATCCAGGAACCACCAGTATCCCATTATACACAGCAGGTGGCAGTTACTTCAGTTCCTTTTTCCAGCTCCTGCTGACAGGACCCTGCAGCATTGAGCTCAACCAAAATGTATTTTTTTCTTGAAAATTCTTAATTGTCTCTCCCTGCCTTTTTTTGTGTTTTACAGACAGGAATTACAGGCAATTTGTCACAAAAATGCCATCTCTTTTTGACAAGTGCCTAGCCTGTGGGAGAAAAAAGGCCAAGACAGATCCACATGATGTGTGTATAATCTGCCTTCCAGGAGACAACGTTCCTGAGTCTTGCCAGCACTGCAGGAACTTTTCCAGGCGCACCCTAAGAGACCGTGAGAAGATTCGCCTTCATGGAACAGGGGAATAAAAAAGGCTACAATCTCAGTCTGAAGGTGGGACCTCAGGGCATGGAGAGGGTCAGTCCTCTACCAGGTCTCTGTTACCAGCCTCTGGTGGATGTGCCCGTCCACCATCGGTCCCAGTTGACGTCGAGGACATCGACGTTGAGGAGAGGTCCAGCACCAACGCAAGTGCCAAAGATCAGCGTTGAGGCCAGGACTATTGACGTCATCCATTGCTTAGTCCATCCGCAGGCCCCGTTCAACGTCAAGGTCTCTATTGAGGTCACCTTCGAGGTCGCCTTTGAGGCACAGCCGAAGATCGACGTCGAGGCACCGTCGAAGATCGACGTTGAGGCGCCACCGAAGATCGACGTTGAGGCATACTCTGACGTTGCGGCACCGTTGGCGTTCACCGTCGACATGTAGGTCGACTTCGAGGCATTGAGGTTTGTCAACATCTAGAACTCTTTCGACATTTTCCAGGCTACAGGAGGCTAGGAAAAAGAGAATGCGCATTTACTCCTCACCAGACTCGGAGTATTCGCAAACGTATTCTCCATCTTCCGGTCTTCATCCAGCTTCTCCACCACCTCCGCCACTGCCTCTGCCACCGCCACCTCCTCCGCCACCAGTTACACAATGGCATCACGATCTAGAAAGCGCCACCATTCTAAGCGCCATCATTATCATCACACTACACAGCATACTTCGGCTTCTTCTAGACGCTCCCATCATTGTCGTCATCATCATTCACGCTCTCAGACAAGATCCTCTACGTCTACTGGACGTTATTCACCAATATTGTGTGACTCCCTACCTCCATGTATTTCACCGGTGGATGATGTCACCACATTCCAAGAAGTCTTTGTGAGGGAAGAGACGAAGCTCAATATTCCTTTGTCGACTCCAACACCATAGATCATTTTCGAGACCCTGCAAAAGAGTTCAGTAACTAGTCCCTTGTTACCTCTAGTGCCTGGCCTTTTTGAACCGGCTATGGAGCGTTTTCTCATACCAGTCTCTGTTAAGACAGCACCTTCCAGGCTCACAAAAAATATCATACTCTGGAGCAGGATCCTTGTGGCATCTGAAGCCTACCCTGCTTCTGATGTCATGGTGTCTTGGTAACCTAAGAACCTATACTGGGTGTTGGTATCCCAGGTTATAGAATGTGTTGATTCAAATGTGCAAACGAGCTGTTGGCTGTGACTGGCTGGGACCTGGATGGGTTTCTTCTTACTGAGAATTAAACTTGAAGTTCTTCCCTACAACCTGCCTCTGCGTGATCCTTTCAGCTGCCTCTAGGATCTTACACTGGCGTAGTCGGCAGCTGCAAGGCAAGAAGAACCCAACAAGCCTCAACTACAGCACTGAATTCTTTGCATCCAACAGGTAGTGAGTGGACCACCCCTACCTAAGGTACTGTTTTTTTTTCTCCCTACTTTTGACTGCAGTTGAGACCCAGTTTAAAAAAAAAATCCTGTGTGACCCCGGGACTGGGAGCTTTCGCCGCGTAACTCGCCCCTTGAGTCCTTTTGGGGTTTGGGAGAATTCGACGCGGGCTCGTCCTTTGGGTGTGGGAAGTGCTTTTGACTGAGGTGCCTGCGGGAGAGCTCTGCGCTGCACATTTGCTGCCGTTCTTGGATGGATTGAAAGTGTTGGAGTGTCTGTCGTGCGCTTCCTTATACCCTTTCAACCAAAGCCCGGTGTGTGCCGCGCGTGGACCCCGCACTGCACTGTTGTCTCTTTACCATTTAAAAATACACTTCTTACCTCGCGAGGCTAGCGCGAGCCTCACGAGCCTTTGGAGCTTCTTCAAACACTTTCCTCTGTGCTTGAGTCTTCGGTACTTAAGTCTTAATGAGGCGAACCTCACCATTATGTCAGAAAAGTGTAAGTTTGGTACCACTACCATTAACTACTTAGGCCACACTGTCTCCGGTGAGGGAATCACACCCAAGTCCAATCTGGTGGATACAATTTCCCGTATGTGTGCCCCTACTTGTAGAGAGGAACTCATGAAGTTCTTCGGGATGGTGGAATATTATAATAAGTTTGTTGAAAACTTTGCTGATCTCAGTGCCAATATGAGGTCACTCTTAAGAAAAGGCGTTGAGTTCAAATGGAATGAGGTTTGTAACCAAGAGTTTGTTGCCCTCAAAAAGAAACTTAGTTGTGCTCCCAAGCATAAAAGCTTTGACCCCTCTAAGACATCGATCATTACGACTGATGCGAGTATCAAAGGTCTAGGGGCTGTCCTCCAACAAGAAGGTGAAGGGGGAATGAAAACATCATGTTTGTCTCTCGAGGGCTTAAGGACGCTGAGTCACGATACTCTGTCATTGAAAGGGAGGCCTTGGCAGTGTTTTGGGCTATCAAGAAACTGAAAAAGTTTCTTTGGGGTACCAAGTTTTTGGTCAAAACTGACCATAAGCCCCTCTGTGAAATCTTCACCAAGAAGGGCATTGACCTGGTCTCCAGCAGGATAACTAAATGGGCTATTGCCCTACAGGAGTATGATTTTGATATTAGATACATTCCTGGTGTTGAAAATGGTATAGCAGACACCCTTTCGAGACTAGTGGGGAAGGCTGAAGAGAGTGTCTCTGATGAAGATTGCGAGGAGAGTGATGTTCATGTGTGTATTGTTGGAGAGCAAATCATTGCTGAAGATCAGTGGCGTCTTGAGTTATCCTCTGATCCTGTACTTACTGAAGTTCTGTCTCTCATTCACAAAGGGTGGCACACAAAAAAACAGGTATCTGAAGAAGCTTCCAAGTTTTGGGGCTTAAAGGACGAGTTGGCTGTCTGTGATGGGTTCTTACTTCGTGGAACAAGGTTGGTTCCCCCTCTCAAACTTCGCAAACTCCTAATTGATCTGGCTCACAACTCCCATTCCGGAATGTCAAAAACCAAAGAGAGACTTCGCTCCTCCTATTGGTGGCCAGGCATGGATTTACATGTTGAGAGAGTTGTAAGAGACTGCTTGCTGTGTGCTACGTGTGAAAAGTCTAAAGTGGTGAGAGTGCAGCCCATGGTAGTCAGGGAACTGCCCCGTGGACCTTGGAAGGAAGTGGCCTTAGATATTTTTCTTTGTGCTTGTTCTTCCTCTTCTGTTTTTTAAAATATTTTTTTCCCCTTCCCTTCCTCTTCCGGTTTTTCTCTCTCATTCACTCCTTCTTTCGCTGTGTTAACGGGGGAAGATGTTTGGCATCTGAAGCCTAC
The DNA here is from genome assembly GCA_963921515.1 of Calotriton arnoldi. Taxonomy (NCBI): domain Eukaryota; kingdom Metazoa; phylum Chordata; class Amphibia; order Caudata; family Salamandridae; genus Calotriton; species Calotriton arnoldi. Next base: position 2,350,174 of record CAWUFW010001284.1, on the reverse strand, counting down.
CCTGCTTCTGATGTCATGGTGTCTTGGTAACCTAAGAACCTATACTGGGTGTTGGTATCCCATGTTATAGAATGTGTTGATTCAAATGTGAAAACGAGCTGTTGGCTGTGACTGCCTGGGACCTGGATGGGTTTCTTCTTACTGAGAATTAAACTTGAAGTTCTTCCCTACAACCTGCCTCTGCGTGATCCTTTCAGCTGCCTCTAGGATCTTACAATCCTGCTTTCCTCCGCACAGATCCTACACCAGACGCTATGATGGTTGTGGCGGCAAAGAAACAACATACCACTACTCCTTCTTCTACGGTTCCTCCTGACAAGGAAAGTCAGAAGTTGGACTCTGTGTGTCGGAAAATGTGCAGCATGGCAGCAACTTCCATTAAAGCAGCTAGTGCCACTGCCTTACTAGGCAGATATGACCGGGCGCTTTGGGAATCCAAGAACCAGTTTGTCGAACATCACTCTAGGAACAAGAGGGAAGATTTTATGGAGATCCTAAACAAGGGTTTAATGGTCTCGAATCAATTGATCAGTGCTGCAGCAGACTCCTCTTTATTAGCTGCTCATGAATACTGCCACGGAGTAGCTCTTAGACGACACTTATGGCTACGCATAACATCCCTCAAGCCAGAGTCACAACTCTTTTCGGGGCTCATGCCGACAAAGAAATGGCAAGGATGAAGGCAGAAATGGAAACTTTCAAGGCAGTCGGCTTAGAGATACCCAGAGAGTAGAGGAAATCTTTTCGGCCATACCAACTCCGTTTTTCTTCCCAAAGAGACCAGTCCTCTCCATGGTATTAGAACCGCCAGCAAAGCAGTGTTCAACAAAAGAACCAGCGTCCGTACCAGTCTTACCAACAAGAGCAGCCTAGAGGGAGATCTTCCCATCAGTCTGCTCAAGGGGACAAACAGCCTTCTGGGTCAAAGCCCATAATTATTACTTCCCCCTGTTCAGTTCCCCACTCCGGTGTGGGGAACCATAGGACATTACCTGGCAGAGTGGCAAAACATAACACAAGACGCCTGAGTGCTGAATATTGTTCGCAATGGATATTGTCTGCGGTTCATCAGTCCTCCACCAACAATACCTCCGAAACCATCCAACTACCAACTTCCACTGTTACGAGCGAAGGTCAACATCCTTTTACAGAATTTAGTGGTGGAACCGGGTCCTCTCCAAAAACTAGGAACAGGCATTTATTCCAGGTACTTTCTCGTCACGAAGAAAGACAGAGACAAATTCAGACCCATTCTCGACCTCAAAACAGCCAACAAGTGGATTCGGCGAGAAAAGTTCCAGAATATGGCGTTACACCAAATTTACCCCCAATTGCAACAGGGGGATTGGCTCTGCTCTATCGACCTACAAGACACGTACTTTCACATTCCAGTCGCCTGAAAGCATTGCATGTTCTTGAGGTTCGTAGTGGGACAGGACCATTACCAATACCAAGTCCTCTCATTTGGTCTGAAGTCAGCACCCAGAACATTCTCCAAGTGCATGGAAGTAGTGGCTGCCCATCTCGGGAGACACAGGGTATTTGTCTAACCATACCTAGACGATTGGCTAATCAAGGCGTCCACATCTCAAGAAGCTCAGCTTCATTACAACTGGACTTGCAATCTCCTACGGAAGCAGGGCCTTCAAATCAATTGTTTAAGGAAGAGTCTGCCAAGCATCATTATAATTGTTCATCAATGAGCTTTTTTGTGACTTGTAAAAGTAAATGCATTTTTTAGAGATTCTTTCCTTACATCTGTATAGTCTGTACTATTATAGTACAGAACAGTTGAGCCAGTATTTTTATCCAACAAAATGATAAGCACAACATATTCACTGATGACCCATGGTTTCCAATCCCCAAATCACTGCACCATACACTTTTATTAATGTATTACATCACTAATTTCCGTAAAGGGGTTCATTGTCACACCATATGTACGATGATGTGTTGTGGTTATTCTATTTAGCAACTGTGAGTTTCCTTTCATTCTTCCAGGACTCGGTTATCAGCTTCCAAAACTGTGCCCAGGTTTATGCATTTGAATGACACCAGGTCCTCAAGTTGCTCCAGTTTACCCTTAATGTGGCCAAGAAGGTAAATGGTATTCATATGCTCTTTTGGATTCCCACCGGTTATAGAATAAGTACAAATGTTTGATGGTGCCATCTTTTGAACTTTCCTTAGCAGCACAGTTTTACTTTCCCAAAACTATATTTTACATATCTGAAAGAGACACGTTAGTGACAGATTCCTTACCTTAGAATATCCCCAGGTGTCAGACTGGAACCGGAAAGTTTTTGCGTAGCAGTACCCTTGCGCGTCGGTAGGCGGCGTTGTGCGGCTCCGCGTCCGTGGTCGTGATCGCTGGGATGACGTCGCGGGCAGTACTTAGACGCCGCCCCTGCGCGCTGACGTCAGTTCTTCTTTTTCCGCGCCAGTAAGCGCAGATCCGGGAAGAGCAGTGCCCTAGTCAATTTTAGACTAAATTTTGGGTGAATTTTTCACTGTTTCTTTTCGAGTCTTCATCGACTCCTAGGTGTCGTAGGGATGCCCGGCTTCAAGCCATGCGACGCCTGTGGTCGAATGATGTCGATCACAGACCCGCATCTAGAGTGTCTCTACTGTCTCGGCCGAGACCACGACACGAAGTCGTGTCCTGACTGCCGGAAACTTCACCCGAAGGCTTTGCGAGAGCGGTCTCGAAAGCTACTCGAGGTCCGGCAGTTGGCTCCGCGCCGCACCAAGCCCCGGTCCCGTGAGAGGTCGAGGGGCCGGTCGCGGAGCCCCCGCCGCTCGTCGGAGTCCAAGTCTTCGCGCTCCTCGGGTAAGTCGAAGCACAAAAAGTCTAAGAAGCATCATCGCTCTAAGACTTCGCCTCGCCGGTCTCGCGACTCGGCTGAGGCCCCTGTCGGCACCGTCCCCGCGGCCCCGGACGTGCCTGTGGAGCCGCCCCGCATTACCCGTCCTTTCCGGGTTCGGGGGCGACTCCGGCCGAGATACAGGAATTCCTGTCGGCCATGGCCCGCCTCTTCGGGCCTCAAGGTCCCTCCGGTGCGCCTTCGGGCCCCGCGGGCCCTGATGGGGTTGCTCCGGCGTCGCCGCCGACTCCGGTCCCGGCGTCGCCTTCATCCCGGCCTCGGCTCCGGCCTCGATCCCGGCTCCGGTGGTACCGCAACCCCCATCGACGCCGGTTGACCTAACCACGCCTCCGCCGATGTCCCCGGTGCCATTCCTGATGCCGTCCGGGGCTCCGGACGGTGTCGTTCCCCGGTTCTCTCCGGCTCCGGACATGGAGCCGGACCGACGCCGGCTCCGATGAGACCTTGGGTCCCAAATGTCCCTCCCCCTCCATATTTTGAACCAGAGGAGGACCAGGAGAGCTGGGAGGGGTCGGAAGACCCTCTCACACAACAGTGTGAGTATGATCAGGACTGGGCTGAGGAACTTGGGGATGCCAGTGGTCTAGACACTTCCCCTGACACTGGCATGCTGTCTCCTCCCGTGGCTACGGAGGAGGGAGCTAATTTCGCAACGGTGTTGCGTAGAGCAGCTGGAGCCTTGCACCTCCAATTGCCTACTGTGGCTGTCAGGACTAATCTCCTGACGGAAGTGCTTCAACCGGCAGCTTCCTCCACGGAGACTGTGCTGCCGTTTAATGATGCACTGACTGACGTTCTTTTGGGCGCCTGATCCAAGCCCACCACAGGGGCTCCTGTGGATAGGAACGTGGCCCGACGCCATCGCCCTGCTCCGGGCGACCCCTTGTTTCTCTCCCAACATCCCACCCCGAGAGCTTGGTTGTCCAAGCCTCTGCCTCCCAAACCGCCTTCCCTACCGCCCCTCCGGATAGGGAATCCAAACGCCTGGACCAATTTGGGAAGAAGGCTTTTTCTTCCCCCAGTGCTGGCTTGCGGTCCGTCAACACCGCTTGCCTTTTGGGCCGATATACCCACTCCCTGTGGGATTCGGTGGCGGCTGTTTTGCCACAGTGTTCTGAGGAGGTCCAGACACTGCTTACCCGCGCCATTGCGGAAGGAAGAGATGCGGCTAAATACACCATACGTTGTGGCCTTGATACCGCCAACTCGCTGGACAGATCGCTTGCAACGACGGTGGCGCTACGTCGCCACGCCTGGCTGAGAACAACTGGTTTCTCGGGTGATGTCCAGAATACACTCATGGACATGCCCTTTGATGGAGTCGGTCTTTTTGGTTCCAAAGCAGACCATGCGCTGGAGCGTTTTAAGGACTCACGGGCTACTGCCAAGTCCCTGGGCCTTTCTGTTGTGCGCCCTCCGCTAACCTCTGCTTTTCGCCCCTTTCGTGGCCACGGAAGGGGCGCCCAATCACGTCAGCTGCCCAGCCACCGGCCCGCGCAGCAAGCGTCTTCGCGTGGCCGAGGACGTGGATACCGCTGTGGCGGTTCGGGCAACCAGCGTGCGGGTCAGGCCACCACCTCCAACCCGTCCGCGGCCTCCAAGCCCTCCTAGTCCCTCCTTTCCGGTGCACAGCACGCCAGTAGGGGGCAGGGTCCGCCATCACCTTCACCACTGGCGTCCCATCACCTCGGACAGGTGGGTCTTGGACATTGTCCGAAGGGGCTACTCCCTCCCCTTCGAGACCACCCCCCAGCCATGCCACCTCAATTCCACCGCATGTCAGGGGATCACTTGGTGCTTCTGCAGAAGGAAGTCACGGCCCTCTTGGCCAAGAGGGCCATCGAGCATGTTCCGACCCCAGAAGTAGGACGTGGTTGCTACTCCCACTACTTTCTGGTGCCCAAAAATGACAAGGAGGACATGCGTCCTATCTTGGACCTCCGGAACGTCAATCGCTTCCTCCGGAAGGAGAAGTTCAAGATGCTCACCCTAGCTCATGTCTTGACTGCCCTCGACCCTGGAGACTGGTTGGTAGCGTTGGACTTGCAGGACGCTTATTTCCACATCCCCGTCCTGCCGGCCCACCGGCGTTACCTACGGTTCATGGTAGGCCTCGAGCATTTTCAGTTCACCGTGCTCCCCTTTGGCCTTACAAGTGCCCCTCGGGTGTTCACGAAAGTGATGGCGGTGGTCGCAGCTCATCTGCGCCGGGCAGGGGTTCCAGTCTTCCCCTACCTCGGCGACTGGCTGCTGAAGGCGGGCTCGTCCCAGGCAGTCGTCTCCCACCTCCAGACTACGGCCGAACTCCTGCACTCGCTGGGGTTCTCCATCAATGTGCCGAAGTCGCATCTGATTCCTTCTCCACAGCTCCTTTTCATCGGAGCAGTTCTGGACACGACGCAGTTTCGGGCCTATCCTCCCGAATGGCGAGTCCGGGATATTCAGGCTATGATTCCAATCTTTCAGCCTTTATCCTGGGTTTCGGTACGGATGTCCCTGAGGCTGCTGGGCCTCATGGCCTCCTGCATCCTGCTGGTCGATCATGCCAGATGGCATATGCGGGCTCTGCAGTGGGACCTGAAGTTCCAGTGGGCGCAGCACCAGGGCAACCTGTCCGATCACGTCCAGATCTCGGAGGGGGCTGCAAAACAGTTGCAGTGGTGGCTCTCGAACCGGCAATGGGTCATGGGCAGATCCCTCTTCCTTCCCCAGCCAGAGCACACAGTTGTGACGGACGCGTCCCTTCTGGGATGGGGCGGTCACATGGGAGAGGCGGAGATCTGAGGCCTCTGGTCTCCGGCGGAGTCCCGGCTCCATATCAACCTTCTGGAGCTCCGGGCGATCCGACTTGCACTCAAGGCATTCCTTCCCTCTGTCAAAGGGAAGGTAGTGCAGGTGTTCACAGACAACACCACCGCCATGTGGTACTGCAACAAACAAGGCAGGGTGGGGTCGTGGACCCTCTGTCAGGAGGCTCTGCGCCTCTGGACATGGCTGGAACATCAGGGCATGTTCCTGATGGTTCAACACCTGGCAGGTTCCCTGAACGCCAGGGCGGACGAACTCAGCCGAGGGTGCATGATGGATCACGAATGGCGTCTTCACTCGGAAGTGGCGCAAGGTCTCTTTCTGCAGTGGGGAGAGCCTTGGTTAGATCTATTCGCCACCGAAGAGAACGCGCAATGTCATCAGTTCTGCGCGTTGGAATTACCAAGGCGGCACTCGCTCGGCGACACTTTACGTCGCGAGTGGAGTTGCGGTCTGTTGTACGCCTTTCCGCCTATACCACTTCTACCCAGAGTGTTGAAGAAGATTCGGCGCGACCGGGCCCAAGTCATCCTTGTGGCTCCGGACTGGGCTCGAAGAGTTTGGTATCCCGAGCTACTCAGTATGAGCGTCGATCCCCCGATCCGTCTGCCTCTTCGGGAGGATCTTCTGTCGCAGCAGCAGGGGACGGTCCTCCACCCGAACCTGTCCAGCCTCCACCTGCTTGCGTGGAGATTGAGCGGCGGCAGTTGATTCCTTTCGACTTGCCTCCCGAAGTTTGTGATGTGATTCTGGCAGCCAGGCGTCCCTCCACTAAGGTGGAATACGCCTGCAGGTGGAACAAGTTTGTGCATGGTGCACAGCAAAGGCTGTGAATCCCCTCTCTGCCCCTCTTTCTGAGGTTCTTCTGTTCCTTCTTTCACTGGCCCAACAGGGTTCTGCCCTGGGTACCATCAAGGGCTATCTTTGTGCCATTTCGGCCTTCCTCAGGCTTCCTGATCAGCCCTCCCTTTTCAAGTCCCCTTTTGTTAACAGATTCCTTAAAGGCATTACACACCTCTTCCCTCCTGTTCCGTTTGTGATGCCTCAGTGGGACTTGAACTTGGTTCTTACCTTTCTCATGTGCGCTCCCTTTGAGCCTCTACATAACTGTCCTCTTCGTCTTCTGACTCTGAAGACAGCCTTTCTGGTGGCCATCACCTCCGCTCGGCGGGTGAGTGAGCTCCAGGCTCTATCATGCAAACCTCCCTTTCTGTCTGTCCATCCAGACAAGGTTGTTCTTAGGACGCGTCCGTCCTTCTTGCCAAAGGTGGTTACTGCCTTCCACATTGGGCAGACCATCACTTTGCCCACCTTCTTTCCGCCTCCGCATCCTTCCAGAGAGGAAGAGAGGCTCCACCGTCTGGACCCAAAACGTGCGCTTTCCTTTTATATCAACCGCACACAACACTTCCGGGTGGATGACCAGCTCTTTGTTGGCTACGTGGGCGCCAAAAAAGGTCGGGCGGTGCACAAGAGAACCATCTCCCGCTGGGTAACCTTGTGTATCAAAGCCTGCTATTCTTTGGCTAAGAAGGAGCCTCCTGTTGGGCTGCGTGCCCATTCCACCAGGGCAACGGCTGCTACCACGGCTTTGGGCCGCGGTGTTCCGCTGCAGGATATCTGTCAGGCAGCTATGTGGGCCTCGCTGCACACATTTACAAAGCATTACTGCCTTGACAGTCAGGTCCGGAGGAACGGCTTCTTTGGCCGTTCTGTCCTCCGGGACTTCCTTGTCTGATCTTTGTTCGCAGACCCACCACCGGGGTTGGTTTTGCTGGGGTATCTATTCTAAGGTAAGGAATCTGTCACTAACGTGTCTCTTTCAGATGCACAAGTTACTAACTTGTGTAACGATATATCTGTAAGAGACAGTAGTTAGTGACAGATTCCTTTCCGCCCACCCATCCTCCCGTTCTGCAAACTGATTTCTAGGGTTAAGGACATCCCTTTCAGGGCCCTAGTATTTTTCAGACACCTATGTCAGCTTCTTGCATGGCTCTGCGTTCCTTGCGCGGAAAGTCGTGTACAGAACTGACGTCAGCGCGCAGGGGCGGCGTCTAAGTACTGCCCGCGACGTCATCCCGGCGATCACGACGCCGACGACGGACGCGGAGCCGCACGACGCCGCCTACCGACGCGCAAGGGTACTGCTACGCAAAAACTTTCCGGATCCAGTCTGACGCCTGGGGATATTCTAAGGTAAGGAATCTGTCACTAACTACTGTCTCTTACAGATATATCGTTACACAAGTTAGTAACTTGTGCTTTAATGGCAAATTTACAAAAAAGAAGATAGACACAGAACAGAAAAAAGAAGCACTAACAAAGTCGGTAGCTTTGCACTTTTTTAAGGTATATGCACACATGGATGAAAATAACATACAGCACACATGAACATAGACATAGTCTAAAGGCCTTATTTAAAGTTTGGTGGACGAGATACTCCGTCACAAACATGGTGGATGTCACGTACACTATATTAACATTGTATTATAGCCTATGGTACTTCTAGTACGGTGGACGGGGTACCTGTCATATTTTGACGGAGTATCCCATCTGCCAAACCCCAACTAAGTCTCTAAGTCACGTACTGACATAATTTTCAAAAAGTCCAGCCAGCATACAGTTGCCCATAACACAGAAGAGCAAGCATCTATCAGTGCACACAAACAAACAATAAATAACCCTGTACACAAGGCAGCATTGGGTGATATGTATTGATGGAGAACATTATGATTTGCAGCCAATGGTACAAAGTGATGTCCTTCAGGTAGCAGAGAGTGAAGTACGACACTGGAGCACTTGGTGGTGCTCCCCAGGGGAGCACTGAGCTCGTATTCATTGGGTCACTTGGTGCTCGGCATGAGGAGAGGCCTGGTTGGTGTATAGATCTGAAAGAGACACGTTAGTGACAGATTCATTACCTTAGAATATCCCCAGGCGTCAGGCTGGATCCGGAAAGTTTTTTGCGTAGCAGTACCCTTGCGCGTCGGTAGGCGGCGTCGTGCGGCTCCGCATCCGTCGTCGGCGTCGTGATCGCCGGGATGACGTCGCGGGCAGTGCTAGGCGCCGCCCTGCGCGCTGACGTCAGTTCTTCTTTTTCCGCGCCAGCAAGCGCAGATCCGGTAAGAGCAGTGCCCTGGTCATTTTTTGACCAAACTTTTTGGTGAATTTTTCACTGTTTTTCTTCAATCGACTTCAAGGTGTCGTAGGGATGCCCGGGTTTAAACGTTGCGGCGCCTGTGCTCGGATGATGTCCATCACAGACCCGCATTGGGAGTGTCTCTTCTGCCTCGGCCGAGGCCACGACACGGAGTCTTGTTCTGACTGCCGGGCCCTCAACCCGAAAGCTTTGCGAGAGCGGTCTCGAAAGCTCCTCGAGGCCCGGCATTCGGCTCCGCGCGAAGCCCCGGTCGCGTGAGAGGTCCAGGGGTCGATCGCGGAGTCCACACCGGTCGTCGGCATCGAAGTCTTCTTCGTCCGGTAAGTCAAAACACAAAAAGTCCAAAAAGCATCGTCGCTCTAGGACTTCGCCTCGCCGGTCTCGCGACTCGGCTGAGGCCCCTCCCGGCACCGTCCCCGCCCCCGCGGCCCCGGACATGCCTGTGGAGTCGCCCCCGCAATACCCGTCCTTCCCGGGTTCGGGGGCGGATCCGGCCCAAGTACAGGAATTCCTGTCGGCCATGGCCCGCCTCTTCGGGCCTCAAGGTCCCTCCGGTGCGCCTTCGGGCCCCGCGGGCCCTGATGGGGTTGCTCCTGATGGGGTTGCTCCGGCGTCGCCGACGGCTCCGGCCCCGACGTCGCCCGTGCCTCCAGCCTCGATCCCGGCTCCGGCCCCGGCCTCGATCCCGGCTCCACAACCCCCATCGATGCCGGTCGACCTAACGACACCTCCGCCGGCGCCGATGTCTCCGGTGCCGTTCTCGACGCCGCCTGGGGCTCCGGGCGGCATCGTCCCCAGTTCCTTCCGGCTCCGGACATGGACCCGGACCGACGTCGCTCGACGCCGGTTCCGGCGCCGATGAGACCTTGGGTCCCAAATGTCCCTCCTCCCCCTTATTTTGAACCTGAGGAGGACCAGGAGGACTGGGAGGGGTCTGATGACCCTCTGGCACAACAGTGTCAGTACGATGAGGACTGGACAGAGGGTACTAGGGGATGCCAGTGGTCTAGATACTTCCCCTGACACTGGCATGCTGTCTCCTCCCGTGGCTACGGAGGAGGGAGCTAATTTTGCAACGGTGTTGCGTAGGGCGGCTGGAGCCTTGCATCTCCAACTCCCTACTGTGGCGGTCAAGACTAATCTCTTGACAGAGGTGCTTCAGCCGGCAGCCTCCTCTACGGAGACTGTGCTGCCGTTTAACGACGCCCTCACTGACGTTCTTTTGGGCGCCTGGTCCAAGCCCAACACAGGGGCTCCTGTGGATAGGAACGTGTCCCGACGCCATCGCCCAGCTCCGGGCGACCCCCTGTTTCTCTCTGTCCACCCCACCCCTGAGAGCTTGGTTGTCCAAGCCTCCGCTTCCCAAACCGCCTTCCCTACCGCCCCTCTGGATAGGGAATCCAAACGCCTGGATCAATTTGGGAAGAAGGGTTTTTCTTCCTCCAGTGCTGGCTTGCGGTCCATCAACACCGCTTGCCTTTTGGGCCGATATACCCACTCCTTGTGGGATTCGGTGGCGAATGTTTTGCCCCAGTGTTCTGAGGAGGTCCAGACGCTGCTTTCCCGCGCCATTGCGGAAGGAAGGGATGCGGCCAAATAAACAATACGATGTGGCCTTGATACCGCCGACTCGCTGGGCAGGTCTATTGCAACGACGGTGGCGCTACGACGCCACGCCTGGCTGAGAACCACTGGTTTTTCAGGGGATGTCCAGAATACTCTCATGGACATGCCCTTTGATGGAGTCGGTCTTTTTGGGTCCAAAGCAGACCATGTGTTGGAGCGCTTTAAGGACTCACGGGCTACTGCAAAGTCCCTGGGCCTTTCTGCTACACGCCCTCCGCTGACTTCTGCTTTTCGCCCCTATCGTGGCCACGGTAGGGGCGCCCACTCACGTCAGCAGCCCAGCCACCGGCCCGCGCAGCAGGCGTCTTCGCGTGGCCGAGGACGTGGATTCCGCCGTGGCGGATCGGGCAACCAGCGTGCGGGTCAGGCCACCACCTCCAACCCGTCCGCGGCCTCCAAACCCTCCTAGTCCCTCCTTTCAGGTGCACAGCACGCCAGTGGGGGGCAGGGTCCGCCATCACCTTCACCACTGGCGTACCATCACCTCGGACAGGTGGGTCTTGGACATTGTCCGAAGGGGCTACTCCCTCCCCTTCGAGTCCACCCCCCAGCCATGCCACCTCAATTCCACCGCATGTCAGGGGATCACTTGGTACTTCTGCAGAAGGAAGTCACGGCCCTCTTGGCCAAGAGGGCCATCGAGCATGTTCCGACCCCAGAAGTAGGGCGTGGTTGCTACTCCCACTACTTCCTGGTGCCCAAAAAGGACAAGGAGGACATGCGTCCTATCTTGGACCTCCGGAACGTCAATCGCTTCCTCCGGAAGGAGAAGTTCAAGATGCTCACCCTAGCTCAGGTCTTGACTGCCCTCGACCCTGGAGACTGGTTGGTAGCGTTGGACTTGCAGGACGCATATTTCCACATCCCCGTCCTGCCGGCCCACCGGCGTTACCTTCGGTTCACGGTAGGCCCCGAGCATTTTCAGTTCACCGTGCTCCCCTTTGGCCTTACCAGTGCCCCTCGGGTGTTCACGAAAGTGTTGGCGGTGGTCGCAGCTCATCTGCGCCGGGCAGGGGTTTCAGTCTTCCCTACCTCGACGACTGGCTGCTGAAGGCGGGCTCGTCCCAGGCAGTCGTCTCCCACCTCCAGACTACGGCCGAACTCCTGCACTCGCTGGGGTTCTCCATCAATGTGCCGAAGTCGCATCTGATTCCTTCTCCACAGCTCCTTTTCATCGGAGCAGTTCTGGACACGACGCAGTTTCGGGCCTATCCTCCCGAACGGCGAGTCCGGGATATTCAGGCTATGATTCCGATCTTTCAGCCTTTATCCTGGGTTTCGGTACGGATGACCCTGAGGCTGCTGGGCCTCATGGCCTCCTGCATCCTGCTGGTCAATCATGCCAGATGGCATATGCGGGCTCTGCAGTGGGACCTGAAGTTCCAGTGGGCGCAGCACCAGGGCAACCTGTCCGATCACGTCCAGATCTCGGAGGGGACTGCAAAACAGTTGCAGTGGTGGCTCTCGAACCGGCAATGGGTCATGGGCAGATCCCTCTCCCTTCCCCAGCCAGAGCATACAGTTGTGACGGACGCGTCCCTTCTGGGATGGGGCGGTCACATGGGAGAGGCGGAGATCAGAGGCCTCTGGTCTCCGGCGGAGTCCCGGCTCCATATCAACATTCTGGAGCTCCGGGCGATCCGACTTGCACTCAAGGCATTCCTTCCCTCTGTCAAAGGGAAGGTAGTGCAGGTGTTCACAGACAACACCACCGCCATGTGGTACTGCAACAAACAGGGCGGGGTGGGGTCGTGGACCCTTTGTCAGGAGGCTCTGCGCCTCTGGACATGGCTGGAACATCAGGGCATGTTCCTGATGGTTCAACACCTGGCAGGTTCCCTGAACGCCAGGGCGGACGAACTCAGCCGCAGGTGCATGATGGATCACGAATGGCGTCTTCACTCGGAAGTGGCGCAAGGACTCTTTCTACAGTGGGGAGAGCCTTGGTTAGATCTATTCGCCACCGAAGAGAACGCGCAATGTCATCAGTTCTGCGCGTTGGAATTTCCAAGGCGGCACTCGCTCGGCGACGCTTTTCGTCGCGAGTGGAGTTGCGGTCTGTTGTACGCCTTTCCGCCTATACCACTTCTACCCAGAGTGTTGAAGAAGATTCGGCACGACCGGGCCCAAGTCATTCTTGTGGCTCCGGACTGGGCTCGAAGCGTTTGGTATCCCGAGCTACTCAATATGAGCGTAGATCCCCCGATCCGTCTGCCTCTTCGGGAGGATCTTCTGTCGCAGCAGCAGGGGACGGTCCTCCACCCGAACCTGTCCAGTCTACACCTGCTTGCGTGGAGATTGAGCGGCGGCAGTTGATTCCTTTCGACTTGCCTCCCGAAGTTTGTGATGTGATTCTGGCAGCCAGGCGTCCCTCCACTAAGGTGGTATACGCCTGCAGGTGGAACACATTTGTGGCATGGTGCACAGCAAAGGCTGTGAATCCCCTTTCTGCCCCTCTTTCTGAGGTCCTTCTGTTCCTTCTCTCTCTGGCCCAACAGGGTTCTGCCCTGGGTACCATCAAGGGTTATCTTTGTACTATCTCGGCCTTCCTCAGGCTCCCTGATCAGCCCTCCCTTTTCAAGTCCCCTGTTGTTAACAGGTTCTTAAAAGGCATTACTCACCTCTTCCCTCCTGTTCCGTTTGTGATGCCTCAGTGGGACTTGAACTTGGTTCTTACCTTTTTAATGTGCGCTCCCTTTGAGCCGCTACATAACTGTCCTCTTCGTCTTCTGACTCTGAAGACAGCCTTTCTGGTGGCCATCACCTCCGCTCGGCGGGTGAGTGAGCTCCAGGCTCTATCTTGCAAACCTCCCTTTCTGTCTGTTCATCCAGACAAGGTTGTTCTTCGGACGCGTCCGTCCTTCTTGCCAAAGGTGGTTACTGCTTTCCACATTGGGCAGACCATCACTTTGCCCACCTTCTTTCCGCCTCCTTCCAGAGAGGAAGAGAGGCTCCACCGTCTGGACCCAAAACGTGCGCTCTCCTTCTATATTGACCGCACAAAACACTTCCGGGTGGATGACCAGCTCTTTGTTGGCTACGTGGGCGCCAAAAAAGGTCGGGCGGTGCACAAGATGACCATTTCCGCTGGGTTACTTTGTGCATCAAGACCTGCTATTCTTTGGCTAAGAAGGAGCCTCCTGTTGGGCTGCGTGCCCATTCCACCAGGGCAACGGCTGCTACCACGGCCTTGGGCCGCGGTGTTCCGCTGCCGGTTATCTGTCAGGCAGCTACGTGGGCCTCGCTGCACACGTTTACAAAGCATTACTGCCTTGACAGTCAGGTCCGGAGGGACGGCTTCTTTGGCCGTTCTGTCCTCCAGGACTTCCTTGTCTGATCTTTGTTCGCAGACCCACCACCGGGGTTGGTATTGCTGGGGTATCTATTCTAAGGTAAGGAATCTGTCACTAACGTGTCTCTTTCAGATGCACAAGTTACTAACTTGTGTAACGATATATCTGTAAGAGACAGTAGTTAGTGACAGATTCCTTACCGCCCTACCCATCCTCCCCGTTCTGCGAACTGATTTCTAGGGTTAAGGACATCCCTTTCAGGGCCCTAGTATTTTTCAGACACCTATGTCAGCTTCTTGCATGGCTCTGCGTTCCTGGCGCAGAAAGTCGTGTACAGAACTGACGTCAGCGCGCAGGGGCGGCGCCTAAGTACTGCCCGCGACGTCATCCCGGCGATCACGACGCCGACGACGGACGCGGAGCCGCACGACGCCGCCTACCGACGCGCAAGGGTACTGCTACGCAAAAAACTTTCCGGATCCAGCCTGACGCCTGGGGATATTCTAAGGTAAGGAATCTGTCACTAACTACTGTCTCTTACAGATATATCGTTACACAAGATAGTAACTTGTGCATTAGGCGCACAGGTCTGTATACATTACATGGACAGAAAATGATGTTCAGCATGGCATTCCATGGAGAATTACAAAAGGAGAACAAGTCAATAACCAGATGATAAAAATAGTGCATGTCACAAGATGTCATTTGTCGGGTATGAGCATCCAATCATGCCTATTTTTCCATTACATTTTTAGGCTTGTAGCATTTATTTAATTATAAATACTGGACTGCAAGTACCAGCATCCAAATTAAAAACAGGCTTCTGAGAGTTCTGAAGACAAAGACGGACATTGATAGACTTACGTTTTAATCCACTTCAGTCATTTGGTTAAAGTGGGAGGAAGTACTTTAAATAAAGACCCCCTATTTAAAATGACATGCTGTTTACATGCAGACACAAGGGCACATATATAGACAGGAACTATTCGAACAGACATAGTGTGACATCTGCAGACAGTCCTTAACTTTTGGTCAGCAGCATCTTTCTTGCCACACATTTAAAGCCTGCACCTGTAAAGGAAAATGTCACAGAAAACACATTTTTAGATATAAATCAAGAAGTGGCTGAAGAGGTCACATGTAACATAGGACCACTCAGAAGCTATCCACATTACCAGATGGAAACTGCGCATGCAATGTTAGCATGACCAAAGATGTAAACTTAATTTCTGAAGCCAGGTACACATCTATCTCACACACTATGTCCATTAATCTCATGCAGCCTAAAGAAAGCAAGCAGTAATCAAAGGTAAAATCTAAAAATGAAAGTCAAAATAATGATACCCATACAAGGGGATTTCTTTGAGTGCAGTAATGGCCTTGCTGCTCTGTCTTACACTGCAAAAATCTACTTTAATTTCATTCCTATTCTTTCTGCTGAGCACCTTGAGCTAAAACATCCTGTAGATTTTCAACTTTTTGAAATTTTTTGTGGACAAACCAATTTCACACATTTATATTGCCAAAGCTATAGAACAGCTCACTAAAAATCTAAGACATTTCTAATAATTCCATAAGCAAGTGAGGGGAGTTAATACTGGGACCAAGTCGATCCGGGTAGGGGTCTATGATCCTGATCACAAGGAGGTTGGTAAAGGGCGAAGTATTCACAGTGCCCGATGAACCCTGATACCTCTGGTGCAGTACTTATTACATTTTGTAAATACCTCATATTTTGGATTAGCCTAAAAAATTGGGGAATTACACATGGAGTCAGACTTTTCTGTACTGAGTTCCACATGTAACAGAATGTGTCACTAATTTTCCCCCAGTAAATTTCAGCAGCTTCGACCTGCCGAAATTTGACAAGGTAGCATTATTTGGGCGTGGTAACTACTGCACCACTTGGATTTCCAATCCATGCTCAAACTCCTGATCTGATAGAGACTACTAGCCGCAGATTCCTTAACGTAGAATTATCCCCAGGCGTGAGACTGGATCCGGAAAATCTTTTGCCACAGCATCCCGGCACCACACGACTCCGCCCTGACGCTGTCCGCGGACGTGACGTCAGCGAGGTCACATAAGTCCCACCCCGGCGCGCTGACGTCAGTTTCCTTCTTTTCCGCGTGCAATGCGGATCCGGAGTGAGTTCCCTTGACCTGTTTTCAGGCCTCTTTTAACGCCTTTGCGTTGGGCACAGTGTGCAATGCCTTCGGGTTTCAAGACGTGTGCTTCTTGTACGCGGACCCTCACCCTATTTGTATGTGGTGTTTGGGCGAGCACCATGATTCTACGGACTGCGACGCTTGTCAGCATCTCAAGCCGAAGTCCCGGCGGGAGCGCCGGATGAAGTTGCTTTCGGCCCGCTTGTCCAGATCGGTCTCGTCACCGCGTCCGTCCCCTACCTCGGAAGGGTCCAGAAGCCACCGATTCCGGTATCGTCCTTCACCGAGGCCCCACGGGCGTCGCTCGCCCGCCGGTAAGTCTTGCAGCTTGTCACCGAGGCCCTGTCCTCGTTCTGCTGAGGGCGCGGGTTCCTCTCGGGACGTGCGCCCTCGCCCGTCGCCACCCTATCCGCCGTTTCCTGGCATTGGGGCAACAAGGGCCCAAATGACGGCCTACGCTACGGCTCTGCAGGCTTCTTTGGGCCCCCCTCCTCTTCCTGAGATGTCCGCGGATCCCTTGCCATGCGCGGGGCCTTCCGCGGACTCGCCGGCGGATTCGCCCCTGGCGCCGACGCGTTCGGCTTTAGGTTTTGGAGGTGTGGTGTCGTCGAGGTGCGGCCCTACGGGGTTCCCCTCTTCGGCCCACGGCATCCCTGCCTCGCCGCAAAACCCCGTGGGGTTCCCTGTGGTGTCGCAGGAGGTCGCCGGGACTCGCGGCTCGTCCCCGAGTCCCCCTCGGTCCTTTGGGCAGGCGGCTGTCTTACCGGAGGCCGAGCCGGCGCCTTTCCGGCGCCGACAGCTTTCCTCCCCGGCCCTGGTGGCGCCACGGGTGGAGGCCGGGACCCAGGGCGCCTCCCCGCGTCCCTCTCGGCCCTCTGCGCAAGCGGCTGCCTCGTCGGAGGTCGAGCCGGCGCCTTTTCGGCGCCGTTCATTGGCCGCTTCGGCTCCGACCCCGCCCCTTTCTCCTAGGATGCATGTGGTAGTGGAGGTCGACTCGGCACCCCTGGTGGACGCTTCGGCGCCGATCGAGGACACGCCGGTGCCCATGGCAGACTCTCCGGCGCCGTCTCGGCGTCGGAGCGTCGACTCTTCTCCGGATGTCCCTTCCTCTCCGGAGGCTTGTCATCTCCTTGTCTCCTCTTCACCGGAGACTGGACGCCTCATCGTTGCCTTTTCCCCGGCGGCTTCCGGGGCGGGTTCTATGCCGTCTCCGCGTCCACAGCCCCCGGACCCGCTCTTCCGCACCGTGCAGTTGGTGGCCCCGCAGGCTTCTCCGCCTTCTCCAGAGACCCCTCAGGCACCTCACTCGTCCGTGGGTCCTCCATCCTACAGGGGCTGGCCGTTTCTTCCTCCGGCAGGGGACGGGCGGCTTAGTTTGCAGCCTTCGCCCATGGAAGAGTTGCTCTCTCCCCCACGTCGCCCTACAGAGGCGAGTGTAGCCTTTGTCCGGGCCATCTCCACGGCCACCGGCATTTTGCAAATGGGCAACCCGGTCGCTCCACTCCCAACGGATCACTTGTTGGAGGTTCTCCACCAGGGCTCTGGTGGAGGGGAACCGCTTCTTCCATTTGAAGCTTCGCTCCACAACTCTCTTCTGGGGGCCTGGGGGCGTCCTGCTACGGGGGATCCGGTGCCTCAGCCGCTCCTCCACCGCCACCGTCCTGCCCCGCACGATCCAGTCTGCCTTTTTTCCCACCCATCTGCCCAGGGCCCTGTCCTGCAGACTGCTTTCCCTTCCTTGCCTTCAGTGTTGCTCCCTCCGTCACGGGAGGCCCGGTGGTTGGACTCCTGGGGGCGTAACATTTTCGCTTCCACTAGTGCTGCTCTGCGCGCGCTCAACACACTTTGTGTGTTGGCCAGGGCTACCTCTGACCTATGGGATTCCGCTGAGTCCCTTCTGTCTCGCACCTCCCACGAAGGTGTCCGCGCTGATCTGCGGCACCATGTGCTGGATGGTCGGGAGTTAGCTGCATTTATTCTCCGTTCGGCCTTGGATGTCTCTGATTCTCTCGCCCGCGCTATGGCGAGTTCTGTGGCCCTCCGCCGCTATGCTTGGTTGCAGGATAGCGTCTTTCCCGAGAATATTCGGGAGCGTCTTGTTGACCTGCCCTTTGATGGGATTCTTTTATTTAACACCCACGCGGACTCCGCTATTCAGCGACTCCTTGCGGGGCTCCGTCCTCCTCCCCCTCCGTAAGCTTCGGCTTGTCGGTCCTCAGGTGTCTTATGGGAGGCGTTTATCCCACCTTTCTCTTTGGGCCTAGTGTTTCGGTTGGCCCCTCTGTGTGCTGTGTGTGGCTGGGAATGCCTTCAGGGTCCTTAAGTTGGCCCCTCTGTACTTTTGGCTGCGGGTACAGCCCTTTAGCTTTGGTGGTGTGTGTTTTTTGGCTGTTGGTGACGCCGTATGGGTCCTCAGGTTGGACCATCTGTGTCTTCCTTTTTGGCTGATTGGTAAGCCGTCTGTGGTGATACCCACAGGTCTTTTCTGTTTTTGACCTCTGCTGCGGGTTTTCCCTAAGAGGTGTTCCCCTGTTTTGTTTTGGGCCGTGTCATACCCTAGGTGGGGTACTTGTTGGCTATTGTATAGCTCTGTCCTGAGCTGGGCGGGTGTGGATACCTTCTCGGGTTCCTCGCGTTTCCTGGCGTCACTGTATTCCTCTTGGTGCAGTCTTTTTCTTCAGCCTTAGCGCAGCTTCCGCTGCTCCAGGTTCTGTCCTGCTCAGTATCCGATGGTGTTTCGATCCTTCTTCTACAGGGCTTGCCTGTCGTACGTTTTGCCCTTTGTTCCTGCGGGATATCTGCCTCTGTGCGTTTTGCCTTCCCTCTTCAGCCTCTGGATCGCCAGACCGACTTTTGTCATGCCATCTACGGCGTCGTGTCTTGGTGTTTCCACTTTATTATCCGACGTTCGGCCTGGTCCTCTACCTTGTGTTCCAGGGGGGCCAGGATATTCCTGGTGTTCTCCTGTGTTCTGGTTGACGGCTTTAGGTCTGTGCTACATATTTCTCGCTTCTCCTCTTTTTCTTTTGGCCGGTCCCACTTCTCTTCGTGGGCTGGGTTGTGCCACTGGGACGGTCCTTCTCTGGGGCTTGTTCTGGGGTTCCCTTGCCTCTGTCTTAGTCTTGCGCTCGGCTTGTTCTGGGCACACTACTTCATAGTATGTACCAGCTGCCAGCTGCGCACGCATGGACGTTATGGTCCACCCCTGTGGGCCTCGGCGTGTACCCGTGTGCTCCTGTCCGTTGCTCTGCTGGAGCTTTGCGCGACTGTGTCTTCCTTCTCACGTATGCGCTTCTCGGCTGTGGGGCCGTTCCCGCCTTGTCCCCGGCCTCGGGGCTGATGCTCGTTCAGCTATTTCCTTCGCTGTTTGTGTTCTCCTGAGGCGGGCTCTGCCTCCGTTTCCACCTCTTCTCCTTGGATTTTGCGGGTGGTTCTTTTCTTCTTTTGGTACTCTCTTGGTGCCGTCTGTCCCTCCGGGTTCTCTGGCGGACGCCCTTTGCCCCTCGGGTAGGCTTGTGGTATCCTGGCCTTCCCTTCTCCTTGTTCTTCTTTACTTCTGCTTGGTGGGGGCTGGGCCGTCCTTCCTGTCCCCATGACACATCCCCTGTTGGGGCCCTGTGTTCTTCCAAGCTGGTGAGATTCTCTCGCAGACCCTCCTCCCCTCTGGGTATGGCTAGGGTATCTATTCTACGTTAAGGAATCTGCGGCTAGTAGTCTCTATCAGATGTACAAGTTACTTACCTTCGGTAACGATGTATCTGGTAGAGACGATTCTAGCCGCAGATTCCTTCACGGCCCGCCCTTCCTCCCCGTTCTGCGAGGACCTTCAGTTTGGTCTTCTGCACTCGCCTCCCTCCAGGTGGCTTGTCTTCTGCGAGTGTCCTCTTTCACTTCCTCCCTGGCGGGATGCTTCGTTCTGTTTCTTTGTTCCACCCCTTCCTTTCTGGTACTTAGACGGTGGGTTCACGTGTACTTCTGCATCCCTCCACCCTGGTTATTCCAGTGTGGGGCCTCCTCATAATCTTCTCCCCTTCTCATTGCTTGGGGTTTCTGACTCCTCTGCAGTCCTCTGGGTTGGGGTCTCTTGGCTGTGCCTCGGCCCTTAGCTCTTTACAGGGGATACGACACTCCTTGATGGTGTTGTCTTGGGGTAATTTATCGTTACTCATCTGTTCCGGCTTGTTGCCCTTCACTGTTATAGATTGTGGTTGCAGACTTTCTGTCGTCTGTTATGGCATTTTTCACATGTTTTTCTGCCTCCAGGGTGGATATCGCCTTCGCTTTGCAGGGTTGCTTCTCAGGAGCGGTGCTCTGCTCTTTCCCTTCCATGACTTTCAGTAACACAGTGCCTGGCACTGTCCCTCATGGTGCTGTTCTTCACCATTCGCTTCTTCCCTTTCTGTTTCACTGATTTTTTCGCACACTGTTCCCATGCTCTCCCAGTTTTGTTTGTGATGGCTCCGCGTTGTGGCGCGGAAAAGTTCTCCGAGGAAAACTGACGTCAGCGCGCCGGGGTGGGACTTATGTGACCTCGCTGACGTCACGTCCGCGGACAGCGTCAGGGCGGAGTTGTGTGGTGCCGCCCCCCCCCAGGCGCGCAGGGATGCTGTGGCAAAAAAAATTCCGGATCCAGTCTCACGCCTGGGGATAATTCTACGTTAAGGAATCTGCGGCTAGAATCGTCTCTACAAGATACATCGTTGCCGAAGGTAAGTAACTTGTACTTCGTGCTGTGAGCATAGTTTACCCAACCTCATGATCAGTAGAAAGAGGTTCACAAATCATGATGGTCCAAATGGCAGGCCTTCTAACTCACAAGTCATAAGCACTGAATATTCCCGCCCATGTGCGGGGACCCCGGAAAACTATAAAAAATTATATATGAAAACATATATATATATACAGCTCTACATATATACATATATCATTTTTCCACACATCAATGCAGCCTCCAATAAGGTAACAAGAGAGGCTAATCAATGCACTGAGAAACTGTTTTTGCCACCATATAATATAAAAAGCATAGACAAAGGAGGAAAAGTGTCACTTGAACACTCTTTAATGAGTAGAATTCAAAAAACTGTATCTGCAAAACAGCAGTCATTATTAGCCTATAGGCTGCATTGAACAACACTTGCATAGAAAATGAAAGCAATAGTAAAGGTAAAAAACACTGGCACCGTGCCTTTAAGGCGGCCATGACCCCTAGCTTCCAATCGTGCCTCAGGGGTGACAGTTGGGTCAGTTGTTCTTTCCGGCTCCTTCAGTCAGGACCCTGGAGTTTTCAGCTCTGACTAAAGTTGACTTTTTGTCAATAATTTTCACTTTTATAGGTGATTATTTACCTTCGCTCGATGTTTTTTATCTGTTAGAGTGAGGAATCACCTTTTCTGACGGAAACCTAGATCTTTTTCTGTCATAAAATGCCTTCTCTTTTTGATCCTTGTCCCTCCTGTGGCAAGAAGAAGGCCAAATCTGACACACAATCAGTGTGCCTGCCTGAGTTTCACACCTCTGATGCTTGCCAACACTGCAAGAAGCTGTTTAGACGTACTCTCAAGGAGAGGGAGAGAATTCGTCTCTATGGCCTCTCTGAGAAGCAGAAATCCACCTCCCGAGGAAGATCTCCTGGAAGGCAGTAGAAGAAAAGGTCCAGATAGGCGTCTAGAAGTAAGGTTCCCCATCAGCGTCGGGATCGGCGTCGAATAGACCTCCAGTGGCGAAGAAGCGAGTACCTTCGCCATCGAGATCGCAGTCAAGACCTCCATCGACGACAGCAACGGTGTCGAAGAGCAGACCGTCAGATCCTCCGTTGGCGTCAACTCTGCGGCGGTCAACGGCGATGAATCTGTCTCCGTCGGCGTTAGCCAAACATTCGACGTCGAAGCTCAAGACTCCATCGACGACATCACAGGTACGTTCGACGTCGAAGCACAGGGCTCCGTCGACACCTGCACATAGAGAGTCGACGTCGAAGCACAGGACTCCGTCGGCGTCTTCTCATAGGCGCTCGACGTGGAGGCACGGGATTCCATCGGCGTCTTCTCATAGGCGCTCGACGTGGAGGCATGGGTCTCCGTCGCCGTCTTCTCAGAGGCGGTTGACGTCGAGGAGTTCCCCTCAGTCGATGTCAACCAGGCGACGAACGACATCGAGGCCTAGATACTCACCGGAGCAACGTCAGTCAACATCCAGCAGATGATCACCTTCGGCAACGCCGCACTCGACGTTGAGACATCTGTCTCCGTCAGCATCTGTTCGGTCGACGTCCAGGCATACGCCATCAAGGTCGAAGGCTACACAGCTGGTACACCACTCTCCGTCAGTTCCTTCTCTCCCGACGTCGAGAGTTCAATCGCCTTTGGTGACCCAAGAAACACCGACGCCATGCTCGACGTCGAGGCACTCTCTCCAGTCGACGTCGACTCATCATTCTGACCAATCAAGATCAGGACGCACGGCGTCATCAACCTCGAGGTCGCCGGAGGTTATCCTGTCGACGTCTAGCAGCTCAGCGTCATCTCCGGAGCGCTCCCGTCCAAAGGAGACAGAGGCCCCTACACAAGAGGAGGCAAGGAGGCGAAAATCACCCTCTGTAAATCTCTCTCCTAGGTGGATGTTGCCACTGCATCACTGGCAGAAATCCACAACGGGGCAGGTACAAGAACCTCAGGATTACTCTAGTCCACTGCACAGGTCACCACTGGCTCGTCTGGTGCAGGCAGCAGCTCTCTCACCTACCACTCCCTCAAGGGGTCGATGTGAGAAGCTGGCCTGGTATATGCTGTCCACTAATTAAAGTGGGCACCTTGCACCAGTCCAAACGACCCTTATTGATGATTAGGTTAAAGACAACCTTTATAGAAAGCTATCCTAGTGGTAGCTGTGGAGAGCAGCCTTCAGGCTAAGTCTCGAAGGAATGTAAAGCAGCTTGTTTTACCAGAATATAACCTCTAGAATGACCAAATGAAAGGAGAACCACACAAGGTATATATAAAATATATGTATTTATTACTAAACACTCTCTACTAACCTCTCTTATGAGATTAGAGAACAAGGCACACAATATTACAGTACTAGAACGACAGTAAATAGCACAATACACAGTGGGCTCCAGGGGAGACCAAACCATATATTAAGAAAGTGGCATAACAACCACGACTTGACTAGACACAGTGCCTAGAGCACGTAGAATCGCTGGGACCCCAAGGAACCACCCAAGGTAGTGACACAGGGGACCCACGGAGGACGGGTGCAGTGTGAGAACACAGACGCGAGCTCCGTTGTCAGACCGTCTTAAGTAACTACTCTTACCGGTCACTTGCACAGGAACAGAAGATGCTAGTTCCCAACTCCCTCTCCAGGATTCCTCAGAGACCGAATATCATCACGTCTCCAATTAACCCCAAAGGGGAAGGGGAGTGGATAAAATAATAAACAACAGAAGAGACTGGTTCTGGACCTTCGGATTTTCTGTCTGGCTCTTCCTGTCAATCGATCAACTGACTAACTCGCTGAAGAAACCTAAGGAAACTAATATAACACAATTACTTAACACCCTAATCAACTCTACACTATCTCTATTTTGATATATGCCATCTATTATTTATTTTAACATACCCCTAGTCCTTTTTTGAACTAGCCCCTCTTCTTCGTTCTGATGTTTTCTAGACCTTTTCTTTCTTTCTGCGTTGTTTTTATCTGCAAAACATTTAATACTTAAATAATTTCTCTATGAGATATTAACCACGTTAAAAATTGTTTAGTCAACTCACCTACCAGTTTTATCTTCTAAGAGGTCTTCTATTTATTCTTCTACTGTAACTTCCAATTAGATTTTTAGATGAATTCCTAATTGTCCTCGAACAATATTCATTTAGCTTGCTATTAATAACTTGTCTTCTTATAATTGTAGATTACATAACTAACTTGAGTTGTCTTTTGTCTTTTCCTTACAACTATATATACAGGTTGCTGTAATGCTGCCCTTGACAAGGTAAGTTTTAAAATGTTCTTTTTCCATAAACTTATACAACAGTCTTTCTTTTAATTCACCACAACAATTGTCTTTCACTTAGCTGAATTGTGTCTCTTTTCTCCTCACAGTCTTTTCCTGCTCTTCAGGGGTTAACAGCAGCTGAGAAGCCTGAAGCGGGAGGAGTCTCGATGTCACGAAGTCACCAAGCAAGAACCGCCTTCACAATGTCCTCGGTTTTTCTCATGCCAGCAAATGCCTCGAGCGGAATGACGAGGTACTTAATTGCTTCTTCGAGTTCGGGAAACGATAGGGAAATAACTCTGGGACAATATTACCACAGAATACCAAAAGGCATACGGAGCTAAGAAATACAGGTCGCTCACGGAATTACTTCAGTGAAGTGCGCACTGCTACGGAGAGCGCGCTTCACCAAGATTCCACACAGGTGCACCCAAAACAACTAGACCGCTACCGCATCAACACAGCGGCGGCCATCTTGGAATTCCGCATCTGCCACAACTCGCCCCAAGTGTGGCCTTTGTTGAAGTTCTCTCTTCCTTTCGCCCAACCGGAGTTCACTAAGGCACAAATTGAACCTGCCAGACGTGTTGAGGGTCCAACGGTCCTGACATCCGTACAACTCTATGGGAAAGTCGCGGTTGGAATATTAGAGTTTAAGGACACTTAGGAGAGGACTTTGAGGAAACCCTTTCAGACTTAGAAGGTTCTAAGGCCAGCACCCACGGGAGCCCCAGAGTACTCGTGTTACCTCACCCAGGGAAGCCGGGTGCATAGGTGTCAAAAGGTGTCGGGAATCGTCGTTGTTTTCAATGGCGAGACGCTGCAAAGTGCTGCTGCCGTGAAGAAGAAAAGGGTCCGGGGTGATCCAAGCCTGGATCGAAGATGTGAAGAACCTGAAAGCAGAGGGGACAAAGTCTGGGTCACTTCACGTGACCAGGAGCGGAGCAATCGAATGCCCACCAATGTCGGGTGCTTCAGGTGCGAAGAGGTGAAGCTTGACTCTGCAGCCACGGGGACCAGGCGACGTCGACGACGACCAGGATCCGCAGGCGAGCTGTCCCACGAAGGATGTCGAGTGATGAGGGGTCAGTTTCCGGATTGGAGACCAACAAGCCTTGGCAACTGCAACCCCCACGGTCAGAGAAAAGATGCTTCTGTGAGGACCAGCAAGGTCATGGGGACTCCCCAAGTGATGGAGAGCTAGGGCTTGTCTGGAGCAACCAGGGAAGCCCGCTGAAAGTTAGAGTTGCCTTCTTAGGGACCCACAGGTCAACGGACCAGGGATCGCGAAGGGACCTCGAGAGGAATCACAAAATGGCGGCCCACGGAACACTCGTTGAGTGTAGGCCAGCAATCTTCGGTTTAATTACTGCTCGGGGTCAGGGCTACAAGTAACCCAAAGCTCAGCCTCAGGGGTCGCCGGAAAGCTGATGCTTCTGCAAATAGACGCGGTGTCCAGGGGTTCAGGTTGCACGGTCACCACGAGGGATACGGGCCTCAGACTTGCTGTGGGCACAGATCGACCTCAGAGACCTCGGGAACTCACCTCCTGTGTTGCAATATTCTTCGGAGTCCTCAGGAGCTTCGGAGATGCAAACCAGTCAGATGCGTTAAAGGTGCCTGCCTTGCAGGGGAGTAACTCCTTTACTCCAAGGGAGATTCTTCAGTCATCCAGCGTAGTGTAGATCGTCGAAGTACTTGGTTTCTGTAGCAGAGTTTAGTCCAGGTGTAATCTAAAGTCCTGTAGCCAGGGGTTCCTACTTTATACCCAAGGAAGGGGTGGGACAAACTCTGGGGACCCACCTATGGGAGGGTCAGGACAGAGGGGTGGCTACACCCATGTCCTTTGTCCAGTTTCGCGCCAGAGCAGGGGCTGAGTGCCCCTGCAACCGGTTTGAGCTGGACTACACCAAGTGTTGAACATGTTGGCAAAGAGGTGGACCTCTTTGAAAAAGCTGTTCTCAATAAGGTTAAAAAAACAATTAAATTTATACCTAATCCCCCTTACAACATATCTAGGGAGGAAAAGACAGCCCTGACAACCCTCAAAGAGAATAAAGATCTTACAGTGAGACCATGTGACAAAGGGGGAGGAATTATTTTCAACACTAGTGACTACAAAAATAGGATGGATGCACTCTTGGGGTCATCTGAACATTATACCAAGATCACTATCAACCCAGAACCAAGACTTAAACGTAGAATCCTCCATGCTGTGGAGACAGCATTAGAGAGGGGAGAAATCTGTCACAAGGAGGCGGAATATCTTACACCCACGTACACCCGGTTTCCCATCATTTACGGGGTACCTAAAACGCATAAGAACCAAAACGATCCCCCCATGAGACCCATCGTTTCGACGATTGGATCAGCCACAGAACCCCTCTCAAAATACATCGATAGGTTTTTACAGCCTTTGGTTACCACACTTACGTCGTATGTTAAAGATACAGGGCATTTCATATCGAAAATTGAAGGACTTCAATATAATCAAGACCAAGAAATCTTGGTCACCATGGATATTGAATCCCTGTATTCTAATTTACCACAAAGAGAGGCCCTGAGAGTCTTGAAGGATATCATTGAGAACGAGACATCATTACATAATAGCACGTTTCTTGATCCAATGTCTAGAAATTGTTCTAGAAGAAAACCTTTTTGAATTCGATGGTAACTTTTATCATCAAGTACAAGGAGTTAGCATGGGTGCAGCCTGTGCACCCAGTGTTGCTTGTTTGTATATGGGTCATTTTGAAAAACGTAACATCTATAATGAACTGGCCCCATTTTATGAAAACATCGGTCACTGGTCACGGTTCATTGACGATATCTTTTTTGTTTGGAGGGGTGACCAGGAGACACTTAATGAATTCATTTCGTGGATCAATTTAGCTGACTCTAACTTAAGATTCACGGCCAAAAAAAGTGCTTACAAACTTGAATTTCTGGATGTTATTGTGGAACACCAAGATTCTCAATTGAAAGTATCATTATTCACGAAACCAACATCCAGAAATACCCTTCTGCATTTCGATAGTTTTCATCCTAAAAGTCAGAAGGATAGCATTCCATTTAGTCAGTTTTACGACTTCGTAGAAATTGTACGTCGATCAAAGACTATCTTTACCATTCGGAAATAATGAAGCAGAAATTTATTCAGAGAGGTTATCCCAACAGACTCGTTAGAGATGCGCTGAAGAGAGCCCGCTTCTATAATCGTGATACCCTATTTGTCCCCAAGGAGAGGAAACAAACAAAACAACTGGTTTGCGTCACTAAACATTCCTCCATTGACCATAAGATCCGCCAAATAGTGAACTCACAGTGGCACTTATTAAATCTTGATAACCAAATACCCAGGATTCCTAAACCCCTGTTTGCATTCAGGAGAAATAAAAATCTTAGGTTGGTTAAGGCCAACATGCCTGAACAAAACATATTCGGCCAGAGATCCATCATGGGAAACCATCTGATACGTGGGCTTCACAAGTGTGGGTCATGCCATGCATGCCCCAATGTTATTGTGAGCGAGAGCCTTAAGATTAACAATCGGACCATTGATCTACGCGAAATGACAAATTGCAGAACTTCCAACTGCATTTATGTCATTATTTGCCCTTGTGATATCCCCTAGGTTGGTGAAACTGCTAGAGAAGGCAGGATCTGCATAGGGGAACACAAGTCCAACATCAGGCGTGGTAATCTTATAGCCCCACTGGTCCCGCACTGGAAGGAAGCCAACCACACTGAAAACGATCTGCGTTGGACTATATTGGAAAAAATCTGTGTACAAAAGGGCACGAATAGTAATAACATCCGAAAAAAGCGCGAGGTGTTTTGGATCTTTTTTTTGGATTCAAAGGAGAACGGTCTGAATGAATCCCTTCAGTGGGAAAATGCCATCATTTAAATTCTGTAATTGCTTCTGATCATTTATGATGCTGTATTATGCTTCTTAGAAATTTATCTCTTTGAGACGCTCTATCTGCATTCTGATAATCCTTTGAAAAATTCTTCTTTTTTACTTAAACATGTTTTTGTTCGAATAATTCCTTCAGGAATTGGCACCATCACCTTAATCCGGTTTCCCGGTTGTCCCCACAGGATTATTGGCGATTTTCCATGATGTAGTTATTAGTAGATCCAGGGAATTGTTGTCATTCTATGCTCGTGGGGAAAGCAACATTTTAATTTTCAGCATTAGTTTCTATTTTGTTATCATTTTTGGACCTTTGCCCCTTTAAGTTCCTCTCTGTTGGTACTGCAGGCAATAGTCCCCTCCCTAGAACTACACGATGATACGTTCAGTTTACGCCCACCGTGCGTCAGATAGGATTTAAATAACAGGCTTTTCCCGCGTTTCCACTTAAAAGCGTTCTGCGGGTATCCACGGATCGCCGTATTTGTCGACCGTGTCCTTGAAATCTGTTATCCTGGTCTCCCGGTGAGTATTTCAAGCTAACATTAGCTTGCATTGTATGGCATTTTTTCGTAGTCTACCGATTTTACTACAGCCTCTCGTTTGTTTTAGGAGCATTCGATCCGGATTTGTATACTGTTTTTATCACTGGGCCGCTACCTTATGGTCTGCTCATTAAAGACACAGGAAGATAAGCCGTTTAGAACTACGAGGTAGTGTCCCTTACCATCTGCGAGCTATCGTGTGAATTACTTGTTTCAATTCTTGTTGGTAAATTCGATTTGATCGAGCCGTTTACTTTTATGCTTTGTATGTTTCAGAAGGCTCCACGTTGCATTTAACATTTTTGGCATTTGAGCAGCCTTGACAAACGCAGATTTTCCGCCCTGATGGCCGATACCTGTACACTCCCAGGTTGATGACGCCACCTAGTGGATGGGCGCCCCAATTCGAACACACCTGCTGCCATCCTCTAGCGTTTTCACTATTGGTTGTTCTTATTCATCATTCCTGTGCAGGTCAGTAACTTAATGGCCACCCGTTTCTTTTAGTTCATTCATCATCAGAATGCATCCTGATTTTGGATGTTATACATACTGTTTGTTTGTTTTCTGTTGCAGATTCATTCATCATTTCAATCATGTTGCTTGAATATTTCGAGTAGACAAATATATCTTGTTTGGTCTTCCTTTCCTCGCCAGGCAAGTAACTTATGCAGTCAGTTTTCTGTCTGACCAGACTTAAGCATGTAAGAAAACATGATCATACTGTCGTTTGGGTTGTAAATATCTCCCCCTAATTAGGGACCTTGAAGGTTGTGCTGTCTGTGTTTATTTATCTTTCCTTTTTCAATTATTATTGTGTATTTGTTGCGCATTAATTTTTCGTTCTATTCTTTTTTTCACATTTGGTGTTTCTTTTTTGTTAATGTATTTTTGTAATGTGTGCAGAGTTATCTTAACAGGCTATAATATTTTATTACTCAACACCCTTTGGCTAGACCATGTGCTATTTCAACTGACACACCTGTGCAGTATTGATGTGAGAAATTTGAAAAATTATTATGTATCTGAAAAAACGAATTATTTACGATATATTTTTTACCATTTAACAGGTCCTATGGACTTCTGACACTAATTTACTGTTACGCCCTGAAGAAGGTGACACCCCGACATTGGGGGTGGCAACACCGAAACGCCCGTCGGTGTGTTTGATTGAAAAATCTCTTGTTCCTTACACATGCATCTCATTGTTTGACTTATGTATACTTATTTTGCTGATTTGATTAATCTCTTCCATTTATTCATTCAAAGTGACGTTGTGACCCTTGATGTAAATCTTTATAAGTTGTGGATCGTTTATCGGCAATTCAATTGCTTTATGAAAGTGCAAAAAAAAGTTTGTTTTTATGTTGCATTTGTATAGGGACCGTGTATCATACTTTAGTATTATGTTTGATGAATATTAAGTGTGTCTTCACAGTCCGATTGGGTTATATGAGTGTGAGAGTGTATGAATGATTTGTATGAAAGGTAGTCAATGGGAATTTTCACCATTGAGGGCCAGTGTTATTTTTTGTATATATTTTATGATGTAAAGACATGACTTATATATTAATGTGAGGTTTGTGAATAATAGCAAAACAAAAATAAAATGTTTGTTTAAATAACTGCCTCATTTTCAATAGTTTGAGCACATGGTTTAGCTGGAGTGGTATATTTAATGACTTAATTGCGTTCTTGTGAAAAAGATAGGTAGTGCAGACTGTGTTTTTGATACTTTGAGCTGGACTATGCACAGGGTCACCAAATGTGCCCCCAGTGCAGACATCAAAGCACTCTTGGAGTGCACCCACCCAGCCCCAATACACTAAAGCCTGTCTGGGAGGTGGTCACACCTCCCTGTGACAGGAAACCTATTGTCAAGCCTTCCCCTGCCGGAGTTTCGTCCAGCAGCAGGAGGGCAGACTCGTGTCTGTGGCTGGCAGCATCCATTTTGTGATGCCAGGGCTCTGTAAAGCTGGTACCGGGTGTACCGGTGCTGTCATATTTCTCCCTCTAGGAGGGAGGAATCATACCTCCCACACCAGTTACTGGTGTGGAGGTATGATTCCAAGGTGTTTGACACCAAACACGACATAATTCCTTGCAGCCATTTTAAAGTTAGCATTTACCGCGAGGTTATAATGCACTTAAGAGTATATGGTTGGCTGCATCACAGACAACCCCGGAATAGTGGTTCCGAAGGCTGCAGAGGGGCTCTGCTCATGCATGGGCACCCTCTCACATAAAACCCAGCACCCTGCCTTCAGGATTGATAAGGCCTGCCATAGGGGTGACTGATAGGCTTATATGTGCAGTGATCAGGATAGATATAGGGAACCTATATCTAAGTAAGGGGTGCATGCACCACCTTACACAGGCTGCAGTAGCAGACCTGTGGTGTCAGTTTGAATGGCCTCTCAGGGGTGGCATAATACATGCTGTAGCCCCTGGGAGGCCTCTGGGATACCTATGCCCTGGGTACATAGTATACCATATGCTAGGGACTTATAAGGGTACCCCAGAATCCAATCTGGAGTGTACCTAAAGTACATGCAATCAATTTAGAGGAGAAAGCAGATAGACTGGGGTCCTGAATAGCAGGATCCCAGTCAGACTAAGTCGAAAACAGTGAAACATCAGCAAAAAGTGGGGGTAACTATAAGAAGCAGATCCTACTCTCCTACAGTCAAGATCAGGCCCCTACAGGGACAACTTCCTCAAGAAGGAGGCCTGCATCTCGGGGGCATCGAAAAAGACACAGATCTCCAACTTGTTCGCCTTCTTCGACTCAGTCGTCGAAAATGGATTATTATCCAACCTTAACGGGTAGTCCACCTTCGAGGGTCTCCCCAGTGGATGATGTTGGTACCTTCCAAGAGGTACTGGCCAGGAGGGCAACAAAATTGAACATCGACATGCCTACACCCCAAACTTCATCCTCTGTGATTTTCGAGACATTACCCCACAGATCAGCGGCCAGACCTTTGTTGCCTCTAGTACCGGGTCTCCTGCAGCCTGTTATGGATGTGTTCCTCACACCAGCAACTATCAAGACCGCACCAGCAAGGATCTTGAAAAAATACAAGCCTCCAGAAGAGGATCCGCTATTCCTTCGAGCTGATCTGTCGCCAGACTCTGTGATCATTGTGGCGGCTAAAAAGCCACATGCAGTCGCGTCATCCTCAACAGTGCCTCCTGATAAGGACAGTAGAACACAGGACTCTTGGGGAAGAAACGTCTGTGGTACCTCGGCCTCCATGCTGAAAGTTTCAAGTGCCTCGGTTCTGTTGGGGCGCTATGATAGAGCCTTGTGGGATTCTCTAGAAAGTTTTAAGACAAGCTTCCCAAAGAGGACCGTAGGGATTTCGAAGAGGTGCTGCAGGAAGGAGGTTTGGTGGCTAATCAAGTCCTTAGTGCTGCAGCTGATGGTGTAACCCGATCTGCTCACTCCTATGCGCATGGGATCTGTGCCAGACGTTCATCCTGGCTTCGGCTTACGGCACTAAAGCGCAAAGATCAGAAATGGATCCTAAACCTACTCTTTACAGGATCTTCCTTATTTGGCATGCATACAGATGACGAAATGTCAAGAATGAAAGCGAAGCTAGACACCTTGAAAGCGGTAGGTCTTGAAAAGAGAAAGGAGTTCAGGAGCAGATACAGGCCATACGAACGCCGCCGTTTCTATCAGAGGGTTGAAACCCCTCAGTGGAGGAGGCACCAACAACAACAGCACCAAACCAGAACCCACTATCAGGGGCGTCGCACACCCAGAGGGAGAGGGGCTTCACGTCAATCTGCTACCTCAGCAAAAGCCCCATCAAAACAATGAATGATCTCTTCCCCGTCGCCGTTTCCCACTCCAGTGGGGGGAAGTATAGCCAACAACCTGGAAGAGTGACGCAGCATCACAAACGATCAATGGGTATTAAGTACGCTGCAGAATGGGAATTCTCTACGCTTCCGTCATCACCCTCCAGATATCGCCCCAGTAAAGACCGCCTGCTACCAACTGCAGGCACTACAGCAGGAAGTATCCACTCTCCTACGAAAATCAGCCATTGAAGAAGTTCCTATATCCCAACGGGGTCGAGGGATATACTCAAGGTACTTTCTAGTGAGAAAGAAAGGTCAAAAATCAGAATTCAGACCCATCCCGGATTTGCGCTCTCTCAACAAATTCATCCGAAAGGAAAAGTTTTGTATGTTGGCTCTCCATCAAATATATCCTCATCTCCAGCAAGGGGACTGGATGCGTTCCATTGACCTGCAAGATGCATACTTTCACGTCCCGATCAGTCGACGTTACCGGACGTTCCTGCGCTTTCTGGTGAGAGCCAAGCATTATCAATTCAAAGTCCTGCCCTTCGGGTTGAAGTCAGCTCCCTGAGTTTTTACCAAATGCATGGGAGTAGTAGCAGCTTCTCTAAGGCGACAGGGAATGTTTGTTTACCCTTACCTCGACGACTGGCTTCTGAAGGGCCCATAACCCCAGTGTGTGAGGGCCCACTACCAACGCTGTCTAGCCCTTTGCCAAAGGCTGGGCCGTCATGTCAATTTCGAGAAGTCAGTTCAACATCCTACACAAAGAATCCACTATCTGGGCGCAACAATAGACTCTGCAATAGGAAAAGTGTTTCCTTCGGAGGAGAGACTATCATCTATCACTCTGAAGCGCAAGCAGATCCTTCGCACTACATCCCCTTCAGCTCCGCAAGTTGCCTCTCTCCTGGGGTCGATGGCATCCTGCATTTTTCTCGTCCCCAATGCCAGGCTGAGGATGCGTCCTTTACAGCAGGATCTGGAGGACAAGTGGGATCAACGAACCGCTCGATGGAATGACAAGAACCATCTGTCGAGAGCAGCCAGATCATCTATTCCATGGTGGATGTGGCAGAAAAACCTCTTGGTGAGAGTTCCATTCCATCAGCCTCCTCCGATGCAAACGCCAATCACAGATGCTTCCCTCCAGGGTTGGGGAGCGCACATGGGGTCTCTCCAAACTCAAGGTCGGTGGTCGGCAAAAGAGCAGATGTATCACATCAACAAGTTGGAGCTACAGGCTGTGCATCTAGCCATTCAAGGCTTTTCTTCCCTCCATCCAGACAAGCTCCATATTAGTCCAGAGGGACAATATGACCACCATGTACTACCTAAACAAACAAGGAGGGACTCGATCACATTCTCTGTCCCTGGAGGCTCAAACGCTCTGGCATTGACTCCTAGCAAGGAAACTGTCAATCACAGCATTACATCTACCAGGAGAGCAAAACGCTCAACCGGATTCCCTCAGTCGCCACTTCGACGATCAACAAGACTGGGTTCTACACGACAAAGTGGTGGAAAGCATTTTTCGAGAATGGGGTCATCCAAGCATCGACCTTTTCGCGGACAAGACAAACAAAAAATGCCACGACTTCGCGTCAAGGTTCTACTGACTAGGATCGAGAGGAAATGCCCTTTTGATCAACTGGTCAGGGGGCTTTGTGAATGCTTTCCCCCCTCTCCCTCTCATCCCGAAGATCATAACCAAGCTCTCCCATTCCAGGGCGAGAATGATTCTGATCGCTCCAGAGTGGCCACGACAGTGGTGGTACCCGGACCTTCTTCACCTATCGGAATGTCCACACAAGAGGTTGCCGTGCAGACCGGACCTGCTGTCCAAGATGAACGGGAGCATTCATCACCCCAACCTTCCCTCGCGGAACTTGGCAGCATGACTCCTGAGGTCCTCCAGTATGGACACTTAGGGCTTCTTCAGGACTACATGGGCATTTTGAAAGAAGCAAAAAGGCCTTCTACAAGACACTCTTATGCATTTAAATGGAAACGTTTCTATTTGCGGTGTGTACAGAATGGTTTTCAACCTACTAAGGGGCAACAGGAGGTGATTTTACTCTATCTCCTCCATTTAGCCAAGTCAGGCCTGAAATTCTCTTCCATAAGGGTACAACTGGTGGCCATTACGGCATACAGGCGGTCTCCTTCTCAACCTTCCTTTTTCCGGGTGCAAGTAGTGAAGGATTTCTTGCAAGGGTTAAAGAAGGTTTATCCTCCTATCCGAGCTCCTTCACCTCCCTGGGAGCTGAATCTGGTTCTGTCCAAGCTCATGGCTCCACCTTTTGAGCCTATTCACAAAGCATCCCTCCAACACCTTACATGGAAGGCCGCTTTTCTAGTAGCAATCACGTCTGCACGGAGGGTGAGCGAGATACAAGCGCTCTGTTCGAAGGAACCGTACACGGTTTTTCACCACAACAGAGTCGTTCTGAGGACCCACCCCTCCTTTCTTCCGAAGGTGGTGTCGGACTTCCATGTTAATCAATCCATCTCGCTACCTACCTTTTTTCCTAATCCCTCTTTGCCAGCTGAGAGGTCTCTTCATTCTCTAGACCTGAAAAGAGTTCTGAAATTCTATTTGGACAAGTCTAAAGCTATTAGGAATTCTGATTAACTGTTTGTAAATTATGGTTCCATCAGAACAGGTTTCCCAGCCTCTAAGCGTTCCAACTCCAGATGGATAGTGTCATGTATCAAACTGTCTTATCAGTTGGCTCAGAAACCACTAGGCGCTACTCCCAAGGCTCATTCCACTAGAGGGAAGGCAGCTAAGGTAGCTTTTCCGAACAATGTACCAATTACTGAGATCGGTAAAGCAGCCACTTGGAAATCGATACATACATTAACGAGAGACTATTGTCTTGACTCTGATACCAGAGCAGATACTCAAGTGGGCCAAGCTTCCTTGAGAAATTTGTTTCAATGCTGAATCAACCGTAATTACTTTGATTGGTTCACCTCTCATTTGTCTGCAGGCGGATGGTGGGCTTGCTACTCGATTCAGTGCTTATGAATATTGATGAGTATCCCCTGGAAGAGAAGGATAAGTTACTTACCTGTAATCCTAGTTACTCCAGTATTGGAACTTTCATAGATTCCCATGCTTGAATCATTCCCCGTCGTCGAGATGGGAGTCTCGGTATATATAAATAGTAGTAAATAAATCATTACAAAAGAAGAAACCAGGCCTAGGCCCAATCTCATTTTGTAATCAATCCACCTCTTTTTGTAAAAGAGACCAAAGAGAACGAACAACCAATCAGAGCAGCCTCACCCTCTAGAACCTTGGTGAAAGAACCTCAGACCCTTAGATTTTCTACCGCACGTTGTGCAGAAGGGAGTCTCCTTGAGCTCTGCTCAACTTCAACTCTTTTTCTCTGGATTTCAACAGTTCTTTCAATTTTTTTGGTATTTCCTCTGGATATGTCTGACAAGGAGAAAAAAGCCCTGTTTAAGGCTTGTGCCACTTGTGGCAAGAAGAGGCTGTACATGGAGGATAGGCATAAAGACTGCATTTATTGCCTATACCCTGACCACAAAGCTGCGGACTGCAAGATTTGCCGCACATTTTCATCTAAGACTCTCCGGGACCGTGAGGGTCGCCTTCTCATCTGGCTCCAAAAGCTGAAGTCAAGGAAGGAGACACTGTCAAGTGATAGTGAGGAATCGTCTTCAGCTGCGTCATCTAGGAGGTCAGTGAAAAGGGGTAGGGCTTCCCCTTCACTATCTAAGGAACATCCCTCAAAGGCCTCAAAAAGACCCCGGGAGTCTGAGGGCCGAAGTCCTAGCAAATCTCCTCACCGTGGTGAAAAGGAGAGGGAAGGACTGGTTTCACCTGCTGCAGCTCTGCCAAAGTCTGAAAAGCCTTTCAAAAAGCCTCCTTCAGTGTCTTCTGACAAGAATGAGCAATCGTCGTCGACGCCGCGCAAACTTTCGTCGACGAAACCTCCAAAAGCACAAGGTAAAGTGGCTCTGACGTCGACGGGATCGTCGGCGTCTTCAGGGCTTCCGGTGTAGACGGGCTCGTCGACAAAGACTTCTTCATCGACGTCGACGAAGGTGACGACGAGGGTGTCGTCGACGCTCGCATCGACTACGATGTCGTCGTCGACGACGAAGACTGCGACGACGGTGACGACTACGACGGCAGGAGTGTTGCTCATCTCATCGACGATGGTGTCGACGACGCCTGTTGTTTCGTCGACGATCAGCTCGTCGACGGTGGTTCCGGCGACGCTCCCGTCGACGATGGTTCCGTCGACGCGTTCGCCGACGGTGGTTCCGGCGACGCTCTCATCGGCGATGGTTCCTCTTTCTTCCACGCCGTCGACGGGACCGTCGACGACGTCGTCGACGGGAATAATTTCCATTTCAATTAAGAAGACACAGATTACACCGGACATCCCGTCTCCTAGGAGAGTAGCTTCACTACCTCCTGCGCTGTTACTGGATGAAGAGGAGGACTCTGAGGGTGATGACAGTCCCTTTGGCTATGCCAATAGCCCCTCTCAACTCCTGGTCAAATGCCAGGATACTAATTCCGAAGGAGAATATCTTCAGGGCACCCTACTGGACAAAGGAGAAACAGTAGCCCTCATCCTCCTCGACCTATCAGCGGCGTTCGACACAGTCTCCCACCGCACCCTAATATGCAGACTCTATGACGCAGGAATCCAGGACAAGGCCCTCGACTGGATCCGCTCCTTCCTCTCCTTCCTCTCCGGCAGGACGCAGCGGGTCAGACTCCCCCCTTTCCTCTCGGACCCCACACCTACCACCTGCGGAGTCCCCCAGGGCTCCTCCCTCAGCCCGACGCTCTTCAACGTCTACATGGCTCCACTCGCCCCCATCGTCAGAACCTACGGACTCAACATCGGGTCATACGCAGACGACACCCATCTCATCCTCTCCCTATCCAACGAGCCCAACACCGCCAGACGCAACTTTCGAGAAGGCATGGAAGCCGTCGCCAAATGGATGAAAAACAGCTGCCTACAACTAAACACCAACAAAACAGAAGTACTCATCATGGGCCCAAACCCCGATGCCTGGAGCGACACCTGGTGGCCCCCCGCCCTCGGAAACCCGCCAACCCCCACGGACCACACACGCAACCTGGGAATCATCCTGGACTCCGAGCTCAAAATGGACCGCCAGATCAACTCTGTCTCGTCTTCCTGCTTCCACACCCTCCGCCTCCTTCGTAAGACCTTCAAATGGATCCCCCTCGAACACCGAAAGACCGTCACTCACGCCCTGGTCACCAGCAGACTCGACTACGGCAACGCACTCTACGCCGGAATAAACAAAAACCTCACCCGCAAGCTACAGAACATCCAGAACGCCGCCGCATGACTGGTCCTCAACCTGCCAAAACACTGCCACATCTCCCAGCACCTGCGCACACTCCACTGGCTCCCTGTCGAGGCGAGAATCACCTTCAAGATGCTCACCCACGCACACAAGGCCCTCCACGGCACCGGACCAGCATACCTGAACAGCCGACTCAAATTCCACGCACCCCAAAGGACCCTACGATCAGCCCAGCTCTCCTACGCCGTGGTCCCCCGCACCAGAAAGACCAGATCGGGAGGCCGCTCCTTCTCCTTCCTCGCGGCCAAAGCATGGAACGCCCTTCCGCTCCACCTCAGACAGACAACATCGCTCCCCATCTTCGCAAGAAACCTCAAAACCTGGCTTTTCGTCAGACCCCCTCCTTGATGGATGGAACCTGCACCCCCCCCCCCAGCGCCTTGAGACCCTTACGGGTGAGTAGTCGCGCTTTAACAAACCCATGATTGATTGATTGAGGGCCATTCTTATGGCCAGTCATTTCCGCTTCAGGAGAACATTCGACAGGAGATGGTGTCTGTTCCCACTTCTCTGTTGGCTGATTTGCAAGGCATGCTGTTGGACTATAGGAGGAGATTCTCTTCTCACCCTCCTCCTCCGCAGCCACCTCTCTTGGCGCAGTCTCTACCTGCTCCTCCAGCCTCCACTGTAGCCTCGCCACGGCCTCCAGCCCAGATGTTTTCCCAATTTCAGGGGCCGACCACAGTCATTCCTCCAACTGTTCCGGAGCCCCAAGATGATTCCTCGGATGAGGATCAAGGAGAAATTGTTCAGCCTGATCAATGTGAAGAATGGGATGACTATATAATCCCTGATCCCGCTTCTCCATCTCCAGCTCCACTTGATTCCCCCCCTGCGGACATTGGGGGTTTTCATAAATTGATGGAAAGGGCCTCGCTCCGGTTCGAACTTCCCATGCCATCGGTTCAATCGGAGTGCTTTCTTTATGATTTTAAGGAGCCATATAAGAAAACGGTGCGCTCCATTTCTATTGTGGCTCATGTATGGGAGGAAGGGATTAAGGCTATGAAAAATCCAGCCACAGTGATCCCAGTCTTGCCGCGTCTGGACAAGAAATACAAGGCCCCGGAAGACAGTCCAGCATCCTTAACTGGTCAGCCGAAGCCAGATTCGGTCATATCTCAGGCGGCTCAAAGGAAATCACGGAATCCTTCGGCGCCCCTTACTACTCCACCTGACAAGGAGGGCAGACGCTTGGACAATGCTGGCAAGAGATTCTCCTCCATGGCGAGCTTACTGGTTAGAGCGGCGAATGCATTGGCGATACTGGGAAGGTATGATCGCCAATTGTGGTGTGACCTGTCGCCATACCTGGACCAGTTGCCGGAAGGGTCCAAGGTTGAAGCTAGAAAAATCTTACAGGAAGGGGAAGTTACATCGGCAGAAATCATCGACTGTGCGATGGACATTGCCACTACGGCATTCCGTTCGCTGGCTGGTGCAGCAGTTCTCCATCGCCAGGGTTGGTTGAGGGCGACATGGTTCCGTCCGGAGGTCCAGAATAAGATCCTGGACCTTCCTTTTGATGGTGAGGCGTTGTTTGGAAAACACATCGATGATGCCCTCCAGGACATCAAGAAAGATACGGAGACTGCTAGATCCTTGGGGACACTACAATATCGGAAGGTCCCTTTCCGTGGGGCTAGAGGAAGAGGTGCTCTTGCTTACAGAGGATCTTATCAACAGCAGCGTTATACATCTTATGGTTCCACGTCCCAGTCTTATCGACCGACGTACCCTCAGAAGCAAGGCCAGACATCGTCTTTCTCTAGGTCTGGCGCTAGAGGAAAACAGAACCGTCAAGGACGAGAGGCCTCTAAGAGGCAATAGTGGCGTGCTGGCTCTTCGCACTGTGTCCTCCTCCTTGAGAACATCTGTGGGAGGCAGGGTGTCTCGATACCTCCACAACTGGCAACGGATAACAACGGACCGTTGGGTGCTCAATATCATTCAGAGTGGCCACACGCTAGAATTTGTACATCTTCCACCATCCAAGCCCCCTGCCGTCAACTCCGCAAAACATCTGCGTTTACTTCGGCTGGAAGTCCATCAATTGCTGATCAAGGGAGCAATAGAGCCGGTCCCTCTGTCTCAGAGGGGGAAGGGGTTCTATTCCAGGTTTTTCCTGGTGAAGAAGACGCTGGAGAAATGGCGTCCCATTCTAGACCTCAGGGAGCTGAACACTTATCTCATAAAACAATCCTTTCGGATGGTTTCTCTCCAGGACATTCTACGTCTCCTCAACCCTGGAGATTTTATGGCCACTCTCGATCTCGAGGATGCGTATTTCCACATACCCATCCATCCAGCCCACAGGAGGTTTCTACGGTTTACAGTAGCCAAGAGCCATTTTCAGTTCAAAGTGTTGCCATTTGGTCTTCGCTCTGCTCCGAGGGTTTTCTCCAAGGTGCTGGCGCCGGTAGCAGCCTTCCTCAGGAAGCAGCATTTCCAAATCTTTCCTTATCTGGACGATTGGTTGCTGAAGGCTCCGACCAGAAGTGCAGCAAAAGAAACAGTCGACACATGCACGCGTCTCTTCAACAATCTGGGCCTGACCCTCAACGAGGGCAAGTCTTCTCTCTGCCCGCTAAGGGAAGTTCAGTTCCTAGGAGCAGTTCTGGACACATCTCTCAGCAAGGCCTCTCCTCCCCTCGAAAGACAAAGGAGTCTGATCTCCATGGCACATCTCTTGCGAAGAAGAGAGTTTCTTTCCGTACGCCGTTACAAATCCCTGCTAGGAATGATTTCCTCCTGCATTCCTTTAATACCTCACTGCAGGTTGCGGATGCGTCCCTTGCAGGAACAGCTCGACCTACAATGGAGACAGGTGAGCGGATCCTTCGACAAGAGAGTGGTGATCACTCAGGCTATGAAGAAGGCTGCCCTGTGGTGGACAAAGGAAAGAAATGTTTCCCAAGGTCTATCCTTCGTAAACACTCCAGCGCCTCAA
Source organism: Calotriton arnoldi (assembly GCA_963921515.1). Lineage (NCBI taxonomy): Eukaryota > Metazoa > Chordata > Amphibia > Caudata > Salamandridae > Calotriton > Calotriton arnoldi. Next base: position 2,309,605 of record CAWUFW010001284.1, on the reverse strand, counting down.
GTGGTGACTACGGATGCCTCACTGGAAGGTTGGGGCGCAGTGTTACAGGACTTACATGTCAGCGGATGTTGGTTGCCCGAGCATCGCCTTCTCCACATCAACCTCTTGGAACTCAGGGCGATTCGTCTGGCTTTACAAGCTTTTCTTCCAAAGTTGCAGGGTCTGTCGGTTCTCGTCCGGACGGACAACACCACAGCCATGCACTACATCAACAAAGAAGGGGGTACCAGATCCCGTCCTTTATCTCAGGAAGCCCAGGTGATTTGGGAGTGGGCTATCCTTCATGGAATATCACTAAGGGCGGAACATCTACCCGGAGTGCTCAACGAGAAGGCGGATATGCTCAGCAGGCTGAAGTCTGTCAGCCACGAGTGGGAACTGAATCAGGCTACTCTGGAGGAGGTCTTTCATCTGTGGGGCAGGCCCTCAATAGACCTGTTTGCCACTCTGGAGAACAGGAAATGCCAGTCTTACGCCAGCAAGCTACACCAGCGGGGGTCGCTGGGGAATGCGCTTTGATAGCCTGGTCAGGCGCATTTGTATACGCTTTTCCCCCATTCCACTGATTCCCAGGTTACTCAGGAAAATGAAAGCGGAACCGTGCAGGATGATCTTGGTAGCTCCTGCTTGGCCGAGGCAGTTCTGGTTCACAGAGCTTCACCTTCTCTCCCTGGATCGTCCTCTGCCGCTGCAGCCGATCCCGGACCTTCTCACGATGTCACAGGGCCAGGTCTGGCACCCGGATCCTCGATCGTTACAACTGTCAGCATGGCTCCTGAGCAGCGAGAATTTCTTGGGCTAGATCTCCCGGAAGAAATTAGGGAGGTTCTCTCTCAGGCTAGAGCTCCGTCTACTAACAAGACATACCGCTTGAAATGGAGGCGATTCTGTATCTGGTGTCAACGGGAGGGTTTGGACCCTTTCTTGTCGCAACCTCAACAAGTCCTTCCATATTTCCTGTCCTTGGCTAAGGCAGGCTTGGCTCACTCTTCAATAAAGGTTCACTTGGCGGCGGTCTCTCGCTATAGATGCACTGCTGCTGGGCCTTCTCTTTGGTCAGCTAGGATTGTCAAGCAATTTCTCAAAGGCCTCTTCAGGGTTTTTCCGCCGGTGAGGCCTCCGCCTCCTACGTGGCATTTGAACTTGGTTCTCTCCCAACTAATGAAACACCCTTTCGAACCGATTCATCGAGCAGATTTGAAATTCCTCTCCTGGAAAGTGGCGCTTCTGCTAGCTCTCACGTCTGCAAGAAGAGTGGGAGAGTTACATGCTCTGTCGATTCAGGTACCCTTCCTTCAGTTCAAGAGGAATACTGTCATCATGAGGACTAATCCGAAGTTCATACCTAAGGTTCCTTCGGACTTTCACTTAAACGAGCCAGTGGTTCTCAAGGCCTTCTTCCCTCAGCCCTCTACACCGGCTGAAAGGGCTCTCCACTCTCTAGATGTACAGAGGTGCTTGAAGTTCTATATGGACCGTACTAAGAGCTTCCGAAAATCTTCCCAGCTTTTTGTCTCATACAGCGCTCCCCGCAAGGGCTTTCCCCTTTCCAAGCAAGGGATTGCTCGGTGGGTTGTTAGCGCCATACAATATTGTCACACAGCAGCGGGCAGGCCCCTGGAGGGTAAAGTCCGAGCACATTCTACGAGATCCATGGCATCTTCGGCGGCCTTTTTTGCTGGGGTCCGGATCAAAGACATTTGCAGGGCTGCGACTTGGAGCAGCACTCACACGTTTACAAGGCATTACTGCCTGGATGCATCGATGCAAGATGACACAGCGGTGGGCCAGGCAGTCCTGAGGAACCTCTTCCATTGAGCGGTGAGCTTTCCCTTTCTTCCCTCCTACCTTTCTTTCTAAGCACTTGACACATTTTATCTCATGATCTAAATGCATGTGCTTGTTGTTTTTCTAAACATGATGCAAGATGTTTAATTTCACTTGAATATCTGCACATTAATGTTACAAGGTTATATGTAAAGTAACAGGAAAGGGGTAGCTGGAGGATAAAATGTGCATATGACTGCTAGCTACTCTGATTTAAGCATGGGAATCTATGAATGTTCCAATACTGGAGTAAGAAAACAAGTTACTTACCTGTAACTTTGGTTCTCCAGTATTGGAAGCTTTCATAGATTCCCATGCGACCCACCCTCCTCCCCTGGGAAAGCTCAGCTCTCACTCTCTGTGATATTTGTTTCACAACGTCTACGAAAATCTGAGGGTCTGAGGTTCTTTCACCAAGGTTCTAGAGGGTGAGGCTGCTCTGATTGGTTGTTCGTTCTCTTTGGTCTCTTTTACAAAAAGAGGTGGATTGATTACAAAATGAGATTGGGCCTAGGCCTGGTTTCTTCTTTTGTAATGATTTATTTACTACTATTTATATATACCGAGACTCCCATCTCGACGACGGGGAATGATTCAAGCATGGGAATCTATGAAAGCTTCCAATACTGGAGAACCAAAGTTACAGGTAAGTAACTTGTTTTCTTCTCTTCCAGGGGTATCCTCATCAAAGTCATAAGCAACCCACCCGCCTCCCCAGGCAAATGAGATTTGGTTCTTTAAACAGTATCTTTGTGACCTGACCCTTGGGTCTCCGCAAAGAACAACTGACCTAACTGTCACCCCTGAGGCATGATGAGAAGCTAGGGGTCATGGCTGCCTTAAAGGCACGGTGCCAGTGTTTTTTACCTTTACTATTGCTTTAATTTTCTATACAAGTGTTGATCAATGCAGCCTATAGGCTGATAATGACTGCTGTTTTGCAGATACAGTTTTTTGAATTCTACTCATTAAAGAGAGTTCAAGTGACACTTTTCCTCCTTTGTCTATGTTTTCTATATTATATGGTGGCAAAAACAGTTTCTCAGTGCATTGATTAGCCTCTCTTGTTACCTTATTGGAGGCTGCATTGATTTGTGGAAAAATGATATATGTATATATATAGAGCTGTATATATATGTTTTCATATATAATCTTTTATAGTTTTCCGGGGACCCAGCGCATGGGCGAGAATATTCACTGCTCATGACTTTGATGAGGATACCCCTGGAAGAGAACTAGGATTACAGGTAAGTAACTTATCCATTTCAACCATGTGTCATATGATATAAGCACTGTTCACAAGGTAACCCGACAAGATCCAATATAAGGCGATGAACCCAAGGTGAATTATAACATTCTACAAAGAATAGGTTTAAAGCTCATATATAGAAGTTCTGTACCCTTTAAGTCCATTACATACTTTGCAATCTCCACAAGACGTGGGGAGCGTTTTCAGAAGCGTTTGTATTCTGGGGAGGGTAAGAGAGACTACTTAGGCTGTAGCGGCCTGCAAGCCCTGCCTCTGCTTTGTGGCCCAGATCCCTCCATTGACCATCCATGGACGGCCAAGGATGGGCTCAAAGATCAGCCCAATTATCAAGTAGTGGGGTATCTTTCATAGATTCACATGCTTGAATCATTCCCCATCGTCGAGAGGGGAGTCCCACGGTAACATAATTAAGCAGTATTTAAATAATGCCATAGGCTATAATGGCTCCTAGCCATATCTAACATAGCCTAACTATGTCCTTTTTAAACAAAGGACTAAATGCTGAATGTTGCCCATCAGCTGCTAGCACCCTCTAGAACTCTCCTAGCAGAGACAGTTTTCCCTCAGATTTTCACCGCACGTCGTGTGTGAAGGGAGTCTCCCTGAGTTCTACTCAGTTTCTTTCTGGAATTTTCCTGAAGATTGATATTTTCAGCATGTCTGATAAAAAAGGCCTCTTCCGCCCATGTAAGACCTGTGGCAAGAAGAGAGCCTATCTGGATGATCCACAAGAGTGTATTTACTATCTCCACCCTTCTCATGAGGTAAGACAATGCAAGATATGTCGGACCTTTTCTTCTAAAACTCTGAAGGATAGAGGGGGAGGCTGTTTTTGTGGCTCCAAACCACCAAGCAACAACATTCTTCTGAAGAGGACAGTGATTGCTCATCCAGACTACACAAAAGATCAAGGTCTCAAGATGATACCCCTGGTGAGGGCAGAAAACACCTCAAACCCTCCCAGGAGAGCAAAGGCCATAGAAAGGAGAAGCATGATAAAGTCTCCTCAGAGTCTACAACATCCGTTCCCACCTCTCCAATGTGAAAGGAAAAGGAACTTCCTAGAGCCTCATCCACAGACTCTACAAGGAAAAAAGGCAAAAAAATCATCGTTGACGACCACAACTCCTGGACTGCCGCTGCCAAGTACCACAGTCACGTCGTCAGCACTGTCGACGGTAGGAACGAGGATGACAGCGGCCATTTCTGGACCCATACAGTTGACGAGAATATCATCGTCGACATCTATTCCGTCGATGTCCGTCCCATCGATGAAGACTTCGTCGATGAAGGTGCCATTGACTAGCGCCCCGTCGATGAGCGCCCCGTCGACGAGCGCCCCGTCGACGAGCACCCCGTCGACGAGCATCCCGTCGGCGAGCATCCGAGCCAATCGACGACACCATCGACGACGACATCGTCAACGACGAATATTCCTTCCTCAAGGTTGTTGACACCGTTAACGCCACCATCAACGACGGTCAATATTACCAGAGTAACAAAGAGCTTTCTTTCATCCTTCGCAAAGATCTCCCCGTTGCCCCCTCGCACTTATTGGACTTCCAACAATCAGAAGATGAGGAAGAGGATGACGATGGGGTATATGGGGTGGCACATAGCCCGTCCGAGTTGCATGTGAAATGCCAGGACGAAGATAATGATTATGAGGACGAGCAACAACAGCAATATTACCAGCCATATCTGGTTCCTCCACGCCATTTTCAACCTTATGGCTATCCCCCTGAGTATCATCCTAGGGAAATGGCTCACTTACCACCGTCTTTGGTCAAAGACCTTCAAGCCATGTTGGCGGACTATAGGCAGGGATCTCCTAACCCAGGATGTCCAGATTGAGCCACCGCCACATCAGCCACAGCTCCCAGCAACGCCAGCCTTGCCCTGACCAACAACTCCTACGGTACCGCGCCCTCCTACACAGGCACCTGATAAAGAAAACTCCTCTTCTTTAGAGGATGATAGAGAAGGCGAGATTCCAGAACCACATCCACCGACTGACCCCTGGGATGACTACATCATCCCTACACCCTCTCCTCCGGCGCATCACCCAGTGGACTCACCCCCAGAAGACATCGGGGGGTTCCACAACCTGATGGAGAGGCATCCAACAGGTTCCATCTCCCCATGGCTGTTAAACATATAGATTGTTTTCTGTATGGTTTTAAGGAGGAACCCCTATAATAGATTATATCTGGCAGGAGGGAGTAAAAATAATGAAAACGCCGGCCACAAAAACACCAGAACTACCTTGGATAAGAGGTACAGAGCCCCTGAAGATTCACCTTCTTGCCTGACGGGTCACACTAAGCCAGATTCCGTCATTTCGCAGGCGGCGCAGAGGAGATTGAAAAATCCGGCTACCCCAATCTCGACTCCTCCGGACAAGGAAGGACACAAATTGGATATCATTGGTAAGCTTTTTTCAACCATGGCTGCTCTCACCATTCGGGCAGCTAACGCTCTGGCTATTATCGGCCGTTACGACCGACAGATGTGGTCGGATATGGCAGCCTTATTGGACCTCATCCCTGAAGACAAGAAACCAAGAGGCGAGAAAGATCCTTGTAGAGGGTGAAAGAGCGGCCTCAGAGACCACTGACTGTGCTATGGATATAGCTAATACAGGTTTCCGACAACTGGCAAGCACAGCAGTGTTGAGACACAAGGCGTGGTTGAAGGCAGCCACCTTCAGGCCGGAAGTTCAAACAAAAATCCTGGACATGGCGTTCAATGGAGATTCTTTATTCGGCAAGCATATCGATGATGCGCTGCTCTCCATCAAGACAGACATTGACACAGCAAAATCGTTGACCACCCTCCAATATAGAACAAGCATTGGCATAGCCAATAGGTCTCGCCTTTGGGACCTTGTAAGTAAAAAAAAAAACTGAAGTGTAAGACTTCACGTTTACATTTACTGCATCCTAAATACGAAGTAAATGTAAACGTGAAGTCTTATACTTCAGTTTTTTTTTTACTTACAAGGTCCCAAAGCGAGACCTATTGGCTATGCCAATGTTGTTTATTGAGTAGTTACGATTTTTGCTACTGGCGCTCGTAGTTCTTTGCTCCCATCAATGAAATATGCCAGCATTGTTTCTGCTGTCTGGCTGCATCTTTTTTTTCGTTTCAAAACTCCAAATGGAAAAAAAAACCTTTCAGAATCACATCAGTTTAATCACCCATTTTCTTTACCGTTAAATGTTCTTTGCTGGGCTTTCATAGCACTGCTGCGACATACTGGCATCCACAAAACGGCATACTTTAGAGGTCCCCCATCCTTACTTGTGCTACTGATATCGCCTGACGTTAAATGCATTCCCAATTTTACATTTCAGTCTGCTTTTTACAGATCAGGATACAAGTGCATTATTGGAGATATGTACGTCTAGGGACTGGCATAATAAAGGTCAGATTATTGCAGGGCATGGGGCCCGAAGTATTCTCCATACAAAGTCAAAGGACCAGATGTCAACAATGAGAGGTAGGGTGTCACAGAAACCCAAGCACTAGTCTTTATAGAGAGTCAGTACGGTAGTAGATGGTGCACGCAAGGAGACTAACGGGGGAGAGTGGGGATCTGTTTCAGGAATCGGGTGTGACTCTCACCTGCTCCTCCTCCATCACATCAATAACAAGTTAAGCTATTTTAAGAACATTTAAACCTGCGACAACTACGAGGCAGGTATCAGATGTTTCATCGATATTTATTTTTTCTGAATACACACTGCTCTCTGAATCAGCTGCCTCAACACCTCAAATCAGCTTAAAATACTATCTGTGATCAGTATAGTTTATCCCCTGTGTTCCTTCATCGCGGATTTCATGGGGGCAGAGTTTCTAAATAATGCCTCGCGTTGCTTCCTATAGCAGCATGACTCGGTCGTCCCGGCGCTTCAGAACGATGCCGGGTTTAGGGACGACAAAGGCGCGCTGCTCAGTAGGCGCTGTGATCAAATGTTCCCAGGCTGGGCTCGCCCGTTAATCCCCTCTCCGCAGCAACAAAGGATGTACCAGGCTGTGAATTATAATGACCCGGAGCCATAAATCCAGACGATAATAAAAACACAAGCGGAAGAAAGGGCGCCCAGCCCGGGAAGGCCCCGACGGCCGAGCCGCTGAATGTAGCGCCAAATCCCCGGGAGATCCGTAGAAGGAGAAAGACTGTCAAAAAATATAATGTTTACTTGAAATACGCCACAGTGATGCCAGGGCGGTGTACAGCACTTGATAGGAAGCCTGGGGCAGGGGAGGGCGGGAGTGAAAAATCAACCCAGGGGCACATATCGGAAATGTGCATTCCAGAAAGACATCTTGAGAGCCTTGATGTTGAGCTAATGCCAGGCGATAAGGCGCTATCCCAAAAAGGGGGAGGGGTTTCTCGACAGAGTAATACTTGAACAGCCAACATTACGCCACTACAACTTAACATTTATGTGCGCTCAGACAAACAAACCAGTGGTTAATCTGTAATAAAAAAAACAAGCCTGGAAGTGGTGCGCGCGCGAGCACGCTTGTGCCCGCCGCTGCAGGAGAAGACCGCCATCTGTTTCCAATTAACGGGCGCGATAATTGGAAACAGATGGCGCTCATGCTTGCTCCCGAGCACCGTAGGCCACAGAACAGAGAAGGCGGGACATGCACCCGCCTTGGGCCAATTGCGTGCTGTCTTTCTTAGAAAGACGCTCGCAAACCCCAATAGGCTGTCAGCAAAAAAAAAACACACGCACGAGCGTGTGGTCAGACTCGGAAGTCCTTACTAAAGCCTTGCTGAGCGGGGGGCGGAGCTTGCCTGCAACGAAGATGGCCGCCTAGGCTTTTTGAGCTCCGTAACGCCATCCACTAATTCGACACGAATCCTGCGTTAGAGAGGTGCCAGCTACTGCACACTCATTATCCTGTGTGTCGGAAGACCCTCCCTGCAAATAGGGAGTGTTTCCAGCTTCGGAGATGCCCGGAGACTGGGGCTGCGAGGTCCGGACCCCGCGACTGAGTGCTACGATCCGGGGCCTGTGAAGACGCTTGGGGAGAGGATCCGCCTGCAGAAGCGGATCCGGAGCTGCGCTGCCGGGGGGACGGACTCGCAGTTGCTGCTGCTCCCCGTGGCTGTACAAGGCATATTAGAGTGTTTGCCTTGATGCGACTTGGATACCGAGCTATTGGTCGCCAACGGAGCCGCCCCTGGATGTTCCCTGGCGTATCCTGACGCTCCGGGTCGGATGTGCTGCGGGGGCCTGGCCGCGCTGCGGAGGCCTCCGGTTTGAGATCGGGACGGTGCCCCTCAAAGTAATAGCGGACCGCTACGCCGTTGCTGCAGCTATCGGAGGGTCACTGCCCACATTAGGGCCTAATAGTCTTTCTGGCTTGCCACAATAAGGCTTAATAGACTTCCTTGCTTACCTGCGACATAGTGGGCCCTCGTAAATTCTGTGGAGAGCGTGGCTTTGGTGGCTTTCCTCTTCGGTTGGGACAGGGTTCCCTAGGATGCAGCGGGCCACCTGGAGCGCGGGAGAGGCTGGGGCTGATGCACGCCGTGAGTGACCACACAAAGCAAGGCGCCACAACATAAACCCTGACACTCTGGGGGATCCAAATTGCGCTGAACATCCGCTGGTGCGTTGCGGAGGTGAGAGCTTTGTCGTTGGCCCACGGCGGGGTAGGCATTTCACGGTGCTGCTTCGAGAAAAAGCCCTCCCCAGAGAGAGAAGCGGTACGCTGCGACTCCAAAGTCCTGTGAGAGGGGCCCGATTGGTCAGTACTACTCCTAGGTAACGGCGAGGGGGGAGCCAGACTGAATCGCGCTTGCTGAAAGCCAAGCTACACCGCGCGTATACACTTAAAGCCTCTGCTATGGGGAAGGTTGATAAGAATCAGCCAAGGCTCACCTTCGAGCAGAAAAAGAACAAGACCAGGGACAACACCCCAGAGGGGGAACACGCGGCTACAGAGGAAAGTCCGGAGCAGGTGGAGGGCGATATCCGGACCATGCTCTCTGCCATGCAGACAAGCCTACAGGCAAGTCTATCTGCCATAGACTCCAAATTAGATTCCCTATCAGGCAAGTCTATCTGCCATAGACGTCAAATTAGATTCCCTATCGTATCGGATGGATAGGATGACAGAAAGAATTGACAAGCAAGTAGAGAGGATGGATATGGCGGAGCGCAGAATGACCGACGTTGAAGAGTCGCAGACGGAACTGGATAGCATGCAGAAACGGATGAACACAGCGCTGCAGACACTACAGGATAAAGCAGAGGACCTTGAGGCCCGTTCCCGGAGATGCAACATACGCATCACGGGCCTGCCAGAATCCACACAGGTGGGGAATATGGAGCTCTTTGTGGAAAAACTACTGCATACATTGCTGGGCCCTGATCAGTTCTCTCATATGTTCGTGGTGGAGAGAGCCCACCATTCGCTGGGCCCTCGACCTTCCCCGGGTGCACCACCACGACCCATCATCGCGAAGCTCCTGAACTACAGGGATCGGGACACAGCTTTGAGACTCGCAAGAGAGAAAAAATCTTTGCAGTATGAGGGCTCGGCGATTTCGCTCTATCCGGACTTCACAACCCGAGTGCAAGAAGCCCGCAAACGATTTGTACCACTCAAGAAACAACTGCGTGACCAGAATTTGGACTATGCAATGTTATACCCCGCGAGGCTGCGAGTCAACCGGCAGGGTCACTCCAGGATCTTCACTGATCCCAAAGCACTACAGAAAGCTCTGAAAGAGTGGTCTAAAGAACGTCGGCAGAGTCCGGAGTGCGCTGAAGTGGAGGGTGCGACGGAAGGAGGCCTGGATGAACTGGACTAGCGAGAAGCTCCTCCTTACTAACAGATAAGATGGGAATATTCGGAGGGTGGATAGATGAGGAGATTATGGTAACATGAACTGCTGCGAGACTGGTTCCGATTGTCGCAAGGAGACTTGCTGGATACATGGGGCGGTTGGGGTTACATGACGTATGAGGTTTGAATACATATGTAGCCCTAGATCAAGTGTTATCCAACCAGAGTAGTATTGGCTGATATAAGTGTTAGCACGCTTAACGCTACTATTAGCTTGGATGGCGGACGGTAATTGATAGTTACCTTATAGTAGTTGAATCACTACAAGGACAGGCAACATCCGCCCACGTGTGTGCTCCACACTGTGGGTATTACTTCAGTAATTACAATCACAGAGTTGTTTGATGTGAATTTGTTATGATAATCTGGGGTTTTGAGGGGGATTTCGCCAATGCACAGTTGGGCATAGCTTGGCGTGGGTGGGGGAGGGACGGTACTGAGACTCACACTGATTGTTTTTGTAATTTTCGCAAATTATCTAAATGTGTTCTGCACACATACTAGAATGGCGGTACATGAAGTAAGACAACTGTATAAAGAGCAACCACATGGCAGGTACGGACAGATCCCATAGAGGCGCCTGCTCTGATACTGTTAGTGTGCTCACGTGGAACGTACGTGGCCTTAATGACCACAGGAAAGTGTGTAAGATTTTGAGATACCTGAATAGGCATGATATTGACATTGCACTTCTGCAGGAAACGCACCTCCCACTAGACAGTCCTATTCTACACACTAGGGGTCTGCAGGGTAACATCCATGCGGCTGGATTTACTACACACGCAAGAGGTGTTATAACGTGGGTGAACCCTAAAAGGCCTCTAAAACTGGAGCCTCTGGTGACGGACACTGAGGGCAGGTTCGCGATCACTTGATGCAGAGGTAAAGGACTGGAGTTGTTGTTGGTTAATGTTTATGGCCCCAACTATGATACCCCGGACTTTTACAGAAAGTTGGCCGACATGGTGGGCTTACAATTGGGTGGACGACTTCTATGGGGTGGTGATTTTAATTTTGTTAGGGACCCCACATTGGACAGATCAGGGGGACCGGAGCGACGCATATCTGCATCGGCTAGAGCTATGGATAGCGCACTTGTGCGTTTTGACCTTTGTGATGTTTGGCATCAGCGACATCCGACCCAAGGGGGATACACGCACTACTCTGCATACTATGATATACATACTAGAATTGATTACTGGTTTGTGGCTAGGCAATCTCTCACCAATATTAGCGCATGTAAGATACTTCCCCGCACATATTCTGATCATTCCCCGCTCTTGCTGGTATTTGACGCTCCAAAGACACGTATACCCCCCTTTACCTGGAGATTTCCGCCTTATTCATTGCTGGACACAGTTTTCAAGGATGAAATGGCCGAGGCTATTGAAATATTTTTTGAAAAGAATGTGGGTTCAGTTGACTCCTTTCAGACTGTGTGGGACACATTCAAAGTGTATATACGGGGTGTAGCTATATCTAAGCACGCGGGTGTCCTTAAGTCGATCCGGAACCGACTTGCATCTTTAGAACAAAGACTAGTGTCCTTGGAAAAGGCTCTGTTAGCTCGGCCTGATGAAGAGATCACTAAAGAGCTTAAACTAACCTTAGAAGAGTATCACACAGAGGCCGATGCAGAGATTAAACACTTGGGCAAATACGCTACTGCTCGGGTCTATGGAGAGGGGGAACGCCCTGGGGCGGTACTTGCGCAACTACTCAAGCAACGTGGAGACAGGTCTGTAGTTCCTGAACTCACAACTCCAGACGGGGACACTTTAATGGCGGAGACTGACGTTGCGGAGCAATTCTGACAATACTACTCGGATTTATATGCCTCTCGAGGTGGTAGTACTGAAGAGCACATACTTGACTACCTGGCCCATATTAAGTTACCATGGTTAACTAACACTCACCGCGAATTTTTGATGAGACCCATTGAACGGGACGAAATATTGCTTGCAATATCCAATATGAGATCGGGGAGTGCACCGGGAGGGGATGGACTAACAGTTGCCTTTTATAAGGCATTTCTTGAGCTACTATTACCGCAACTGATAGCACTATTTGAGGATATGTGTGTTACGGGTACGATCCCACCTTCTATGAGGGAAGCAATTATAGTCGCGATCCTCAAACCGGGTAAACCTCCGGACAGCTGCGCATCGTATCGACCCCTATCCCTGATGAACGTGGATACGAAAATTTTTGCAAAAATACTTGCGAACCGATTAATCCCCCTAGTGCCTACTTTGATAGCACCGGAACAAGCGGGTTTTGTACCGGGCAGGAACCTGACGTACAACCTACGTACGGTATTCGCTGCCATACAACATACTAGGCCGGAGATATCTGCTATAGCCGTTTTTTAGATATGGAGAAGGCATTTGACTCGGTCGAATGGCCCTTTTTAAGACAAGTTCTCCTCAAGATGGGAGTCGGACGGTTTTTATTCAGTTGCTTGGGGTGCTATATTATCCCCTACGGCCCGTATCAAAATAGGTGACTTAGTCACAAATCCTATCCAAATTTCTAGAGGTACAAGACAGGGCTGCCCCCTGTCCCCCATTTTATACGCTCTAGTGGCTGAACCCCTGGCCTGTGCGCTTAGGGAGTACCACAGCCATAGAGGCATACGGTTGCCTGGCTATGATATGATTGTATCCACCTACGCGGACGATACATTACTGTATGTCTGTCATCCGGATACCAACCTGTCTCCAGTACTGCGCGAGGTGGTGCTCTTTGGTACCATGTCGGGTTTACAAGTTAACTGGAATAAGTCCATTATGTTTCCCCTAACTCCGGGCACGATGCCTTTTGAACCTGACTATCCGCTACAGTGGTCCGCAGAGGTGGTGAGGTATTTAGGAGTAAAGATCCACACGGACTCGGAAGTGGTGTTTAGGGAAAATTATGGTGTGGCAATTAACAAACTGGAAGAGGACATTGCAAGATGGGTCCAGCTCCCATTGTCCCTGTTGGGCAGAGTGTCCATTATGAAAATGGTTATATTGCCACGTTTTCGGTTGATTTTCACAAATATTCCCATGGTGCTGCCGCAAGTGTTTTTCCATAAACTTCAGTCCCTTATGATACATCTAGCATGGGCAGGAAAACAGGCACGCACCAGTTGGCAGATACTTACGCCCCCGTACTCAATGGGAGGATTGGATGCGCCTGACCTGGACTTATATTATAGGGCCGCACAGAGTGCACAGGCATACCAATGGATACACGGTCCATTCGACATACCGCACATCCGTATTGAAACAGTCGTTGCTGCCCCTAAACCCCTTCCGGCTTTGTTGTTTTCACCTCCTGATAGACGTACGGGGATATTGGACTCACTAAATACAGTCATACATGCTTGGCATCGGTTATTGCAGCTACAGGCCGGAGCGATTATGTACTCCCCGGCCGCCAAACTTGAATGGTGTGAATGGCTACCGCCATGTACGGATAAAGGGGTGGTGACAGCTCTGAGGGTACTTGGAGCGCAAAATATAGGAGATCTCTTTGCTGATGGAGTGACTAAGAGCTGGGGAGACATTGTTGGGAACGTGGACGCACCGACTCTTCTCGTACAATTTCAGTTCCACAGAGTTAGGCATGCTCTCAACGAGATCCTAGGGGAAGATATGGCCGAACCCTCTGACTTGCCGGCTCTGATCAATCTCATCAAAGCACAGGCTCCCACAAAGATGATAACCAGAATTTACCAAGCCTCGATGGCTAATAGAAGGCATAGTTACACAAAAGCAAGATTAGCCTGGCAGCGAGACCTGCAGAGTGACATTACAGACGAAATATGGTCATATTGTTGCGTGAGCACAAAGCGCATATCCCTTAACGGGAGGCATAGATTAATACATTTTAAATTCCTTAACAGGGTTTACTACACCCCGGAGCGTCTGCACAGATATGGTTTGAGAGAAGAGTCTACATGTGATAGGTGCAAAGCCCAAGCGGCTGATTTTTTTCATTTGGCCTGGATGTGTCCTGGGATAGCTCATTTTTGGGAACAGATCTTTGCGGAGCTGAACCAAGTTACGGAGCTGGCGTTGGCGCCAGAGCCGATGCTAGCATTGCTTGGGTATTCCAGGGCTCTTCCTAAATCGAAGCGTAGACTGATAGATATGGGCCTGCTATTGGCAAAGAGATGTGTGGCGATATATATGCTGGTCGCGTGGACCTCTCCCTACAATGGCGCAGTGGTCAAGAGACATGTTATACTGTAGTACCCAAACTGAAAACTATAGTGATTTATTACCTCCACATAATAGACCAAAAAACTTTTGGGCATTGTACAAAACATTTGTGGAGAACAGAGGTGCAGCTGAGATGGGCTGTGGGAGCGGGGTGCAAGAGGCTGCTCTCTCAGAGTCACAGACTAATAAGTAAAGTTACAGGCGCGGTGCTTGTATTATATGCTGTGATGTTATAATTATAATGTGCCGCATTCAGTGGGCGATGGGATAACAAAGAATGCAAATGTCATGTGACATGTATAATACTTTATTGATGTATGTACTGTGCAGGAATATTAGTATATGAAGCATTACTGTGAAGACAGGAACATTGTATGAGTCTTGTGTTTTGGTTATATAAAATCAATAAACATATTAAAAAAAAAAAAAAAAGCCTCGCTGAGCAGCGCATGCGCGCTGGCTCAGGCGAGACCTAAAAATGCCCTTCAGGGGGGTGAAAGGACGCGGGGTTACCCGCATACAGAGGATATTTCAGAGGTAACAGCAATACCATACCTATCAGGCGCAATATTGGCAGACCTATCAGCCCTTCGCCTACCGTCAATCTGTGATAGCTGGTTTCTCCCGTCAAGGCACCCGCAAGAGGATACCGTCCCAGGGGCGGGACAACGGAAGGAAGCAATGATCAACGCTGGGTACCAGCTCCCCCCCATCCCTCCTGTGGGTGTGAAGATTTGCAATTTCTACCAACAATGGGAGAGCATAACATAAGACTAATGGGTGTTGGATCTAATTGTCTTTGGTCATACTCTGGAGTTCACAAGCAAACCTCCAACTACTCCACCCAAGGGAACCTCTCCCCCTCGTCTTTACCTGTTGCGCAAGGAAGTAAAGGTCATGCTCTCAAAAGGTGCAATCAAGGACACTCCACCACTACAAAGGGGTCAGGGTTTCTACTCCCGTTTTTTCTTAATAATGAAGAAATCAGGGGAGTGGAGACCAATTCTGGATCTCAGAAAGCTCAACAAGTACCTGAAAAAACAGACCTTCAGGATGGTAACCTTAGCCGAGATCCTGCGTCGCCTCAACCAAGGAGACTTTAAGACCTCACTCGATCTAGAAGATGCATACTTCCACATCCCCATCCATCGGAAGCACCGAAAATTCCTCAGATTTACGGTAGCTGGTACCCACTACCAATTCAAGGTTCTCCCTTTCGGCCTCAAGTCAGCACCTAGAATATTTACAAAATGCAGCGAACCAGTGGCCGTGGTCCTACGTTCTCAAGGTCACCAAGTGTTCCCCTACTTGGACGATTGGCTACTGAAGGCACCAACAGCAGATCAAGCGGCCAGAACCATGGATGCTTGTCTCCAGCTACTCAACAGACTAGGGCTGGCAGCGAACATCAAAAAGTCTTCGTTTCTTCCCAGTCAAATAACACCATTCCTGGGAGCCAGGTTGGATACAATCCAATGCAAGGCATTCCTATCGAACGAGCGACAGGCACATCTATGGCAGCTTGCTGAGACTATCTCAAGATGAAAGTCCATTTCAGTGAGAGGGTACAAGTCGCTCCTAGGGATGTGTTCATCAGCAATCAATCTAGTGCCCTTACCCAGGCTCAAAATGAGACTTCTACAGGAAGAGCTTCAGAAACAGTGAATGCAAACGTCGGGATCCTTTGAAGACACCATTTAATAACCCTGGCAATGAAAACGGCAATGCAATGGTGGTGTCACAGTCCACACCTTTCCAAGGGCCTCACTTTCTTACAAGAAGTTCAAGACTACATACTGATGACAGATGCCTCCATGGAAGGCTGGGGAGGACATTTACAGGATCTCCGACTCCAAGGCAAATGGTCCAATTCTCAAAAATAAAGTCATATCAACAGCCTGGAGTTGAAGGCTATATTCCTCTCTTTACATGCCTTTCTACCGAGAATAGCAGGCGCCTCCATACTGGTCCGTACGGACAACACGACCAGTATGTTCTACATAAACTAACAGGGAGGAACCAAGTCCCTCACGCTTTCTCAGGAAGTGCAAGAACTATTAAGCTGAGCAACAGAGCATGGGATTTCTCTCAGGGCTGAACATGTTCCAGGCCTACACAACAAGCTGGCAGATGCTATCATCAGAGCTACAGACAATTGGCACGAATGGGAACTCAACCAATTCCAGCTGGATGGAGTGTTTGCACTATGGGGAAAGCCAGCACTGGACCTGTTTGCCAAAGACATCAAAGCCAAATGCTGGTCTTATGCCAGCAGGTTCCCCCTCCTGGGGTCTCAGGGCAATGCCCTTTCGATGCGATGGTCAGGGATAACAGGGATATATGCCTACGCCTTTCCCTGTCCCATGATCCCCAGAGTACTGACCAAAGTGAAGTTGGAGAGATGCCGCCTGATTCTCATTGCGCCCAGATGGCCCAAGCAACATTGGTTCCCGGAACTTCTTCATCCTTCAGAAGCTAGACCCATACGTCTGCAGATGTCCCCCTCTCTTCTGACCAGGGACTACGGACAGGTGTGCCATCCGATTCCGGAATCTCTAAACTTGCATGCCTGACTCCTGAGTTTCGGAAATTTAGGAAAATGATCATTTTGCAGGAATGTAGCGACATCCTCTCGAAATTTAGGGCGGAAAGTACCAATAAAACGTACAAGATGAAATGGAAAAGATTCTGTTTTTGGTGCCAACTAAATGGCCTGCATCCATTTCAAGTATCCCTGAAACAGATTTTACCATATCTCCTCTCCTTGGTAAAATCTGGTTTAGCTTTTGCCTCAGTTAAAGTGCATCTGGCTTCCATCTCTCGCTATAGAAGAGTTCTCAGCGCCACTACTCTTTGCGCCTCTAGCCTGATCAAACAATTTATGAAGGGGCTGTTTTGTACTTTTCCAGTATTGGATCTTTCATAGATTCACATGCTTGAATCATCCCGGCCGTCGAGGTGGGAGTCTCTCGGTAAAATTAAATATATATATATATACAGCAGTAATAAACATAATATAATAGGCTATAATGGACTACACAGTCACTGCAGTAGCCCATCCTTGTCATTTTGTAAAAAGAACCAAAGTTGAAACACAGCCAATCAGGCTCCAGCACCCTCTAGAACACTCCACAGAGAGGAAAGTCCCTCAGATTTTCTACCGCACGTCGTGTGACAGGGAGTCTCCCTATGCTCTGCTCAGTTTTTTCTACATCTGTTGGATTTGTGAGTACAGAATGTCTGATACTTCTAGAAAAGGATTATTCAAGCCTTGTGGGTCATGTGGGAAGAAGAGGCTACATTTTGAAAATCCCCACAACGAGTGTATTTATTGCCTTCACCCTGCTCATAAGGTCAAGGACTGTAGGATTTGCAGGACCTTTTCCTCTAAAACCCTTAAGGACAGGGAAGGTAGACTGCTTATTTGGCTGGAGAAGCTAAAAGCAAAAACATCTGAGGTGTCAGATGATGAAAGCAGTGGTAGTTCTCAGGCGTCAGTCCAGCTGACTAAGAAAAGGGACAGGTCTGAAGAATCTTCCGAGAGACTTAAAAAATCTTCAAAAAAGTCCAATCATGAGGCTTTGAACTCTACCTCTAAAAAAGGGAAACTGCCATTCTCTTCTGAGGAGAAATCTGGGGAAAAAACTACCTCAAAAACAACCCAAAAAGCTGCCTTCAAACAGCCTAAGACTCAGTCAGAGTCTGTCAGGACATCCTCGTCGTCGTAAAAAGCATTGTCGACGACAAAACCACCTCCGACCTTGTCGGTGTTCACTTCGTCGACGGAACCATTGATGATGACTGTGCTATCGTCGACGAGAATTTCTTTGCCGTCGGCTACTGCACCGTTGACGGTGCCACCGACCACGACAGTCTCTCCTCCGACGACGTCTCTCCTGTCGCCGACACTCTCTTCGTCGACAATGCCTCCCTCGTCGACGCCTCCACCGTCAACGACGACCACTGCATCGACGACAACATCGTCGACGATGGTCCTTCCGTCGACGGCCTCGACGACAACTACGTCAACGTTGACAACGGTCATGTCAACATCGAAGGTATCTGTGTCACCGTCGACGATCATCTTGTCGACGCCACTACGGAGAAGTCCTTCTTCTTTGCAAGTAACACCAATATTGACATTCAGATGCTCGTCTACGATCCCGTCGACAAGAGGTTTTTACCAGGACCTTCATATGTATCTCCTTTGCCTCCTAGACATTTTTTGGAGGAATCTGAGGACGATGGGCTGTTCAGTCCAGCTCCCAGCCCCTCTCAACTTCACGTAAAAATTTCAAGAGGACAAAGATGAGGATGAGTATTATGGCACTCATTATCAACCTTTGGAAAGGCCTTAAGTATTACTTCCTCGTCAAGAGTCTATGGTTCAAATGCCTGTGGCATTAGTGCAGGACTTGACAGCTATGCTGCAGGACTACTATACCCATTTTCCTACTGCAGCAGGTTCTGTTCAAAGTCAACCTTCTCCCCGCCTGCTCTAGATTCAGCAGGACCTTCAGTTCCTACAACGGAAGCTGAAGACCTTTTGCTTGCGCTGCAAGATCAGAGAGTGCAGGATGATGACGACGACACCGTCGTTGAGGAAGGTGAACTACCCAAGACACCCACTACCATCGATGAGTTTGAGGATTATTAAATTCCAACACCGTCTCCACCAGCTACTCATGCAATTGATTCTCCTCCGGAGGACATTGGGGGTTTCATGCAATTATGGAAAGAGCAGCAAATCGTTTTCACATTCCCATGCATGTTAAGCAGTCCGACTGCTTTTTATATGACTTCAAAGACCAGAGCAGGAAATCTGTCTGCGCTATTCCCATCATTGACCATATTTGGGAAGAGGGCGTTAAAATTATGAAGAATCCTTTCTCTGTGCCTGCAATTCTTCCTAGAATTGACAAGAAGATCTGAAAGAGACACGTTAGTGACAGATTCCTTACCTTAGAATATCCCCAGGCGTCAGACTGGATCCGGAAAGTTTTTTGCGTAGCAGTACCCTTGCGCGTCGGTAAGCGGCGTCGTGCGGCTCCGCGTCCGTCGTCGGCGTCGTGACCGCCGGGATGACGTCGCGGGCAGTACTTAGACGCCGCCCCTGCGCGCTGACGTCAGTTCTTCTTTTTTCCACGCCAGTAAGCGCAGATCCGGGAAGAGCAGTGCCCTAGTCATTTTTTGACTAACTTTTTGGTGATTTTTCACTTTTTTCTTCGAGTCATCTCGGCTCCACGGTGTCGGTAGGGATGCCCGGCTTCAAGCCATGCGACGCCTGTGGTCGAATGATGTCGATCACAGACCCGCACTTAGAGTGTCTCTACTGTCTCGGCCGCGACCACGACACGAAGTCGTGTTCCGACTGCCGAGCCTTGCACCCGAAGGCTTTGCGAGAGCGGTCTCGAAAGCTCCTCGAGGTCCGGTCGGCTCCGCGCCGCACCAAGCCCCGGTCACGGGAGAGGTCGAGGGGCCGGTCGCGGAGTCCTCGCCCGTCATCGGAGTCCAAGTCTTCGCACTCCTCGGGTAAGTCGAAGCACAAAAAGTCTAAGAAGCACCATCGCTCTAAGACTTCGCCTCGCCGGACTCGCGACTCGGCTGAGGCCCCTGTCGGCACCGTCCCCGCGACTCCGGATGTGCCTGTGGGGCCGCCCCCGCATTACCCGTCCTTCCCGGGTTCGGGGGCGACTCCGGCAGAGATACAGGAATTCCTGTCGGCCATGGCCCGCCTCTTCGGGCCTCAAGGCCCCTCCGGTGCGCCTTCGGGCACCGCGGGCCCTAATGGGATTGCCCCTGCGCCGCCGACGACTCTGGTCCCGGCGCCGCCTGTCCCACCAGCCTCGCTCCCGGCCCCGGCCTCGATCCCGGCTCCGGTGGTACCGCAACCCCCATCGACGCCGGTTGACCTAACCACGCCTCCGCCAATGTCCCCGGTGCCGTTCCTGACGCCGCCCGGGGCTCCGGGCGGCGTCGTTCCCCAGTTATCTCCGGATCCGGACGCGGCGTCGGACCGACGTCAGCTCCGGGGCCGATGAGACCTTGGGTCCCGGACGTCCCTCCTCCTCCTCATTTTCAACCTGAGGAGGACCAGGAGAGCTGGGAGGGGTCAGATGACCCTCTCACACAGCAGTGTGACTATGATCAGGACTGGGCAGAGGAACTTGGGGACGCCAGTGGTCTGGACACTTCCACTGACACTGGCATGCTGTCTCCTCCTTCCGTGGCTACAGAGGAGGGAGCAAATTTCGCAACGGTGTTGCGTAGAGCAGCTGGAGCCTTACACCTCCAATTGCCTACAGTGGCTGTCATGACTAACCTCCTGACGGAAGTGCTTCAGCCGGCAGCTACCTCCTCGGAGCCATTGCTGCCGTTTAATGATGCACTTTCTGACGTTCTTTTGGGCACCTGGTCCAAGCCCGCCACAGGGGCTCCTGTGGATAGGAACGTGGCCCGACGCCATCGCCCTGCTCCGGGCGACCCCATGTTTCTCTCTCAACATCCCACCCCGAGAGCTTGGTTGTCCAAGCCTCTGCCTCCCAAACCGCCTTCCCTACCGCCCCTCCGGATAGGGAATCCAAACGCCTGGATCAATTTGGGAAGAAGGCCTTTTCTTCCTCCAGTGCTGGCTTGCGGCCCGTCAACACCGCTTGCCTTTTGGGCCGATACTCCCACTCTCTGTGGGATTCGGTGGCGCTCGTTTTGCCCCAGTGTCCTGAGGAGGTCCAGACACTGCTTTCCCGCGCCATTGCGGAAGGAAGGGATGCGGCAAAGATTTTGAAAAGAAACGGGGCCCCTGAATCTGGGATAAATATGCCCTGACAGGGAAATACAACTATGGAAAAAACACCTGGGCACGGTGGTTTTAAACAAAAGCAGACACATTAATGCCAAACATACATCAAAATACCATTATTTTAAAACCCACACACAAAAGGTATGGTGTATACTTTGTTTATTTTCTCACTTTCTTTTCCCAATTTAAAAACTTACAAAAATATATATCCTAATATTAACCAGTAGTTTTGAACAACTCACAAAATATCTATATCTTTTGTTTAAATTGATATACACATTGTCTTTTACATATTGGAAATCAATATCCCAAAACTCACAGTTGTCATATTTCTCTTCTTTGTTCATTGCAAAGACATTTACATAGTGTCTATAATCATGAGAGCAATAATATTGAAACCATCACTCAAATTAATATTCAAATGATTGGCAGTTTGTTGAGCAAATAATCATATAATAAATTTTATAAACCATCCATCATTAAAATAATGTGAGAAGACTGGCGGCTTGTTGTCATACTACGCGCGTTTCGGCATAGGCCTTCGTCAGGACTCCGTCACAGTTGTGGTTTAAAAATATATACAAAAGTTGCACAACTCTAGTCTTCTGATAGGTGGCAGGTCTTTTAGTTGCTGATTTCTTGTTACTTATCGGCTTTGACTTGATCTTCCAAAGATGGATAGCTCTATTTCGAATAATTTCGAACAGATGTCTGTGTGCGCAACAATAATTGGGCCACTGTCCCTTATGACTTATTGATCAATACGGACGAAACCAAAGAAGAGTGGAAACTGATTGAAAGTCTCTTGGGTACTTCCACCTCCATTTCATCCTTAATTGATTGTGCATGGAAGTCTTATAAAATACAGATAACTAAACCAGCACCTTTAGGACTGAAGGTTATTTATTTATTTGGATACACTGCCCTCAAGTATCCCGTACGCTTGTCCTTGGTCTGCGGGCCAATTCTAATCATAAGGGACAGTGGCCCAATTATTGTTGCTAGCACACAGACATCTGTTCGAAATTATTCGAAATAGGAGCTATCCATCTTTGGAAGATCAAGTCAAAGCCGATAAGTAACAAGAAATCAGCAACTAAAAGACCTGCCACCTATCAGAAGACTAGAGTTGTGCAACTTTTGTATATATTTTTAAGCCACAACTGTGACCGAGTCCTGACGAAGGCCTATGCCGAAAGCGCGCGTAGTATGACAACAAGCCGCCAGTCTTCTCACATTATTTTAATGATGGATGGTTTATAAAATTTATTATATGATTATTTGCTCAACAAACTGCCAATCATTTGAATATTAATTTGAGTGATGGTTTCAATATTATTGCTCTCATGATTATAGACACTATGTAAATGTCTTTGCAATGAACAAAGAAGAGAAATATGACAACTGTGAGTTTTGGGATATTGATTTCCAATATGTAAAGACAATGTGTATATCAATTTAAACAAAAAGATATAGATATTTTGTGAGTTGTTCAAAACTACTGGTTAATATTAGGATATATATTTTTGTAAGTTTTTAAATTGGGAAAAGAAAGTGAGAAAATAAACAAAGTATACACCATACCTTTTGTGTGTGGGTTTTAAAATAATGGTATTTTGATGTATGTTTGGCATTAATGTGTCTGCTTTTTGTTTAAAACCACCGTGCCCAGGTGTTTTTTCCATAGGGATGCGGCAAAGTACACCATCCGTTGTGGCCTTGATACCGCCGACTCGCTGGGCAGATCGCTTGCAACGACAGTGGCGCTGCGTCGCCACGCCTGGCTGAGGACAACTGGTTTCTCGGGTGATGTCCAAAACACACTCATGGACATGCCCTTTGATGGATTCGGTCTTTTTGGTACCAAAGCAGACCATGCGCTGGAGCGTTTTAAGGACTCACGGGCTACTGCCAAGTCCCTGGGCCTTTCTGCTGTGCGCCCTCCGCTAACCTTCTGCTTTTCGCCCCTTTCGTGGCCACGGAAGGGGCGCCCAATCACGTCCGCTGCCCAGCCACCGGCCCGCGCAGCAAGCGTCTTCGCGTGGCCGAGGACGTGGCTCCCGCCGTGGCGGGTCAGGCAACCAGCATGCGGGTCAGGCCACCAACCCCGCCCCGTCCGCGGCCTCCAAGCCCTCCTAGTCCTTCCTTTCAGGTGCACAGCACGCCAGTAGGGGTCAGGGTCCGCCATCACCTTCACCACTGGCATGCCATCACCTCGGACAGGTGGGTTTTGGACATTGTCTGAAGGGGCTACTGCCTCCCCTTCCAGACCACCCCCCCAGCCATGCCACCTCAATTCCACCGCATGTCAGGGGATCACTTGGTGCTTCTGCAGAAGGAAGTCACGGCACTCTTGGCCAAGAGGGCCATCGAGCATGTTCCGACCCCAGAAGTAGGACGTGGTTGCTACTCCCACTACTTTCTGGTGCCCAAGAAGGACAAGGAGGACATGCGTCCTATCTTGGACCTCCGGAACGTCAATCGCTTCCTCCGGAAGGAGAAGTTCAAGATGCTCACCCTAGCTCAGGTCTTGACTGCCCTCGACCCTGGAGACTGGTTGGTAGCGTTGGACTTACAGGACGCTTATTTCCACATCCCCGTCCTGCCGGCCCACCGGCGTTACCTGCGGTTCACGGTAGGCCTCGAGCATTTTCAGTTCACCGTGCTCCCCTTTGGCCTTACAAGTGCCCCTCGGGTGTTCACGAAAGTGATGGCGGTGGTCGCAGCTCATCTGCGCCGGGCAGGGGTTCCAGTCTTCCCCTACCGCGACGACTGGCTGCTGAAGGCGGGCTCGTCCTAGGCAGTCGTCTCCCACCTCCAGACTACGGCCGAACTCCTGCACTCGCTGGGGTTCTCCATCAATGTGCCGAAGTCGCATCTGATTCCTTCTCCACAGCTCCTTTTCATCGGGGCGGTTCTGGACACGACGCAGTTTCGGGCCTATCCTCCTGCACGGCGAGTCCGGGATATTCAGGCTATGATTCCGATCTTTCAGCCTCTATCCTGAGTTTCGGTACGGATGACCCTGAGGCTGCTGGGCCTCATGGCCTCCTGCATCCTGCTGGTCGATCATGCCAGATGGCATATGCGGGCTCTGCAGTGGGACCTGAAGTTCCAGTGGGTGCAGCACCAGGGCAACCTGTCTGATCACGTCCAGATCTCGGAGGGGACTGCAAAACAGTCGCAGTGGTGGCTCTCGAACCGGCAATGGGTCATGGGCAGATCCCTCTCCCTTCCCCAGCCAGAGCACACAGTTGTTACGGACGCGTCCCTTCTAGGATGGGGCGGTCACATGGGAGAGGCGGAGATCAGAGGGCTCTGGTCTCCGGCGGAGTCCCGGCTCCATATCAATCTTCTGGAGCTCCGGGCGATCCGACTTGCACTCAAGGCATTCCTTCCCTCTGTCAAAGGGAAGGTAGTGCAGGTGTTCACAGACAACACCACCGCCATGTGGTACTGCAACAAACAAGGCGGGGTGGGGTCGTGGACCCTCTGTCAGGAGGCTCTGCGCCTCTGGACATGGCTGGAACATCAGGGCATATTCCTGATGGTTCAACACCTGGCAGGTTCCCTGAACGCCAGGGGCGGACGAACTCAGCCGCAGGTGCATGATGGATCACGAATGGCGTCTTCACTCTGAGGTGGCGCAAGGTCTCTTTCAGCAGTGGGGAGAGCCTTGGTTAGATCTGTTCGCCACCGAAGAGAACGCGCAATGTCAGCAGTTCTGCGCGTTGGAATTTCCAAGGCGGCACTCGCTCGGCAACGCTTTCGTCGCGAGTGGAGTTGCGGTCTGTTGTACGCCTTTCCGCCTATACCACTTCTACCCAGAGTGTTGAAGAAGATTCGGCGTGACCGGGCCCAAGTCATCCTTGTGGCTCCGGACTGGGCTCGAAGAGTTTGGTATCCCGAGCTACTCAGTATGAGCGTCGATCCCCCGATCCGTCTGCCTCTTCGGGAGGATCTTCTGTCGCAGCAGCAGGGGACGGTCCTCCACCCGAACCTGTCCAGTCTCCACCTGCTTGCGTGGAGATTGAGCGGCGGCAGTTGATTCCTTTCGACTTGCCTCCCGAAGTTTGTGATGTGATTCTGGCAGCCAGGCGTCCCTCCACTAAGGTGGTATATGCCTGCAGGTGGAACAAGTTTGTGGCATGGTGCACAGCAAAGGCTATGAATCCCCTCTCTGCCCCTCTTTCTGAGGTTCTTCTGTTCCTTCTTTCTCTGGCCCAACAGGGTTCTGCCCTGGGTACCATCAAGGGCTATCTTTGTGCTATCTCGGCCTTCCTCAGGCTTCCTGATCAGCTCCTCCCTTTTCAAGTCCCCTGTTGTTAACAGGTTCCTAAAAGGCATTACACACCTCTTCCCTCCTGTTCCGTTTGTGATGCCTCAGTGGGACTTGAACTTGGTTCTTACCTTTCTCATGTGCGCTCCCTTTGAGCCTCTACATAACTGTCCTCTTCGTCTTCTGACTCTGAAGACAGCCTTTCTGGTGGCCATCACCTCCGCTCGGCGGGTGAGTGAGCTCCAGGCTCTATCATGCAAACCTCCCTTTCTGTCTGTCCATCCAGACAAGGTTGTTCTTCGGACGCGTCCGTCCTTCTTGCCAAAGGTGGTTACTGCCTTCCACATTGGGCAGACCATCACTTTGCCCACCTTCTTTCCGCCTCCGCATCCTTCCAGAGAGGAAGAGAGGCTCCACCGTCTGGACCCAAAACGTGCGCTTTCCTTTTATATCAACCGCACACAACACTTCCGGGTGGATGACCAGCTCTTTGTTGGCTACGTGGGCGCCAAAAAGGTCGGGCGGTGCACAAGAGAACCATTTCCCGCTGGGTAACCTTGTGTATCAAAACCTGCTATTCTTTGGCTAAGAAGGAGCCTCCTGTTGGGCTGCGTGCCCATTCCACCAGGGCAACGGCTGCTACCACGGCCTTAGGCCGCGGTGTTCCGCTGCAGGATATCTGTCAGGCAGCTATGTGGGCCTCGCTGCACACATTTACCAAGCATTACTGCCTTGACAGTCAGGTCCGGAGGGACGGCTTCTTTGGCCGTTTTGTCCTCCGGGACTTCCTTGTCTGATCTTTGTTCGCAGACCCACCACCGGGGTTGGTATTGCTGGGGTATCTATTCTAAGGTAAGGAATCACGTGTCTCTTTCAGATGCACAAGTTACTAACTTGTGTAACGATATATCTGTAAGAGACAGTAGTTAGTGACAGATTCCTTACTGCCCCACCCATCCTCCCCGTTCTGCGAACTGATTTCTAGGGTTAAGGACATCCCTTTCAGGGCCCTAGTATTTTTCAGACACCTATGTCAGCTTCTTGCATGGCTCTGCGTTCCTGGCGCGGAAAGTCGTGTACAGAACTGACGTCAGCGCGCAGGGGCGGCGTCTAAGTACTGCCCGCGACGTCATCCTGGCGGTCACGACGCCGACGACGGACGCGGAGCCGCACGACGCCGCCTACCGACGCGCAAGGGTACTGCTACGCAAAAAACTTTCCGGATCCAGTCTGACGCCTGGGGATATTCTAAGGTAAGGAATCTGTCACTAACTACTGTCTCTTACAGATATATCGTTACACAAGTTAGTAACTTGTGCTATAAGGCCCCAGATGATGCTCCTGCATGTCTGACTGGTCAGCCTAGGCCAGATTCTGTGATTTCCCAAGCTGCGCAACGGAGATCTAGAAATCCCTCAGCACCAATAACTGCACCACCGGATAAAGATGGGAGAAGACTGGATAATATCGGAAAAAGATTCACCACCATGGCAGGTGCCTCTGTGCGTGCTGCGAATTCCTTGCCAGTTTTGGGCAGATACGACCGCCAAATGTGGTTGGATATTGCTCTGTACCTCGAATTTTTTGCCGGATGACAAAAAACAAGAGGCAAGGAAAATTCTCCTTGAAGGGGAAAGGGCAGCATCTGAGATAATTGACATCTCCATGGATTTGGTCTCTCTAGGTTTTCGACAGTTGGCTGGGGCAGCTGTTCTCCGTCGCCAAGGATGGCTTAAGTCTACCACCTTTCGTTCTGGGGTGCAGAGCAAGATACTAGATATGCCATTCGATGGGGATGCACTGTTTGGCAAACACATTGACGATGCCTTACAAGAAATTAAAAAGGACACGGACACAGCTAAAGCCTTAGGTACACTTCAGTACAGGAAAACACCCTTTCGTGGCGCCCGTGGCAGAGGGTCTTACTCTTTTCGTGGGAGCTACCAAAAATATCAGCCCCAGACTTATCAATAAAGATATGGCTATAAACCACAACAATTTTATAGAGCCCCCCCCCTGCTGCTGCTTACTCCAGACAGCAAAACAGGAGAAAACAGCCCCAGCAGGTCAGAGACAATACCAGAAAGCAGTGACACCTCCCCAGCACCTGCAACAATTCGACCACACCTCAACCCCAGGACTTCAAATATTTCTCTACATTTCGACCAATGGAAGAAAATTACTTCGGACAAATGGGTACTGGACATAGTCAAATTTGGTCATACCCTAGAATTTATAAAGATCCCTCCACCCCACCCCCTCTAAAGAAATCTCCCCCTCATCTCAGTCTCCTCAAAGAAGAAGCCAGAATTATGCTCCAGAAAGGAGCTATAGAAAGAGTGCCTCACTCCCAAGTGGTAAAAGGTTTTTATTCCCGTTTCTTTCTGATAAAGAAAAAGTCGGGAGAGTGGAGGCCAATTCTAGACCTAAGGAGATTAAACAAATATCTGCAGAATAAGCCCTTCCGTATGGTCACTCGTCAGGAGATTCTGCAGCTCCTCGATCATGCAGATTTAATGACGACGCTAGATCTGCAGGATGCATATATTCACTTCCCTATCCATCCCAAACATCGAACTTTTCTTCGTTTCACTGTGGCAGGTGCTCATTTTCAATTCAGAGTTCTCCCTTTTGGTCTGCGGTCAGCTCCAAGAGTTTTTACAAAATGTCTAGCTCCAGTTGCTGCTCATCTCAGGCTGCAGGGCCTGCAACTGTTCCCTTACCTAGACGACTGGTAGATAAAAGCACCATCTTTTCGACAAGCCTCAAAGGCAACGTTAATTTGCCTTCAAATGTTTCAATCCCTGGGGCTATCTCTCAACTTTCAAAAGTCAGTTCTACATCTCTCTCAGAGGACGCAATTTCTAGGGGCAGTTTTGGACACTATCCAAGACAAGGCATTCTTGTCCACAGAAAGGCAATCACACCTAATTTCTCTATCAACAAAGTTAAGAGGAAGAAAGTTTGCTTCTATGAGGCTAATAAAATCTCTTCTCGGAACGCTGTTCTCTGCAATCCTATTGGTACCTCACTCTCGTCTCAGAATGAGACCTATACAAGAAGAACTTTTAATAAACAATGGCTTCAGGTAACCGGTTCGTTCGACGACCTGGTAAGGATAACTCCAGCCATGCGAACAGCTCTGCTTTGGTGGCAGCGCTGCAGCAATCTCTCGACTGGGCTAACTTTCCTTGCTCGAACACCAGAGTTCGTCCTCACTACAGATGCTTCTCTCGAAGGATGGGGGGCGCACCTTCAAGACCTCCGCATAAGGGGGAAATGGTCCAAAGCACTTGCAAAAATGCACATCAACTTCCTGGAGCTTCAGGCCATACTTCTATCCCTACAGGATTTCCTCTCAAGGCTTCAAGGATCCTCGGTCCTCATAAGGACGGACAATATCACATGCATGCATTACCTAAACAAGCAAGTGGGAACGTGCTCTCACATCCTATCTCAGGAAGCTCAAGAGATATGGAAATGGCTTCTCTCTCACCACATATCCATAAAGGTGGAACATCCGCCTGGGATAAAGCACAGTCTAGCAGATACCTTGAGCAGGACTTTCAATTCTTGCCACAAATGGGAACTGGATCAGAAGGTTCTGGAATACATCTTCCAGATGTGGGGCAAGCCCAACTTGGATCTCTTTGCTTCCGAGACAAATCGGAAATGCCAATTCTATGCCAGCTGGGAACCAGAAAAAGGCTTTTGGGGAAATGCTTTTCTGATGACGTGGACGGGGATCTTCGCCTACGCCTTTCCCCCTTTTCCGTTACTCCCGAGACCTCCGATGAAATTGAAAATGGAGCCGTGCTGAATAATTCTCATTGCCCCACGTTGGCCGCGTCAGCACTGGTTCACAGAGCTTCTCCTGCTCTCAGAATGCAGACCTTTTCGCCTTCCAGTATCGCTAACACTGTTGACATTGAGCAGGGGCCAGACTCTCCATCCACATCCAGTCCCGCTGCAGCTGCATGCCTGGCTTCTGATCTCTCTGAATTCAAGGAATTAGATTTGCCTCAGGACTGTAGAAACATACTTACTAAAGCAAGGTCACCATCCACGATTAAGACTTAATCTCTCAAATGGAAACGTTTTTGTTGTGGTGTCTTAATAATGATGTACATCCTCTTGACTGTTCTCCGGACAAAATTTAACCTTATCTGCTCTCACTGGCTAAATCTGGTCTTATGCTTACGTCCATTAAGCTACATCTGGCCGCCATCTCTATTTACAGGCGTTCCTCTGGAGGTCCATCTCTTTGTTCTAGCCGTCTGGTCAAGCAGTTCATGAAAGGACTTTTCAGAGCATACCCTCCTATAAGAGGTCCTCCTCCGGAATGGAGACTTAATTTGGTTTTGCGCAACTTATGAAGCATCCCTTCGAACTAATTCACAGGGCGGAACTTAAATATGTCCCTTGGAAAGTTGCTCTTTTGTTAGCTCTTACTTCCGCAAGGAGAGTCAGCGAAATACAAGCATTTACTATGAACGAGCCATACCTTCGCTTTACCAATGACTACGTTCTACTTAGAACGAATCCGACTTTTATTCCTAAGATTCCATCGTCTTTCCATCTTAATGCATCGATTATTCTGTGTACATTCTTTCCTAGTCCTGCTTCCCTGGCTGAAAAGGCTCTTCACACTCTGGATGTAAAGAGATGTCTAAAATTTTATCTGTCACATACTAAGTACATCCGAAGGTCGGATCAGTTGTTTGTGTCCTATGGTGCGCAAAAAACAGGTATGGCAGTGACTAAAGCAACAATTGCAAGGTGGATTGCATCGGCTATTCAATTTTGTCACTCTAAAGCAGGAAGTCCTCTTGCTGTCAAACCTAAAGCTCATTCCACAAGAGCAGTGTCATCATCAGCAGCTCTTTTTGCTGGAGTGCTATTGGATAAAATTTGCTGTGCTGCAACTTGGAAAAATGTACATACATTTACACAGCATTACTGCTTGGATTTGGCTACAGAAGCAGAATTAGCAGTAGGACAAGCAGTTTTACGCAACCTTTTCCAATAAGGTAAGCCTCTGTTTCCGAGGTGATTTATTAAATACTAATTCAATATATTTGCTTTAGATGTTATTGCTGGTTTATTCTCTCTTTATGCATAAATGCTTCTTACATATTGTATTGCATATGTGGTAGATATGTTGAAGTATATCTTTTTATGAGGTATCTATGTGCCATTCGTATGATACCCACCATCCTCTAAAATGTAATAGTGTAACTGCTAGCTATTCTGATTCAAGCATGTGAATCTATGAAAGATCCAATACTGAATAAGAAAACGAGTTACTTACCTGTAACTTCATTTATCCAGTATTGGTATCTTTCATAGATTCACATGCGACCCACCCTCCTCTCCGGAGAGGCTTCCCTTATTACGACCATATTACTTGTGTCACTTGTGCTCCAAAATCTGAGGGACTTGCCTCTCTGTGGAGTGTTCTAGAGGGTGCTGGAGCCTGATTGGCTGTGTTTCAACTTTGGTTCTTTTTACAAAAGGACAAGGATGGGCTACTGCAGTGACTGTGTAGTCCATTATAGCCTATTATAATATGTTTATTACTGCTGTATATATATATATTTAATTTTACTGTGAGACTCCCACCTCAATGGCGGGATGATTCAAGCATGTGAATCTATGAAAGATACCAATACTGGATAACTGAAGTTACAGGTAAGTAACTCGTTTTCTTTTCCTCCAGTGCGAGCACCTCCACCGGAATGGAACCTCAACATGGTCCTTGCACAACTCATGAAAAGACCATTTGAACCTATTCATAAAGCTGAATTGAAATTCCTAACATGGAAAGTCGCTCTTCTGCTGCCCTCACCTCAGCCAGAAGAGTAAGCGAGATCCAAGCGTTCACCATTAAGAAACCTTTTTTAATATTTAAAGAAGAAGCTGTGATTCTACAAACTAATCCTACATTTATTCCTAAAGTGCCGCCACAATTCCACCTCAATGAGCCGGTTATACTCCGTTCCTTTTTTCCGCAACCATCAACGCCTGCAGAGCAAACACTACATACACTGGATGTCATTCATTGCCTTAAGTTCTACCTTCAGAGAACGAAGGACATTCGGAAAACTGATCAATTATTAGTTGCCTATGGCCAAGGCAGAGAAGGAACTGCAATAACAAAGGCCACTATCGCAAGATGGATATCGGCTATGGTACAATTCTGTCATGTCAAAGCTAACAAACCTTTGGAAAAAACAGCAAAGGCTCACTCCACCAGAGCAGCTGCCACATCAGCTGCCCTCTTCGTGGGAGTGACTTTGGAAAAAATCTGTTGTGCTGCGACCTGGAGGACCACTCACACCTTCACGGAGCACTAATGCCTGGAGTCCACACAGGATGCAGATGTAGCAGTGGGTCAGGAGGTGAATCACTATCTCTTCTATTAAAGTAAGCCTCTTTCTAACCCTTAGAAAGAGTCTTTTGTTCTCATGGTGAGTTCAAATGCTTACATGTTCCTAATGATGTGAAACATAACTAGGTAAGGTGTATTATAAGTTATGCTGCTTTTTCCTTGCCTCTTGCTAATGCTTTGTATATGAAAATGCAAATATATAAGCAATAATTTAAGCTTTCTTTTGATTATATTCTGTGCACTTCTTTTCTTGTATCCCCTTAAAAAAAAAGGGTGATAATACAGTAGGCACAGGTATAGCTTTTAAGGCTTGCTACTCTGATTCAGGCATGTGAATCTATGAGATACCCCAATACTGGATAAGAAAATAAGTTACTTACCTGTAACTACGGTTATCCAGTATTGGTATCTTTCATAGATACACATGCACCCACCCTCTTCCTAGTAGAGGCTGTTTCCATATTAGTCAAAAAGATACTCACTTCTCACTTGTGCTGGGAAAATCTGAGGGAAACTGCCTCTGCTAGGAGAGTTCTAGAGGGTGCTAGCAGCTGATTGGCTGCATTCAACATTTAGTCATTTTTTTAAAAGGACACAGATCGGCTATGTTAGACATGGCTCTGGGCCATAATAGCCTATGGCATTATTTAAATACTGCTTGATTATGTTACCGTGGGACTCCCATCTCGACGACGGGGAATGATTCAGGCATGTGGATCTATGAAAGATACCAATACTAGATAACTGTAGTTGCAGGTAAGTAACTAATTTTTTTCTCCAGCTCCCCTGTGTTGGAGGGAAACTCTTCTGTCATACACAATTAAACACTGTTTGTGGTTGGCAGGTCTGAGATGATGTTGTGCAATAAAATAATGTTTTCTCCAGCAATTGATCTTTCATACATCTGTGTGATTAAAAATCCACCAACATCATGCATGCACTCTAAATGTTTAGTTGAGCTATTTTCACTCTGTAGCGCTTAAATGTCACTTGTAGGATCCATGTTGCCACAAAAGTTGCAAGAATGTAAGCCTGAGCCTGACGTTTTCAGTCAAGTTTAATCCACAGAGGAGGTATTGAGCCTCAATATGATTCAGCAGCCATTTCATACCAAACACTGGTTACTTAAGGTTCCCAGAAGCCTTATGGAGTAGGCACATGTTCGATGAGTATTTTCTTTTTTATATAGTCCTGAGTACAACTCTTTGTAGAAAAATTACTTACCTACTATAAGTTTTTTTTTTTTTTAAATGCGCAATACAAGACTTGTGAATGTGTCATTTCATTGGGTGTGGAACGAGATGGGGTACAGAACAGACAATACAACAAGAAAGAGCATCCCACACACACACACACACATAGTCTAGAACAGATCAAGGAAACAGATCATCCAAATACTAATTGAATCCCTTGAGAGAAGGCCAAGGAGGGATCAGGGTGCAAATGCAATTTATATCCTGCTCCCAAGTAGCATTGTTGTTGGAGTTAGAACAACCTGTTATATTGTGTTGCCGTATGTCATGTACTGACAACACAAAAAGGGCAAACGTGACTAGCTCAGAGACTCATCTATGGGGAAATGTCCGTTGTCTGGGAGCTCAATAAGCATATTGTTATTTCTCACAACATGTGGCGGACCAACTGGAATCTATACAAAATTTAAGGCATGGCCTCAACTTGTGTTCTCGTATGCAAAATAATTCTCAGTAAGGGCTAGCAGGGCACATTCCATAACAAAGTGCACTGGAGTTATCGTGTCTTCGTATAGAATTATGTAGAATACCTTCTGCTAACTCCAACGCTTGTTCCTGGGGTATACTGGTAGAAAGGGATTCCATATCTATTGTTATAAGCAGATTATTGGTCTCATCTATCATGGTGTCTTTGAGGAAGCAGAGAATGTCTTTGATGTTCTTACGGTAGGATGGTATCTTAGTGACGAGGAGCCTAAGGAACTAATCATAAAACTGTGAAAGAATTTCCAAATCGAATTATTGCCAGATACTGTAGGTCTGCCTGGAGGGGAAAACCGCATTTTGTGTATTCTTGAAAGTATATAATACTGTGTAAAGCAGGGTTGTCTCACCACAAGGAATTCTGCCTCATGTCCAGTGATCCAACCAAACACCAGTGCTTCCTCTGTGATATTTTGGATCATCTCCTTAAATCTGGAGGTGAGGGTCAGTATCAGAACCTCATAGCTGGTAGAAGTAGAAAGGAGTGGTAAACATTCTATATAGTGCAGTTCTGTAGACGTTACCATGATTGCACCGCCATTGTCTGCTGGTTTAATTATCAAGCCAAGATTATTAGCAAGTGAAGTAAGTGCCTTTTGGTCTGAAGGGGAAAGATTGCGAAACCCCCTTACCTGAGTCATGATGATGTTTTCCACATCACGGATTACTGTCTGTTCGAAGGCCAATACCTCAGCAGGTGTTGGTTGTATGGGGAGTACAAAGGTTAACTTTAGGCGAAGACCTGTATACTGTGTACAAGGCCCCTGATCTGTACCTGAAAAATGTTGGTAGTCATCCCTATCAAAAAAATTGGGTCAGGTCACATCTAATGCTGAATCTATCGCACTGTGAAGATGGCACAAAACCCAGTTCTTTATTAAGAACTGAAAGTTCATCTTTTGTCAGAGTAGTAGAATTAAGGTTAACCACTAGGTTGGTGTTTTGCATGTGCTGGGTTGGTTTTCCCAGCCTTTGCTTGTGCTGTGTTGATTGTCTCTGCCCTTGCTCCTCGCTATCATCCGTGGTTCGTCTGTCCACTGACGCTGGTGTTGTTGCTCTGTTTGGCTCTGCTACGTCATTTGCCCTGTCCTCAAAAAGGCCTTTGTAGTGGGGAAGGAAATCTTTAGGTGAACATTTATATATGGTTGCAGGAAAAAGCCAAAAGGGTACCATGGTTGTGGCATCATGAGGGTACAAATATATTAAATTTACCCTTTTTCCGTTGTCACAGCTGCTGCTCCTTTCACTCTCGCATTGGTGGTATGGTATGATCTGTGGTATAAGGAAAGGTGGTTTCATGGCTGAGCCTACGGATATCCTTCTGTAATTTATTGATTTTAGATTGTGTTACAAATACCCTATGTTGTGCTACATCCTTATTAATCTCTTCCAATTTCTTTTTGAGAGTGGTGATCTGCACCATTGCTTTCAAATTGATTTCTCTCGTTTAAATCTGAATTAACATCGCATCTGATATCCTCTTGGGTGTGTTAATAATAAGCAGTAGCTAATCCCTTTTGCATTTCCAGGCTATGTATGACCATTTGTTATGGAATGTGAGGTCATCAAGAAAGATCCGTGGTTCATTCAGTACAATTAAGTCTCCAGGGGCTGCTTTGACACCTAGCTATTAGGTCATTATACCACTTATGGAGCGCAGTATCGAACTGATTTCCATTCAGCTCAGTGAGTGATTCCCAATCACTCACTTCAGCTAGAGATTCTGTGAGGTTAATATCCCCCAAAATTGAGGGGGCCGTGAGGATGTTGGTTACCATATCCTCATATGTTAGTTCATTCGGTTCAGACATGGTTGGAGTGGACAAGTGTGTATACTATATTATAAAATGACAGGAAATTGCCGTGTCAGCAATGGGTTTGCATTGAATTTTCAGAGGAATGCTGCAAACTGCACTTAATTTCAGTTAAATACAGAAAAGCCCTATACAACGTTCCCATGGCTGAGCCGCTGCTCAAGTATTAATACACACCAGTGGACCTGGATTTCTAAATGTGAAAAATACGGTCCGGGGTGGGGGGAGCCTTATGTCATGTGATGTTTTGGCATGTATAACGGAAATAGTTCTCTTCTAAGAGCTAGATCACATTTTAGCAACTTTGTGGGTGGCTCAATCAATCAATCAATCACGGCATTTATAAAGCGCGCTACTCACCCGGGAGGGTCTCAAGGCGCTGGGGGAGGGGGTAGGTTACTGCTCGAACAGCCAGGTCTTGAGCTGCTTCCTGAAGGAGAGATGGTCCTGGGTTCGCCGAAGGTGAGTGGGGAGGGAGTTCCAGGTCTTGGCTGCCAGGTAGGAGAAGGATCTTCCTCCGGCGGTGGTTCTGCGGATGCGTGGTACGGTGGCGAGGGCGTGGCTGGTTGATCGTAGCTGGCGTGTGGGCGTGTAGAAGGTCATGCGGTCGTTGAGGTACTTTGGGCCCAGGTCGTGGAGGGCC
Organism: Calotriton arnoldi; assembly: GCA_963921515.1. Classification (NCBI taxonomy): domain Eukaryota; kingdom Metazoa; phylum Chordata; class Amphibia; order Caudata; family Salamandridae; genus Calotriton; species Calotriton arnoldi. The sequence goes on along the minus strand of CAWUFW010001284.1, from coordinate 2,273,762 downwards.
TTGTGTGCGTGGGTGAGGAGTCTGAACGTGATTCTCTTGCTGACGGGGAGCCAGTGCAGGTCTTTCAGGTGTCCGGTGATGTGGCTGTGTCGGGGGATGTCCAGGATGAGTCGTGCGGAGGCGTTCTGGATGCGCTGGAGTCTTTTTTGAAGTTTGGCTGTGGTTCCGGCGTAGAGGGTGTTCCCATAGTCCAGTCGGCTGGTGACGAGTGCCTGGGTGACGGTCTTCCTGGTTTCAGTGGGGATCCATCTGAAGATCTTGCGGAGCATGCGCAGGGTGTTGAAGCATGAAGATGAGACGGCGTTGACTTGTCTGGTCATCGACAGGGAGGAGTCCAGGATGAAGCCCAGGTTGCGTGCGTGGTCCGTTGGCTTGGGCGCGGTGCCCAGGGCCGGGGGCCACCAGGAGTCGTCCCAGGCGGAGGGAGATGAGCCCAGGATGAGGACTTCCGTCTTGTCCGAGTTCAGTTTAAGGCGGCTGTTCCTCATCCAGTCGGCGACGTCTCTCATCCCGTCGTGTAGGTTGGCTCTGGCGGTGGTGGGGTCGTTGGTGAGGGAGAGGATCAGCTGGGTGTCGTCGGCGTAGGAGATGATGTTGAGGTTGTGTTGGCGTGCGATGGCTGCGAGGGGGCTCATGTAGACGTTGAAGAGGGTTGGACTGAGTGAAGATCCTTGTGGAACGCCGCAGATGACTTCGGTGGCTTCGGATCTGAACGGGGGGAGGCGGACTCTCTGGGTTCTTCCGGCGAGGAACGAGATGATCCATTCCAGTGCTTTCTCTCGGATCTAGTGGATAACACAGGAATAAGAAGAATGATCAAAGCTTAGGGGGTGGAATTTCCCATGCGCTCTCCCCCTCAGATACGGGCTCCCTCAAGTGACCCCTCAAACAGCAGATCACATAATTTAACCCGGCGGACCCTCCAATGTACCTCACCTCCTCCACCCTAGACTGCTGACCCCAATGTACTGCTCCCTCCAATTGGAGGCCTCATGATGCCTATATTGGGTTAGGACTACCCCTCTTCCTCTTCTCCTTATGCGTTAACTTCCCTAGGGACCCGACCAAAGGGCAATCCCCCACACACGCTTTCTAGTTCCATCCTGATCTAAAATTAATTGGTTTGTTTATTTGAGGGGTAGGCAGTTGCCAAGCTCCCACAGTATTGCTATTGTTCATTAGACATAGTCCTGTTATTGCATTCCGCTTGTATAAGCGAGCACGCACCGCCATACTGTCCTCCTGCTAATGGGCTCCTTTCCTGTACCTTCCCTACCCCTGGACGCATACCCTGAACAGCTCCCTGTGGGAGAAGTGGGAGCATATGACACACCAAACCCATGCCAACTCAGACATATAGGGCCCGATTCTGATGCGGGTTGGAAAAGCTTCCCGACCGAGGGCCTGATTCTGATGCGGTTAGGAAGGCCTCCTAACGGCATTTGCTCCTTCCAAATCGGATCGGGAACGTGTCTTCCCGACCGAGGGCCCAATTCTGATGCGGTTAGGAACAAATGTTCCCATTGAAGTCAATGGGAGTTCAACCAAATCGTATCTGGAAGCATCCGGATGCATCCTACTCCGCCGGTCGGACTTTCCCGATCCGAGTGGGTCGGACACCATTTCCCAACCGATTCGGTCGGGAAGCTTTTCCAACCCGCATCAGAATCGGCCGCATAATGTGATGTTCTTGGAATATGCGGGGCATGCATACTTCAGCCTAAAGTTACCAAGTCCACACTTTACTCAAACGCAAGAACGTCCACATGGCACTAATACAAGAATCACACATTGCTAAAGAAAAGGAATCAGGCTGCAAAAATAGATGGAGAAGGCAGGTTTTCACTACCAACTTTTCAGCATATGCAAGAGGAGCATTTATCTGGTTGAAGGCTTCAACAGCGCTTGAGGTACTACATCAGGAGGTGGACGTAAAGGGCTGATATGCCCTTCTGGAGACACATCTTAATTGCAATCATAACCTCTTACGTAGCTTTTATGCTTCCAATACTGACCAACCCGGCTTCCTCCAGCGCCTCTCCCTCACACTGGCCAGGTTTACAAACATTCTGTGGCTCCTAAGGAGGGACTTTAACGCGGTTCTGGACCTCACCATCGACCACTCTCACCCAACACTCCCTAGCACACCAACAGTCACTAATGCTAAGTTCCTTGTCGGCCTAGCTGAGTTAGTAGGCATTAGTGGATGTCTGGTGACACTATAATCTGGGTATTCTATAGGCCCAGGTGGTAAGCTCCGCGGGCAGAGTTCACAGAGTTTTTGCAACTCCCTTCTCCGTTTGGAGCCCGGCAAAAACTCCACCTATGCTGATTGGTGGAGTTTACCGGCGTACCGCTCAGGAGCTCACCCCTAATTTAATAGTGAATAAAACAACAAGTTTGCCAATATTCTACAGCATTGGCAGATTAAATTCAATATGCACCCCTGCTCCCACCTTTCAATTGCCATGGCCGCTATCTAGTGTATAGATTAGTTGAAACTGCCTTTGAGATTTGTCAGTCAGAGTACATTGCTAAGGCTAGATTGATTAAATGTGTCATTGTACACCTGTGTGCCAGCATGCAGAAGCAAAGCCCGCGTACCGGTGCCTCTCTGTGTCCAACTTCCAGTACACCCATTCCTGCTAGGCATGCTGGTATGAGTTTGAGAGGCATCTTTGTACTGCGCTATCTGAAAGAGACAGTTAGTTATAGATTCCTTAAATTAGAATTACGCCCAGGCGTCTGACTGGATGTGGAGAATTTTTCTTAGCAGTACCCCTGCTCATCGGTGGGTGGCGTTGGTCGACTCCGCGTCCGTTGTCGCCGTTGTAGTCACCGGGATGACGTTGCGGTGCCTACTTAGGCACTGCCACTGCGCGCTGGCGTCAGTTCTTTCTTTTTCCGCGCCAGCCTAGCGCAGATCCAGAGAGAGCTACTTCTTAGTCACTTTTTGACTAACCTTTTTCGACGTTTTGAGTCATCGTCTCCTGGTGCGCGAGTAATGTCCCAACGCCGGACCAGTTTCAAGCCCTGCGACTCCTGTCACAAGCTGATGTCTGTGACAGATCTGCACCTCGTGTGCCTTTGGTGTCTGGAGCGCGACCACGACACGAAGTCGTGCTCCGACTGCGGGCCATGAATCCAAAGTCTTTGCGGAAGCGGTCCCGAAAGCTATTGGAGGGCCGGCGGTTGGCTCCACGTCATTCCCAGTCTCGTTCGAGAGGAAGGTCTTGAGACCACTCGCAGAGCCACCACTCCAAGTCCTCGAGGTCCTCGGGTAAGTCTAAGAAGAAGAAGACGAAGAAGCACTGGCGCTCTTTGCCTTCTACCCGTCGGTCGGCTGACGCGGGACCCGGAGCATCGTCGATCTAAGGCTCCATCTCCGGCGCCTACTTCAGGGACGGCTCCGCGCCTCCCCTCATTTCCGGGAGCCGGAGCGTCCCCTGCCCAACTACAGAAATTTTACGAGGCCCTCCACCTTGTGTTTGGGCAGCCCGACTCTGCCGGCGCGCCTTTGGGCCCCGCAGAGTTGGTCCGGGGTCCTGGGCCTTCGATGCCTGTGGCTCTAGCCCTGGCACCAGAGGGCCCCCTTGGATCCGGGCCCCGATCTGGATCGACGTTGGACAATCTTACCCGACCTTTCCTGGCACCGATCCCGATGACGACGCCCCCGGCGTCCGCTGTGCCCCCAGCCGACGCCATCCCCATCCTCACCCCCGAGATAGACCCGGAGCCCGACCAACGTCAGTTCCGACACCGGAGGGTACTTTTGTTCCCCTGTTCATCCTTGGGGGAAACAACGTTTACAACGCGGTCATTACACCGCGATACCTTTTCAACGCGGTCGTTATAACGACCGCGTTGTTAGTACGCGATGCATTTACATCGCAAGTCTTTACAACGAATTTCACTAGGGGGCGTTGAGGTATTGGAAATTTATTCCAACACCTTCCCTACTGTTGCGCAAACTGGAGTAGGAATAGTAAATAATACTATTCCTAAGTCCAGCGTGCCCCCCCCAGTGGAAGTCGTTGTAAAGACTTGCGATGTAAATGCATCGCCTACTAACAACGCGGTCGTTGTAACAACCGCGTTGTAATAGCACGCAATGTAATACATTGTGTAGTAAAGTGATATATATTCATCCTTGGTGTTCCCTACTGACCAGAAGGTGGTGATGAGGACTGGGAGGGGTCGCTGGACCCTTTAGCAGACCAGCTAGAAGAGCCAGACTGGAGAGAGGACCTGGGTGATGCCAGTGGTCTGGACACTTCTCCAGACCTTGGTATGCTTTCTCCCCCTACCGTGGCTACGGAGGAGGGAGCGTCCTAGGCTGTGGTGATGCGAAGGGCAGCTGAGGCCTTGGTCCTGGAGCTCCCTTCAGTGGCAGTCAGGACTAACCTCCTGACAGAGGTGCTTCAGCCGGCGGCAACCTCCTCTGAACCCCTTCTGCCGATCAACGAAGCCCTCACTGACGTCCTCCTGGGCACCTAGTCCAAGCCCAGCACAGGGGCTCTTGTGGAAAAGACGATTGCCCGCCGCCATCACCCGGGCGACACAGTTTTCCTCACCCAACACCCTTCCCCCGAGAGCTTGGTGGTCCAAGCCTCTTCTTCAAAGGACGCATTCCCTTCTGCGTCCCTGTTAGACCTGGCATCCTTGGCGTGGGTCTCCCTTCCATTTTTTCGTAATGCCTCCACTGTTGCCGATATGTTTTTGCTGGACTAGATGCTCATGGGCACTTTGCCGCTGCTAATCAGTGCCAAAGTGCAAGTGCTCCCTATCGTAAATTGATGCATGTATTAGTGACTCCATGATTGGATGATTGGTTTACTTGTCAGTCCCTAGTACCGTGCACTGAGTGTGCCCAGGGCTTGTAAATCCAATGCTGCTGGTGGGCTTGCAGCACGGGTTGTGCCACCCACAGAAGCAGCTTGTAAAGTGTGTCTCAGGCCTGCCATTGCAGAGCCTGTGTGCAGCCTAGGGCTGCCATGTCGACTGGGTGAGTGCACCCACTTACCAGTCCCTAAACCTTCCCTTTACTGCATGTTGGTCACCCCTAAAGTAGGCCCTAGGGCAGGGTGCCTTGTAAGTATAAGGTAGGACATGCCCTGGTGTGTGTGGCATGTCCTAATAGTGAATTACAGCCATTGTCGTTTTTCACTATTGCAAGGCTACCTGCTCCCCATAGGCCAGAATGGGCAGACTGACTATTACACCTTATAGTCAGAACTGTCCCAGGGAACATGGTAGAAAAACGAATTTAGTATGCCTGAACTCAGGGTGATAAAATACATCTTTTAGTGAAGTTGGTTTTAACATTCTGTGTTTGAAAATACCACTTTTAGAAAGTGGGTATTTTCTTGCCTAACTATCCAAGCCTGCCTCTGCTAGGTTGTGTATTCCTTGTCTGGAGATTGAGTGACAGGGGCTGGGGGTGGCTACAGGAGACAGGGTGAGTCAGCACAGGGCTGAATAGAAAGATCTGCATTCAGAGTGGAGGGAGGAGTTGCACCTGGGTCTGAATAGGGCTGTGCCTGCCTTCCACAATGCTGGCTCCACCTCCTGCCGGGCGGCTGAGCACTCTGCCCCACATTCTGAAAGGAAAGAAGGAGTCAGAAAAACAAAGTGCTCCAGGACTGACCAGAACTGGTTTTGGACTAGGCAGAGGCCTCTCTGCCTTCAGAGAACAAAGAGAAACTGGATATAAAAAGGGGACCCAGACCCCTAGGAAATTAGATCACTTTTGGGAACAAGAAGAAACCTTTGCTGAGGAGCGGAACCAAGAAGAAACTGAGGAGAGACTATCCCTAAGCCTGAAGTGCTGCTTGGGGGATTGGCCTGCAGTGGTTTGCCTGACTGCCAAAGAAAGGAGAAAGGAACTTTTGCTTTGCTGTGACTTTCATCAACTTGTGAAGGATCTCCAAGGGCTTGGAAGAGAGCTTGCCCCCTGACCGAAGTCCCAGGACCATTGGACTTCACCCCCTTTGTGAATTGCTGCTGGAAACTCTGTTTCAGTGGCTACAGAGGTAGGGAGCTGTGACCGACTCTCACGACCGACTCGGTGTCCTGTAAGCACCGCATCGAAGCACCGTCTCGCCCTGCAACGCACGGCCCTGGTCTCACCGACTCCGTCAACGAGCCGCTGCCTGCACCGCATCGAGGGACAACGCGTCCTGCAACGCTTCGCCGAATCGAACTGGTCCGACCGACACGGTCACTGCTGCTGAGTTCGAGTCCTGTGACCGCACCGGAGTTGGGCACCGCTCGCACGCTTTGCGACGCCCCGCCCGACTCGCACCGCTGTCCGGACTGATCGACGCCAGCTCCTGAATCCGGCTCCGTCGCCGCACCGCAACCTGCCAGCACCGCATCGAAGCACCGTCTCGCCCTGCAACGCACGGCCCTGGTCTCACCGACTCCGTCTCGACGACGTCAACGAGCCGCTGTCTGCACCGCATCGAGGGACAACGCGTCCTGCAACGCTTCCATTTTTGCATCGCGACGAACAGCCATCCGGCTCGCACGCCCGTGCCGGCCGCTTCAAGTAAAAGGTACTGTGACCGAGTCTGTCTACGCTGTGTTGGCCCGTCTCGACGCGGTCAGCTGGATTTGTTAGACTCTGTTTGTTCTCGACATCGCCGTAGCCGGAGGAGGCTACCGACTCGCACAGAACCTTGAATTAAGCCTTTTTGATCAGAACTAAGCACTCTTGACAGTATTGTGGATTATTTTGGTCGTTTATGGTCTTGTGATAAATCTATTTAAAGTATACCTATTTTTATAAATATATAACCTGTGTGGTGTCCATTTGTAGTGTTGTCACTTGATTACTGTATGTGTTCACAAATGCTTTACACACTGCCTCTGAACTAAGCCTGTCTGCTCGTGCCAAGCTACCAAGAGGGTGAGCAGGGGTTATTTCGGGAGTGTACCTACTTTCCCTGACTAGACTCAAGGGTCCCTATTTGGACAAAGGTACCTACCTCTGCCAACTAGAGACCCCCAAATCTAACAGTCCCCAGATAGGGAATCCAAGAAGTTGGATCACCTTGGGAAGCGCATGTTCTCTTCCTCCAGCTTGGCACTGCGGTCTGTGAGTACCACGTGCCTTTTGGGCCGATACTCCCACACCATCTGGGATACGGTCACGCAGGTGCTGCCTCAGTGCCCGGAGGAAGCCTGGGCCGTTCTCTCCCAAGCAGTGGCAGATGGGAGAGACGCAGCCAAAGTTCATGATTAGATGTGGACTAGATACCACAGACTCACTAGGCAGAACGATTGCCACATGGGTAGCCCTTAGGCGCTACGCCTCGTTGAGGACATCTGGCTTTTCGGGGGATGTCCAGCAAACTTTGTTGGACATGCCCTTTGATGGCCGTCGTCTTTTTGGCGACAAAGCAGACTCGGCGCTGGAGCGCTTTAAAGATTCTAGGGCTACGGCCAGATCTTTGGGTCTCACTGCGTCTTCCCGTCTACTCCAGTCTTCTTTTTGCCCCTTTCGTGGCTACTGCAGGGGCGCCCAGCCATGTCCAGCCCATTCTAGCCACCAGTTCACGCAAGCTGCCCAGCCTCTGCATGGCCGCAGACTGGGGACCCAGTGACCTCGCGGATCTGGGAGCCAGCGGCCAGGCCAGTCCACCATTTCCCCCCTGCCACAGCCTCCAAACCCTCCTAGTCCGACGTTTCAGGTCCATCAACGGCCAGTGGGTGGCAGGATTCGCCACCACCTCCCACACTGGCAATCCATCACGTCGGACAGGTGGGTTTTGCAAATAGTCCGAAGGGGCTACTCCCTCCCCTTCGAGACTACCCCTCCCTCCATGCCACCGTCTTTCAATTGCATGTCGGAGGATAATTTGGCGCTTCTCCGCCAGGAAGTCTCAGATCTCTTGGCCAAGGGAGCTATTGAGAGGGTCCCTGCACCAGAAGTAGGTTGTGGTTGCTATTCCCACTACTTTCTGGTGCCCAAAAAGGACAAAGGCCTGCATCCTGTTCTAGACCTCAGGGCCCTCAACCGCTTCCTCCGGAAGGAAAAGTAAAAAATGCTCACGTTGGCTCAGGTCCTGTCTGCCCTCGACCCTGGAGACTGGATGGTGGCATTGGACTTGCAGGACGCATATTTTCATATTCCCGTCCTACCAGCCCACAGACGCTATCTGCGGTTCACGGTAGCCATGAGCATTTTCAGTTTACTGTGCTCCCCTTTGGCCTTTCCAGCGCCCCTCGGGTGTTCACGAAAGTGATAGTGGTGTTTGCAGCTCATCTGGGCAGATCAGGGTTTCCAGTCTTTCCCTATCTCGATGACTGGCTATTGAAGGCAGGCTTGCCCCAGGCTGAGAGGCGGAGATCAGAGGGGTCTGGTCTCTGGCGGAGTCTGGACTTCATATCAACCTGTTGGAGCTCCTGGCGATCCGCCTGGCACTGAAAGCATTCCTTCCCTCCCTCAAGGGGAAAGTAGTGCAGGTGTTTACAGACAACACCACCGTCATGTGGTACTGCAACAAACAGGGCAGGGTGGGGTCATGGACCTTATGTCAAAGAGGCTCTTCGCCTCTGGACATGGCTGGAACATCAGGGCATGACCCTGGTGGTTCAACACCTGGCAGGTTCGCTGAACGCCAGGGCGGACGAACTCAGCCGTCAGTGCCTGGTAGATCACGAATGGTGTCTTCACTCGGAGGTAGTGCAAGGTCTTTTTCAGCAGTGGGGAGAGCCTTGGTTAGATCTGTTCGCCACAGAAGAGAACATGCAATGTTGCGCGTTGGAGTTTCCAAGGCGGCACTCACTCGGCGATACTTTTCGTCACGAGTGGAACTGCGGCCTCCTGTATGCCTTTCCGCCTATACTACTTCTGCCCAGAGTGCTGAAGAAGATCAAGCGCGACCAGGCCCAAGTCATTCTTGTGGCTCCGGACTGGGCACAAAGAGTCTGGTTCCCCGAGGTCCTGAGCATGGCCATCGATCCTCCAATCAGACTGCCCCATCGGGAGGATCTCCTGTCGCAGCAACAGGGGACGGTCCTACACCCGAACCTGTCCAGCCTCTACCTCCTTACATGGAGATTGAGCGGCAACAGTTGACAGCTTTTGACCTTCCATCCGAAGTCTGTAGCGTCATCTTGGCAGCCAGGCGTCCCTCCACTAAAATGGCATACGCCTGTAGATGGAATAAGTTTGTGGCATGGTGCACAGCAAAGGCTGTGGATCCCCTCTCTGCCCCTCTTTCCGAGGTTCTCTTGTTCATACTTTCTTTGGCCCAGCAGGCTCGGCTGTGGGCACTCTTAAAGGGTATCTTGCAGCTATTTCTGCTTTCCTTCGGCTACCAGATCAGCCCTCTTTATTCAAGTCCGCTAGGTTTTTAAGGGCATTATTCATCGTATTCCTCCATCTCCTTTAATAATGCCTCAGTGGGACTTGAATCTCGTTTTAACGTACATTATGTGCGCTCCTTTCGAGCCTCTACACAACTGTCCTCTTAGGCTTCTCACTCTGAAAACTGCTTTTCTTGTTGCCATCACCTCTTCTTGCAGGGTGAGTGAGCTTCAGGCTCTATCTTCCAAGCCCCTTTTCTTCTCTGTGCATGGGACAAAGTGGTGCTTAGGACAAGACCATTGTTCCTCCCTAAAGTGGTTACACCTTTTCACATAGGGCAAATGATCACTTTGCCCACCTTTTTCCCACCCCCGCACCCTTCCAAGGAGGAGGAGAGACTATCGTCTGAACCCAAAACGTGCGCTGTCCTTCTACCTTGACGCACAAAAGATTTCCAGGTGGATGATCAACTCTTCGTTGGCTATGTAGGCGCCAAGAAAGGTCAGGCTGTTCAAAAGCATACCATCTCCTGAAGGGTTGTCCTTTGTATTAAAATCGGTTATGCTTTAGCGAAAAAGGAACCTCCGGTGGGGCTGTGTGCTCATTCCACTAGGGCTACGGCAACAACCACTGCATTGGCACATGGAGTCCCACTTCTTGACATCTGCCAGGCGGCCACGTGGGTATCTATGCACACGTTTACCAGACATTACTGCCTGGACAGCCAAGCCCGGAGGGACGGCTATTTTGCCCGTTCGGTCCTCCAGGACTTTCTGGTGTGAACTTAGTTCGCAGTCCCTCCTCAGGGGATGGTATTGCTGGGATATCTATTCTAAGGTAAGGAATCTATAACTAACTGTCTTTCAGATGAACAAGTTACTTACCTTCGGTAACGATGTATCTGTAAGAGACATAGATTCCGTACTGCCCCACCCATCCTCTCCGCTCTGCAACTGATTTCTAGGGATAGGGACTCCCTTACAGGGTCCTAGTTGTGGCACACCAGTGGTCAGTGTCTTTCATGGCTCTGCGCTTCTGGCGTGGAAAGTCGTGTCAGAACTGTCGTCAACGCGCAGGGGCGGCATCTAAATAGGCACCACAAAGTCATCCAGGTGACTACGGACGTGGAGTCGACCGACGCCACCCACCGACGCGCAGGGGTACTGCTAAGAAAAATTCTCTGGATCCAGTCTGAAGGCTGGGGGTAATTCTAAGCTAAGGAATATATAACTAACCTATGTCTCTTACAGATACATCATTAACAAAGGCAAGTACCTAGCTCTTCAAACACCTGGGGCCGTATCATGAAAACATGAAATCCGTGAGGTGCGAATGGCAGGATGGATGACCCTACATTAGAAGGAGACAGTCAAAATAGCGAGTGCAGTGTTGTGGTGGAAGGCTGGGCTTTACAGATGTGACCACGAACTAAAAGTGTCAGCACTTCATAACTACTTTTACTTTTGATGTTTTTTACTGCTGCAGCCATATTCTAAAGTTTGTTAAAATATTTTAGATACGCGATTTTCAGAATCTTCTACTGTATTTCGGCCTCTTTACGTTTCCCAATCATTTTCGCTTTTCTGTCTCCCTTTTCCTGTGTTTATGCAAGCATCAGGACGTGTAAACCCCTCCCTTTCCCTTCTGAATCTCATTAAACTTTTTCCCTTTCCCCTCTCAGCGCCCGCTCCTCATAGTGGGGAGTTTGTTGCAAAAATAAGCAAGGGGTAATGAGGGGGAAAGGTTGCCATTTTTGTTTTCTTTTGGAGGGCTCTTTGCTTTTCCGGATGACTGCTAGGGTCCTCGCAAGGTTGCCCCGGGAAAGGATGCCTCAGCCCAACGGGGGCGGGAGCGATGACCTGTGGGTCAATGATGATGATCTCCTTCAGGACGAGCAGGAGGAGAAGAGAAGACGCGTGCGGCGTGCTTGTTGCAGACGGGTGCTGCAGGCAGAGGGTAGCTAACACATGATCCTGCTTCAGGGTGTTAGGAATGGGTGCTGTATGCAGGGTGTGTCATTGCATTACGCTGCTGCAGGCTGTTAGGAAGGGATGAAGGCAGGCATGCTTTTGCTGTGCATTGTTTGAGGTCATCATACTCCGCCCGCTCGCGGAACTCTGCAAAATCTCACAGAGTTTTTTGGTAACTCTGCAGTGAAACACCACAAGCTCCGCTCAGGCCTAGTATTTTACTCTACTCATTTTACTTCCTGGTCTACAGGTTCTATACAAGCTTAGATCGCACTGTCTGCTCTCATGCCCTATGTCCCGCCATCATATCCCCTGACCACTTAGGCAAGGAACTTTCAGATTACACCCCATTACAATTGGGTCTTCACTGGGGTAGAACACCCTCTGATTCCCTCATGGAGACTCCACCCCTCCACCTTTGAAGACCCCACATTCTGCAAGACCCTGGCTAAAAAGATTCAAGACTATTTTGACCACAACGAAAGTACGGCCTCTACCCCGGCAGCTGAATGTGAGGCCTTTTAGGTGGTACTTGGAGGTAAGAGCATACAAACGCTAGTGGGGATTCAGCCAACTCTTCTTTTCGAACTCGAGGCTTCTGAGCAAGAATACATAGACATTGAAAGGCGGGTGAGCAAGAGGTGTGAGAGACTGTTACAGCATTAGCCTCTGGTAAATCGCCTGGGACCGATGGTCTCCCAACTTAGTTTTATAAAACATTTCAAGGCACATTATGTTATGTTAAAAGTCTTGTAAGGCACATGGTTACTCCATTCGGAGTGTCCCTGCACTAGGATTCCAAAAACCACAAAAGTCCAACAACACTTCACTAGGTCCTATTTAGGTTTGTCTGAAGAACAAGGTCTTAAGTTTCTTCTGGAAGGTAACTTCAGAGCGTGCCTGTCTCAAATCAACAGGGAGGGTATTCGAAAGCTTAGCGGCCAAGTAGCTGAATGAGAAACCTCCCATTTGTGTTCTAGCTACCCTGGAGATAACAATGAGTCTGTCCCTCTAGATCTAAGACAGCTTTTGGGATGCTAGGATTTGATCAAAGAGTGAAGATAGCGGGGACCTTTTAAATTCAGAATTTTATGGCAAACGCATAAGGCTTTAAAAGAGAATCTTTCGTTCATAGCAGGCCAATGGAGTTTGATGAGAGCAGCACCTATTGAAGAGTATCTAGGAGTGTTTAGCACCATCCGTGCAGCCACATTCTGCATTCTTTGTAGCATTTGTAACCTTTCCTGGGTGACCCCAAGGTACAGCACATTACAGTAGTCCAGTCTAGAAACCAGAAGTGCCTGGACCATTGTCTTCCGCATCGGGTAGAAGACCCAAAATCTTCTGTGACATTTTTAGAATGCCATAAAAACCCTACCTAGATTGGCTATCAGGCTGACAAAGGATAGGGTGTTGTTGAACCAGATTCGAAGATTCTTAACTTTCAGTTTCGGAAAAGGGGTCAGTCCTAAAGCATCTGGCCACCAAGTAGTGGACCAAATTTAAGTTGTTTCCCAACCACCAGGACCTCAGTTTTTTCAGTATTAAATCTGAGGCAGCTGCAGTCCACCCACTCAGCTAAGCCCAACAAACAAGATTAAGATTTAAAACTGGCTGCTGAGGTATCCTCATCCTGATGATTAGCTGGATGTCATCAGGGTCTTAACGCCATGACACCAATGACGTCATCAAGGGATGCATGTAAGGTTTGAATAAAGTCAGGCTGAGAGCTGAACTCTGTGGCGCTCCCTGCTGCAGAGGGAAAATCTCAGATGTATATGGCCTTTGTAACACCTGAAAGGTGCGGTTCTGAAGGAAACCCGCAAGCTACCCAACAGCAAGGACCCCAACACTGTGCTGCCGCAGCCGTTGCAAAAGAAGGCCATGGTGTTGAAGGCCGCACTTAGGTCCAACATAACAAGCGCAGCTGTCTTGTCCTCATCGGCAATGAGTCTCAAGGACTCTGAGGCAAGCAGGAGTGCAGATTCAGTGCTGTATTTGGGTTGAAACCTAGATTTAGTCTCATGTAAGAGCTCCTTCTCCTCAATATACCTCATCAGCTGCGGATTCACATGTCTTTCCGCTATTTTAGTGAAAAACTGCAGCAGGGATATAGGCCTAAAGTTCTCCGATTTAGTTGGATCCCAAGCAGGTTTCTTTAACAGGGGTACAACAGTGGCGTGTTTCCATTTGGACGGAATCTGGCCAGTAATAAAGGACAGATTAATCAGTTCACATAGCGCAGGTAGAAAAAACCTCCATTCCAAGCTCTAGCATAACAGGTGAGGCAGGGTCAGACAGTGAACCAGTCTTCACTTTAGATACATGGGCACATATGTCTGCGACAGACAGCGTATTTATGCTAAGAAAACTAACCGAAGAAGGGGGGTAGAGGCCATGGGGGCAGAATCGGACACTCTCTAGCTTCTTTCAGAAAGGAAACCTGGATTTAAGCGATCTTAGCTGAAAAAAATTGCGCAATCTGGTTGCACTTTTCTACAGACGCCGTAATAGAGACAGAAACATGTTCCAGAGAGGATAAGGATTTAACTATCCAAAAAATCTCACGAGAATAGTTTTTAGCAAGCTCAATCTTCTCGGCAAAATACTGGGTACGCATGAGCCTAATTTGTCTGTGGTAATCCTTTAGAGACCAGAGGTAATTCACTTTATCTGCTATATTGTAATTCTTACGCCGTAGGTGTTCAAGGCGTTTATGCGCCTTCTTCATAGCCAGTAGCTCATCAGTGAACCTCTCAGCCGACGGCTTAGAGCGAGCGGCATTGCAAATTTTCATAGGCGCAATGCTATCTAGGGCCTCATTGATCCAAGCTTCTACCTGCGAATTTGTTGAATGAGGACAGTCTCTAAGCACTGCACAAGTCGAATTCAGAGCCGCCGTAAAAACGGTAGGTGTAATCAAGGACCATTTCCGAGTTTTATGGCGCCGATCTCCAGATGGAATAGGGTCCGAGATAACCATAGAAACCTGAAAAGGGAGGACATTATCTCCCAGACTACTTTGCCTTTATGAGGGTGCGTTGTTGGCCAGCACCCTTCCCACCACCCTCCAAGAGGCATCCATAGCGTATGTTGCTGAAGTCAGGCAAGGACCCCCTGGAACCGGCATCTTATTGCCCTATGGTAATATTGAATGTAGATTGTAAAATCCTGAGTATGGTACTAGCCTGCAGAATCCAATAGGACCTGTCCTGACTGATCAACAGGGACCAAAATGGATCTATCCCAGGTAGAAACATCTAGCTCTGTGTCAGACAGCTGTTTCGAGTCAGGGAGACTGTACAGGGCAAATGGCCTAGAGCAATAGCCCTAGTCTTAGATATCCACAAGGAGTTTGACTCCCTTAGCTGAATGTCTTATGGATATACCTTTTTGAGGTTCTGGTGGAATTTGGCCTTGACCTCTATATATCAAAACTGATCAGCTTTCTGTACACTTCACCTAAGGCCAGGACATGCTTTAAGGGATTCATCTCCAAACCCATTGTGCTGCGGTATCATTAGGGCTGCCCCCGCCCAACCCTCCTATTTGCCATGGCAATGGAGACCTTGGCTTCCAGAACAAGACAGGATGGGTTTGCCTCGGGGCATCCCACTGTCCAAAGGCACGCATATCATCTTGCTGTATGCCGCTGATGTTGTGCTTTACCTTAGGTATGTCACAGCTAATCTCACTTAAGTTGCTTCGCTGCTGGCTGAGTTTGGCTGGGTGTCAAGGTTGAAAACCAGCTGGGAAAAGTCCTGCCCGTTCCCTTTTGTGCCAATAGCCACACTCAGCACCATGGACCTGGAAGAGGGCCCCATTTGATAGGAACCCATCCTAATCCACTACCTGGGGATTTGGATTTACCATGCTCCCCTAGACCTGCATGAGGAAAATCTATTGGTGCAGTTGTCCCCTTTCTCTCCCAGATCCCTTTCTGGACTTCACTCCCTTTTTCAGTGATGAGTTGGGTTGCAGTCGCCAAGATGGTGGTCTTCTACGGCTCCTGCACTACTTTACAAACCTACTAATCCACCCACACGGGGTCAACGAGACAGCAAATAGCCCACTATCTCCTTATGTGCTTGCACATAGGCATATAGTTTACATTGTTTTGATGGAAAATGTACATCCTTGTTAATTGCTATGCCTGTATACCCGTGTATGAAATCTCAATCATTTTTTTTAAAGTGCGGTCTATTACATGCAATAACGTGGGTGTACTGCTTTGAGTTATGGATTACTGTTTCCCCTCATTCCGCTGCTAAAATACTGGTCATGTGACTCTGGCTAAGGATGTAGTATCAAGTGTATTGAAGTCAATTTCCACTTCTCAAGACAACATAATTCAACTGCCATATCTATTGTCATGTCTAAATTATCTCTTCCTTTACTTTCTATCTTCTGACCAGCTTGAGCATAGGGTCCAAACGATGCAAAACACGATCAAATTCTGCAGCATCAATTTTTCTAAGTAGTGTAAGCTGAGATTCAGATGTTTTTCTCTTATTGTCAATATGAGTGAGTAAATGAGTTAACCAGTTTAATGGCAGGTGTGTTGGAAAGGTAGATACTAAATCAATAGGTTTTCAAATGTCTGTTGAAAGGCGCAATTAACGTAGAGCATGGAGAAACAGAGGCATAACATCTCAATGGTGTCAGGGAAATAAAGGTGGAGGTTTCTATTCTAAACCCGGTGTCATCAAAAACGTCTTTCCCATCCAACAGAATTGTGTTGTATCCTAGCAGCAGGGCTAGGCCTGGGCTTTGTTTATTATAGATATGTCATTTTAGTAAAGAGCCACCAAAGGCTTATCCAACTAGAATGCGGTGAGTGATGTGGGTAATCAAATTTACACATACAAAATAGAAATTGTTTCTATGAATGTCTAAATCAAGCTCAGAAACAGAAGAATTAGGACTTTGCCAATTAAATGGACAAAGCAATTGACTCATTGTACACATTTTCATCTGTATGCTTCGAAAAAACTTCTATAGTGTTCACAATTCATCAGAGTACGCTCTATAAATAATTACGAATCACAATATAATGTGAGTAACAGGATGAAGATGTCTCCTAAAAAGAGTGCCCTCTTGAAATATTTGAGGAATCAAAAACAAAAAAAAGGAAAATATACAGTAGCAAGATATATTGACAGTGAAAACAAGCATTGTTACTCCAGTATTGGAACTTTCATAGATTCACATGCTTGAATCATTCCCTGTCGTTGAGATGGGAGTCCCTGGTATATCAAAACAGCAATGCAAAGCTAGTAGAAACTAGAAAAAATAGGCCTAGGCCCTTTTCAGTTTTGTAACATATCCCTCTCTTTTTGTAAAAGAGACCAAAAGAAGTTCTTAGCCAATCAGAACAACCCACCTTCTAGAACCCTCCTGAGAGAACCTCAGACCTTCAGATTTTCTACTGCATGTTGTGCTAGGGAGTCTCCACTGAGCTCTGCTCAGTTTTTTCCTTAATTACTCTCTTACAAGGTTTTTCCTAAACCTTTTCTTCAGATTTATCCTTATTGAGCTTAGTTTATCTTCTTTCCTGATGTTGGACAAGGAGAAGAAGGGTCTTTTTAGAGCTTGTGCCACCTGCTCTAAGAAAAGACTCCACGTGGATGACCCTCATAAGGACTGTATCTACTGCCTGTATCCTGACCACAAACCCAAGGATTGTAAGGTATGTTGTACCTTCTCCACCAAGACTCTGAGGGATCGCGAGGGGCGTCTTCTCATTTGGCTCCAGAAGCTGAAATCTAGAAAAGAGCCGATTTTTAGTGAGGAGAGCGATGAGGCCTCGTCGGCTTCCTCTTCCAGAAGGCCTCACAAGAAGGGAAGCTCTGAACCGCACTCATCTGAGGAGCGTCCTCAAAAGCCTCAAAAAAGAACACCCATGGGTCTTACAGGCTAAGTCCTACAAAACCTCCTCACCGAGGTGAAAAGGAGAGGAAAGGACATCCTTCAGGGGACAGCAGGGTGAAAAAGGCTAGCTCTGTGCAGCCTACGGACCCTACTGAGGGTAAGAAAACCTTCAAGAAGCCTTCTTCTGTCCCTTTTGAGGAGAAATTGTCGTCAACAACACCGTTGATGAAGAAATCCTCTTCATTGTCGAACGGAGCGAGATTTTCCAGGTCTCCACGACTAAGGGTCAGTCATTGTTGATACCTCCTCCAACAATGGCCCCGAGGACGTGATCGTCTTCGAGGGCTCTACAGGAATTGCTGGTCACGGTTCCGCCGATATCTTTCTCGCCGACGGTTACATCAACGACGACAACAGCGATAACGGCGGTGATGATGGCAACGACAATGAAAGCGACGACTGCGGCTCCGTCGACGACATCAACGGCGTATAGTTTACCATTGACCCTGTCAACAGCTACAGTGGCTCCGCCGACGTCATCATCAACAACACCGATGACGAGGGAGAAAATTCCTATGGAGAAATCGAGATTAAGACACTTAACTCCAGAAATCACATCACCTAGTAAGGTGAGTAAGGTGACCCCTCTCATTCCTTCACATCTCCTGGAGGAAGAGGATTCAGAGGATGATGATGGCCCCTTTGGTTACTCCCACAGTCCTTCGGAGTTGCATGTTAAATGCAAGGAAGATGATTTTGAGGAAGGCTATGAAGAGGGACACTATTACGTGCCTCCTCAGTATTACCACCAACAGTATCATGAAGAGATGGTCTGTATGCCATCCTCTTTACTTTCTGATCTACAGTTTATGTTATCGGACTATAAGAAAAGATTTCCAGCACCTTTTACTGTTCGGGAGCAGACCGTGGTGCCTACTAAGCATCATTCAGTGCCGTCCACTCCTCAGGCAGTAACAACGTTACAGACGGTCACTGCTCCACCATCAACACCACCTCCTGACCAGCATCCGGACACCTCAGATGACGACCATTAGGAGAGGGAGCTTCCAGATCCACACAGGGAATGGGGCGACTATAAAATCCCCACTCCATCTTTGCCCTCACCGGTTCCTATAGACTCTCCACCGGAGGACATCGGTGGTTTTCACAATCTTTTGGAACGAGCAGCCAAGAGATTCGATTTGCCAATGCTAACTTTGCAAACGGAGTGCTTTCTGTATGACTTCAAGGAACCATTTAGAAAATCAGTGCGAGCCATCCCCATTGTTGGTTACATATGGGAGGAAGGCCTTAAAGTTATGAAGACCCCAGCCACAGTGTTCCACTTCTTCCTAGATTAGAGAAGAAGTATAAGGCCCCGGATAATAGTCCGGCTTGCCTGGTGGGTAACCAAAAGCCAGACTCAGTAATATCAAAAGTGGCTCAAAGGAAATCCAAGAATCCGGCTGCTCCAGTCACAACGCATTCAGACAAGGAAGAATGGTCAGGGCAGCTAATGCTCTAGCAATTTTAGGTCATTATGATCGGCAGATGTGGTGCGACCTAGCCCCTTACATTGACCGACTGCCGGATGGAAACAAAGCAGACGCCAAGAAAATCCTCCTGGAGGATGAGGGCTTCCTCCGAGGTCATAGACTACGTGACGGACATTGCTACGACGGCCTTCCGATCTCTGGCAGGATCAGCAGTCTTATGCCGACAAGTCTGGCTCAGGGCAACATCTTTTCAGCCGGAAGTTCAGAATAAAATATTGGATCTTCCCTTTGACGAAGCAGCCCTTTTCGGCAAACACATTGATGAGGCCCTCCAGGACATAAAGAAGGACACTGAAACAGCAAAGTCGTTGGGGACGCTCCAGTACCGTAAGGTTCCCATTTGAGGAGTTCGGGAAGAGGTCTGCCCTCATAAAGAGGTGGATATCAACAGTACAGGTATCCCTCATACACCTCATCTACACAGCCTTATCGACCGCAATACACTCAGCGGCAATCTCAGTCTTCGGCCTATTCCAAGTCGGCTCCCAGAGGAAGATGATAGGGGAAGGATTCCACACGTCGACAATAACAACTTTCAGGCTCCAGCTACTATTCCTTCCCACGACGTGGCGCCTGTAGGGGGAAGAATTTTTTTCTACATCCAAAAGTGGCGAAAGATAACAACGGATCAATGGGTGCTCAACATTGTTCAGTTTGGCCATACATTGGAGTTTATTCAACTTTCACCATCCACTCTAACTCGCTTACAGGCGACGAAGCATCTACATCTCCTGCGCCTAGAAGCCCGGCTAATGCTACAAAAAGAGGCAATAGAACCAGTTCTGACATTCCAGAGAGGGAAAGGGTTCTACTCCCGGTTCTTTTTGCTAGGGAAGGCTTTCAGAAAGTGGCGACCTATCTTAGACCTGAAGACGCTCAACACCTATCCAAGAAACAGTCCTTCCGCATGGTCTCCTTACAAGACAATCTACTGCTTCTAAATTCAGGATTTTTCATAGCCACTCTAGACCTACAGGACGCTTATTTCCATATTCCCATTCATCCATCGCACAGGAAGTTTCTTCGCTTCACTGTAGCCAGGAGCCACTATCAATTCAAAGTTCTGCCTTTCGGCTTAAGATCAGCGACAAGGATATTTACAAAGTGTCTGGCCTCAGTGGCGGCTTTCCTCAGAAGGCAACATCACCAGGTGTTTCCTTACTTGGACGATTGGCTGATAAAAGCTCCTTCCATGGCTGCAGCCGAGCCTCCGCGATAGCCTGCACAGGTCTTTTCGAAAGTCTGGGGCTTACTCTAAACAAGGAGAAATCAAACTTACACCTGTCCAAATGCACTACTTTTCTGGGAGCCATACTGGGCACGTCTCTCAACAAAGCCTTTCCATCGCTAGAAAGACAGACCAAACTAATGTCTATGGCTCAGCTCTTCCAAGGAAAAAGTCACTTTCAGTTCGCCGTTACAAGTCCCTCCTGGGGTCAATGTCATCCTGCATCCCCCTGATTCCCTTCTGCCGCCTGCGGATGTTCCCCCTTCAGGAACAACTGGACTTACAATGGCGCCAGGTGAGCGGGTCCTGCGAGGATATCATCAAGGTAACTCCGCTTATGCTACAAGCCGTTTCTTGGTGGACCCATCAGAAAACCATTTCAAAAGGTCTCTCTTTTCTGGCAACCCCGGCTCTGCGAGTAATAACCATAGATGCATCTCTGGGGGGATGTGGAGCTTTGATACAAGATTTTCAGATCAGTGGCCATTGGCAGCAGCATCATCATCTTCTCCACATCAATTTGCTGGAACTACGAGCAATTTGTTTAGTCCTACAAGCATTTCTTCCAAAGATAAGAAACTCATCAGTTCTCATCAGGACAGACAATACAATGGCGATGCATTATGTCACCAAACAGGGGGGCACAAGGTCCCCCCTGTTGTCATTGGAAGCTCAAAGCATCTGGGAGTGGGTGATCCAGAATGGGGTTTCGCTAAAAACAGAACATCTTCTTGGGAATCTCAACACAACAGCGGATACTCTCAGCAGGCTCAAGTCTACGTGCCACGAATGGGAACTGCACCAGGATATTCTGGACAACATTTTCCGGCGGTGGGGCAAGCCATCTATAGACCTATTCGCAACGCCAGAGAACAGGAAATGCTGGTACCATCCAGGATCCTGGGGGAATGCATTTTCGATGGCATGGTTAGGCACCTTTGCCTACGCTTTTCCTCCCATTCCTCTCCTGCCAAGACTTCTCATGAAGATGAAGACAGAGTCCTGCAGGATGATCCTCATAGCTCCATCTTGGCCACGCCACCATTGGTACACAGAGCTCCTTCTTTTCTCGCAGAGACAGATGATTTTCTTCGATCCCATTGCATCGCTACTGAAGATGTCCTGGGGTCCAGTGCTGCATCCGGATCCCAAATCGCTTCGATTAACGGCATGGCTCCTGAACACAGAGAGTTCGATCACCTGAGTCTATCCACGGAGTGTAAGAACATTCTTTCTCACGCCCGGGCTCAGAGTACTAACAAAACATATCAAATGAAATGGGAGAGGCTTTGTCTCTGGTGCCAGGAATAGGCGTTCACCCTTTCTCTTCTTCAGCTCATGAGATTCTGCCTTACATCCTTTCATTGGCCACAGCTGGTCTAGCTCAGGCATCTATTAAGGTTCATCTCGCAGCTATTTCACGTTTCAGAAGAACATCTTCAGGCCCTTCTTTATTGTCAGCGAGAATAATCAAACAGTTATGAAGGGACTTTTTAGAGTTTTTCCTCCGGTCAAACCTCCTTTACCACACTGGCACCTTACTGTGGTCTTGGCTCAACTCATGAAGCATCCCTTTGAACCTATCCACAAGGCGGAGTTAAAATTTCTGTCATGGAAAGTGGTGTTTCTTCTGGCATTAACCTCTGCTAGAAGGGTTGGTAAAATGCAGGCCCTCACTATCCAGGAGCCTTTTCTTAATTTCAAAGATGACAGAGTAATGTTACGTACCAACCCCAAGTTCATCCCTAAAGTTCCATCAGACTTTCATTTGAACGAACCTCTGGTTCTTAGGACTTTTTTCCCGTAACCTACAACGCCGGCGGAGAGAGCCCTTCATTCTCTAGACATTCAGCGCTGTTTGAAATTCTATCTCCACAGAACTAAACCCTTCCGAAAGTCACCCCAACTCTTTGTGGCATATAGTGCTCCTCGTAAGGGCTATCCCCTCTATAAACGAGGCATTGCACGTTGGATTTCTAGTGCCATCCACTACTGTCACCAGGCGGCTTGAAAGCCTATCAAGGTAAGATTCCGTGCACATTCCACTAGAGCAGTCTCTGCCTCGACCGCCCTTTTTGCTGGGGTACCTATCCAGGAGATCTGCAGGGCAGCAACCTGGAAGAGTATCCACACCTTTACCAAGCACTACTGCTTGGATTCTTCAGTTCGCAGTGATGCAGCAGTAGGCCA
Organism: Calotriton arnoldi; assembly: GCA_963921515.1. Lineage (NCBI taxonomy): Eukaryota > Metazoa > Chordata > Amphibia > Caudata > Salamandridae > Calotriton > Calotriton arnoldi. The sequence continues at coordinate 2,251,631 of CAWUFW010001284.1, read as the reverse complement.
AGTGGTCCTGAGGAACCTGTTTCAATGACGGTGAGCTTTCTGTCTCATCCCTCCTTCCTTTCCTTTCTAATAACCTTGCACATTCTTTTGAATTGTTTTTCTTACTCTATTCTTTTCTTTTCTAATATCCACATTAAGTGTATTTGAAGTTATATATTTATATAGTTATAGATATTCTTATTTATCTGTATTTCGATGCCCATAGGTAAATGCTTTGTTCTAACAGGAATTAAGAGTTTATACTGGAAAGTTTGCTTTTTCCTTTTACTCTTTATCGTTTTTTTTTATTAAGAGAAAATTAGAGCAAAAATGTGCTCCTAACTGCTACCTACTCTGATTCAAGCATGTGAATCTATGAAAGTTCCAATACTGGAGTAAGGAAATAAGTTACTTACCTGTAACTTTAGTTCTCCAGTATTGGAATCTATCATAGATTCACATGCAACCCACCCTCCTCCCCTGAGAAAGCTCAACCTTTGGGACCTTTATGGTTAAATTATCTGAAAGAGACACGTTAGTGACAGATTCCTTACCTTAGAAAATCCCCAGGCGTCAGGCTGGATCCGGAAAGTTTTTGCGTAGCAGTACCCTTGCGCGTCGGTAGGCGGCCTCGTGCGGCTCCGCGTCCGTCGTCGGTGTCGGGACCGCCGGGATGACGTCGCGGGCAGTACTTAGACGCCGCCCCTGCGCGCTGACATCAGTTCTTCTTTTTTCCGCGCCAGTAAGCGCAGATCCGGGAAGAGCAGTGCCCTAGTCATTTTTTGACTAACTTTTTGGTGATTTTTCACTGTTTTCTTCGAGTCATCTCGGCTCCACGGTGTCGGTAGGGATGCCCGGCTTCAAGCCATGCGACGCCTGTGGTCGAATGATGTCGATCACAGACCCGCACTTAGAGTGTCTCTACTGTCTCGGCCGCGACCACGACACAAAGTCGTGTTCCGAATGCCGGGCCTTGCACCCGAAGGCTTTGCGAGAGCGGTCTCGAAAGCTCCTCGAGGTTCGGCAGTCGGCTCCGCACCGCACCAAGCCCCGGTCACGGGAGAGGTCGAGGGGCCGGTCGCGGAGTCCTCGCCCGTCATCGGAGTCCAAGTCTTCGCACTCCTCGGGTAAGTCGAAGCACAAAAAGTCTAAAAAGCACCATCGCTCTAAGACTTCGCCTCGCCGGTCTCGCGACTCGGCTGAGGCCCCTGTCGGCACCGTCCCCGCGGCTCCGGATGTGCCTGTGGCGCCGCCCCCGCATTACCCGTCCTTCCCGGGTTCGGGGGCGACTCCGGCCGAGATACAGGAATTCCTGTCAGCCATGGCCTGCCTCTTCGGGCCTCAAAGCCCCTCCGGTGCGCCTTCGGGCCCCGCGGGCCCTAATGGGTTTGCCCCGGCGCCGACTCCGGTGCCGCCTGTCCCACCAGCCTCGCTCCCGGCCCCGGCTTCGGCCCCGATCCCGGCTCCGGTGGTACCGCAACCCCCCTCGACGCCGGTTGGCCTAACCAAGCCTCCGCCGACGCCGATGTCCCCGGTGCCGTTCCTGACGCCGCCTGGGGCTCCGGGCGGCGTCTTTCCCCAGTTATCTCCGGACGCGGCGTCGGACCGACGTCGCCCGACGCCGGTTCCGGCGCCGATGAGACCTTGGGTCCCGGACGTCCCTCCTCCTCCTTATTTTCAACCTGAGGAGGACCAGGAGAGCTGGGAGGGGTCGGATGACCCTCTCACACAGCAGTGTGACTATGATCAGGACTGGGCAGAGGAACTTGGGGATGCCAGTGGTCTGGACACTTCCCCTGACACTGGCATGCTGTCTCCTCCTTCCGTGGCTACGGAGGAGGGAGCAAATTTCGCAACGGTGTTGCGTAGAGCAGCTGGAGCCTTACACCTCCAATTGCCTACAGTGGCTGTCAGGACTAACCTCCTGACGGAAGTGCTTCAGCCGGCAGCTACCTCCTCGGAGCCATTGCTGCAGTTTAATGATGCACTTTTAGACGTTCTTTTGGGCACCTGGTCCAAGCCCGCCACAGGGGCTCCTGTGGATAGGAACGTGGCCCGACGCCATCGCCCTGCTCCGGGCGACCCCATGTTTCTCTCTCAACATCCCACCCCCGAGAGCTTGGTTGTCCAAGCCTCTGCCTCCCAAACCGCCTTCCCTACCGCCCCTCCGGATAGGGAATCCAAACGCCTGGATCAATTTGGGAAGAAGGCCTTTTCTTCCTCCAGTGCTGGCTTGCGGTCCGTCAACACCGCTTGCCTTTTGGGCCGATACTCTCACTTTCTGTGGGATTCGGTGGTGCTCGTTTTGCCCCAGTGTCCTGAGGAGGTCCAGACACTGCTTTCCCGCGCCATTGCGGAAGGAAGGGATGCGGCAAAGTACACCATCCGTTGTGGCCTTCATACCGCCGACTCGCTGGGCAGATCGCTTGCAACGACAGTGGCTGAGAACAACTGGTTTCTCGGGAGATGTCCAAAACACACTCATGGACATGCCCTTTGATGGAGTCGGTCTTTTTGGTACCAAAGCAGACCATGCGCTGGAGCGTTTTAAGGACTCACGGGCTACTGCCAAGTCCCTGGGCCTTTCTGCTGTGCGCCCTCCGCTAACCTCTGCTTTTCGCCCCTTTCGTGGCCACGGAAGGGGCGCCCAGTCACGTCCGCTGCCCAGCCACCGGCCCGCGCAGCAAGCATCTTCGCGTGGCCGAGGACGTGGCTCTTGCTGTGGCGGGTCAGGCAACCAGCATGCGGGTCAGACCACCAACCCCGCCCCGTCCGCGGCCTCCAAGCCCTCCTAGTCCTTCCTTTCAGGTGCACAGCACGCCAGTAGGGGGCAGAGTCCCCCATCACCTTCACCACTGGCGTGCCATCACCTCGGACAGGTGGGTCTTGGACATTGTCCGAAGGGGCTACTCCCTCCCCTTCGAGACCACCCCCCCAGCCATGCCACCTCAATTCCACCGCATGTCAGGGGATCACTTGGTGCTTCTGCAGAAGGAAGTCAAGGCCCTCTTGGCCAAGAGGGCCATCAAGCATGTTCCGACCCCAGAAGTAGGACGTGGTTGCTACTCCCACTACTTTCTGGTGCCCAAGAAGGACAAGGAGGACATGCGTCCTATCTTGGACCTCCGGAACGTCAATCGCTTCCTCCGGAAGGAGAAGTTCAAGATGCTCACCCTAGCTCAGGTCTTGACTGCCCTCGACCCTGGAGACTGGTTGGTAGCGTTGGACTTACAGGACGCTTATTTCCACATCCCCGTCCTGCCGGCCCATCGGCGTTACCTGCGGTTCACGGTAGGCCTCGAGCATTTTCAGTTCACCGTGCTCCCCTTTGGCCTTACCAGTGCCCCTCGGGTGTTTTCTCGAAAGTGATGGCGGTGGTCGCAGCTCATCTGCGCCGGGCAGGGGTGCCAGTCTTCCCCTACCTCGACGACTGGCTGCTGAAGGCGGGCTCGTCCCAGGCAGTCGTCTCCCACCTCCAGACTACGGCCGAACTCCTGCACTCGCTGGGGTTCTCCATCAATGTGCCAAAGTCGCATCTGATTCCTTCTCCACAGCTCCTTTTCATCGGAGCAGTTCTGGACACGACGCAGTTTTGGGCCTATCCTCCCGAACGGCGAGTCCGGGATATTCAGGCTATGATTCCGATCTTTCAGCCTTTATCCTGGGTTTCGGTACGGATGACCCTGAGGCTGCTGGGCCTCATGGCCTCCTGCATCCTGCTGGTCGATCATGCCAGATGGCATATGCGGGCTATGCAGTGGGACCTGAAGTTCCAGTGGGCGCAACACCAGGGCAACCTGTCCGATCACGTCCAGATCTCGGAGGGGACTGCAAAACAGTTGCAGTGGTGGCTCTCGAACCGGCAATGGGTCATGGGCAGATCCCTCTCCCTTCCCCAGCCAGAGCACACAGTTGTGACGGACGCGTCCCTTCTGGGATGGGGCGGTCACATGGGAGAGGCGGAGATCAGAGGCCTCTGGTCTCCGGCAGAGTCCCGGCTCCATATCAACCTTCTGGAGCTCCGGGCGATCCGACTTGCACTCAAGGCATTCCTTCCCTCTGTCAAAGGGAAGGTAGTGCAGGTGTTCACAGACAACACCACCGCCATGTGGTACTGCAACAAACAAGGCGGGGTGGGGTCGTGGACCCTCTGTCAGGAGGCTCTGCGCCTCTGGACATGGCTGGAACATCAGGGCATGTTCCTGATGGTTCAACACCTGGCAGGTTCCGTGAACGCCAGGGCGGACGAACTCAGCCGCAGGTGCATGATGGATCAAGAATGGCGTCTTCACTCGGAAGTGGCGCAAGGACTCTTTCTACAGTGGGGAGAGCCTTGGTTAGATCTATTCTCCACTGAAGAGAACGCGCAATGTCAGCAGTTCTGCGCGTTGGAATTTCCAAGGCGGCACTCGCTCGGCGACGCTTTTCGTCGCGAGTGGAGTTGCGGTCTGTTGTATGCCTTTCCGCCTATACCACTTCTACCCAGAGTGTTGAAGAAGATTCGGTGCGACCGGGCCCAAGTCATCCTTGTGGCTCCGGACTGGGCCGGAAGAGTTTGGTATCCCGAGCTACTCAGTATGAGCGTCGATCCCCCGATCCGTCTGCCTCTTCGGGAGGATCTTCTGTCGCAGCAGCAGGGGACGGTCGTCCACCCGAACCTGTCCAGCCTCCACCTGCTTGCGTGGAGATTGAGCGGCGGCAGTTGATTCCCTTCGACTTGCCTCCCGAAGTTTGTGATGTGATTCTGGCAGCCAGGCTTCCCTCCACTAAGGTGGTATACGCCTGCAGGTGGAACAAGTTTGTGGCATGGTGCACAGCAAAGGCTGTGAATCCCCTCTCTGCCCCTCTTTCTGAGGTTCTTCTGTTCCTTCTTTCTCTGGCCCAACAGGGTTCTGCCCTGGGTACCATCAAGGGCTATCTTTGTGCCATTTCGGCCTTCCTCAGGCTTCCTGATCAGCCCTCCCTTTTCAAGTCCCCTGTTGTTAACAGGTTCCTAAAAGGCATTACACACCTCTTCCCTCCTGTTCCGTTTGTGATGCCTCAGTGGGACTTGAACTTGGTTCTTACCTTTCTCATGTGCGCTCCCTTTGAGCCTCTACATAACTGTCCTCTTCGTCTTCTGACTCTGAAGACAGCCTTTCTGGTGGCCATCACCTCCGCTCGGCGGGTGAGTGAGCTCCAGGCTCTATCATGCAAACCTCCCTTTCTGTCTGTCCATCCAGACAAGGTTGTTCTTAGGACGCGTCCGTCCTTCTTGCCAAAGGTGGTTACTGCCTTCCACATTGGGCAGACCATCACTTTGCCCACCTTCTTTCCGCCTCCGCATCCTTCCAGAGAGGAAGAGAGGCTCCACCGTCTGGACCCAAAACGTGCGCTTTCCTTTTATATCAACCGCACACACTTCCGGGTGGATGACCAGCTCTTTGTTGGCTACGTGGGCGCCAAAAAGGTCGGGCGGTGCACAAGAGAACCATCTCCCGCTGGGTAACCTTGTGTATCAAAGCCTGCTATTCTTTGGCTAAGAAGGAGCCTCCTGTTGGGCTGCGTGCCCATTCCACCAGGGCAACGGCTGCTACCACGGCTTTAGGCCGCGGTGTTCCGCTGCAGGATATCTGTCAGGCAGCTACGTGGGCCTCGCTGCACACGTTTACCAAGCATTACTGCCTTGACAGTCAGGTCCGGAGGGACGGCTTCTTTGGCTGTTCTGTCCTCCGGGACTTCCTTGTCTGATCTTTGTTCGCAGACCCACCACCGGGGTTGGTATTGCTGGGGTATCTATTCTAAGGTAAGGAATCTGTCACTAACGTGTCTCTTTCAGATGCACAAGTTACTAACTTGTGTAACGATATATCTGTAAGAGACAGTAGTTAGTGACAGATTCCTTACCGCCCCACCCATCCTCCCCGTTCTGCGAACTGATTTCTAGGGTTAAGGACATCCCTTTCAGGGCCCTAGTATTTTTCAGACACCTATGTCAGCTTCTTGCATGGCTCTGCGTTCCTGGCGCGGAAAGTCGTGTACAGAACTGACGTCAGCGCGCAGGGGCGGCGTCTAAGTACTGCCCGCGACGTCATCCCGGCGGTCCCCGACGCCGGACGCGGAGCCGCACGACGCCGCCTAGCGACGCGCAAGGGTACTGCTACGCAAAAACTTTCCGGATCCAGCCTGACGCCTGGGGATATTCTAAGGTAAGGAATCTGTCACTAACTACTGTCTCTTACAGATATATCGTTACACAAGTTAGTAACTTGTGCTATAGCACTAGTGCTGCGAAAATCTGAAGGTCTGAGGTTCTCTCAGGAGGGTTCTAGAAGGTGGGGTTGTTCTGATTGGCTAAGAACTTCTTTTGGTCTCTTTTACAAAAAGAGAGGGATATGTTACTAAACAGAAATGGGCCTAGGCCTATTTTTTTCTAGTTTGTACTAGCTTTGCTGTTTTGATATACCGGGTACTCCCATCTTGGCGACGGGGAATGATTCAAGCATGAGATGTTATGAAAGATTCCAATACTGGAGAACTAAAGTTACAGGTAACTTATTTCCTTCCTGTATCCAAATATTCAGTTTCGTCGAAATATTCAAAAAATAACTTTAAAATACTGGGAAATAATAAGATGTGATCCACAAATTAAAAGGTTTTGTGGTGATCAATTACTGGTTAAACGAGCGAAATATTTTAAAGGAATGTTAGCTGAAGATATTACAACAATAGATACAGAAATCAGAATTATGTATAACCCACACTTAGGCAAGCAGCTATAATTGAGAGCTTATGTCATACATGAAACGTAAAATTGTGTATGTTCGATAATGCGCCCATAAGGGCCATTCTATCATGATAAAACTATTAGGAACGTCAGACTAAGACAGAAAAGTAATGCAAGAAACTGAAATTTGAAATCTACTCTAGCGAGACCCTGTATCGAATATGGAAATAATATACATCAAATGAAAATGCATATTATAGAGTAAACAAGAAACTGCAGGACCAAAGAAAGGTTAAGTTACAGCAGAGACATTTTGAGTCAAGAAATTTGGAACTATAATACCCAGAGGACTCAATGAGAGAATGGAACTGACATCTCTGTGAGATAAAAGTAGGGACTACTGAAGACACAAAGGAAAGACTATCAGGTTGTTGTCAGACCCCATATGGGTGAAGGATGTGGAGGTTGTTCCACTTCAATGTTTGTATCCTGAATTGGGGACTATAACTGAGAGATAGATAAATGTTTATTCATGGTTTGTTACTGTTGCTTCAAGTATGATATCAGATGGGGAAGAAGGATTAAAGCTGTATTTGGTAGGGAGTTACAAATATGGAACTTGCTGAGGCAAAGGCAAGAGAGATGGCAGGAGGCCCTGGGATACACTCCTGAAATCCCAGTAGTCACTGAATGCAATGAAAAAGCCTGTCAGACACTTGAATACATCAGCAATGCTAGCACAGTACAGTATTTAAGGACTGCCTACCTAAGAACTGTACATGAATTCCTTTCTTCAGATTAAAATAGTTATTTTAAGAATAAAATATATGCTCCTGTGATAATAGCAGTTATATAAGGTACCTCTTGACAATAACACAGCCCTTTTGCTTGTCACTGTGTGCACTACTTTGTTAAGAGTGATAGTTTTTATTGTTTATATTGTGTGTTTTTTTTCCTTGCAGGGGAAACATGATCTGCATACCACCCTTTCTGAAAGGGAAGTACAAAATGTGTTTCTGGGGTTCTAGAAAGTATTCACTTATCCTAAATCCTGAATAATGAGTCCACTGAGGTGGGCGCATACATCGAGGTCCATATACTTACTCAAGTTACAATGTGACCCAACAGGGTTGAAGCACTGATTATCACAGTGGTGCTCTATTTTAAATGCTCTTTTTTACAATGGTGATATTAAAGACAATAATTTAAAATACAATACTACTGTCTGGAAATTCTTCTTTAAACATTGTGATATCTATTGTTTTATACTGTATCTGAGGGTAAACATGTAATCACCTTGTAGTATATTACTTTCTTCTCTATGCTGTCCTTTCTTTGTGTCCTGTACTTTGCTGCACAGCCAGTCTCTGTGATGTCATGGAATGTTCCCTCTGTGTATGTATATCAGTCCGTTCATGCATGAGGCTGAGCAGCAGGGTTGCTGCTCCTGGTGGGGCTAACTATACTGATTCTACTTATAATGCTGTTTATCCTGTATCTACACCTGTAACTTCTTGGAAAGAATAAACCTTCAACTTGGATACAGCTA